>BSBM01000199.1:5622500-6865833 GCA_027924585.1 Larix kaempferi
ACCATCATCATCATCACCACCACCACCACCGCCACCACCATCATCATAATCGTCCTCCTCTTCATCATCCCATCATCATCATCATCATCATCATCATAATCACCATCCTCATCATCATCATCATCAACACTGTCATCATCATCATCATCATCATCATCACCATCATCATCATCATCCTCACCATCATCATCCTCATCACCATCATCCCCATCATCATCATCATCATCATCCTCTTCATCATCATTGTCATCCCCCCCTTCCCCATCAACATCTCCATCATCATCATCATCACCATCATCATCATCATCCTCATCACTATCATCATCGCCACCATCATCATCATCACCATCACCATCATCATCATCATCATCATCCTCATCATCATCATCCTCATCACCATCATCATCATCGTCATCATCATCCTCCTCCTCATCATCATCATCACCATCATCCTCATCATCATCATCATCATGTTGATGATGATGGATATGTTGATGAGGAAGGGGGAGATGACAATGATGATGAAGAGGAGGACGATGATGATGATGATGATGATGGAGATGTTGATGAGGAAGGGGGATATGACAATGATGATGAAGATGTTGATGATGATGATGATGGTGATGATGATGGTGATGATGATGATGATGATGATGATGATGATGAAGATGTTGAGGATGACAATGATGATGAAGAGGAGAACGATGATGATGACGATGAGGATGAGGATGATGATGATGATGATGGTGAGGATGATGATGATGGTGGTGATGATGAAGAGGAAGACGATGATGATGAGGATGAGGATGATGGTGATGAGGATGATGATGATGATGGTGATGATGATGACATGATGATGAAGAGGAGAACGATGATGATGATGATGAAGAGGAGAATGATGATGATGATGATGAGGATGATGATGATGACGGTGAGGATGATGATGATGGTGGTGATGATGAAGAGGAAGACGATGAGGATGAGGATGAGGATGATGGTGATGAGGAGGATGATGATGATGGTGATGATGATGACATGATTATGATGATGATGATGATGATGATGATGATGATGAGGATGAGGATGGTGATGAGGATGATGTTGATGATGGTGATGATGATGAAGATGATGATGATGATGATGATGATGATGATCAACATCATCCTCATCACCATCATCATCATCATCATCTTCATCATCATCACCATCATCAACATCATCCTCATCACCATCATCATCATCATCATCATCATCTTCATCACCATCGTCATCATCATAAGCATCTTCATCACCATCATCATCATCATCATCATCATCATCATCACCATCATCATCCTCATCACCATCATCCTCATCATCATCATCATAGTCCTCCTCTTCATCATCACCATCATCATCCTCCTCATCATCATCATCGTTCTCATCTTCATCATCATTGTCATCTCCCCCTTCCTCATCAACATCTCCATCATCATCATCATCATCATCATCATCATCATCATCTGCATCACCATCATCATCATCATCCTCATCACCATCCTCATCATCATCACCATCATCATCCTCATCCTCATCCTCATCCTCATTATCATCATCGCCCTCCTCTTCATCATCATTTTCATCTCCCCCTTCCTCATCAACATCTCCATCATCATCATCTTGTTCATCATCGAACTGAACTGAGGAGATTCGAACCTACGACCTATGTCTAGTCCCAAGGATACCACCTTCAAGCTTGAAGTGCAGCTGACAATGGACAACACAAGTGTAGTTTATTACCACCCTATTATTTTTTCGTTGCAAATTATATGTTTTCTTTAATTTCATTTGTCAACTTTACGTATCCCTTTGTATGCTTTCTTTAATTTACTGTCAACTTTATGTATCCCCTTGACACATGAAATTAAACAACGTGTGCACGTTCTCTGACACGTGTGCGTGCTCCTAGACACGTGTGTGCGCATCTGCGCGTGCGCGTATTTGCATGCACACGTGACTGGATTCAAAAAAAAAAAATGGCGCCCTTGCAGGTTTAGTATTAGCTTCGGATTGCCAAACCTTGAGGCTCGGTCTGATTTGGTCTGATTTGTTGCAGAACACAACAATTTCTGTAACTTCATGTTTTTCACGCCTAGTTCCGCATATGCTCCACTTGTGCACTACTAATGAAATTGCACACACTTGTCGAGCTCTGTGTGCAGACTCTAATTATATATTTTTTGAATAGATCTGTTATTTTTTTCTATTTTTAATTCATTTTTAACTGCACTCATGTCAAATTTGTAAAAAACATAGGTCGTTTATTTGGCCTATAACTTTTTATTGGCTTACCTATTTCGAGAACGGAAAAGAACCCGCACAAGAGTACAAGAATACTTACAAGCTAAAAAAAAAAATGACCGTGTTCAAACCATGATATGGTGGCCCAACACTTGACCATGTTGTTTTAGGGCTTCACTGACTTTTGTAATTTAAAAAAAATATAAAATTAACTTTTAAAATTTTGGAAAAATAGCGCCACACAAGATTTGTCTGTTGCCTATGCCTCTACATATTTTTTCCCTCATAAATTGACAATATACATAACAAACAGGTGGCTCAACTAAAAAATGTGCATTATGTTTTAGAGAAAAAATAACATACAAATCTTAAAATAATGACATTTTGGGGTGGTTATACCACGTTTCCATAAATAAAAGTTATATATTCCGGAAGGTCATCCATCATTCACGTTTCATCTTCTTACACCTAATTCAAAAAAGTTTTGTAGGTACCTCTAATAATTCATTTTAATGATAATATTTATGTTTTTACAGCATGTCATTGCAACTAACGTGTCATAATTGAGTATCATTACCTTGCACCAGCCCCTATCTAACTCAATGACAATTGTAGTAATGTTAAAAGAAATTGGAATACAAAAATGCTTATTTATTGGGAAATGTTTGACCAAAAAATGTCATGTCTTCTCTTAACGACTTATGCAAAACTACACTTTACAAAAATGAAGGCATTGCCATCAACAACGATTGGGAAGAAATATTTAACAATGAAATCAAAGACAAATTAAAGAACTTACAATGTGTAGAGATACAATATTCTATTGAAGAGGAGAAGGAAATGAAATAAATATCGGAAATGCTATGGACAAACTCATCTAATAGATACTTAGACAACTTGATTATACCGATTGCACCTTCTAAAGCATTCCGACCATTGGGAATTTTCTAGGACAAGTTCTCTGAAGAACTAATTCCCCCAGATTTTTCAATGGGTCTATTCGTCCTGAAGACATTTTAAATCGATTCTCGTAACAACAAATAGCTCAATGGGAGGTTACACATTCAATTGGAGACTTTGAATCACATGGTACAAATATTTTTTTCAAGGCAATATGAATTATTATAAAGCAAGTCTCAAGCTCTGCTTGGATATCTATTCGCAAAGGAGAACTAAAAGGAAAAAAAAAAATTGTCCAAGGATGTAAAAGCAAAATATAGCTTTCAACAAATTCTTAACTCGCTAATTGCATACCACTCTTTAAAAGTAGTACAAACATCACACGACAACTTTGAAAACATGAAAAAATGTATCTTTGTGATGATACGTCATCTTGGACCACCTACATTTTTTGTAACCTTTACAAGTGCAGAACATCTTTGGACACCACTGTGTAATGCATTACAACAAATTGAAAGTGAGCAACCAAATAGATCCTATGATAGTATTTATGAAGAAAATATCGATTCATTAATTAGAAAGCATCATGTAATTTGTAGTCGCTATTATAGACATATAATAATGGTGCTAAAGTCTTTGATTTCAAGCAACAATGACCTATTTGGAAAGGTGGAGGACTACTTCACAACATAATTCCAAATAGAGGCACTGAGCATGAACATGGATTGCTCTGGATCCAAAACACACCAATCTATGGCCAAATTTTTGATAGCGATGTCATTGCATTGGTCAATAAATACATATCATCGAATTCATCATTTCTTGATGACAATATTCTTAAAATTCAAACTCACCATCATACCAAAACATGCAAAAAAAAACCTCAGCACTCTAATTGTAGATTCAATTTCCCATTTCCTCCAATGGAGAGCACTATGATTTTACATCCATTAGAACATACTTCAAATAACATTAGCAATAAAGAAAAATAACTCTTTCTCATTTTAGAAAAAAAAAACTATTCGAAGTACACGTCTTTCGCAACGTTCTTAAAAGAACTCAAAGTCACTAGAGACAAGTACATTCTCCTACTATGCTATTCTCTTTCACACCCTGCCCTCTTGCTAAAGAGAGATCCAGCAAATATATGGGTGAATGCATTTGCAAAAATAATACCAGGGCAGTAGGAAGCAAATATAGATGCACAATTTATTTTGGATGCATATGCTGCAGCAACATACTGCAGCTCCTACATAACAAAAATGAATAAAACTATGACCACTGCATTCAAGGAAATCAGAGACAAATGCCTTTCTGCAAATAACGTAAAAATAGAGATAATATGCAAACTTGGAAATGCTCTCTTAATTTACAGTCAATAAATTTCCAATCCTCCACATTATCCTCTCGTTTCCTTTCCAATCAACATCAAGGAAAATGGTATTCATTAATACTACATTGGAAGAAAAATGGACATATGTGCTAAAGAAACCAATACCATTGCAATAAGAACCTAATGATTCTGAGGACATCATCTATGCTTCATGACCAAGTCCCTTCTTTTGGTCACTTTGAACTACTTCTATCATGCAAAACTATATAATCTATGCAAAATCCTTCTTCCATGGCTAGTAAAATCATTTGCGAAAATCAATATTTAAACAACTTACTAGACCTAGAGTCTATTAACTAGGCACTATTAGAACAAGAATTTTGTATTGCTAGCACCATAAATGGTGACTGCCATGATTCGCTATTTGAATATATTTGCAAGTTGACATCATTGTTCAATGTCAATACACTATGAATATGTAACAACAAAATAATAATAAATTAATATTAACTATTAATATTAATTTATTAATTAAACAAATATCAATAGTCATGACCTTTTGTCGAAAAGGTACATGACGGGCCTATAAAAGCCCCAAAACTATGTAACCATTATCATCCATCATATATTACATCTTTTACTTTACTACAAGTCATTTATGGCTTTCTTACGTTACTTGTACTTATTATTCTATTAGTGGGAACTTTTGTTCCAACTCCAAATACATAATGTTGTTATAACCTTCGGTTTCATGACCAAGTCCCTTCTTTTGGTCACTTTGAACTACTTCTATCATGCAAAACTATATAATCTATGCAAAATCCTTCTTCCATGGTTAGTAAAATCATTTGCGAAAATCAATATTTAAACAACTTACTAGACCTAGAGTCTATTAACCAGGCACTATTAGAACAAGAATTTTGTATTGATAGCACCATAACTGGTGACTGCCATGATTCGCTATTTGAATATATTTGCAAGTTGACATCATTGTTCAATGTCAATACACTATGAATAACAATTGTGAAAACATTCTACAACTGCTTTAGTACAAATGACATAAAAGCAACCAGATGCTTGCAAAAGTACCTCGATAAAACAATAACTAGACAAAAAACATTGGTTTCTAGTTGGCACGAATATATTGTAAATTTATCAAGACCTTATAGACATGGAAATATAGAAGGGGATGAATTTGCAATCCAGTGGTTATGTGAGATGCTAGGTGTTAACATATGCATTTGGAGTGCTAGACTCAAAGAAATTTGCCTAACCTTCCATCCAACACACAATTCCACAAATTTCTTATATCTAATGTGGAGTCCTTTGGACTCATTGCATTCACACTTTCAACCATTTCTAAAAAACATTCCATATACCATTCATCGGCGTTGTCCTCTGCAGAACAAGCTTTTAACCTACATGCATTGTGAGACAACTAGAAACAACATCAAGAAGTTCAAGCAAATAATGAAATAGTAGCACAAAGTACTAGAAGTAATCAACATAAGAAACCAAAAGGCCTAAATGCAATTAGCATATGTACCAAAGAGAAAAACGATGTAGAAAGGTTCAGAGAAACAAAAATTCTATGTGAGACCATGGATACTCCAAACTTATTGCAATGCACTACTACATCAAGTGAAGAAATTCAAAAGAAAATTGTTGTTAATGATGTTCAAACATTACATCGATTGAAAAAACAAATACAAATATAGGGCAAGTCTATCAATCAAAAACATAATGACAATGAAAAAATAATCAAAGTGATTTATGTTTACTTAGAATCCATTCAAGAGACACCAACTTATGGATGCTCTGTATGTGAGCGCTTGAAATTCCATAAATACATTTGAACAATCGATAGAAACACCATGTTTGATTTAAACTCTTAGGCAATTGGCGAACCGACCAAGTACATTAAGCCCGAAGATCAAATATGCGGGTTTTGCAAAATATCAATGTCTAATGGATATTTTCTTGCATATGCATCTCCTTTGCGAATACGCATAAATAGAAAAATACCCTCTATTGCAGTTTTAACCCCATTGGAATAACATCTAGTGGCACCAAGAATGGCCTCTGCACAGATACGACAACTTGGCGAAAAAATAGCACATCTTGGACTAAATGGAACAGTAATTAATATCCCAGCAGATTTGGATAAGATTCAAATGGCATTGCCTAGAAGTCTATATGACTCAATGACAATTGTAGTAATGTTTAAAAAAATCAGAATACAAAAATGCCTATTTATTTGAAAATGTTTTACCAAAAAAATGTCATGACTGCTCTTAACGACTTATGCAAAACTACACTTTACAAAAATGAAAGCATTTCCATCAACAATGATGGGGAAGAAATATTTAACAATGACATCAAAGGCGAATTAGAGAACTTACAAGGTGTAGAGATGCGAGATTCTATTGAAGAGGAGAAGGAAATGGAACAAATATGAAAAGGCTATGGACAAACTCATCTAATAGATACGTATACAACATGAGTATACAGATTGCACCTTCTAAAGCATTCCTACCATTGGGAATTTTCCAGGACAAGTTCTCTGAAGAACTAAATTCCCCCAAACTTTTCAATGGATCTATTTTTCCTGAAGACATTTTAAATCGATTCTCGTAACAACAAATAGCTCAATGGGAGGTTACACATTCAATTGGAGACTTTGAATCACATGGTACAAATATTTTTTTCAAGGCAATATGAATTATTATAAAGCAAGTCTCAACCTCTGCTTGGATATCTATTCGCAAAGGAGAACTAAAAGGAAAAAAAACGTTTGTCCAAGGATGTAAAAGCAAAAGATAGCCTTCAACAAATTCTTAACTCGCTAATTGCATACCACTCTTTAAAAGTAGTACAGACATAACCTGACTACTTTGAAAACATGAAAAAATGTATCTGTGTGATGATACATCATCTTGGACCACCTACATTCTTTGTAACCTTTACAAGTGCAGAACATCTTTGGACACCACAGTATTGAAAGTGAGCAACCAAACAGATCCTATGATAGTATTTATGAAGAAAATATCGATTCATTGATTAAAAAGCATCATGTAATTTGTAGTCGCTATTATAAACATATAATAATGGCGCTAAAGTCTCTGATTTCAAGCAACAATGACCTCTTTGGAAAGGTGGAGGACTACTTCACAACATAATTCCAAATAGAGGCAATGAGCATGAACATGGACTGCTCTGCTCTAGATCCAAAACGCACCAATCTTTGGCCAACATTTTGATAGCGATGTCATTGCATTTGTCAATTAATACATATCATCGAATTCATCATTTCTTGATGACAATATTCTTAAAATTCAAACCCACCATCATACCAAAACATGCAAAAAACCTAGGCACTCTAATTGTAGATTCAATTTCTCATTTCCTCCAATGGATAGCACTAGGATTTTGCATTCATTAGAACATACTTCAAATGACATTAGCAACAAAGAAAAATAACTCTTTCTCATTTTAGAAAAAAAAAAACTATTCGAAGTACACGTCTTTCGCAACGTTCTTAAAAGAACTCAAAGTCACTAGAGACAAGTACATTCTCCTACTATGCTATTCTCTTTCACACCCTGCCCTCTTGCTAAAGAGAGATCCAGCAAATATATGGGTGAATGCATTTGCAAAAATAATACCAGGGCAGTAGGAAGCAAATATAGACGCACAATTTATTTTGGATGCATATGCTGCAGCAACATACTGCAGCTCCTACATAACAAAAATGAATAAAACTATGACCACTGCATTCAAGGAAATCAGAGACAAATGCCTTTCTGAAAATAACGTAAAAATAGAGATAATATGCAAACTTGGAAATGCTCTCTTAATTTACAGTCAAGAAATTTCCAATAAACAAGGTGTCCACATTATCCTCTCGTTTCCTTTCCAATCAACATCAAGGAAAATGGTATTCATTAATACTACATTGGAAGAAAAATGGACATATGTGCTAAAGAAACCAATACCATTGCAATAAGAACCTAATGATTCTGAGGACATCATCTATGCTTCAATTATAGACAAGTATAGGGAACAACCAAATTGAACTTGAACAAATATGTTTGGTAGAATATTGTGCTTGCTAGTCATGTACTCAGTCAAATACAAATCCAAGAAGACTCACGTGTCATAGGATATGTTTGATACAATAAAGAAAAAGACCCGAAAAAATTCAATAGAGAAAAGCTGATGCTATACTTTCCACATAGAGAAAATGATATAGTCCTAATAGGCAAACATGAAACATGATTTGCGGCATATGTGTCAAAAAAAAGAACAAATAGATAAGGAAGGGAAAATTACAATAACTGTTGACATTAACAACCACCTGATCCCTCGTTACATTAGTCAATTTTGTCCTGGAACCAGTGTCAAGATCATGGTTTTTGTTTTGAAAAAAGGACCATACCATAGAGGAGATGAAATTTTTTGCATTGTCCTTCTTGACAAAAATGTTGTTGAGACTATTGAGAAAGTTTGCAGATACTGCAAGCTTCCTCCAGATACCACTAGTAGCGAATTGCTAGCATTACATGATGCCTACTCAGTTGGCTCCATTGCAGTGATTGTTATCAGGTGCCAGCAAAACAATATGCAGTATGAGCTAACTATTAAGGATGAAGACACACATTATGATCATGCAATTGTAAGTCTATTTTTCTGGCTTGGTATAAACTCCTCCTGTTTTGGCTCATTGTAGCTAGTCTTGTCTTTCTTTTCCGATATCCAATATTGAAATGACTAAAAGGCATTTGGATGCTTGGAAAATTTCTAATACTATTGAAAATTTTGTTTTAGTTACTAGTAAGTGAAAACTACAAGGAACTAGTTGAATGCCAAATACAAGAGCAACTTTTGAGCAATGTTGACCCATTGTATTTGTTTAAGAATGTTGTCAGAAATAGTGCAAAAGGAACCCAAACAATTCGATTCTCTGTAGCAATATTCGTTGATGTCCTTAATGATGAATATGAAAAAGAGAACTTGATTGCAATCATTCACTCAAAGACTCAGGTAACTTCTTGCTCCTAGTTTGGGTTCTGGAATTTCGCCCCACACTGCTTAATATGCATTATGTTCTTACAACAATTTTTTTTTCTTTCTTTGTCCGTTAATCTACATGCATGAACATTAAACAGAAATTTCTGGATGCAAATAGAGGGGCTTCTAAAAGTAAAGAATGTTTTTGCGCCACCATTCCAACAAATCTGTGTCAAATGCAACCGGGCAATGATACATAATGCATCAATTTGCACAAGTTGCAAGAAAGCAATGAGACCAGCTATGAGCACAATCTCGAGTGTATTTTAGAAACATAGGACTGACGAATGGAGTGTACTTTATGAAATCCAGTACTTGATGAATGTTGCCTTACAGTTGCAAAAAATTCTTTTGAAGATTATTCAAGAAGCAATTCATCCAATGTCTTCCATTTGCGAAAGTTGTGCCAAAAGGGCCTTGTTAGATTGACAGTTCACAACAATATCACCGAAGTGAAAGAAACTATGACATTTTCCTCGAGACTCTACAGTTTGGTTTTTGGGACTAAAAGACTTCTATTTTTCTATCTTATATTCCAAATGCAAGTTGCAAGCCTTCTTTTGGATTGAAAGTTACAGTGCTATATAGTAACTGTGAATATAGCTTTCAGTGTTGGTCCAAACTACAATTTTTATCACATAGATAATGCTTAGATAAGAAAGACTTTGTTGCATATCACATTTGTACACAAGTTATTGTGTTAAATAAATAGATGCCTTATTTCCTTATGTGCACAGTAACATAAAAAAGGAATTGAAAAAACCAATAGTTTTGTTTTTGGGACTAAAAGACTTGTATTTTGCTATGTTATATTCCAAGTGCAACTTGCAAGTGCTCTTTTGGCTTGCAAGTTACAATGCTATATAGTAATTATGAATATAATTTCTGGCAGTGATCCAAACTTCAATTTTGATGACATAGATGATGCTTAGATAAGAAAGTCTTTGTTGTATATTGCAGTTTATTGTGTTAAATAGACAGATGCCTTATTTCCTTAAATGCATAGAAACACATCATTGGATATATGCTCATGCATTGCTGTTGTTGTTTTCTAATGTCGTGAAATCAATGCTTCATAGCCAAAGACATGTTGCTTGATGATTTCTTTCCAAATGTTCTGGCATTTATGCTCACGAATATGTTAATGTAGATCTTGCAATGTGAATATTATCAGTCACCATTTGCTATAACTGTGTTTGATAGGAATTTGTACAAAAGTATACACCTCTTATAGTTATTCCATGTATAGCTAATGACCATTGACAACTTTTTTAACTTTTTGGATTGAGTTTTAAAATTAGTATATGCCTAGATAGCTAACCAGATTTGTATATAGCTGTGAATATTTCAGAATGGGTTGCATCTTGAGTTCTAATGCATGTGCAACCTACAAATTACAAGCTGAGTTGCTTTGAGAATAACAGACTCATCACCAACTCACATCTTCATCTTAATGGTCCAACCACATGTGTTGCTTAGACATACAAGCCTTATACATCAATCTCCTGTGTTAGCATTTAATGCTTCCGTTGATCTTGACTTCAATTTTGGCCGCATAGACAATGTTTAGATAAGAAAGACTTTATTGCATATTACAGTTTATTGTGTTAAATAGACAGATGCATTATTTCTTTAGGTGCATAGTAACCAAAAAAAGAAAAAGAAAAAACACTTGCTAGAAACACATCATTGGATACATGTTCATGCATTGTTGTTGTTGTTTTCTGATGAGATGAAATCAATGCTTGTAGCCAAAGACATGTTGCTTGATGATTTCTTTCCAAATGTTCTGGCATTTATGCTCACGAATATGTTAATATATATCTTGCAATGTGAACATTATCAGTCACCATTTACTATAACTGTGTTTGATAGGAATTTGTACAAAATTATACTTCTTATAGTTATTCCATGTATAGCTAATGACCATTGACATCTTTTTTAACTTTTTGGATTGAGTTTTAAAATTAGTATATACCTGAATAGCTAACCAGATTTGTATATAGCTGTGAATATTTCAGAATGGGTTGCATCTTGAGTTCTAATGCATGTGCAACCTGTAACAAACAAGCTGAGTTGCTTTGAGAATAACAAACCCATCGCCAACTCACATTTTCATCTTAATGGTCCAACCACATGTTCTGTCCACATGTGTTGCTTAGACATACAAGCCTTATGCATCAATCTCCGGTGTTAGCATTTAATGCTTCCGTTGTCTTGATAATCAATAAATATTTTGACACAATTTATGTGTTAAATAGACAAATGCATTATTATTCCAAGTGCACCTTGCAAGCGTTCTTTTGGCATTCAAGTTACAGTGCTATATAGTAATTGCGAATATAATTTTTGGCAGTGATCTTGACTTCAATTTTGATCGCATAGACAATGTTTAGATAAGAAATACTTTATTGCATATTACAGTTTATTGTGTTAAATAGACAGATGCATTATTTCTTTAGGTGCATAGTAACAAAACAAAAAAACCACTTGCTAGAAACACATCATTGGATACATGTTCAAGCATTGTTGTTGTTGTTTTCTGATGAGATGAAATCAATGCTTATAGCCAAAGACATGTTGCTTTATTATTTCTTTCCAAATATTCTGGCATTTAAGCTCACCGATATGTCAATTTAGATCTTACAATGTGAATTTAACAATCGTCATTTTCTATAATTGAGCTTGACAAGAATTTGTACAAAAGCATACACCTCTTACAATTATTCTATGTAGAGCTAATGACCATTAAAAACTTTTTGAACTTTGTGAATTGAGTTTAAAAATTAGTAAATGCCTAAATAACTAACCATATTCATATATAGCTGTGAATATTTCACAATGGATTGCAGCTTGAGTTTTGATGCCCATGTAGCCTACAAACAAGCTAAGTTACTTTGAGAATAAGAAACCCATTGCTAGCTCACATCTTCATCTCGATGGTCCAACAACATGTTCTGTCCACAACTATTGCTTAGGACAACTATTGCTTAGACATACAAGCCTTATGCATCAATCCTTTGTGTTATCATTTCAGGCTTCCGTTGTTTTGATAATCAATAAATATTTTGACACAAGTTATTGTGTTAAATAGACAGATGCCTTATTTTCCTCATGTGCATACTAACTAAAACAAGGGAAAAGAAAAACCAACAATTTTGTTTTTGGGACTAAAAGATTTCTATTTTGGTATGTTATATTCCAAATGCAAATTGCAAGCCTTCTTTTGGCTTCCAAGTTACACTGCTATATAGTAATTGTGAATATAGATTTTGTCAGTGATCCAAACTATGCTGGAGCAAGTCCGCAAAAGATTTTTCGTACTAATGGGAATTTGATATATATGTCTACCGAAATATAAATGTCTGTAGAAGCCATCCTATTTTAACATTTGTCAATTCCATGGTTACATTACTATAATTTGAGATTTATGAACATTTGCTAGAATAGCAACACTTTATTTCCAACTGCTTTTTGCTCTTTAAGTTATAAAAAAAAACAACTTTTTCCACATTGTACTCCAAACCTTCGTTTGCAATGCCTTAGGACATTGCCTAGGACATTGCCACTCTGTGGCTCTTGCTGGTGGCTCTTGTTGGTTTAGGAACCACTCTGGGAAGTTATATTTCATGTTTGTTCACGCTTTGGATGATACTATATTGTTTGTATTTTATTACATGCATGATCTTGGGCATGTAATTTTGGTTGGGCTTCCTAGTTTATTTGGTGTTTAATGGAAACAATCTTTATATGTCTTTAGTTAATTGGAAGCAATTGTTATGTCTTTATAGTTTATCAAAGGATTAAATTGTTTAGATTTTGTAAAAAGTGAATAGAAATAGTGAGTTTCAAGCATGAATGTGGTTGGAAACTTAGTATGAATATGTATGGAAATAATGTGTGTTAGAAATTATAAGGGTATTGTTATGTATAAAATTCTTAAAATAACATAAAAATAGCAAGAAAGAGTAAACCAATGCTTTGAGACCGGAATAAAGAGATGAGTAAGAAGCCTCTTTGAGGAGGCAACTTCCTTCTACAATGTCATGTCAAATGCACAAGACAAGATGGGATTATCCTAAAACTAGGTTTCCTTTACCTATATATATATATATATATATATATATATATATATATATATATATATAAGACAAATCGTATAATTCCATTTCTAGCCTACCAACAATTACAATTAAGATCCTAGCTGACCAATAAAGACAATACTAATATAATAATATAAATGTAATGTTACAATATATAGGGCTTATCGTGATCCTCCCTTTCAAACAAGTGTTGTCCTCAACACTTGATTAACTGTAGATGTTTTTGCATGAAGAACTCATCTTCCCATGTCGCCTCTTCTATTGGCAAGTTATTCCACTTGATGAGGTATTCAATAATTGCTCAATTTCACACTTGCTTGATCATTGTGTCAAGTACTAGTATCAATTTCCCTTCTTCATTAGGCTCTAGTAAAATAGTCTGGATTGGGATATTGTCACCAATTGCCTGGTACATGTGAATATGGAGGCAACTTTAATTTGTAAGACATGCTTCCAATCCTCTGCAACACCTTATATGGACCATAGTACTTCGGTGCTAATTTAGTTTCCTTCTTTTGATGCTTGAGGGACATCTATTTGTATGGTTTTAGCCTAAAAAATACTCAATTCCCCACTTCAAATTTCCTTTCAGTATGATGTTGATCTGCTTATTATTTCATCCTATTTTGTGTTATAGCCAAGTTATCTTTCAATAGTTGGAGAACATCTTGTTGGTGTTCTATGTGATCCTCCACTACTTGAACCTTAGCTTTCTATTTTCAAGGTTGATGTAACCGAAGGAGAACGGTAGCCATAAAATACCATAAACGGTGATATTTTTATGAAGTATGTAAATATGTTTTATGTCACCATTATGCTAAGGAATACCACTTGACCCATTGTGTTTGTTTATAAGATGAAAATCAATGAAGATACCCTTTTAAGCATTTATTCAAAATCTTAGTTTTTCCATCCTATTAAGGATGGTAAGAGAAGTTGTGAGCCAACTGAGTTCCCAACCAAGAGAACATTTCCTTCAAAAAATTACCAGTGAAAATTCGATCTCTATCGCTTATAGTAATCTTGGGGATTCCATGTAGGTATTGAATTGATTCCATGAATGTTGCAACTACTTTACTTGCTTTTAAAGGATGGGAAAGAGAGCATAAATGGGAATGCTTTTTTAGTTGATCCAATACTAGCATGATGATAGTCTTTCCTTTTGAATTTGGTAGACCCGTGATAAAATCCATTGAGACCTCTTCCAAACATCAACTTGGTCTAGCTAATGGTCGTAGAAGACTTGACATCTTGATTGTCTCTCTTTTTCTCTATTGACAGACCAAACAATCTACCACAACCTTTTGGACATCAATTTTTAGACCTTCCCATAAAAAATCCTTCTTAATCAAGTGGTAAGTTTTCAAGAACCCTGAATGTCCTCCTATAGGTGAAGTGTGAAATTCCAAAAGGACATTTTTTCCTTCCTTCTTCCACCCAATCAGATTGCATAATGAAAATAACACATAATAATCCCTCTGAGTCATCTTATTTTCTTGAAAGTGCATTTTCCACCACATTCTGTTTTTATTTCTTGTATATAATTTCAAATTCATAAACTATCATCTTTATAACCTATATATATTGCTCCTCTAAAAATAATCGTTGTTCCAAGAAGTACTTGAGACTTCCATAATCCGTTCTTACCTTGAAGTATCTTCCTTCTAGGTAAGGGAACCATTTATTAATTGCGTGCAATATGGCCAACATTTCCTTTTCATAAATTGGTTTGAGTAAGATTTTTCCTCTAAGTTGGAAACTTTCAGAGGCAAATTCCTTATTACATTAAGATTACACCAATTCCATGCCCTAAGGCATCAAATTCAACAATAAAGGTTTTTGTAAACATACCCAGTTTTATTTTTTCAAAAGATTTGGTTGCTTCTTGAGTCCAAGCGAATGCCTCTTTTTTTCAATAAATTTGTTATAGGTGGTGCTATTTGACCATAATTATTAATGAACTTGTAGTAGTATCCCATCAATCCAAAGAATACTCTAATATTCTTCGAGGTTTTAGGAATTGGCCATTCCATGATAGCCTTAATTTGGTTAGGGTCCACTTTGACACCTTCATCAGATAGAATATGACCCAAATATTCCACTCCTTGAACCTCAAAGGCACACGTAGAAGGATTGGCATATAATTATTTCTCCTCTAATAGTTTTAAGACCCTATTGACATGATGTGCATGCTTTTCCCTTTATTTGCTATATATTAGTATATCATCTAAAATACTAACACAGTTTTTTTGAGGAAGTGTTTCAAAATAGAATTCATCAAGCTTTGAAATGTGGAAAGTGCATTGGTAAGGCCAAATGGCATCACCAAAAATTCATGATGACCTTCAAGTGTTTTGAAAGTTTTTTTTAGAATATATTATTTCCTCCTTTTGATTTGATAATATCCATAATGTGGATCCAACTCGGTAAATAAAATTGCTCCATGTAATTCATCCAATAATTCATCAATGACATGAATATGAAACTTTTCTTTCATGGTCATCTTATTGAGCTCTCTGTAATCTGGACACATACACCTTGAACCTTTCTTTTTGTGAACAATCACCACTGGTATAGATAAATCACTTTGGCTAGGTTGAATGATGCTTGCATATTACATTTCTTGAACCATATTTTCAATATCACTCTTTTGTGCATATGGGAATTTGTAGGGTCTGATGTTAGGTGGTATACTTTATGGTTGCAACTGAATAGCATGGTCATGGTCTCAAGTAGGTGGAATACCTTTAGGCATATTTCCAATTATTTTAGAATGATTGTCAATAACTTGTTGGAGATCCACTAGAGTAGAGGGTATATATGCTTGAACATCAAACAAGCATAATTGTGCAATTACTCCATGGTGTCCCTTTTTTAGCAATTTTTTCACACAGTTAGAGTTGATCACTTTAGGGGGTTTCCCTGGAATACCTTTGAGTTCAATTTCCTTTCCTTTTGAAGAGAATATCATGAAAATTTCCTGAAAATTAAGAGCCATTAGTCCCAATGATTGTATCCATCGCACCCCTAGTACAACATCATTTCCACCCAATTTGGATTGTAATCATTGGACTAACAATAAATACTCCCCCTTAATAAGATTAATACTATGACACTTCCATGAACACTTTATGGTACCTACATATGTAATAACTACTTGAAATTTTGGTGTTATATATACAAAATAATTTTGGTGTTTGACTAATTTTCAATTGATGATGTTATCAGTACTATTAGAATCAATCAACATTGTTATCTTTTTTATTTTTAATATATACTTATATATCGAGAGTTTGAGGAGTGTTAATGTCGACCAATGCATAACAAGATATGGTTGGGGTAGCATCTTCTAGATATACCTCTTGATACTGTTATAGTTATGGAACTTCTTCGTCTTCCTAGTCTATGCAGAATAATATCTTCTCATTGCACTTATGACCCTTACCATACTTGCTATCACAATTGAAACATAGTCCATTTTCTCTTCTTTCCTCCACTTGTTGAGGCGTCAACCTTGTAGGCCGAGTGAGGTTGGGGGAGGAAACATTGCCTTCTCTATAGGTTCTAGTAGCATTATTTCTAGTAGCCATATTTTTACTTTCAATTTTCCTTGCCAAACTAAAAGCATTATTCAATGATTTAGGTTCAAATAGATGTATCTCATGCCGAATGCTTTCCTTTAAAGTGACCATAAAGAGATCCAACAAATTATCCTTTGGAATGTTCTTCACTCTAAGACCCAACTTTTGAAACTTATTAATGCTATGTAATTGGACTTTTTTGCTTGAGATTTATCAATTATCTAAAAAAGGTTTTTTCTCTTAATATCCCCATCAATTATTCTGTAAATATAGACCGGAAGATAATAGAGTCCTTTTTACAGTTACAAAACCATTGATACCATACAAGTTGTGTAGGTTATGAATACAAGGATGCAATAGTTACCTTTTGTAAAGTTGGAACTCAATGTAGATCAAATAATTGCTCCATCTAGAATATCCATGTTATTTGATCATTTCCATCAAGCTTTTTCATATCAATCTTTGGAATGAAGTAGTTCTTTGGTCCTGAGTTGAACGCATGATGATATGATGAATGATCAACTCTTGAGGATTCAAACCTCTTGTTCTCCAACTGTTTTTCAATTTTCTCAATTTGTCTAGGATTAGTCCCTGATGTGACTAGGACAAGTCCCTCTTGAGGAGCTAAATTATGAGGAAAGAGATGTCTCATCTCATTCAGAATTACCCCCTTAATAACTTCAAGATCCTCTCTAATAGACATATTTTTTGAGATCCTCTTTTCTAGCCATCTTTTTATCTATCTTTTTCAACTCTTTATTAGCCATATTTTTATCTAAGCGAATCAACCTGGGAACTTGGAACTTGACCTGGAAACCTAGAAACGTAAGTTCTAGAAGGTTGTGTTTTGTGCCTAATCAACCTTTTTCCAAAAGGCCTCAGGTGTATCAATTTTCATCTCTATCATAATTGGCATCTCTTGCATAGCTTACTTGTAATGCAACCATAGGTAGGTGTAAGAATTGATTAATAATAATAGCAAACAAACCATCCAAACCATAGTAAATAAAATATTGGATTTATTTATTTATTTTTAATTGTTTAATCCTTCATTAATGATTAAAAAGGGAGGTTCAACCAATCAACGGTCAAATAATTATATTTAAAAATATAAATTAAATGAACAAAATTAAAATCTTATGAAAAAACAAAGTTTAGTTTATATACAATTCAAATTAATATAGAATACCTGAACATATAGTCTCTAGGACTAAAAAAGTTTGCAATGTTAATTGGATACAAAAATATGCACCATGCTTAAAATAAAAACTAATATTTTATCTATCTTCAACTTAAGACAAAAATACTAACAACAAAAATAAATTTATGATTTAGCTTCACTATTAATTACTAGTTGTTTTTATTTTTTACATGCTTCTTCCATTCATGAATTTTCTTGGTTCTTTGTTTCCATTTTTTCTAATTTTTCCACTATGGATGTGAATTCTATTTTTAGCAAGCTTATGATTGGATTCATAGTTTTTTTTTTTTGCAAGTGTCAAGGTGTCATAAATTAACCCAAATACCATGGAGTGTGCACCATTCTATGTAAACCATAGAAAAAATATGTCTGTATGCATAAACATTGTATATGATCTTCAAATTGCCTTGGATTTCAAGCTTTGAACGGTTGGGCCTTCCGAGATGAAGGATTTCTATAATGAATTGTTTTCGACCATAATGATAATTAGTTATGAGTTTTGGCATGCAATGTTGGTTGTGATCTTTGTTCAACCATTGGTTTTCTTTGCTATGAAATTATAGCTGAAATAATATTGTTAAGGGATGTTTATTACATGTATTTCATAAAAATTAAAATAATTAAATAATATTTTATGTAGAAAAATATATTAAAGAATACTACATAAACAAAAGCTTAAATGTTAACAAAACAATTTACATGATGGTGGTTATGAATAATTTTAATTGAGTGGCATTGTAGGGAAAAACAATTTACATGATAGTGGTTATGAATAATTTTAATTGAGTGGCATTGTAGAGAATGGATTCCTTCCACCATTTGTAGTTGTGAAGCACCCCAACTCTTGACTTCAACAAAGGTGCGTAATGTTAATATGACGTTGAAGTGCATGTTCACCTATTATAAGGATTTGAGAGTAAAGAGCATAAATTCATGGCATATCTTGAAAACTGGAGTAACATTATGGTAATTAATTACATGAACTAAGACTTGGTTGTTTCATCACAAATTGAAGTGAAGAAAAGAGAGACTTCAATTAGAAAGTGACCTCAAGTAATTGTCCATTAAGTATTGTTAATTGGGTTGAAATCCCTTGATTGAGAAGGGAATATTCTAAATAACCTAAGATTGTCATTTTGTCAACTCTCATTTTTCAAGATCATGCGTGGAGTCAATTTTGAGAGACAACTGAAGGAGAGTTTGGAGCAGATTACTCCCATCACAACTATAACGTAACGACTTGTGAGTTCTTTAGCAAGTGATGAACCTTCATTAAGCATTTCTATAGAACTTGGGAGGTGGCATTACTACAACAATCAATTCCCTTGGTGATATGGGATTACAAGATTATTTTCAGGTGAAGAGTCTTTAGTGCCTTATGATGAAATCCATGACCTGTCAAGGCCAATAATATTGGTAATCAATATAAACAAATTTAAAGTTAATACTAGAAAAAAACACTAGATCGCAGTACTTACAACACATCCAACCTTAGCAAAGCTCTTCTCACTAATCAATGAGAGAATGAAATATCATAGGCCTATACTTTCTATTTCTTCTCTTTTTATATTTCCCCAACTTTTTCTTCCACAAAATTTTAATATATTTACTTCTCAAATCACTTAAAATAATATATTTTTATGTCAAATTCTTATCATTCAACTTTGCTTACTCATCTTAATTTTAAAACATCTCTATCACAACCATTTTCTTCCGATTTAATGTAAAAATACATCACAAATACATTCTTTAATACATATAAATTTAACTATTGTTATTATGGACCTAACTTAGATATTTAAGATTATGTCACATTTAAAGGTGTGTTGTAAATTTTTTTTCTTTTTATTGCTAGTGTGACTTGTCATCAAAATCACACCAATCCTTAGCACCTTAGCATGACTGGATTTTTAGGTGTCTCCTCCCACCACTAAAGAGTTTTGAATCTAGATGGCCTAACAAACAAAACTTGTCAATTAGGCTAGCCCATCAATCACGCTATCTAATCTTAACATTGTTACACATCTCTTATTCAAAATAATAATCATTATTCTAATCACTTTACTTTGATATATATATATATATAATTTTCGCCAATTAATACATTAATAAAATTTAGTATATTATATTTTTTCATTTAATTTTAATTTACATTTATTGCATTCTTTTTAATTTATTCTATGTTAGATTTAGCTTTTCTCAATTTATGTTGACATATACTATCTAATAATCATTAGAAAAATTATCTATTCTTTTATCTATATCAACTTGTTTTGGATATTTTAATTTACTCTTTAGGATATTTTAATTTACTCTTTAATTTACTTGTATTTTATCATTTAATTCCTTTAAATTTAAATTGCACACAGTTTTTTAGCCATTTGTTTCTTATATTTTATCATTTAACTTTTCAATCAATTGTTTCTTACCTTTAGATTGCACACAGTTTTTTGCCATTTGCAATTGTATTACGTGTTTGTCTTTTTAACTAGTTTCTGCGTTCATTTGTTGTGTTCTTTCCTCAAAGTTAAGAGAGCACTATATCAGTGTGTCTACAATACCGGATTTGTCACACCTCCAGTATATTTTCTGAACTTTGTTGCAGATTGGTTGCTTATGAAGTAATAATGTTTTAATACATCTAGAAAAATTCCAGGGAGAATCTCAAAAATCCCTAATAGATTTTGGTCCATTTGAATTGTGGAGGTTTCTTGGAAGCTTCTTGGTCCATTTGAATTGTGGAGGTGAGCCAAATCCTCTTGTGACCTGATCCAGCTAGAGTTATGATTAAAGTTAGAACGAAGAATGATTGATATATATCTAATTCAAAGTCAAGGTCAATACAGACATTTGCAAGTCAGCAGTCTTGCTCCTTTGTTCTGTTGTTTCTGCGAAGTTCTATACTCCTTGAAAACAAATAAACAATAAAAATCCGCGTGAATAACACTCTGCATCAGGTAAATAGATGTAAGTTGATGTAACCCAAAGGCAGCCACTCCAGACGTTTAACTCCGTTGTCAGAATCACAGATTTTCATGCATATTTTGACCAGAACTCAAAACTTTTCACATTTACTATTCGGCTTTTTCAAATTTGAAAATGACCCCATTGAATAACGATGCTAACTTTGCATACCCAATATCATTCGGGGCTCGGGGTGGAAACCTAAAACAAAATCCGTGCAGGAGACAGATGCCCAACAAATAGTTTGAAGCAGTCATTGCTCAAGTTCTCCATTTCTCTGCGGTGAAAAATGAGGTATTACTGCACATATTCTCGCTTTCTCTGTATCCTATTCATTATTTCATGTATAGATTCTGGAATTTGTCTCAATACCCAAGAAATACAGGTCATGAAATCCCTGTTTAATTTATCATCCTCATGGAAGAATGCAAACTCTGATGACCCATGTGTATGGGGTGGTGTGAATTGCACTGAAAATGGGAACAGTGTTGTTGCGCTTCATTTGTCCAGTATTGGGATGAAGGGCAATGCATGGCAGACTTTATGTAAACTTCAAGCTCTTGAAATCCTCGATGTCTCTAGCAATTCCCTGTCAACCCCATCTGATGATGATATCAAGGCTTGCACCAACTTGGTTACCCTTAACATAGGCTCTAATTTAATGTCAGGCTCCCTTCCTTCGCTTGCACCTATGCACAAACTTCAGTCTCTGGATGTCTCTCACAACAGATTGAAAGGGCGGTTTGGCCCACAAATTCAGAATTTGACAGACCTCACAGTGCTCAGGTTGACATACAATCAATTCAGTGGCCCAATCCCTTCATTGCTGGGAGGTCTGGGGGTGTTAGAGGAATTAGTTCTCTCTCATAACGCTTTTGTGGGTGAATTTCCCCGAGAACTTGAGAAGTGCACCAATTTGGCTATTCTAGACCTCAGCTTCAATGGGATGAATGGCAAAATCCCTGATAGTATTGTGAACCTAAAAAATTTAAGAACCCTGATTGTGTCATCCAATAATTTCTCTGGAACGATTCCTGAAACGTTGGGTTTTCTCCGCAATTTGACCCACTTCGCATCGAATAAGAATCAGCTTACTGGAAACATACCTGTTCAGTTAGCTAACCTCACAGGCTTGCAGTTTCTCGATCTGAGCTACAATAGGTTAAATGGAAGCATTCCTCCAGAAGTTTTTGCTTTGAGCACCTTGCGGACTCTAGACCTTACACATAATTCGCTTTCCGGACAGATTCCTCGGAATTTCTCGAGGAAGTTGTTTAGGCTGCGAATAGGCAACAATTCTCTTAGTGGAAGCATCCCTTTTACAATTGGGAGTGTGCCTGGATTGACATACTTAGAAATGAATGACAACTTACTAGATGGTCAGATTCCACAGCAGATGGCAAGTTGTACCAGTCTTAAACTACTTGATCTTGGCCACAATGATTTGACAGGCTCTTTAACCTATCAGCTGGCTTCACTCCCACAGTTGCAAGTGTTGAAGTTGCCAAATAATCATTTTAATGGAAGCATTCCAGATTTACTGTCAACTAATTTTTTATCTATCGATTTAAGTGGTAATCTACTATCAGGGCCCATACCCTCAAAAATGTTCAAGCTTCTGTGGCTGCAAAATTTACGTCTACAGAACAACCTTCTAACAGGAACAATTCCAAAGAATGTTAAAGACTGCCGGTACTTGTTAGAGCTCCAATTGGGTGGCAACAATCTAACTGGAACAATTCCATTGGAAATTGGCTTCATCAGAAAGTTGCAAATTCAACTCAATCTCAGCTGCAATTCTCTAGAAGGGGAAATTCCAAATACTCTTTCCAATTTGTACCTGCTAGAAATTTTGGATCTTTCCAACAATAAATTGACAGGAAAAGTTCCGGGTTCTTTGACAGCTATGATCAGTCTTACACTGTTGAGCCTGTCAAACAATAAACTAACAGGCATCCTTCCAAATTTCAGAAAAGGGTTGCTTATTAATGATACAGGAAACCCTGGTCTCTGTACTGGGCAATGTGTTACTGCTACTGCCACCAGAAAAAAGAAAAGAGTCTCGGTTAATTTGTTGATTGGAGTTGCTATTGCAAGTACTGTTTTTGTCATTGGGGCAGTTGCATTGTTTATTGTGGCATGCAAATACTTTCGGCGCAGTGAGTATCAAATGCCAGAAGTGCAGCTAGTCTGTCAGATCGAAGGCCAGTTTATTCACCCGGATAGTACCCACAGGCTAAAGATTGACTATGAGAAGGGTGTTGAAGCCACTCTAGATCCTGCAAATGTGTTTCTAAAGAACAAGTTTAGTACCTATTACAAAGCTGTCATGCCTTCTGGCATTAGTTATTCTGTGAAGAAGCTCAACTGGACTGACGAAAGTTTCAAATCAGGAAACTACCGAAAATTTGGTGCAGAACTGGAGAAGCAGGGGAGGCTAAGGCATCCCAACATCCTGACACCCTTGGCACATGTTCTAGACACAGATGGTGTTTTCCTTTTCTATGAATATGTTCATAAAGGCAGCCTCTCAGACTTCCTTCACACCAGTAATGTTTGTATATTGGATTGGGCATCACGTTGCAACATCGCTATAGGTGTAGCGCAAGGTTTGGCTTTTCTACATGGCTGTCAACAGCCAATCATCCATCTTGATCTCACTGCCAAAAACATTCTTCTGAAGTCTTTAAGAGAGCCACAAATAGGTGATATTGAGCTTTGCAAGATAATGGATCCATCCAAGAGCACAGGAAGTATTTCTGCAATTGCTGGCTCAGTTGGATACGTCCCTCCAGGTATACTCCAGCTACTCACTTATGCCATAACAGTAGATGTTGCAGAACATAGTATTTTATATTTATTTTTGGCTATATAAAAGACACCATGCTACAATGTTGTTTCCAATCATAGCTCATTATGATTTTAGTGCTTCTCAAGTAAATAGGAGTTACGACGGTCAGATTAGGGAAAGTCCACAGGATGGATCAGAATGTCTGATACAAAAGTTTATTTATTAGTGTTACTTATGTTCTCAAGATGGAGATTATGAATTAGAAAGTTCAATGCTTGCATAATTCATAGCGTATACTTGTTTGGTGGTAGAAGCTGTTAAGGATAGGGGCCATAGCTATAAAATCTTTTGGAATTTTGAAATTCTCCATATTTTCTTCCTCTGCTATACATAATTCATAGCGTATACTTGTTTGGTGGTAGAAGCTGTTAAGGATAGGGGCCATAGCTATAAAATCTTTTGGAATTTTGAAATTCTCCATATTTTCTTCCTCTGCTATAAATTGCTACATATTAGTCGTTTTAATCAAAGTGTTGATTACAAGAAGATATGCCAATGAACACACTAGTGCAACAAGATTCGGTAGACTCGGGGAGTCTACTTGGCCCAGCTCTGAAACAAGTCAAGTATTTTCATTTGGGCCAAACATTGTCAAATCTGGTAAAATTCACAAATTTTCCAAGACAGTGAATTCGACCGAGTATGGACGAGTTACTTGTTGAGTTTGACAGAATTTCACATTGTGGACAGGTCTTGACAGAGCTTAACAAACATTTGCCGATTTTAAGTATTTTTTGAGATTTTTATTTGCCAGGATCATACCGAGTTTCTCCAAGTCCAAGTCATACTCTTACTGTTCGGCTTTGCTGAGTTGTTCCCAGGCCCAAGTCATATGTCTATTTAATAGACCCAAATCTATTTTGTTAAGGAATTTATAATTATTTTAAATACCTTGCCTTGATTTTTTTCCGTCCTTTGCTCATTCTCATTTTCATATAATACCTGTTGTGTACTGAATTTTATGAGTTCATTTAAGATTTCCTTCCTCTGAGATCTATGTTACCTAACAGTTTGAAATGCCACACTTTGTTGTGCATGGAAGCTGTGTCAATGTTAACATATTTTGCAACGGTAGTAGGAATATATTCAGCAAAGCTGCTTGTTTCGATTCTGACTTTCTCTTTACTTCAGTCTGTGCAATTAGGAGCAGATATCCTATAAGGTCTGGTAATGATTTTGGTGCTTATTGAATATGTTTCTACAGAATATGCATACACTATGAGAGTGACTGCTGCTGGTAATGTCTATAGCTTTGGGGTCATTTTGCTAGAGTTACTGACTGGAAGGCCTCCCATCACCAATGGAATGGATCTTGCGAAGTGGGTTCAGTTGACACTCTCCGGGGAGGAAACATTGAAACAAATTCTTGACACAAGAATCAGAAACTTTTCCCTCGAAACACAGAATGAGATGATCTCAATGCTGAAAGTAGCTCTCAGTTGCATTAGCTCATCCCCGGACTCGAGACCCAAAATGAGAACTATAGTGGGAATGCTCCATATGGTCAGGCAAGTTGCCTGAATGAGGTTTTACTTCATTATCAGTATATGAATGAGATTTTACTGCCCTACAATTTATGAGTGGGAACAGGATACTGTGTTTTATCTTTCTAAGGAGACTTAAATCTATGTCTGTTATTACCTATATGATAAAGGTTTGTATTCAGACATGGAACTGTGAGGTGCTTAGAATGTTGGTTTTTAACTTGGTTTTTCCATTGAGAATGCGCAGTTGTGGACTTATGCACAGTAAAGTGCTTATGCTAGATGATCGTAGTCCATATCATGAAACTAGTGTGATTCCAAGCACGAATTTATAAATATAAATGTTTCTGATTTAAATACCAGGAAAATTAGTCTTCATTGACATTTAAGCCAAAACTATTTAAAATAAGTCAGTTTATTGAATGCTTATGGTTCCAGGTTTTCAAACATGATCCTGTCTTGTCACTACATTATATGATATGCACACAAAGGCAACGCTATACTCACACACAAGAGAACGCTCAATCAAGTATGCAAGTATGATAAGATAGGAGGTTGCAGTAGCACTCATTTGTATTACTATATAAGAGAGTACAAATTGTGGGAGAGTGATCAAAATAGAAGAAGTCTCCAATAAATTACAATAAAGGAAGCTTCTAAGAGAATACATGTACAAGGAAGCTTCTAAAAGATGGAAATTTTAGGAAGGTATATAAAGATATTAAATACATCACAATATACAATAAAATATATAATAATCCATGGGATCATGTCTCATCATTTCCTCCATGTAGAGGAAATTGTCCCCAGATTCTCTTGTAGATGTGGGAAGTGTTGATCAAATGTACATTGATTTAAGTTGAGTTGGTAATAAACCTTATGACCCATTCTATAAGTGGTAGTGGATATATTCCAAGTGGTCTGTGTGGGGACAGCAAGAAGAGTATCTTCATCCAATGAAGATTGGACATATTGGATGGTGTCTTTCTGATGAGAGATAATAACCCCATCCTCTAATGTGGTGGCCCATAAAGCTTAAGTTAGTCCATATTCATAACAACGTGCAACAACAAGTATACCAAGGAAGATCCAACTGAAAATCATTTTCCCCGATTTGCTGCAAAATAGTAAAGACCCATATTGAATAGGTTTGAACTTACGACATTATTGAGATTTAAACTTTTGTTTGTCCAAGTAAAGGCAAACTTTATCACTAATCTGAAAATAAGGAGGGATGCAATGTTGATAATGAAGACCTTGCATTTTTTGGAGTCTTCATAGAGGTATATTGAAATTTGAAACTAGGCATGAACTTTAGCCAAATGCTGCATAAAAAAAGAGGTCTTAGCTTTGCTGCTTTTGATGATGACAAGACGATGTAAGCAGAGTTATGGGTTTCTCATAAGGAGCAAGGAGTTGATATCCATAACAAATCTCAATTAGAAAGTGTCATATAGAGACATGGAGAGCTATTATAGGTATCTTGCAGCACATGAAGATAAGTGTCCCACCACTTATGATGTTGATGATAGATGCAAAGAGTATGAACCAATGGGAGATTTACCAGCTCAGTTTGACAATTAGTTTGTTGATGTAAGGGTGTAGAGAACCTCACTTGATATCCCAAAAGCTTCCACAAGGTTTTCCATAAGTAACTAAGAGATCTAGAGTCTTGATTAGAAATGATAGTGTCACGTACATAGTAGCTTCTTTGCACTATTGAGGCCTTGGGGTACCTCAATTTCACCATAGAATTTTACCTTTGAAACCCAATTCAAATTTCATTGGCTAGCTGTTAAATTTAATGGTGGAAACAAACTATAGTAGTCCATTATTTAATTTCTATCCACAACCATGTATGTAGTCTTAACATGAATTATCCATAATTATGTACATTAAATTCATAGATCAAGAACTAAACAATTGAGAAGTAAATTAATTTCAAATGAAATGGCACTTCATCACAATTTCAAAGTACTTATCTTTCTAAGAAATAATTCTCCAACTGGATGCAAACAAAGGATGTTCTTCCCAACCTTAGGCTCTCTACACACTTACCATCCTCAAGTTGAGGTTATCATTCCATAAGGGTGAACTCCCTAAGGTTTGGCTCTAGGTTCTCTTGCTCAACCCACAACCCATAAAACTAAATGGTGCCAAAAATCCTCTCTACAATTATCCTAATCAACCAAAGTTCTTCCCCCTTACATGCAAAAATCCAAGAATGGGATCCCCTTATCTACATGCAATCCCTCAAGCTATCTGAATTCTCTTATAGTGCTCCAACATGGGCTAGACAAGGAATCTCATTATTAGGACTATAGGGTCTTTATCTATATACCATATTTCTCTCACAATAGCATCATTGGCATTAGCAGCAATCCCCCTGGCAATGGGATAAACTTTCCATGAAAATACAGTCCCTCATTTCTAGAAATTAATGTCCTGATACCTCCCTATCCACCATTCATACCAACCAAAAGGAGTGATCCTGGAATGATGCTCTCCTCTCAAATTTCAGACATTATACTTGCATGTTTGAAACCTCCATGTGGCCCTTCACAGGAGCCCATGTTTTCCCCTATAATCCCAAACTTAAGTTAATATAAACAAGGTTAAGTTAACCCCAAGGGTTATCTCAAGCAATCATGAGCCAAATGTGAGATATCTCCCCACAAAGTTGGAGAGGTCATCAGTTCAATTCTCTTGATCCCCTTGGGGTTAGACCCTATAATCATGGCCGCTAGTTTACCGATTTATCATCCATGAACCATGGGGAGTACTCAAATGGGTTTCTGTGAGTTATTCCTTGGAAAAATAAACAAGGTTAATTAAGTCATGTCTCCTAATCATGGGTTTGGGGACATTGAATAAGTTGACTAATTAAGGTTTATAATCAAAGCTAAGAACATATGTTAGATAACTCACGAAGGTCCTCTCCCCTTAGCCCCTTTTCACACTTCCCCAATTTGTGGAATTATAGCTTGCCATCTTTTCTTTGTCCTTCTTCATTTGCAATTGTCAAGGGTTTTATATTAAATATCAATATACATAATTACAATATATTTGGTCATCCTAGACCATTTATGTCACACTTCTAGTCATTTGATCATTACATGCACATTTACATTCTAGGGTAAAAAATGAGGTATTACAGATAACAACTGGTAAGACACATTGTCACCATACATGTTGGAAGAACAACTTAGGAGATTTGGAGGAATCTATAGTTGTGGCAGGGTATAAACATAGTCATTTTAGAAAACCTACATATAACAACAAATATACAATCATGCTTTTGAAGAGTAGTGGACAAGCCACTAAATAAATTACATGGATATAGGGACCCAAGGCCATGCGGGAACTATAAGTGGTTGGTACAAGAAGGTTTAAATTAACTACATAAGGTACACCTTCTAATAAAATCTCCCAAATAGAAGACCCAATAGAAATAGCTTTCTAAATGCTTCAAAATTCCAAAATCACCACCATAGGATGAGTGTGCCTTACAAATGAACATGAGGCCTATTAAAACAGATACAACACAACACTAATTTCATTTGTACAACAATCCATAGAGTCTTAATCTATAATCAAGAAAAGGAGTTTGATTTACTGTTTTAAATTATGTAAAGATGTGAGAATCAACCCAAAGTGTGGATCTAAATAATAAAGTAACTTCTATTCTTCATACACAACAAATTTGGCATTTAGAAGATGTAAAACCTTGGAAGGAGGTCTACTTAACATATCAACAACTTTTTTAGGAGTTCCCTTTTGTACTTAATAATGAGATGAAATAGTTGATAATAAGAACCCATTTAAGGTGCCTTTGTTCTTGAATTATAGATTGAGAGTTCAAAACCATAAGGTGTTGATGATCAACCTGAAGGATTGTCTCCTTACAAGAATGTAATGCCATTGTTACTTGAGTGCTTGAACCAATGCATAAAACTCTATATCATATGTATTATAGTTATGTTTTGCAACGGAAAGTGTGTATGAGTGATGCAATTGGGTAGCCTCTAGCATGAGAACAATACCTATGGAATAATTTGAAATATCAGTCTCTATCTGGAAGGCGTGATGCAAATCGGGAAGAGAAATCACTTGCACTAAGAAAAAGGAATCCTTGAGATGTTGAAATGACTTAATTGTTGCACCATTCCATGAGAAATGCTTACGATTGGAGCTCTAATAAAGAGGTTGAGCAATGTGAAAGAAAAACTAGATTAGTTTCCTACCATACCACCTAGGACACTCTTTAGATATATAGTATTAGAGGGAGTGAGCCAATTTTGAGGGACTTTGACCTTGGATGGACTTGCATGCATACTAAGGTGGTCAACAAGAAAACTCAAATAATGAATGGAAGTATATTCAAAGGAATCCTTCATTTTTTACTGCAATTTATTTTTCCAAAGAAGGTCAAGATCAATTAAAACATGTTGAATATGGTCTTCCAAACTATTACTATTAACCAATATGTCACCCAAATATACCACCCTAGGTGGGTACGATATTATGTCATTGATAATTATCATGATTGTGGTCGCAACATTAGTAAAAGAAAAAGGAATGCTAGCCACTCATAGAACCCATATTTCATTTTGAAAGTTCATGTTTTTGAATCATTGGAAGAGGTCACATGTACCTAACGATAGCCAAAGATTATATCAATATTGTTGAATATAAGCCTCCCTTCAATTTGTCTACAAGATCATCGATCCTTGGCAATGGGTATTGATTTTTAATAGTGATCTTGTTCAACAATTTTTAATTTGTGCACAATCTCCATTCTTCTCATTCTTTCTTGAGTACAATGAGAACTGGAGAACCACATGGAGAAGGCCTAGGCAAAATCTTACCATCTTTAAGAATCATTTTAGTTATTTCTCAATCTTAGCATGATCAAGAAGTGTTTTGTGATATGTAGAATATTTGGGAAGTGAACACCCTAGTACCTAACCAAGTTTTAGTTGGATGGTGGGAAGGGGAGCTATACCTATAGGTTCTTTAAGAACCTCTAAATAGGAATCTATGATAGTCTAAACATCCAAAGGATGAGTCTCCCTATGTTGTCTTCTTTGGCTTTTCAAAAAAACACCAAGTGCTGAGAACTTATGAAGATTGACCTTAAATGAAGAATCAAAGGTGAGAAGTTTGAATACTTTACCATCCTTCTAGGTGCAAATAGATCTTGTCTACATCATGAATCAATATCCATGTTATGCAACCAAGTCCCAGATATAGCATAAAAATAGCATAAATAAACCAAAAGAATGTAATCCAAAACTTAATAATGAAGAACTGAGATGAATAACAATCCTCTTCGAGGAAGGAACCTCCTTACACAATGTACTAAGTACATAAGACAAGACAAGATACAGTGATGAATAAAATGAAAAGGTCTCATTCCTATATATAGGAGACAAAGGGGTACAATAACAACTAATAGACCCAAGCCAACATCAATAATATGTAATGCACCATAATAAAGGGGTAATGTACCACTACATAAGGGGTAATGTGCCAATATTTAGGGATTAGCATGCCCCTCCCCTTTAGACAAGTGTTGTCCTCAACGCTTGATTAGTTCTGGATGCTTCTGTATGAAGGACTCATCTTCCCAAGTCGAATCTTCCATTGGTAGGTTCTTCCATTTGATAAGGTACTCAGTAATAGCCCGATTACGTAGTTGTTTGGTCCTTGTTTCAGTGATTGTTTCATGTCCCAAAATTTTACATCGGGTCACAATGGCCTAAGCCCTTGGCCATACTCATGATAGTTTGTCAAATTGATGCTAAGGGTCAAATAATTGCCAAGAATGAAGTCCAAGTTAGTAATAATGTGAAATTAGATCCAAATGGACAAGGTGGGTCACATTAAGAGAAATTCCCAATTCAAAGTTTGTAATATACCCATCCAAATGAACTGTTATGGAGGAAAATTACTAGTTCCCTAGGTTGGGGGTGGAAGCTTTGGGATTTGAAATAAGGGGCTAATAAATGATGTTTGTACATTAGAATGGCATAAATATTTAATATAGGAGCTAAATAAATAAATACAAGGGAAAATCAAAGTGGCAATTGATCATGAAGACACATGGAGGATGTGGGACCCACACAAGTTAGATTTTCTATGCCACATGGCATCCTCCTCTTGTCATTTCGAATCCATAAGAAGCCCAACGTTCTTGGGATGATTTGGAAGGTCAGTATACTTGGCATGAATCAATTAAGGTCGAATTGGGGTGGAAGAGTAACTCCCATGGAAGAGGAAGAGGCATTTTGGAGCTAGTGGGATACTTGGACTAGATTCCCTAGCTCTACGACAACAATGATGAAGATGCTATGACACCTATGACACAAATCAGATCTGAATGCTGAAATCTGACATATATGACATGTCAGGGCTAAAAATAGCCTCCAAGAGGGCTCTCAAGAGAGTTAGGGAAGCCAAAGAGACACCTATTCAAATTTGGTGGAGGAGGAGGCTTGAATTGGAGGGACAAGTGGCACACATTGGAATCTCTTCCCAACTTCAGTTGGCATGAATCTCCTGGAAGGAATTCGGCCCATGGAGGACCTTAGAAGTTTATAAAAGAAAATACCAAAGAAGGATTGTGGATTTTTTATCATTTTCAGAATTTGCATTTGAGAGGAGAGCCAGTGGAGTGCTACTCTACTTGCCTTAGCACCAATTTTGAGGGTGAAAGATTCCCATCCTAGTTGGTAATTGGAAATGCCATTCAGACCTTTCATTGGATATTTAATGGAGTTTTTTTAATAGGTTGAAGCTACAGGGTAGCTCATGGTCACATCTCTTTCAGCTTGCTTCTACAACCATTCTTCTATTTCTTGGCATATTCTTGCTCCTTGGGGAGAGGTGCACTTGTTGAGGTGATGAACTCTTTGGGATAGATCTTGAGGCCCCGGATCTTTGTAATCTGATATATATACTCTTTTTTAACTGCTCAGAAGGATTTCAGGTCAAAACTCAAATATATTTGATGTCAAGATGCTAAGCTATGAACAAATGGTGTCATTTCCCCAATACTTTGTTATTTGCACTTGAAGTGGTATCAAATTCGAATGGTTTAGTCAATGTATGATGCCCCGGATCTTGAGGCCCCAGATCTTTGTAATCTGATATATATACTCTTTTTTAACTACTCAGAAGGATTTCAGGTCAAAACTCAAATATATTTGATGTCAATATGCTAAGCTATGAACAAATGGTGTCATTTCCCCAATACTTTGTTATTTGCACTTGAAGTGGTATCAAATTCGAATGGTTTAGTCAATGTATGATGTATTAATGTTATATGGAGTGCCATTAATATGATAAAGAATTTCCATATTCATTATACAAGCATTTGGAGAAATATTCTTAAGTTTCATAACCATTTGTGGAGATTTACTATCATTTTCCCCCTATGTCGAAACTAGTCTTTTTGTATTTGATTTAATAGGGTTGTAGCAGACTTAATAAACTGAATGGTGATGCATATGATACTATATTAATTTCCCCTAGATATCCCCTGCCTCTGTTCAGAAATTTGAGAGGGTCCAATATCATTTGGAGATCCATTTCCAGCATCTACCCCATGGGGAATTGAACCCCTAATTGCTAGTCAAATTCCCTACATTGGCCAGAATTCAAAGGAGAGTTGAAGAAGCATTTTGAAGACTCTAAATCATCCATGAACCTAATAATCATGTCCTAATACCATTCATATACCTTCTATAACAATTTGGTAGCATTTGGAGCTATTTGGAGATCAAGAAACCAATACTAGTTAAGAGAAATTGCTAGTCAAATCCCCTACCTTGGCCAAAATCCTAAGGAGAGTTGCAGAATCCTTTTGAAGACTCTAAAGCATCCATGAACCTCATAATGATGTCATAATACCATCCATATACCTTTTGTGACAAGTTGGGAGCATTTGGAGCCATTTGGAGATCAAGAAACCAATATTAGTCAAGGGTCAAACTAGTGGAAAAATTGAAAAATTCACCATTTTAATAAAATTCTAAAAAGAGACATTACAGTGGTATCAGAGCATGGTCCTTGCACCTGTGAATTAAAATCATACATTGAAGAATAATTTGTAGCCATGTCTTACTATTATGGTGACTCATATGAGTACAATTCTTATGAGCAGTATGAAGATAATTGTGAGCAATATGAAGAAGAATGTGAATGGTTTGAGGAAGAGGTGCCATCATGCAACACTTATTACAATTTCATGAGGAATGAAGATTATTATTATGAACCTATGTATGATAAAGATGAGTGTTTCACACTACCAAAGGATAATCCTATGAATGAGTTACAAAGATGGAGAGCAACATATAAAACCTTGCCCCAACAATATCAGAAATATCTTGATTTGTATAAGGGAAATACAAAACAAGCCCCTCCTTTCAAAGACTTTGCTGATTGGGTGTTTGCAAATAGGCCCAAAAATGAAGATGTGGAGTTAGTGAAGAAAGGTTTATGCCATTCTTGTAAAAGACATTGGAGACAAAATCTTATATGTGTGAGTGAAAAGATCAATGAAATATCTGAAGCTTCAGGGAAGGCATGTATGTCCTACTTGAGGAGAGTTTTTGGGATTTATTCAAAAATAGATTCCAAATATATTGATCTTAAGGAAACCAAGGGGAAAAATGCATCATCTTTCTTGAAGGAGCAAAAGGAGGAGACCCATGAACCACCTAGTTTTGAAATAGGTGAAGTAGAAGAAGCAATAAATGAAGAGGATCGAAAGTCACTCCCAAGTGACTCTGAAAAATATGAAGAGACATCCCATGAACTTGAATAAGATTCTATTGAAAATATTGAAGATCATTTCGAGACACATTCTACCTTGGCCATGAATCAAGGATCATCTACCGATGGATGCTTGAACTACGAAGGAGTACCTACTGATGGGTGCTCACACCTCTATGTTGGTGACATAGAGATCACTTTTGTAAGTGTTGCTGCAAACCAAATTTCCATTAATCATGAGAATGAAGACCTTGTAGCAGTTGAAGAAGAACCAAGATCAACTTCCCCATCACCACTTGAGCTTCATGAAGTTGGTCCAAGCAAGAAGGAAGAAGATGAGGAGGTTCTTTTGCAAGAGCCTCATTTTCTTTAAGGGTCCTTGAATATGAATGAAAAGAAGATCCAAGAGACCCTTAGCATACTCCATGACACTCAAGCATTAGTGTCAAATTCTTGTTGGAGAGTTTCTTCATTGAAGGATCCATCCTTCCTTGAAGACATGGAGAAGATTCAAAGAGCAATGTGCAAAATCAAAGGTAATTTCATGCCTTTTCTTTTTGATAGAAACAATTTGGTTGAGTTTAATGAATTATTATATGATGCATACTCTAAGAATAATGAGGATATTCATAAACTCAAAATTCAAAATGAACAACTTCTTGAAAGGTTGCAATATACTTGTTCTTCCTCCTATGTTTCAAATTGTCATATGGTAGATTGCATGGAGGATTCTCATGACATGGTAGATCATGAGAAATATGGAATTTTCATGTGCTTGATGTGTTTGAAGATGAGCTTGATGAGACACAAGCACTTGATGTGGTGGAAGAGGAACTTAAGTTTCCTCTTGGAAATGGTGACAAAATTTTTGAAGAAGTGTATTATTCCACTACCTTGGAACCAACCTATGAGGAACGTTTTCCACTTTTGAGGGAGGTGCATGATCCTAACATTATGGAGCATCCACATGAGGACACTTCTGCACTTTCTGATCATTTGGGTGAGTTGCTTCATGGCTCCTACATCCTACACTTCCATATTTTGCAGCATTCATCCTAATGAAGTATGGGTGAAAGGTTTATTTTTTATGGTGCCACATGAAGAGCATGAAACTCCTATCTCTCCTTTATATGATGACATTATTAGAGCCATTTCTTATTTACATTTGTAGCAGCATTCCTTATTACCTTATGATGAAACACATCTACATGAATGCAATTATGATGTTCACTTGAGTCACTTGAAGACTGATGATTTCCCTTGCTCCTTTCTTAGTTCAATTGATATTGGAGGAACTTCATCCACTACTTGGGTGAAGATATATATGATTGGAGAAAATTCTTATTGGCAGCAGCATCCTTTGTTATTTTGTGATGATACACATATTCATGGATGCACAAATTCTACTTATGTGAGCCCCTTGAAGGCTTATTATTTCCATTGCTCCCTACTTGGTTCAGATTTTAGTGGAGGTTCTTCATTCACTTCTTGGATGAAAGAACACATGGCTGGTTATTTTGATGCATCTTACATCCTTTTGGAGAAGCATTATAGGACATGGGATCCTCACCTATGTCATTGGATCAGATTTGATTGGTCATTTGAAGCTTGTATGCACTTGGAAAATGGTGGTTTACTTACTTGGAGGTATAAGCACTTTCATTATTCTTTGATGAGGCACCTCCTTGATGTACATTTTTATTATGTTGTTATGTACTTTGATGATATATATTTTGTACTCATGATGTTTGGAAGAATGCATACAAGAAAATGGGATCTAGAAATTATATTTCCTGATGGTATAGGTTGGAGAGCACTCCTAATTGTCGGAGTGCAATACAAGCAATGGGACCCTAGTATAATTTTTAGTCCCATTGATTTCAAATTTTTTGGGAAACAAGCAGTATGGGAGATGGATACCCCACTTAATAAAGTGGTTTTAATTAGAGTAGCGCAACAACAAGTATGGTGGTTCCTCTCTAAGATATTCATGGGATCTCGAAGACTGAAAGTTGGGCAACTTAGTGGCAACTTCAAGAATTACAGTGGTATCAGAAGGGGTTTCCAAAATATGAAAGAGATAAAGAGTAATTGTGCAAACATGGTTTTGATGGATTTAATTAACATTTTGGTGTTTAGTGGTGATGTTACAGGGGATATCAAAATGAAAAAGAAAATCCACATCTCCTTGCTTTTGGAAAAACACAATTGTAGTGCATGGGTGGCTCTACTTAAGGTTCCAGAAGAGAAGTTTTGGGAAGCAAAATTTTGGAAAGAAAGCAGGTTCTTCCACATACATGTGTTGAAATTGATTGAGGACAAGCAATATTGGGAAGGGAGGATTTGTCATGTCCCAAAATTTTGCATTGGGTCACAATGGCCTAAGCCCCTTGGCCATACTCATGATAGTTTGTCAAATTGATGCTAAGGGTCAAATAATTGCCAAGAATGAAGTCCAAGTTAGTAATAATGTGAAATTAGATCCAAATGGACAAGGTGGGTCACATTAAGAGAAATTCTCAATTCAAAGTTTGTAATATACCCATCCAAATGAACTGTCATGAAGGAAAATTACTAGTTCCCTAGGTTGGGGGTGGAAGCTTTGGGATTTGAAATAAGGGGGATAATAATTGATGTGTGGAAATTAGAATGGCATAAATATTTAATAAATGAGCTAAATAAATAAATACAAGGAAAAATCAAAGTGGCAATTGATCATGAAGACACATGGAGGATGTGGGACCCACACAAGCTAGATTTTCTATGCCACATGGCATCCTCCTCTTGTCATTTCGAATCCATAAGAAGCCCAGCGTTATTGGGATGAGTTGGAATGTAAATATACTTGGAATGAATCAATTAAGGTCGAATTGGAGTGGAATTACTAGTTCCCTAGGTTGGGGGTGGAAGCTTTGGGATTTGAAATAAGGGGGATAATAATTGATGTGTGGAAATTAGAATGGCATAAATATTTAATAAATGAGCTAAATAAATAAATACAAGGAAAAATCAAAGTGGCAATTGATCATGAAGACACATGGAGGATGTGGGACCCACACAAGCTAGATTTTCTATGCCACATGGCATCCTCCTCTTGTCATTTCGAATCCATAAGAAGCCCAACGTTATTGGGATGAGTTGGAATGTAAATATACTTGGAATGAATCAATTAAGGTCGAATTGGAGTGGAAGAGTAACTCCCATGGAAGAGGAAGAGGCATTTTGGAGCTAGTGGGACACTTGGACTAGATTCCCTAGCTCTATGACAACAATGATGAAGATTCTATGACACCTATGACACAAATCAGACTTGAATGCTGACATCGGACATATATGACATGTCAGGGTTAAAAATATACTCCAAGAGGGTGCTCAAGGGAGTTAGGGAAGCCAAAGAGACACCTATTCAAATTTGGTGGAGGAGGAGGCTTGAATTGGAGGGACAAGTGGCACACTGGAATCTCTTCCCAACTTGAGTTGGCATGAATCTCTTGGAAGGAATTCGACCCATGGAGGAACTTATAAGTTTATAAAAGACAATAACAAAGAAGTATAGTGGCTTTTTTATCATTTTCAGAATTTGCATTTGAGAGGAGAGCTAGTGGAGTGCTACTCTACTTGCCTTAGCACCAATTTCGAGGGTGAAAGATTCCCATCCTAGTTGATAATTGGAAAGGACATTCAAACCTTTCATTGGAGATTTAATGGATTCTTTTGTTACAGGTTGAAGCTACAGGGAATCTCATGGTCACATCTCTTTCAGCTTGCTTCTACAACCATTCTTCTATTTCTTCGCATATTCTTGCTCCTTGAGGAGAGGCGCACTTGTTGAGGTGATGAAATCTTTGGGATAGCTCTGGAGGCCCCATATATTCTTAATATAATATATATACTCTTTTTTTACTGCTCAGAATACTTTCAGGTCGAAACTCAAATATATTTGATGTAAAGATGCTAAGCTATGAACAAATGGTGTCATTTCCCCAATACCATGTTATTTGCACATGAAGTGGTATCAAATTCGAATGGTTCAGTCAATTTATAATGTATTAATGTTGTATGGAGTTCCATTAATATGCTGAATTTTAATATTCATTATACAAGAATTTGGAGAAATTTTCTTAAGTTTCATAACCATTTGTGAAGATTTACTATCATTTTCCCCCTATGTCGAAACTAGTCTTTTTGTATTTGATTTAATAGGGTTATAGCAGACTTAATAAACTGAATGGTGATGCATATTAGACTATATTAATGTCCCCTATATATTCCCTACCTCTGTTCATAAATAAGAGAGGTTCCAATATCATTTGGAGAGCCATTTCCAGCATCTACCCCATGGGGAATTGAACCCCTAATTGCTAGTCAAATTCCCTACATTGGCCAGAATTCAAAGGAGAGTTTAAGAAGCCTTTTGAATACTCTAAAGCATCCATGAACCTCATAAGCATGTCCTAATACCATCCATATACCTTCTGTAACAATTTCGGAACATTTGGAGCTATTTGGAGATCAAGAAACCAATACTAGTTAAGAGAAATTGCTAGTCAAATCCCCTACCTTGGACAGAATCCTAAGGATATTTTAAGACTCTAAAGCATCCATGAAACTCATAATGATGTCCTAATACCATTCATATACCTTATGTGACAATTTGGGATCATTTGGAGCGATTTGGAGATCAAGAAACCAATACTAGTCAAGGGTCGAACTAGTGGAAAAATTTAAAGTTTCACCATTTTAATAAAATTCTAAAAAGGGACATTACAGATTTGTTCAGGTTCCAATATGACTCTTCCTTCTTCATCAATCTCGGGCAATATTTTTTGAATTGAGATCTTGTCTCCTATTACCTTCTTTAAGCAAGAAACATGGAAAACCGGATGCACTCTTGAAGATGAAGGGAGCTCCAATTTGTAAGCCATACTACCAATATTCTACAACACTTTATAAGGACCATAATACTTGGGTGCTAATTTATTGTCCTTATTTAGTTGCTTGAAGTACATTTGATTATAATGTTATAGCCTCAGAAATACCCAATCCCCTTCTTTGAAACTCCTTTCACTCCAATGTTGATTAACTTGTTGTTTCATCTTGTTTTGTGACATGGCTAGGTTGTCCTTAAGTATACTGAGAACTTGTTGTTGGTGCTCTATGTGATCTTCCACGGCTTGAACTTTAGATTTTCCCTTTAAGGGAGATGTTATAGATGGAGGTTGGTTCCCATAAAGTGCCATAAATGGAGACACTTTTGATGATGTATGGAAGGAAGTATTGTACCACCATTCTGCCAAAGATAACCATTTTACCCATTGTGTTTGTTTATGAAATGAAAAGCAACGAAGATAGCCTTCCAAACATTTGTTCACTATCTCAGTTTTCCCATCAAATTGAGGATGATAAGATGAACTGTGAGCCAATTGGGTACCCAAACAAGAAAATAATTCAGTCCAAAATTTTCCAATGAAAATTGAATCTCTATTGCTTACAATAATCTTCGGATTTCCATGTAACTTATGAACTGTTTCTAGAAAAGCTACGGCTATTGTACTTGCATTAAAAGGGTGAGAGAGTGCACAAAAATGTGCATACTTTGTGAGTCTATCAACAACCACCATAATAACATTCTTTCCTTCTGACTTGGGTAGACCTGTGATAAAATCCATTGAGATTTCTTGGGGTCTTAACTGTTTCCAATGCTGGCAAGGTATGTCTAATGGTTGTAGAATTCTTGGGGTCTTAACTGTTTCCACCTTATTCTGTTGGCAAACCAAGCATTCAGGAACAGACCTTTGAACATCAGATTTAAGACCTTCCCAAAAAAATTCCTTCTTGACCCTGTGGTAAGTTTTCAAGAATCCAGAGTGTCCACCTATAGGAGAGGTGTGTAATTCCGAGAGGACCTTTTGTTTGAGTTGGGAGTCTTTGCATAAATATAAGCAATCCTTATACCATATTGAATCATTTTTTCACACAAAAGTATATGATACACTTTGATCGTCAGGTAGCTTTTGAATGAATGTCCACACAGATAGGTCATTTTTCCATTCTTCCCTTGCAGCTACTACCCAATCGGGTTGTAGAATGGAAATTGCACAAAGTAATGCCCCGACATATTCATCTTTTATGGAAAGCGCATCTGCCACCACATTATGTTTTCCTTTTCGATAGATGATTTCAAAGTCATATCCCAACATCTTGGTTACCCATTTTTGTTGCTCTTCCAAAGATAATCTCTATTTCAAGAAGTATTTAAGACTATCAATGATCATGATCTGTTTTGACCTTGAAATGTCTACCCATTAGGTAAGGACTCCATTTCTTAAGAGCATGTAGAATTGCCAACATTTCCTTCTAATAAATGGGCTTTTGTAAGTGCTTTCCCTTGATTGGATGACTTGTGAAAGTAAGCGGGTGTCCTTCTTGCATTAGAACAACACCAATGTCATTTCCTGAAGCATCACATTCCACAATAAATGTTTTTTTGAAGTATGGTGTGTGCAAAACAGGAGCTTTTCACATTGCCTCCTTAAGCTGTTCAAAATCTTGATTTGCCTCTAAAGTCCAAGAAAATGCATATTTCTTCAATAATGTTGTTAGAGGTGCTGCTATACTTCCATAGTTCCGAACAAACTTGCGGTAGTACCCTGTCAGACCTCAGAATCCTCGAATATTCTTTAGGGTTTTGGGAATCGACCAGTCCATCATGGCTTTAATTTTGTTGGAGTCTACCTTGACACCTTCCTGAGATACAATATGACCCAAATATTATACCTCCTTTACCCCAAAGAAACATTTGGAAGGTTTTGCATATAGTTGTTTCTCCTTTAGTAGTTGTAGTACCATGTCAACATGTTGAACTTGTTCTTCCCAAGACTTGCTATAGATTAGTATATCATCAAATAATACTAGCAAAATTTTCTAAGGAAAGGCTTGAAAATGGAACTCATTAAACCTTGAAATGTGGAAGGCACATTCGTGAGACCAAATGGCATGACCAAAAATTCATAATGACCTTCATGATTTCTGAATGTTGTTTTTGGAATGTCTTCCTCCTTCATTCTAATCTGATGATATCTGGAACGAAGATCCATCTTTGTGAAGAAAACGGCTCCATGTAATTCATCAATGATAGGAATGGAAAATTTATCTTTAATGGTGATCTTGTTGAGCTCTCTATAATCTGGACACATACGCCGTGATCCATCCAGCTTGTGTACCATTACCACTGGTGCAGAGTAAGAACTTTGGCTAGGCCTAATTATGTTGACCTCTAATATTTATTCAACCATGAGCTCATTTTCACTCTTCTATCCATAGGGGTATCTGTAAGGTCTGATGTTAGGAGGAACACTTCTCGGAATTAAGTGAATAGCATGATCAAAATCTCGAACAAGTGGAAGACTTTTTGGAATATCGTCAAATACCTTGGAATGCTTATCAGTCACCTTTTAGAGATCTGGGGAAATAGGAGACTTAGATGTTTGAACATCTAATGAGCATAATTGTGCAATTACACCTTGATCTCCCTTTTTTATCAATTTTTTCATGCCATTAGAGCTTATCACCTTACTTGGTTTCCCTGTGATAGTACCCTTTAACTCATATTATTTTCCTTCCATAAAAATTTCATGAAAAGCTTCTGAAAATTAAAAGCCACTATTCCCAATGATTGTAACCATTGAACTCCTAAGACAACATCAGCACCCCCCATCAGAATAGCAATCATTGGACTATTTAATACATATTCCCCAATAGTGAGATTGATATTATGGAATTTTCCTGAGCAATTGATAGTTACTCCGACTGCAATCATTACTTGAAACTCTGGTGCTGGATATACGAAGAAATTGAGAACCTTGGCTAATTTACAGTGAATGAAATTATGAGTACTACCAGAATCAATCAATACTGTTACCTTTTTCTTTTTGATATATCCTTCGATCATGAGAGTTTGAGGAGTGCCAATTCCAGCCACTGCATGACAGGATATGGTGGGAGTAATATCTTTAGAAGTAGTATCTTATATTTCTTCATCTTGAGACGATTCCTATTCTTTTGGTGCTTCTTGTTCATTTTCTTCCTCTGCTTCACAATCTATGTAAAATAGTTTCTTCTCGGTGCACTTGTGGCCCTTACTATATTTGCTAACACAACTGTAACAAATCCCTTTTGCTCTTTTTTCCTTTAGTTGTTGTGGTGTCAACCTTGTAGGTTTTGGATGACTTGAGACCACACTTCCTTCTTTATAGTTGTAAGTGGTAGACTTTCTTGTTGCCATAATTTTGTTTTCAACTTTTCTTGCCACCATGAATGCATGCTCCAAGGACTTAGGTTCCCAAAGGAGAACCTCATGTTGGATGTTATCCTTCAAAGTTTCAATAAAGAGTTCCAACAAATTATCTTCTGAAATATTCTCCGCTCTAAGACTTAGCTTCTAAAATTGCTTAATGTGCTCTATAAATGGTCCTTTTTGCTTTAGATTTACCAACTGGATAAAGAAGGTGTTGCTATTTATATCCCCATAACGTGCAATCAATTCTTCTGTGAATATAGACCATGAGATAATAGATTCCTTTTTACGATCACAAATCCATTGGTACCATACAAATTGATCATGCTCTAAATATAAGGATGCAATAGTTACATTTTGCAAAGTTGGCACCTGGTGTAGATCAAAGAATTGCTCCATCTAGAATATCCAAGTTATTGGATAATTTCCATCAAACTTTCTCATGTCAATTTTAGGAATTTGGGTACCCTTTGGTGACCATCCCTGATGAATTCCATTACAAAAATCATTTCTTGTTGGAATATTCTTATTCATGGAATGTTTCTTAACATGAAAATTATCCTTATCCTCCTGAGTATCATGCAACACATCATCACCGGTCAAGGGAGTATCCCTTGAATTTTGTATGAGATTAGCAATATTGTTCAACTTCTCCTCTAAATTGATTAAATCAATTGTTCTCACTGAACCTTTCATGTTTTCCTCCTTTTTATTCAACTTCTCCTCTAAATTAACTAAATCAACTTTTTTCACAGTCCCTTTAATCATATCTTCCAACTGGGACACTCGAAAAGATAGGTTGTCCCTTTCATCGTAATTTGGGGATGGATCCTATCGTGGTTTGAGGGGAGTGTGAGTTTTTACACTTCCTTTTGGTGGCATTTTGAACAATATAAATAGATATCACACCCTAGGTTTCACCAAAATTAGATCCTTCTACTCAAAGCTATTCAAATTTAAAATGGCGTACCTTTTTCAAACCCTGATTGGAAGACTGTTGTATGGATGACTTGTAATTGATTTAAATTTGAATTTTTTGCTCCTCTGGGTATGAAACTTCGTCCTGATGTATACTGATGTGTCATTTTTCCAATTTCGCGGGTCTTAACTAATTCTGATGTACCAATAAGAAGTTACTGTGAATCTCCCAACACTTCTTATTTTAGGTCTTTCCAGAAGATTGAACTTGTACATTCTTCCACATGTCCAATATCTCGTATCTGAGGTTGAAAACCATACCACAGATACGGTGGTCCATATTCTTTATGATTCAATAGGTCTCACTCAATTTGGATCTTGCATGCCCCAGATATGACCTTTTTCCCCAGAACACCTGATTTAGACTATAGTTTTGGACTACTAAAAACCCTATATTCCAAGTCAAATATATCTGAACATGTATGGTATAAGGATCTAAAAATTGGACCACAGATAGCTCGGCCTGTTTTGAAAATGGGTTTTAAATATAGCTTTCTGAATCCGTGTAGAAGAAAAAATTATACCGAAAATTCCAATATGACTCGTTTTGAAGAAACCAGTCCCGAGGAAAGAGCTCTGATACCAAATGTTATGCAACCAAGTCCCAGATATAGCATAAAAATAATAGAAATAGACCAAAATAAAGTAATCCAGGAATCAATAATGAAGAACTGAGATGAATAACAATCCTCTTCGAGGGAGGAACCTCCTTAAACAATGTACTAAGTACATAAGACAAGATAAGATACAATGATGAATAAAATGAAAAGGTCTCCTTCCTATATATAGGAGACAAAGGAGTACAATAACAATTAATAGACCCACTAATAGACCCAAGCCGACATCAATAATATGTAATGCAACATAATAAATGGGTAATGTGCCACTACACAAGGGGTAATGTGCCAATATCTATGCTTAACAATCCATCACACCAATAGGGATTCCCAAGGATTAAATCATAATAGTGCATTGAAGTGACAACACAACGAATAATAACCTTGAAGGGTCAATTGGAAAAAGTGATTGCACATTTTTTTGTTACAAGTGTGTAATTATAATTTGTAATTGATCAACTAATGGTCGAGCTAATTCACCAATATGAATCCCATATCACATTTGAAAATTGGTCTTTGTGTTCAATATTCATCGTATAGTTATCTTAGACTGTGTAAATCAACTAACAACTTAAAAAAACAGATTTCACAACTAGAACACGTGGGAACACAAATATTTATCCCAGAGAAACCCAATTTGGGAAAAAATATGATAGAATTGGCTTGCTCAACACTTTAATTCTCAAGGTGCAATGCAAAGTATAGAGGGATCCAATAGAACTTCTACTTTTGTGATTGAAACTTCAACAATCATAAAGTGAATGCCTTTTGTTCTAATTATAAATCCGATCAACTATCTATTGTAATAATGGAACAAGACAAATGCAACTCTCATGCATGCACTTGGTATAATGGCTCTCTAATTGTCATCTAAGCAATACATTATCCTTATGTAACAATGAAATTGAAATGGTCTCTTCCAAATTATGTGACTGCACTGAACTCTCTAGGTGTCTTCCAAAGAATATCCTACAAAATAGTGTCTTTAACAACTACCAAACCAACCCCTTTTTCCTTCTCAATTGTCCTTTTATCATAGCTCTCAAAGTAGCCCAAGGTCCATTAATGGAAAGAAACTACTATGGAAGGTGAATGATCATAATTTCCTTCTCCCCTTGGGTGGATTTGACATGAAAGATGTGCTTAGGTTACCTTGATAGGTGAATTTTCGAATTGTCCTTTTGACCCACTCCCACATGTCTTCTTATTATTTTTGTATGTTCAATTTTTAATGCCTCTCACTTGATATAGTCAATAATATGACTGGTCCACTAGGATTTACTATAGTTGTTTACCTAAGGCTACATTATGCAATCTTTGCATATGAATGAGTTTGATCTTCCTTCCTTTGATTAGTTGATTCCTTTTATTAAGCCAAATTTGAACCATGTTTACTTCTTTGTCTTTGTAAATCGATCTAATGTATTTTTCTACACTTGCTTTCTACTCTTGCCAATTTTCAAGGTTTCCTTCTTTATCAATCCAAGTCATGATTTATTTTAGTTGATAGTCCATCTCAAATCACACCTCCTTAATGGGAGGATTTTGGTCCCCAAACACGGTCAATGAGAAGTAAAGAAAAAATTCTATGACCTTGTTTATCTCATACCATTTTTCTCTCCTCAGTGATTTTCCTTAGTCCAATCCACCATAATTTTGTATGCTCTTGTCGAGTACCACACACCTTTTTTGCAATAATGTTTCTTCCTTCAATTCTATTAATGTGGTAATGCCAAGTCTTTAATTGTGGTAAGGCCCACTTTCTCTTCTTCTCTCCCAACCATCATGGATAATGGTGTAAAACAAGAATATCTAAGCATGCAAGGCTAAACAAAAGACATGTATGCAAAATACTGCTATTTAAATGATCTATCTCAAGTTATTCTATGATTTTGACAAATAGATCTAAGCATGCAAATCAATCTACTTGGGATTTTTTGCTATTTAACGTAGTTTCCTTGCATAACATGAGGAATATAATTTGATTTTTAAATAATGGATTAGTTGAAAAGAGAGAGGAAGAAAGAGTTTTAATTGGAGTCAATAAGCATCGAACTCTGAGGACCTTGATTTGGACGTATCCGAGAGAGAAGAGTTGCTCAAGGCTTGCTTTGATCTTCTCGAAACCTTGAGATAACCTACAACAATTTAACTATCCAAGGAGAATATAACTCCTCTTCCCTCAACTTGATGGTGCAGTCTACATGAAAATCATTAATATGGAAATATCCATAATGATAATAAAACTAAAATTAGCTACCTTTGAAGCATACTAACATTAGGATCTATTTAAGCGTATGTCTAGAATGGATCCTATTCAAGTGGGTAGTAATACCAATTCAATGACCAAATCAAACTACAATAATTAGCAAATCAATTTTACGCATTACAAAATAAATAAAGCATGCAATAAAATGTAACACACAATAGTGAGTCGAGACTGATATGACCTCAAAAGTCTTTCTTTATTCCAATGCTCTTCCAAAAAAAGTATAACAACAATGCTTTGAGTATCAACCAACAACATAATGAGAGGGGAATGCTTGCTTTTATAGAAAGAATGGAGAGAATGCACCCCCCTTAGATTTCTCATGAATGCAAGAGGGAGTGTCCATCCCTAGGGAATTACTAGAGCTCACTAGGCCCTTATGCGCCACCTCTAGGAAACTTAATGCCATCCCTAGAGTTGATTAAGATTAAGTAGGCCTTCATGCGCCACCTCTCAGGATTAAACTGGGACTAAGGAGGCCTTCATGTGCCATCTCTAGGGTGAACTGAGACTAAGTAGGAACTCAGTCAGCACCTCTAGAATGAACTATAGATAGACCAGGAGTCAACTAAAGGTGCCTCAATTTATGGAAAAAAATCCCAGAAGAGGTGTGCATGTTTTCTAATGTGTATCCAAAGGGGTTTAGAAGGTGTATTAAAGTGTTTAACATCCCCCTTTACCACATTTTACAACATTATTACATTTTTACCCCATCAAGGGATCTAAAAATATACTTTTGACAAGGAAAAATATGGTGACACACTAATGCATGATATTAGAACCAAGGCCTCAAACACCATCTCGAGGCATATGTTTTAGTATATACTCATGGCTTTGGAAGATTGAGTGAAAAAAACTAGATAAACTCTGATCACTAGGATCTAAGTTCATCTAGGTAAAAAAAGCACTCTAGAGCGGTATTAAGACAGGTGACCCATTTGGGCTAGACCTTTTACACATATAATATGATGTCATGTCATTTTACAATCATCATATTTTGACCATGGGAAAAAGAGATGTAAAAAATAAAAATCAAGGACTAGAAGAGTGATTGATCTGGATCATGGAATTGAGATTTCCCTAAGCCTTTGTCATATTTTGTCTCCTAATCATCATATGCTAACTGGGTGGTAACAGCTGGCTCCATATGGGGACGTGTGCTTGATCTTTGGAAAGCATGCGATAACTCTAGAATTTTCAACCTGTGAACTGGAAATCTGATCATCTCATTAAGGAAACATAAGTAGCACATGAAACCATATAGATACCATCAATAAAAATGTAAGTTCCATGTATTAAAAAATATAAAAACATAAATGAAACTAAACTATACTAATGCTCATTCTAAAAAAAAAATTCTTCCTACATTATCCTACTACATGAGATGGAGCAATCATTAGGTAAAATCATAAAGCTAATGCGACCAAATTCTCATTTTATCAATGCCACATAATCTTCCCTTGTGTTTGGTTACCAACCAAAACAACGATATGCTCATCATCTAGTAAATATGAGTAACAAAATGCATGACAAGATGAGTGGAAGAAACTATGAAATAATGAGCATATACAAGAGTACCAAAACCATGGTAAGAATAGTATGTATGTCCAAGGATTGCTCCATCCATTGTTGAACGGGCTTAATGTTACCATCTAATCTGAAATCAATATAGGGAAGTCGATCTTCCAAGCATGTATCATCATCCAAGAAATTACCAATCAACAAAGGATCAAGAGGTTCCAAAAATCTAAAATGAAAATCATCATCTTCTATGTTGTTGTTGTCTTCAATGTATTTGGGGATGACCATATTTAACATTACCTTTACTATTTGAGAGGATGAAGTGGACACTTATTCATTATGCAGAGCTACAATAGGATATTCATTATGAAGCAATCAGTAATGACCCACAAAATCACCAAAAACACCCTCAAAAGAAAGAAAAAAAATAGGCTCCTACAAAATTACAATATCTTTAATTAAACATGGCAATGAGGATTGAGAAGGATTCTTGATTTTGGAAATGAACTTTGGCCCAAATCATATGACTGTAAATGTTCTAGCTCTAAATATTATTCCAAAAACTGGCCACATGAACATGGGTGAAAATAGTCGTGGAAAATATCATTATTAATAGTCTTCCCATGGTCTTCATAATCTGTACATTCATAATGAGTTGAATCATAGATGGAATCAATAGTAAGGTGATATGTCTTGCCAACTGTGTAGATGTAGTATGGATACCCTACAAGGTTGTTTTTGTTGAGATCTGAGGACTCTTCACGTATTTCATTGTTTCTTTCAACAACTTTCTTTTTAGGACCTTCAATAGCTCTAAGTAACTTTTCTTTTTGTGAGGGTATCTTAATCAATTCTATCATTGGCTCAAGCACCTTGGAAATCGACATCCATCCCCCTGAGTCTAAGTTCAAATATGTAGTTGAAGGCATGCTTTCTTCAGGGATTGGATTATTTTGATAAGAATTTCTAGCACTTGAGTTATCATTTCCTTTTCCATGATAGTTAATTCCTTTATACTTATTCATTTCTTAAATATGTTATGGTGTGGGTTTCTCGCCATAATATTAGTTACATTGTCTATACCCACACTCTTTTCCTTACTAGAACCTTCTAATCTATAGAAAGGGGATATGTCTTATCAACTACGTTGGTATAATTTTGAATATCCGACAAAGTTGTTTCCGTTGGATTCTAAAAACTCTTCACTATTCAACTGTCTATAATTAGCACAATCAAACTCTTCATGGAACTCTTAGCAAGTACTACAAAAAGGAGCAACCTCGTGCTCAACCAAATTTGTGGGCTCTAACTAGTTAGGAGGTACTTGATTTTGATAAGGCCCTCAAGTCCTTCGCCATCTCTCATTCTCCTTAGGCTAAAATTTGTTATGCTAAGACCTTTCCATTTGGATCATTCTATTTTGTATGGCACTAAGTTGTTGGGAATGGTTGGATTCCATAGTCTTTAGAGCTTTTTTTAAAGCTTTAAGAGAGTCATGAGATGAATCACTCATATCGGTTATTACTGCTTTCACTTTAGGCTTCAATTTAGAAGAATTACCCCGTGTGAACACTGGCAAGTTAGATATGCCTGAGGTTTGCATGTTCTTATCTATCCTAATGGATTCGGCTTGGGATATCTTGAGATCTTGGTGGTCTTTATCGCTAATTTGATAGAAAATCTCATCATTATATGCCTCAATGTAATAGATGATAATGGTTGCCTCAAGTGGTTTAATGGTATTTGGAAGGCTTTGCGCTAGCTCATTGAAATTTTTATTGAATTCTTCCATAGTCTCATTTTCATATTTATTAATATTAATTAAGGCGGCTAACAAGTGACAACTTTCCTTTATATTCCCCCATCTTTCCATGAAAGCATTAATAATCTCTTTTAATTTTTTAGCATGATTATCATTTAATTCCGTGAACCAATCTAGAGCATATTCTTCTAAAGATAATGCAAGCAACTTCATAAGAACATCTTCATGTTTACCATCATATTTGTGCATACAAGACATAAAGGCTTTCACATGAGATTTAATATTAATAGCATTATTTCCTTGAAAATATGGTAATTTATCAATGGCTTTTTCTAGAATATCATGAGGATAATTATTAATAGCAGTAAAATCAATATGTTTATACAAATCATCCATTTCTACTTGATTTATGGAAGTGCTTGCAAATAAATTGTGAATATCAGAAATGAACTCAAATCTAAGATTATGAAGGATTCTATGAGAAGTTAATGATTTGTTCATTCTTCTCCTGTAGACACTCTTAGGTTCAGGAATAAAATTGATCAGAGTCTCTTCTTGTAGAATACCTTTTAAAATTAATTTCCAATGGAGTTTCCAAATGAAATAGATAAAAATATACAATCGTCAAACAGAGTAAACAAAACAAAAAGAAACAAAGGTTGAAATCCAAGATGATAAAAATATTTTTTCTCTAGCAATGACGCCAAAATGTCGATGCCTAATCTGCAACTCTAGGTGAGAAAAACATTCAATTCACTGGGTGCAACCTTGGGGGAAAACCTCTAGTCAAGTGAACTGTCACCTAACATTCGACTCCTCCATTTAGGCTAACTCTTAAACAAATACAAGGAGGGTGATTCCTAAAAAAAAAAATCTAAGGATGATTTGTTTCAAATCAAACTTTAGGAGTTTAATAAAAGTGAATCTAATCCACCTATGCTTAAAGCATGAAGGACAATATAAAAATGAAGACATGTTCATTTAATCAAATCACACATGTATTAGACACTGCTTGTAGTATGGGTAGCTTGAAGAAATACTTACCTTATGATAGAAATTGAGCAGTAAAAGGTAAGAAAATTGCTTGGTGGGTGTAACGATTGACTGCCAATCTTGAAGGTACAAGGCTAATCCTTAAAGGATTCCCTAGGACTGTCCAAACCTGTAGAAAAGAAGTTGAAAAACAACAATGAACAATCATCCAGAGATCATCACCTAGCTACCCATTGACCCTACAAAACCATGGTTATTCATCCGACATAAAATGAAATTATAAATTAGATTGAAAAAATAAATGGAGCTAGGCCCTTAAAACAACAAATGAAAATTCGTTTAGGCATTTTTTGGAAGGTTGTTAGGACAACGAGAAAATATCCATGTACTGTACTTAGCAGCCCTATCAAAATATTCCACCTATAAGCTTAAAACACACAAGTGATAAGGCATATAATTGGTGTAAAACAAGCAAATATAAGGATGCAGGGCTAAACATAAGACATGTACGCAAAAGACTGCTAGTTAAATGTTCTATCTCAAGTTATTCTATGATTTTGACAAATATATCTAAGCATGCAAATCAACCTACTTGAGATTTTTTGTGAGTTAAAGTAGATTCCTTGCATAAAATAAGAAATAGAATTTGAATTTTAACTAACAGATGAGTTGAAAAGAGGGAGGAAGAAAGGGTGTCAAGAAATGAGCATTAGATTCAATAAGCATCGAACTCTAAGGGCCTTTCCTTGTATGTATTTGGGAGAGGAGTGTTGCTCAAGGATTGCTTTGATCTCCTTGAAACCTTGAGATAACTTGCAACATTTTAACTATGCAAGGAGAATAGATCTCCTCTTCCTGAAACTTGATGGTGTAGTCTACATGAAAGGTGTTAATATAGAAATATCCATAATGATAATAAGACTAAAATTAACTATCGTTAAAGCATACTAACATAATGATCTATTTAAGCATATGTCTAGACTAGATCCTAATCAACTGGGTATTTATGCCCCTTCAATGACCAAATCAAACTACAAGAATTAGCAAAGCAATTGTACACATTATCTCATAAATAAAGCATGCAAGAAAATACACCACACAATAATGAGTCAAGCCTGATATGACCTCCAAATTCTTTCTTTATTCCAATGCTCTTCCGAAAGAAGTATAACAACAATGATCCAAGTATCAACCAACAACATAATGAGAGGGGTATACTTTCTTTTATAGCAAGAATGGAGAGAATACGTTGCCCTTATATGTCTCATGCATGCAATTTCAAATGGTTTGTATCTCGTTGGATTAAATTTCCTATTCCCCCCTACTTTTTCTCTTTGTCCAGACAAAGCCAGAACTTGTCTTCATTGTAGAACTTAGGACCATTGCTATGTTGGTCATGATGGAGTTTATACTTCTCCTAACTTTTGTCTAACTTCTTTTGCACTTTCAACTAGATCTATTTGGATTTGTTGATGGATATTTTTTCTTTGTTTGCCTCCTTGTGCACTCGCTACTTTGGGTACTCTTGTTGTTCAAAAACATCAAAAGGTGAAGGTGGAAAATATCCATAACAAGATTTAAATGGATATTTTTAGTGGAATAATATATTGGCATGTTATAAGAGTGTGGAATACAAACCATATGTTTGTCCCATGTAGTCAAATGCTTCTTATTGTAGCCTCTTAACAATTGTGTTAAAGATTTGTTAACTACTTTGGTCTACCCATCAATCCGTGGGTAGATTGCAGTCAAATGCTTCAGCTTTGTATCCATTATTTTCCATAAAAAAAATTGAATCTTACTCAAAAATATTGCATCTTAATCAATCACAGTTAAACAAGGATATCCAAAATGTATCGACACATTGTAGTAGAATAACTTAGTGGATTCATGGCCCTTGATGGTTTTCTTACAAGGCCCAAGCACGCACATTTGGTTGAAATAGTTCACAACCATGAACAATTAGTCATAGCCTCACCTAGTCATTATCAAAACTCCCACAAAATCCATAGAGATTCTTTCTCATGGTCAACTAGGAACTAGTAATGGCATCTGCGACCCGAGTGTTTGGTTTCTTGGTTTTATAGTGCTACAAAGAACACAACTTCTTATGTACCTAGAAATGTTTTCTTTAATATTCAACTAATACAAATGCCTCTATAAATTTTCTTTGGTCTTCCCAACTACGAAAATGTCCAATAAATCTTGAAGTATGAGCTTCTTCAATGAAATGAATCCTTCTCTCTTGTGGTATGCGTAACTTTGCTAATTTGCAATGCTACCCATCTTGAAGGTGATATTCTTCTTCTCAATCAACAACCAACCCATGTCAATGACTATAAGGAATCTCTAAAATCTATATCCTTCATGTATTCCTCTCCCAAAACTTCGAGCTTGAGGGGATCAAGTTGCATCATAGTCCCCACAACTACAATTTTATGCAGGGGTGACAACAAATTTGCATCTTTGATAGTAACTCCCTTCTTGTACTTGATTATTAGATACAATTGTTGTTTGAATCCTATCCTCTTTCATTGCATTTAATGTTTCTTGCAAATATTATAGTGGTTGATGGTAGATGTGGACCATTCCCAAGATGTAGTGCTTCCATTTCTTCAGCACTTGTACTAGGGCATAGAATTGTTTGTCATATGTGAGGTAATTTAACACCATTCTACGAAACAACTTTGAATCTTAACATATAGTCTTCAACCTTACATAAATACTACTCCTATATCATACCCACTTGCATTAGTATCAATCTTGAAGGGATACTGCAAATAGGCATAGTCAACACTAGTGCTTGAATTATTCTTCCTTGCAACTCTTCAAAATATCGATGCAATTGTTTTCGCCGACAAACACGCTTCCCTTTTGTTGTCACAACATGAAGTGGTGCAATTGTTGTTGAGAGCTACTCAATGATTTATTTTAATATTGAGTTGCTCCCATGAAACTTGTTACTTTTTTATGCTCGTAGGAGTCAACTACTTATTAATGGCTTCAATCTTTTCCATATCTATTTTAAATGCTTCTCTATTGATCATATGTCCAAGGGAAACCAATAATTGTCTACCAAACTCACACTTCCTCATATTAGCCATTAGTTGATTATGCTTAAGTGTGTCCATTACCTATTTCATATGTGTGACATGCTCTTCCTAGTGCTATGAATAAAATAATAATAAAATAAACATCAACACATATATATATATATAAATAATAATAATAATAATAATAATAATAACAACAAACAAGAATAATATAATAATATAATTAATTAGTGAAATGGTGTAACTCTTTATGAAGAGTTGCATTAGACACCCTTTAAACAATTATAAATACGGGAAAGTCTATCTTGTAAAAGACATCATCTATATCATCCATTATCAATTATATATTATCTATTTTATCAAATGGAGTTATTTTCCATTGGAGGATTATTCGCTTGAATAATCTCTGAGTATATCCGGACTCGGATATGCTTGTAGCCACCAATCTAGGACCTTGTCCAAAACCAGGCCCGTGGCCCAAAGAAGTAAAAAAAAAAAAAGAAGAAAGAAAAAGGAAAAAGTAAAAGAAAATAAAAAGAAGAAAAGAAAGACAAGTAAAAAAGAAGAAAATAGAATATAGAAAAAATAAAAAAGAAGTGAGAAGAAGTGAAAAGGAAAAAAAAAAGAAGTAAAAGTAAAGTTTAGAAGTGAGTAGAAGTAAAAAGTAAAAATAAGAAGTGAAACCGCACATGGTTTTAAGGTGCACATGGTTTTGTGAGAAGTGGGTTTGGTTTTATTCTCTAAGAACAAACCAAAAGTGAGATTTGAACTTGGGTGGGGAAGGTAACAATCATTCTTCTCAACCACCTAATCTACACACAATCCACAAAGAAATTAATCTAAAGCAAAAGGTTAACCAACGTGGAGATTAATTAATATTAGTCCATAATTGTAAAATATTACAATTGTTTGGGAAATATATAATATTAAAATAATATTATTATTACATTTAAATAATAATAATTATTATAAGGGAAAGAAAAGCATCCCTCGTCAGAGAAGACAAAATTGAAGAAGTCAAAGTCAAGTCAAAGGGAGACTCCTTCTTTAAAAGAATTGAGGCTATCTATCACCAGAGAAGTCAAAATCAAAGACATTCTATCATCGAAAAAGTTGAATAATATCTATCTCCGAAGAAGTCGAAACCATGGAAGCTGGTTTGCGATTACAAATAGAGGAATTAGAAGCCACGTTAAAACGTTATCGAAAAGACAATGAAAGATTGCGTGACATAAATAACAGTTCAGAAATAAGAATTGAATTACAAGAAAGGTGCAATGAAATAAAAATATCTGACCAAGCAAGGCATATAGAAAAATTGTATGCGCAAATTGATGAATTAAAAGCCGAAAATGAATTCAATCAGAGGTTAAGAAATCAAGATATAAAGAAGGAAATAAATAATTATGAAGCAGAAATAATACGCTTGAACAAAATCATTAGCGACAAAGATGAAGAACTAACTCAGATACGACATAAATTAGAAAGTCAAGAATCAGAGGTCGGCCAATGTCGACAACAGATAAAAGTTCTTCAACAACAAAATGACGACTCTAAAAAAGCACACAAACTGGAGATCGCAAAGAGTAGTAAAACACTATCCAACAATTCCGAAGAAATTTTCAGATTAAGAAATCATAACAAGACACTAGTCACAAAAATTAAGAAGTTGAAAAATAGTAGGAAGACAGAACAATCTATGGAAGACATTGAAGGAAAACTTCTAGACAAGCAGGAAGAAAATAGTTGCATCAGAAGTCATAATGAAGATCTTAAGGAACAACTTAAGAAGTCTGAAGATGACAGGAAATCGCAAGTCAAATTGATCAAGAAGCTTCAAAATGATAACAGGCAGTTAGGAAACAAGTTGGAAAAGATACAGAATAAAACATTAAAACCTCAAGAGACGAAAATAAAAGTCCCAGCTCAAATCAATGCTCAAAAGACGACACTCGTAAAAGAAAATGACATTGTGAAAATTCCCTATCGACACCCCAACCATAAAAACCGATATTCTGAAAAGAGGGAAATGTCGAAAGACGATGGTACTAATGTGATCAAAGCTCTTAACGACAGATCAGTGGGGAATCCCAACAGTCAACAACAAATCAATTTGGGATGGATTGACCCATCCACATATCGGAAGTTATGCTCTACACTTAGAAGTTCGTACCAACATGTTTCGCCAGCTACGACGTCATAAGGAATGGTGCGACAACGTTATAAGGCTTTGAGGACAAAGCCTTTCTAAGAGAGAGGCAATGCTATGAATAAAATAATAATAAAATAAACATCAACACATATATATATATAAATAATAATAATAATAATAATAATAATAACAACAAACAAGAATAATATAATAATATAATTAATTAGTGAAATGGTGTAACTCTTTATGAAGAGTTGCATTAGACACCCTTTAAACAATTATAAATACGGGAAAGTCTATCTTGTAAAAGACATCATCTATATCATCCATTATCAATTATATATTATCTATTTTATCAAATGGAGTTATTTTCCATTGGAGGATTATTCGCTTGAATAATCTCTGAGTATATCCGGACTCGGATATAGCACCTAGATTGATCTAAATATCATTAGCTCTAGGCTAGATAAATAATGACGAAGTATCTATGAATGGACACAACACATCATTCATGAAATATATGAATTTTGTAAGTGCAATACATAATTTGAAAGGCATGACTGATAATCCATATCAAGTCTATCACATTTAAAATGTTGTTTTCCAAGTGGCTTCTTCTCTAACACACATTCTGCAATAGCTAGATTTAAGGCCTAACTTGGTGAAGTACTTACTGATTTGTTGCTATTGATTCAACAATTCTTGGGAATGGATAATGATTCTTAACGCTTATCTTCAAAGCGTGCTTCTTTTGGATAATCCACTATAAGCATTTTTCTTCTCGACATTTTGAATCCAAAGTATGATTCATCATCAGGACAACGAGTCAAAGGTAAGAGTTGCAAATTTAACTTAATTAACATTGAAGATGCAATTCCAAACTCCAAGGCCTGAGTCCTTACATCGATTTTTCACTAAAATTATTTGGAGGGAAGCCTAATAAAATCCAAGCTAAAAGAAAATCAATAAAGAAAGCTAATAAAAATTCTTCATATTAAAGATGGGGGTGAATTAGATTTCTTATTATTCCGTGCCAAGGCAAGGATATACTAATCGATAGTTAGTCAACCTGTTTTGACCTATATAAATTTGCATTTTCTCACAAAATCTTTTGAGAAATTTTCTAAAGTTTTGCAAATTTTTGTTATTAAACATAATATTTGGAAAATGAAAACAATTATAACATTTTTTGAAATTCAATAATTCATTTTTGTGATTGGTGTAGTACGCTTCTCATGGGACATAAATCCCTAGAGAAGTGGTTTCAATTTTGAGATTTTTAAAACAAATAAAATTAATTTATAAAACAAAAAAATTGGCAACAACACCTATCATGTTCTGTACCAATACAATACACCCCCTATCCTATCCTATTTCGATACAGTACTCCAGAGATGACATAGATTTCAGTACTCTAGAACTTACACAGACTTCTCAGAGAAGCATAGGATAACAGTCATAGCACTATTAACGCGTAGGATAAAAGACAACCAAAACGCCCTGCTTTTTCGGCGATTTTGGGATAAAAACCGATTAAAATTCTTGCTGGAAATTGCTATTTTTGCAATTTTGTAATTTCAGCAATTGGAAATGCCCGATCTAGACTAAGGGACCAATTTTAAAACTACCCAGATCGCCAAAATTGCGATCTAAGCACTCCAAATTGCGATTTTGACAAGAATTGCTCTGTTGGATTTCGACGAGTCGAGGACGTTTTAGTTATCCCTTATACAACTTCACTATTGAATAGTGATGTCCAGAAGTGCACTATTGAACCATGGATAATAATCTCAAACATACTATAACATATTACTATACATACTATAATAGATTACCATAGTATGGCGGGTGCAACCGTTAACCCACATCACATATCATTAAAGCCACTAAACCTGTTGCAAAGGTGGAATAAAACGCCCATACAAAAACAAGTATGTGCCAATCTATAAAATATATTGTAGTTGACCAGAGAATGTTTCCTTTAGAATCATGTAGTTTGGAGGTGCAATGGGAAATGTCTCCATCTGTCACGATATTCATCTAATAACAATCCATATGCATACATGGTTGGCTTACTAGTCTCCTTGCCAGTTGCTGCTATGGTGCAGTGTGGATATGGTTCTACTCCATCTTTGCAATTGTTTTGTTGACGTTGACAACTGTTGCAATCTCTGTGAGATGAAAGAAAGGTTAAACATACATCAGTCGTTGTCAATTTGGATTAACACATGGAAATTGAAAGGCGTTGCGTTACGTTGTAGAAGTAGACAATTTAAGATTGGATAAAAAGGGTTGCCAAGATTCACAAAAACAACCCGTAGGGTGTGTTGTAATCGACTATAACTTCTGCAAGGACTCCGCTTACTACGACCTTAACAAAAGGTATATAAACACTGAATTATAAAAAATTTAGATTGAAATAGATGCATACAAATTAATTTTTTTCCCTGATAATAATAGCTGCAAGTTGATTGTTATATTCGGGAGTGCACATTGTAAATGTAAAAAATAGTAGCGGTAACAAATTGAACAATGCATAGAAGAATGTGTAATAGAGGAATTTATTAGATCAATAAAAGGAGTAAAAATTTTGTAAACATAAAATCTTAATTTCATCTATATTAAACTCTATGTTTTGTTTTCCAGAAAATCATACTATGGATTCAAAGTTCATTATATTTTGGATGAACTTAATAAGAGAAGTTCTTACAAGTTCTTCTTCGTCAAATACATCAGATTTATCCCATGCTTTTGTTAGCTTTTTTATACATATTATGCTCATATATGCAAACATTAAATCACTATTCAATATGCAAACTTGTAAAGAGTGGTGGAAATTTCAAAGGCAAAAGATATTTTGGAATTTAATTCAGCAAAAAGTATGGGAAGCAGAGCCACATTTTCGTGATATATTATATCGTCGCCACTACATGATGTCTTTTTCTCTTTTCCATGTGTTGCTGTCAAAAATAGAACCATATATGCTCAGCACAATCTCTTTTCCAAGTGTTGTTGTCAAAAATAGAACCATATATGCCCAACACAAACATAATACATTTTGTTAGAGAGCCAATACAATCTAGAAAAGCACTGTGTCTAGTTTTGCATTCTCTCGCCCATGGCACTTCTACATACATAATAACATAATTGTATTGTGTGGGAGAATTGATAGTAAGAAAATGCACTATGGTCATTGTCAATATTATCCTTCAAAACATGCAAAACAGTATATCAACATTCCATGTGGTACTAGGTTGCAAAATATTTTGAGTGATTTCCATACTTTAACATTGCTTCCCACAATCTGTGTGCAATTGATGGCATACATATTAAGCTCTCTTACTGTCCAGGGGAGCATTATACTCCTATGAACTATGCAAATAGACACCATTTCTATAGTGTTTTGTTGCAAGGAATATGTGACCCACAAAAATTATTTTGGGATGTATCAGACAATGCTCCCGGTGGTGTTCATGATGCTGATCATTGGAATTGTTCTGCAATTAAAAAAAGTAAGCAAAAGAGAGAGGTGTTAGCAGCTCCAACATTTCAAATTGATGGAAGCATTATCTATCCTCAATTAATTGGGGATTCTGCCTATCCTATCTCTCCCTACTTATTGAATCCATTTAATAACAATGGTTCACCATTACACACTCTTTTTGACAAATATTTATCTAGAGGCCATGTGAAAATTGAGAATGCATTTGGTATACTTAAGGGGAGATGGATATTTATTCGAGATGTAGGTGTAGAGTTGGAGAAGGTGCCCAAGATTGTAGTGGCATGTTGTGTGCTCCATAATTTCTTACAAATGAATCATGAAGATAAGCCAAAAAACCAAGTAGATCCACATCCCAATTCTACTATGCAATTATGGATTTGAGCCATGGAGAGAGATCAAGGTCAAGCACAAAGAGGTATCTTATTTAATGAATGGGAAAGACAATATAATTTTAGTATGGGGTAGTGATGTACTTCTTTTTACATCATAAATAAAAAATTTGAGTATGGATCATGTTATGTACAAGCTATAACCATGTACATCCAATATTTTGTCCATTCGTTTTCTTTTCTTGCTCCATTTTGCATGCTCAAGTTGTAGTCTTCCTTGGTCAATTTCTTTCATTGTTTTAGTGAAATGCATCAAACTTTTCTCCATTCTCTCTCCCAATCCTTTATTGGAAGTTCTCTTTCTTTTTACGCGTTTCCATTCTATTCCCTTTTTGTTTAGAAGAGTTTCTTTATGCGCCTTTTCTCCTTCAATATATTCCATGTACATAGATGAGTCTTCTTCATGTGATTTCCTCATTTCTTTTGTTTCTTTCTTTGTTGTGGAAGCGTTCAAATTAACCCATTATGTTCCATTATAACCTTGCATGAGACCAATCACCTTGGGATTTTTTCCTATAATGCGGTCCATATCATTATAAAAATTCCAGGTTGATGGCATCCCTCCTGTGTTGTTTTCCATCTGTTTCTCTTTCTTGAAAGTCTTCTTCAATCTTTTCCACTTGTACTTACATTGAATGCCTGTGAAATATGTTATACATTCAAGATTAACATCATTTTCCACTTTATCCCAATGCTTCTTACCAAGTTTTCCATGGTTTAAGTTCACGTAAACATCTTCAAACTTCAATATCAATGTTTGCATAGCAATTTTGGGCCAAAGTTCTTCTCTACATTCCTTGGTTATGTCCTCATTTTTTATCTCATTTTCCTCTGTTTGAGTTAATGTAATGATTTCCTCCATATCATAATCATGTTGAGGACAATTGTTAAGTCCAATATCATGAGAAACTTCTTGATTATATGCACTATAATGTTCCTCCAAATCAATCAATATCATACACATTATTCAAATTGATTTTTGGATGAATATATCCTTGATAATTGGCTGAAGTTTCAGATAAGGAACCCATACAATGATCGAAGCTTTTAGTAGTTGATTTAGAAAGTTGTGATTGAAATGTTGAAAATGCACTTGCACATTTTCCATGATATGGCACTTTATCCATTGCATCCAACTTCCAATAATTCCTACAAACACTTTCAAAGATAGAAAAAATTATTCCAAAAGAATACAAAAAAAAAATTAGATCAAACTACATAGATTAAGATTATTACAATACCCATATTTAATTTGCAAGGTGAATGCTCATTTTATTATTTATCACAATAAATACAACCAATTAAATTCCAATTCAGAATGTTGGTTCCTTTACAATGGCAATTCTATGTAAATTTTTGAATAGTTTATTCCTTTTTATCTGCAGTTCTATGTAAATTTTGAATATTTTAGTCCTTTAAATATGCAATTATGTGTACATTTTTAATAGTTTATATGGCATAAAATTTTAATATAAGCAATTGAAACAAAAATTAAATACAACAACACCTAGATTATTCCAAAACCCACTTCTAATTTACAAGTTTTAAAACAGAGCAAGATTATTACAATTCATTTAATTAAACTCCGATCAACTCAGTCTCAATTCAAATTGATGGGTGTTAGTTTGAGAGGGTTATTCTTTGTAAATTTAATCACTAACTACTAAATGCTAAAAAAGGTTATGCGTGTTAGTTTTACAAGGTAATTCTCTGTAAATTTAATAAATAAATACTAATTGTTAAAAAGTTAAATAACATAACTTCACAGAGCTGATATTTTACACTAACAATTTACCATGAAAATTCCAAATGCAATGATCTTGATACATACAAGTGATTGGTAGTGATTGTAAAGCCCAACCACAATACCAATTAAGCTTGACACTGAATCTCTTCTCTTATCAATTGTAATTAAAACTCTAACCATAATATAAAAAATGTCATAACCAAACTGAAAATCAATGCAAGAAGAAAATAAGCCTAGTGTAGGACGTCTACCAAATCTAAACACCATGCAACATTTTGACTAATAGGCAAAGAAGCAACAAATCTTTACATGTCGACGGTGTAACACACAAATCCTGGTCGAGAATGGTTTGTTGCTTTCTGGCTTGAATTTCCGGTATGCCTAGAGTTTCCATACCCCATTCCTTCCCAATATCGTTAATCCATTTCAAATCCTGTATAAGGGTATAGATATAAAAGACAATGGTTGAGGAAGTCTACATATTACAATGGTTTTGTAAAAGTTATGGAAATTGGGAAAGGGACAAACTTTTTTCAATGGCAACGATGCTTGCTCTAATTCATGGAAAAATTGGTTTTGCAGGGGAAAAGAAATAAGGAAATAAAATTATGACAAGACAACATAAATCCATGTTCAAGAGAAAATGTACAACCAATAGAATAGAAGTAAAGTGGAGAAAGAAATCCTTTACTCACACAAAGATTAAAAGAAAAGCATCCAAGTATAATAACCACCTGCAAATGCCAAATCAAAACCCTCCAACGCTCTAAATCAAAGACAATTTATGAAATTGAATTTTTATGCAGATCAAAACCCTCCAACGCTCTAAATCAAAGTTTATGAAATTGAATTTTTATACAGATCAAAACCCTCCAATGCTTTAAATCAAAGACAATTTTTGAAATAGAATTTTTATGCAGAGAATATTATTTTTCGTGCCAAATTTTATATTAATCTACAGGTAGGAGAACACGATAAATCAAATAAACAACAAAACTAGGAATGGAAAAGGAAATACGATATATATACTCAATCTAATCGAAAATCAGGGTGCAATACAGTATTCACATGCTGGCAACATGACGACCTCCATTTTTTCTTCTTGTCATGGTGCAGTTAACATTTGGCAAGTTTAATTTTAATTCCGTTTCAATTTTAATTAATTTACGTGAATAGTTGGCAGCAGATTGGTGCAGGTGTATGAATTTAATATTCTATAGGGGAGAGAGTTCTATAGTTGAACGGGAACCGGTAGTGGTGATAGAACCGGTGACTGTTACAACCCAAAAAGTGACCAAGAAAATGCCAACTGTCAAACACATATAATTATATAAATATATAAAAAGTTTCCTATTTAAGTTCATTAAGTGTCATTATGTATAGTAGGCCCACAGCTGTCAACTATAGGACAAAAGGTTGACAACTAAGTAGTCTTGACAGAACCAAAATCAAATCCATCATGTCCCTTCCAAATCCCAACATGCACTGACACAAACATCTAATTGGACCTCATCACTCCCCAGGCAGCCCAATCTACAAGGATGGATTGCCCATCACATGGACCCCATCGAACAAGCTTCAGGGTACACCCAGACTAGCATCAAGAATCACTTAACCACCAAGGCATCCCACCTGCACATTTATCAAATGTCACCTGCATAATAAATGGAGAATGAGTGTCAGCTCCAGGTGCATTGTTGTTCAACAAAGTAGCCCAATCAATGCAATTAATGCTGCCAACTCGATTAAAATCATCAAATCAACCATAAAACCAAATAGAAGCATGTCCATAGGCATTTCGAATATCACATGGATCGACAAAGCCCCATTGATGGCCATTGGATCGAGGCCAACTCAATCTTGAGCCACTCATCCAACTCCAGCCAGTTGCAATCCATGCCTTCTCAAACTTGCCAATCAAATCAAACACCAAAATGCTATAAAGACACTACAACCTTCAGACAAACTCCATTTTTTCTGCTATTCGAAATTCCCAGACCTTGTTAAACTCACCTCTATTTCCAAGCATCAAATTTCAGAGTCCAGGCATTGCATTCAAGCAAAACACAGTTGCAGAGTTAATTCAAGACAGCATTCAGAGTTCAGGTATTGCATTCAAGATAAACTTGTCTTTCAATAATGTTTTCAAGTAGCCAGACTATATCTAGTTTTATGCAAGAACCTGCATTGAACATGTAAATCACATCAAGAGATCCTTTTGAATACTCCAGATCCTAGGGTCGTTTTAACACTTTGTTTTAACACAGCTATTGTAATATTCCAGATCCCTGTGAAGATACACAGCTATTTCTAATTCCGTGGGTGGGAGCACTGTTATGGTTTTTGGTTTTTAATGGAGCACTGTCCCTAGCCCTGTCCTTGGCCCTGTTTGTTCTAATTCTGTGGGTGATTGCAATCATGGCAAGAGTCAACACTACTCGTGCAAGGAGGTCAAGTAGGAGACTCAGCAGGGGTTCCCAACTACGATGCACCTCGTCCGATGAGGACATAGCACATGATGTTGATAATAACAATGCACACAGAGATGATGAAGAGGCAAATGATGCATAGCGTAGTGGTGTTGTTCCACCATCAACCACAGTTGAAGAGGCAAATGATGCAGATCCTGGAGGTGTTATTCCACAATCAACCACAGTTCAAGGTGCAACTGCTAGTAAGAAGATTAGTGCCATCAGAGGATGGACACAAGAAGACATGAAGGCTACCATAGATGATATAGATTTCAATGGTTTTTCTATCAGAGCAGCTGCTAAAAAACATGGGATTCCACCAACATCAATCCATTACTGGATAAATGGCCTGACCCATACCAAGCGAAAAGGACCTCTTACAGTGTTGAGTGCAGAAGAGGAAGAAGAAGTTGTGGTTTGGTGTGAAGAGATGGCTCAACTAGGCCATGGTCTGGAGTTGGTTCAACTCAAATCCACTGTTGCACAAATCTATCAAGGGAGGCCAAACCCCTTCAAAGATGGATTTCCTGGGAAATCATGGTGGAGAGGATTTAAACAAAGGCATCCAAAACTTGTGTTACGCACAACAGAGGGGCTTGACAGGGATAGGGCTTTCAATCTACGCCCTACAGTTGTGACCAAGTTCTATCAGACACTCTCTGATGCATATGAGAAACACTCATACAGAGGAGACCATATATGGAACTGTGACGAGACTGGATTGCAGGCAGGGAGGAATTGTGGCATGCGGGTAATTGCCAAGAGAGGGAGCAGGAATGTGCCCAAAATTCTGCCAAAAAGTAGGGAGTGGATAACTATTCTTTGTTGTGTCAACACAGTTAGAGCATCAATTCCAGGTTTTTATCTGTTCAAGGGAAAGAATCAACTCAAAAATTACATTAAAAACTGTGAACCTAGCGCATGCATGGTTGCACACCCCCATGCTTGGATGACAAAAGAACTATTCTTGAGTTGGCTTTGCCACTTTGCTTCCTCTGTCCCTGGCGGTGTTTCACCTGAAAACAGACACCTGTTGATTTTTTATGGCCATGGCAGCCACGTTGCTATATAAACCATTGAGGAGGCAAACAGGCTAGGCATTGATCTGTTGACACTGCCTATACATACCACCCACAGGCTGCAACCTCTAGATGTGAGTGTGTTTGGGCCTTTCAAGTCTTACTTCAGGTCTGAGAGAGCGTCCTGGATGGCAAAGAACCCAGGGGTAGAGCTGAAGAGGTTCGAATTAGCAAAACTTGCAAGCAAAGCTTTTGCTAGGGCACTCACAGCATCAAATATCAGGGCTGGTTTTAGGCGGACAGGAATATGGCCTTTCAATTCTGATGCTCTTCAACATGACACGGGATGTAGTCAGGATTTTGATGTTCAGGGGAAAGAGGATGCAGATGATGCAGATAACATCATATCACTCTCTCAAGGTCATTGCCAACCACTGGATGACGACAATGAACACGTAAGTGAAAGTCAGTATGGCGTCGAACCTGTTGGGGAGAATATAGAAGTTGTTGGAAGGACAGAAACAGAATTAGATGGCTAAGGGATTGTTCATAACAACGTTGCCGATTTGAGTGTGAATGGAGGTGACCAAGAAGTGGTAAACAACAGCGAGGATTTGACATTTCCAAGCCAGCCAGAACAACCCGAGTGGTTGGCAGAGGCGATGACAAATATGAACAGACACATTGTCACCCCCACTAACGATGAAAGCCTTAACCTGCCTTCGATGCCAGCAGTCCTTAACAATGAAGCTGTACATTATTATGTGCCACTTGGGGGTGTTGGAGATGAGATTGAACAAAATGAAGATACAGTGGACCAAGAAAATGATGATGAGGCACTCCCACCAAATGAGCCACTACTTGGCCAGTTCCTTAAGTTGCCAGTGGAGAAAGTTGCAACTCAACTATCTAATCCCACTGCTGAGCATCTTAGATTAAGCAGGAGCTCACAACTACTAACATCAGAGGACTACATCACCCTACTGATTGAGGCTGAGCACAAGAAAAAGGAGATGCAGGATTTAAAAGAGAAGAAGAAGGCCTTGGAAAAGGAGAAAAAGGAAGCAAGGATTGTTGCAGCAGAAAATCGAAGGAAGGAAAGGCTTGTAAGAGTGAAACAAAGAGAAGAAAGAGAGCGATGGAAACAATTGGCAAGGGAGGAAAGGGAGCAAAGAAAGGCAAATCAGAGGAATCCAAATGGTCTGGAGAGGATAGAGGTGGTTGACAACCCATTGGATCAGTTTTCAAATAACAGAAGATTATTCCAGGACCTTATTAACATACAGATACCCCAATACCACCAGGCAGGGGAAAATACTGTGTATGCCTTCCAAACACCTCCAGTAAACCCAGGGCAATTAGGCTCAAGTCATAACTATGGTTACTCAATTCCTCCTTGGCTACAAGGAGCAACCTGGCCCGCACCAAATGTTTGCAGCTCAACACAACCAGGTCAAGCATCAGTATCTAACCCAACTAGTTTGGGTAATGAAGGCAGTCAACCTCCTCACACATAGGGTTTTTTGTTTGGCGAATGATAGATGTTTTGTGTTTGGCATACACATATGAAAGGAAGATTTTGTTGCTAGGGGGAATTTTGGGTGGTTCCAAAGTTTTCGTTTGACAGATGGAAGATGTGTTTTCTTTGGCATACACATGTGATAGCTAAATTAAGCTAGATTTTGTTGCAGGAGGAATTTTGGGTGGTTTCCTAAGTTTTTGTTTGATTCCAATCTAACAGTCGATATATGTTAGGCATAACCACAGTAAATGTATAAAGTCCCAACCCACCATGGACCAACCATATGTATAAATCTCGAATTGCTACTATGTTGAACAAGAATATGCCCTTTATGTCAAGTATTGTTTTCTTCATGTCTCTGTCTATTTACTGGACTACATTCCTTACTAAAACTGATTGCTATATTTCTTGGTTGGCAAACTAATTTGAATGTTAAACTAAATTGGATGGTAGACCAACCTGATTGAAAATTTAAATTGAATGCAAGTTTTTCTGAATGCAATACTGACTTGAATGCAAATCGACTTGAACTGGATTGATAGTAAGCATTGCAAACAACCACCGAGCACACAGTTAAAGATTACTTAGGTTAGAGCACACAGCAAGAATGAAAGCAGGTGGTATCACTAATTCCATGTTGCATATTGCATTACTGCTGGAAGAGTAATGACAAATTTTTAAATGAGAACCAAAATTCTAGAAAAATACAAAATGAGGGCTAACTGTAGATGGGACAAACACATATGCATGTCCAACATTCAAATACTCCTTCATATTCTCTCATACTCTCATTAGAAATCAATGCTTATTTCACATATTCATCCAATAAAGGGATACTAGAATTGTAAAAGGTTTCATGCCTCCAATTCACAGTCCAAATTATTCATCTAATTGGCATGCCCAAATCCATTTCAAGCATGCATCAATCCTATAATCAACTCCAATAAGAAATTAACAACCATTCCTTAAGAATTCAAGCAATCACTGAAAGCAATATAATCACTGAAGGGTTTAATGGAGCACTGTTATGGTGTTTTTTTATGTCAGAATTTCCCGTAACCTTCATACCATTAAACCATATTTGAATTTTCCATAACCATGAAACCTTCTCTCAATTTTAAAATATACTAAGTTATCAACCGATGAAACAATGAAACCATATCAAACCCTAATCCTATAATGAACTCCATTAACAAATTAACAACCATTCATTGCGAATTCATACAATCACTGAAACAGTCACTAAACCATATCAAACCCTAATTAGCATGAATGGTTGTTAATTTCTTAAAAGGTTTCATGCCTCCAAACCCTAATTGCAAATTCATACAATCACTGAAACAATCAATGAACCATAGAAAACCCTAATTTTTTAAAAGGTTTCATGCCTTCAATTCACAGTCCAAATTATTCATGTAATTGGCATGCCCAAATTATTTGAGAGCGTCATCTTGCATCTCAAGCATGCATCAATCCTATAATCAACTCCAATAAGAAATTAACAACCATTCCTTCAAAATTGAAGCAATCACTGAAGGGTTTAATGGAGCACTGTTATGGTGTTTTTTTTTATGTCAGAATTTCCCACAACCTTCAAACCCTAATCCTATAATCAACTCCATTAACAAATTAACAACCATTCATTGCTAATTCATACAATCATTAATAATAAATTTCGACCCTAACAGTGTGCCATTAATAATCAATTTCGACCATAACAATGCTTCATTAAAAACCAAAAACCACAATAGTTCTCCACTAAAAACCAAATACAATTACAGTGCTCCATTAAAAACCAAAAACCATAACAGTGCTCCACTAAAAACCAAATACCATTACAGTGCTCCATTAAAAACCAAATACCATAACAGTGCTCCATTAAAAACCAAAAACCATTACAGTGCTCTATTAAAAACCAAATACCCTAACAGTGCTCCATTAAAAACCAAAAACCATTACAGTGCTCCATTAAAAACCAAATACCATAACAATGCTCCATTAAAAACCAAATACCCTAATAGTGCTCCATTAAAAACCAAATACCCTAACAGTGCTCCATTAAAAACCAAATACCCTAACAGTGCTCCATTAAAAACCAAATACCCTAACAGTGCTCCATTAAAAACCAAAAACCATTACAGTGCTCCATTAAAAACCAAATACCATAACAGTGCTCCATTAAAAACCAAATACCCTAACAGTGCTCCATTAAAAACCAAAAACCCTAACAGTGCTCCATTAAAAACCAAATACCATAACAGTGCTCCATTAAAAACCAAAAACCCTAACAGTGCTCCATTAAAAACCAAATACCATAACAATGCTCCATTAAAAACCAAATACCCTAACAGTGCTCCATTAAAAACCAAATACCTTAACAGTGCTCCATTAAAAACCAAATACCCTAACAGTGCTCCATTAAAAACCAAATACCCTAACAGTGCTCCATTAAAAACCAAATACCCTAACAGTGCTCCATTAAAAACCAAATACCATAACAGTGTTCCATTCGTAAACGAATTCAACCCTAAAAATGCTCCATTAAAAACAAAAAACCATAATAGTGCTCCATTAAAAACCAAAAACCATAACCTATGACGTCGTTTGAACAGGCCGCCACTGCGGAGCACGAACCAGGAGCGGAGCACTCATCAAAATCAATTCAACCAAGAACACAGATGCAACCGGACCCAAACAAACCGAACACAGACAGAGAAAGTAAGCAAATCACACCGAGAGAGTGGTTGTGTTGAAAAACACAATGCAAGAGAAGGAGGTAGGATCGAAATCCTACCACGTTTTCTGAACAGGTGGCCATCGCCGAGCATGAACCAGGAGCGGAGCAGGTACCAGGAGCCGAGGATGAACCAGGAGCCGAGGACGAAGCAGGAACATGAACACCAGGAGCCGAGGATGAACCAGGAGCAGCCCGTAAACAAGCAGGAACAGGAGATTCCCACCGGGGGACCCACACCACGGACCACGAACACAAGAAAAACACCACAACAGTTATCCAACCCATGGCGACGACCATGGAGGCGGGCCACTCCACCATGAGCTTCGACAAGGTTAACAACAACAAACACCTATGCTCAAACAGCAACGACCTCTGCACGAACAACAAACATATGCAGACTAGAACACGACGACAGAGCTTCCAAGCAGCGGCAGGTTCGAACAGCAGCAGGAGGCGGCATCAAAGCAGCAGCGGAGCCATGGTGGACAGGTTCCGGGGTGGCCAAACGCTCACCTTCCAACCCCGAGCAAGAATGAACGGGCTCCTGGAACAACTGCAGGGAAAGGGACAGCTGGCACGCTTCCCGAGGTGCCATAAAGCGCATTAAAACGCTATCTACTCGGGACGACGTGGAGCAGCCACCTGTATACCTCCGGCCCTCGACAGGTGGCGTCCACATGGCATCCCAGGTGTTCAAAGTGGGGCCGCACCACTTCTGGCCTCCCTCCCCTACCAAGCAAATTAATATTGATAAGAAATATGTGACACGTACCTGCAAAAACGACAGCCGATTTGACTTGTCAGTACACAGTCCCAGTACAATTTGTTAGGCAGGTAAAGTTGGCGAAATATCCGGCACTCACTGCTTCCACGACAACGTTGTAGCCATCCCTTTTTTTTCATTTTTTAATTATTATTACTATTTTTTATTATCTGCGTGCATAAATATCAACAGAGACCTAGTTATCAATAGATGATAATTCTCATATGTGGCCTTTTATTTAATGTTATTTGCAAGAATTAAGTTTACAAGGTAACGTGGAGGAGGCTTTAACCTTGTTGATGGAAATGCTGGGTTAAAAAATGGGTTTCTGATGTTGTTTATTTTATGAGTTTAATTAATGGGTATTGCAAAAATAAAAAGCAACTTGGACGAGGCAATTAAGTTGTTCATGGTTCGATCAAGTGATTCAAAGAATTCTATGTAGTAGTTGTGGTAGGACAGTCAACACCCAACGTTGATATGTGAATGAATTCCAGGGATCTAGACCCTTCGAACAAACCTTATATAAGATTCTCTATGGCATAAGTCAAGTTCCTCCAACTGTTATAAGAACTCGACCAATATCCTTTACACTAACACCATGAAATTTTGTACTAATTTTGATACATTCAAGTGTGCTAGCCAGTTTGTGATTGCTTCAATTTAATATGGTATATTGTTATTCCCTTCCCATCTATAACGTGTTGATAAATATGGTAGAAAAGGAAATCATTGTAGTTATGATTTTTATTCCCTCTCAAAATATACTAATTATTTGTTGGTCAACTTGCATTAGTTTAGTTTTTTACCAAAATTACAATGTTTAATAATATTTGATAAAATTTTAATATTAATCATAATATTTTGAAAAATAAAAATAAATTTAATAATTTGAAAATATACTACTTTAATTTTCTAATTTTTTTAATCAAAATCTAAAAATAAATAAAAATAATTTCTAAAATTGCAACATATTATGGGCACCTAATACACTAAATATAATTGCACTTATCACATTAAAAATAATTGCACCTATTTCATTGAATATAATTGAAACATGTTAACATCTGACTGTACAAATACTATGAATTCATTAGTCCAGCACTTGTTTGAATGTCTGCCCAGCCATTAGAGGTCATGCCAACGAGGTACCAACCACCGAATGCCTTTAATCATGACATCTTGCGGAAGGTCTCATGCATGGTAACTACGGAGGTTTATGAGTTAGCGCTCCGATGTCTGTCGAAAACTTATCCATAATATCCCTAAGGCTATAACTGATAAGCCTTCGGCAGACATCGGAGAACTAATTCATAAGCCTTCGCAACCAGGCATATTCTATCTGTAGCATATTTTGCGACTTCGAATGTAGAAAAGTACAGGAAATTCCTCTCTAAAATTCCTCGATTTTTCAAAATTGTCGAACTGCAGTAATTATGTAGGTTAAATAATGTTTGTCTGGTCTGACACATAGAAACGTTGAAGAATTTCTCTACTAGAAGTAGTTATCATTCAACAATGAAAAATGCCTACATTATAGTCCAAACATCCAATAGAACAACGGAATAAGCAATTTTTTATACTAGTCTTCAATGTCAGTAGGCCCGCCGGTTGCAACACGCAATATTTAACTGTAACAAACGTCCAACTCGTTTTCGAGTGCTCAAGACCTTTAAAGAACTAGAACTAAATATTTAGAGGAAAATATTCTTCATTTTGCATGCTCAAGACCTTTAAAGAACTAGAACTAAATATTTAAAGGAAAATAATAATGAAGAATAATCATTAAATGAATAAAGGCGATTTTGCTTAAAAAAATATGGATGAGATTACTTAAATTTCCACCAGAGAGGACCACCGGGCAACAATTAAGAAGCCCAGACTCCAGAATACTCCAATTTTAGGGAAAAAAACAACTCATCAACACCAAATACGCTCTGAAAAAGCGGGGAAGCACTAACTACTAAAGCTTTGAAAAAATGTAGGAGTACTAACTACTAGAGATTCGATAATGAACAGAGCACACTCCCTACTTGTCTGTCCAATTCCAACTCTTAGGGAAACTCATGTATACTCTTCACTTTGAAAAAAAGATGGATGATGCCTGCGGATGATCACTGCTCACGTGCGTTGAATATATTTATATAAAAAGTGAACCAACCACATGTACTAGAAATGGAGTAAGAGGTAGTTGTTGGAAGCAAATTAATTACTACGCCACTTAAAAACTGATGGCCGCTGAAATCTCAAAAAGACAACCGCCCAGATTTGTAACCGCCTTATCTATTTAAATATTCGAAAAGGCAGCCACCGCCTTGGTTCAGATTATTAAAACTATGAAGAGCCAGTGTCATTAATATATTTTGATGCTGCTGCAGAATATAAAGAACAATGCCAGCAATCCCATTCATCCATTACAGTTCTAAAGGGCCAACGCAGTCTTTATTTTGTCAGTCTGTAACAAAGTATTTATTTCTGAAGATAAAATTTTGTAATGAAGGGTCAATTAGCAGTTAATGATCGTCTGTGTTGAAACACTATAAATACCCAATCCTCTAATCATGATGAGATATACGAAGTGAATGAAGTTGAAGTTAAACCTAAAATTTTTCTGTGTGTTTCTGTTACACTCTGTTGTTTGAGTTTGAAAACTCATATTTATTTTGAAATTAGTTTGTTGTAGCAACTTGAAAAATTAGAGTTTTTTTATGTGTTGAATGTGTTTAATTGTTGAAACAGAGTATCAGTTTAAATTCTATGAATGCAGGGGTCATCAAATATAGTTGAAATAGTCAGTTGTGATCTGTTACGGTTAGTTGTGACAGTGCTGAGATTACAGTGAGTTGTTACTGTTAGTTGTGACTGTACTGAATATTGCAGTCGGTTGTTACTGTCAGCTGCGACTGTCTTGTAGGTGAAATTTCTGAGTTTCGAACTCCTGTGTGTTGCTAGAAGTAAGAGCAACACCCCCCTGCCTTCCCACAGTAGTTAAGGAGTTTTCTCCCGTTGAAAGCGCAAAACACATAGCCAATTAGGGTCTACACATGGCTAAGGTGACGGAGTAGATCGACACGTGTATAGATATACAAAGCATGGTAGGCACGTAGTAAAATAGTTGACAGGGCTAGAAGTGGGGAGAGAGAGCATAGATGAGCACGAAAAAATGTCAAACCGCAGAAGAATACCTAAAACAGACCAACCCATGGGCCTACACATAGATTCAAGGCCATTATATGTAATAAAAGGTTAAAGAGGGACAATGTGGCATGCACCAAGAATTACCATAGCAAAACAAAACCATAACGCAGATATAGGATTGATAGAGTTAAGCGGTGTGGTACCTACCAATGGATGCACAGGGCATATACAAAAAACTAGTGGGGGCAGTTTAGAGAATAATACTAAGGATGCTCCGATGATTATTAGAGAAATCTCCAATGATCTATAAGTTGAAGATCAAAAGGAGATTGCGTTAGGTAGTTAAACTTCTCGATATTTCGAGCTACAAAGTAGAGTTTATCATCAGAAGAAAAATTATCATAAACTCTATTTTGTGGCTCGAAATGTCAAAAAGTTTAACTATCTAAGACAGTCTCATTCTGATCTTCAATTACCACTGCGTAACAACCATGAACAGATCAATAAGTTGTTTCGCTGATACATTACCATTCTAGTATTGCATTTTATATATATAGCCAGAAGCCGGGAAATTCGTCAAGATTAAGCCTTTCTTCATCTTGCTCATTTGGTGATGCGGATTTCACAATATCTGCTGCAAATTTTTAAACAAAGAATGTCAATACAATAGTTCAATGCCATTTGCTTTGAGCACGAATTTTCTATCTGAAAGTCTTACTATGACAATATCAAGTACCGGATTGCTCGTTTCCATGTTTAAGCTTGTTGGAGGTGACAACGTCTCAACTGAAAACATGGCCTTCAACAAGAATTACAATGTTATTTCAGACGAATATACTAATTATGACCAACATTGGCCAAAGAAGGGTACAGGGGAAGATGTCGAAAGAAATTAGCATAAGCAAAAGGTGTTTGATCAAGATATAAATCAAGAGTTGTGTTGTTTGACGAAACAATTTTCTGCGGGGGAACAATCAGTAAACAATTTGCCATAGAGATATATTGTTGGAGAAATGGTCGTCCCCAATGTCAATAATTCTCTGACTGTGCAGCCTTTATATCTTGCGATTACCACTATAAATTCACATTCAGATCTTATGAGCACTAAACTAAATACATATTCAGATCAGAGTGTGCCGATAACAGTTGGCCCAATAGTTAATACTAATCTAAAGCGTCGCGCTCATAGGAGTTTTGCAAGTGATCCCCAAAGTGTTTATGCATGGGTACGTTCAGTAGTTGGTTGCTAAGGAAAACACTTCAATTACAAATTTTGACAGAATCGCTCAATACATGAAGTGTTAAGTGACCTTTTAATCTCTTCTTAACTTTTGGATTTTGATTTTGTAGAAACAATGAGAAAGAATCAACGAACGAATGAACGAAATTATTATAGAATCTTGTTCCAAATGGAACCAAGGTATGCCCTTTGTTTAAAAGCATGCATTTAGATTTCATAGTTGAAATTTTAAGGGCCTGTATCAATTTCTAAAATCGTATGTATTCGATTTGTGGTCAGGTCTTCATCATTGGTTCTCAATGCATATATCTCCCCTCTTCCCTTTGCTTCACATTGTTGATCAATGATGTCATCTCAGAGCTCTAAACTATAGTGTGCCGCCTATTATGAACGGTGCCTCTGATATCATGTGTTCGGTTTGTCTAGGGATAAAAAGGTGTTGGTTATGGAGCCTGATCTCCAGAGTTAGAGATATTATTATTCAGCCGTGTTCGTACCCCGGGTTTGGTTATGATCCCGGCACGATCCCCAGGGGGTCCGGGGAACAGCATTAAGTTGGATTTCGAGACTGCAGAAGGTTGTTGCACTTTCAACGACGGAAGCAGAGTATGTTGTTGTTACAGAGGCTAGTAAAGAAATGATTTGGTTGCAGAGGTTTATGGAGGAAGTGGGTAAGAAGCAGAAGGATAGCAGGTTGTATAGTGGCAGCCAAATTGCCATTCATCTTGCAAAGAACTCAACATTCCATTCCAAGACTAAACATATACAGCTCAAGTACCATTTCATACGCTCTGTTCTGGAAGATGAACTGTTGAAGCTAGAAAAGATACACACTAGTCAGAATCCTACAGACATGTTCACAAAGGTAGTGACCAAAGAGAAACTGAGTTCCTACTCGGTTTCAGTTGGCCTTCTAGCATGAAGGTGAAGAGGAGAAAGTTTCCAAGTCCAAGTCCAGCAAGTGTAGCAGCGGTGGAGTTGTTGTGATCAGTCTCCAAGTGGGAGATTGTTGGTTATGGAGCTTGATCTTTAGATTCAGAGATATTATTATTCAGTTGCGTCCATACCCCAGGTTTGGTTATGATCTCGGCACAATCCCCAGGGGGTCGGGGGGAGTGGTTGCACTCCACCGACTGGGGGGGGGTAGGGGCCAACGGCCCCCCCGTCGGGGGTTTGTGGGTAGCGCCCTCGAGAAAGGGGGTTTGGGGGCAACACCCCCAAGTTATGGGGGTGCGGGGGCTTCGCCCCCGAGGAAAATTTTTGGGGTTGTTTTCGCCACCAGTTTTCAGGGCCATGGTTTTGGGTAACCCGTGGTATTTTCCCATTGTATTTCTCTTATAAAATAAAGACATTGTAACACGGCTAGGGTTGATGTATTAGGTATTATGCATTGTAAAGATCTCTGATATTGGAAGAGAGACTGTGAGACAGTGAAGAGGAAGTGCAGCGGCTATGCTGCAGGTTGTATCCCTTCACTTTGCTGGACGGTATAATAATAAGGACTGGCAACTTCAATGTGGACGTAGCCCAAATTGGGTGAACCATGATATATTCTGTGTCTCTCTTTTAATATGTATTTGTGATTATATTTGCATTTATGTTTATTGTTATTGCTCTGCGATCCTGTTTTTCTAACAAAAGGTTCATGGGAAGCCTTTTCAATAGTGCCACATGTTTATAAATTGTTGGTATGATGCCTATGCCAATTCTTATCAATTGTTTATCTTATGCATATCCAACGCATGCTCTAATTGGCAGGGAATTAGCTGCTTGCATCTTCCTCCCTCGTTACGTCGTAGGCGTTTCACCGCGGAGAAGCATTAGCATCCACGTTGGCTAGATTCCTCGCTCATAAAGCGAATGGAAAACTGCCACGTGTTTTGCGATGGTTCATCAATTTAAGTTTCTCTTGATCGAGGTTTCCTGTCACTTCGTCGCTCTGTCCATATCCTTCTTGGTTTCTCTATGGATCCTGTCCTATCACTTCATGCGGCTTGCCCCATTCAATCCTGTTGCAACGGCCTTGGACAGTATGCCCATTCAACCAACAACAACATATGTAGAAAATGAGAACTGCACGAGCTCAGAAGGCCATAACCAGGCCCAGAAACATTTTGCAAATGATATTAGATAGAAAATGGCAGACTCTCTTTAGGAAATAAATTTATCAGCATTTCAAATCGTTATAAAGTTAGGGTCCCGATTGAAACATCTCAGACAGACTATAAAAGAAACAATATGTCCAAATTGAAAAACTAATAATAAATTAGCACAGTAACATTTTAATCCTGCATCTGTTATGGGCGTATTTAATTCGACTGAAGTGGTCGGAAAACTGCTTTGGCATAACCGACAGGCGACTGCACAAGTCGGTGAAGAGTGGTCGGTTGCTTTGGCATAGCCAACAGGCGACTACACAAGTCGGTGAAGAGTGGTCGGCAGACTCTTGTCGAAGATCGACTGATTATGCTGATGAAAGATGTTATGGCCGACATAACAGATTCTTTAGACGGTAAATTTGTCTCGTTAGTGCCCAGGTCGGCTTCACTTTCAGGTCAACAAAAGCATGCATAAGTTTATCAACACTTTTCATTCGAGAAAAACAAATGTCGTCCATGCCAAAGCAGTCGACCACTCTTCACCGACTTGTGTAGTCGCCTATCGGCTATGCCAAAGCAATCTGTCGACCACTTCAGTCGAATTAAATCTGCCCATAACCGATGCAGGATTAAAATGTTAGTGTGCTAATTTATTATTAGTTTTTCAATTTGGACATATTGTTTCTTTTATAGTCTGTCTGAGACGTTTCAATCAGGACCCTAACTTTATAACGATTTGAAATGTTGATAAATTTATTTCCTAAAGAGAGTCTGTCATTTTCTATCTAATATCATTTGCAAAATGTTTATGGGCCTGGTTATGGCCTTCTCAGCTTGCGCAATTCTCATTTTCTACATATGTTGTTGTTGGTTGAATGGGCATACTGTCAAAGGCCGTTGCAACAGGACTGAATGGGGCAAGCCGCGCGAAAGTGAAAGGACAGGATCCAAAGAGAAACCAAGAAGGATATAGACAGAGCGACAAAGTGACAGGAAACCTCGATCAAGATAAACTTAAATTGACGAACCATCGCAAAACACGTGGCAGTTTTCCATTTGCTCTATGAGCGAGGAATCTAGACGACATTTATTTTTCTCGATGAAAAGCGTTGATAAACGTATGCATGCTTTTGTTGACCTGAACGTGAATCCAACCTGGGCACTAATGAGACAAATTTACCATCTAAAGAATCTGTTATGTCGGCCATAACATATTTCATCAGCATAATCAGTCGATCTTCGACAAGAGTCTGCCGACCACTCTTCACCGACTTGTGCAATCGTCTATCATCTATGCCAAAGCAGTCAACCACTCTTCACCGACTTGTACAGTCGCCTATCGGCTATGCCAAAACAGTCTACCGACCACTTCAGTCAAATTAAATCCGCCCATAACAGATGGAGGATTAAAATGTTACTGTGCTAATTTATTATTAGTTTTTCAATTTGGACATATTGTTTCTTTTATAGTCTGTCTGAGACGTTTCAATCAAGACCCTAACTTTATAACGATTTGAAATGCTGATAAATTTATTTCCTAAAGAGAGTCTGCCATTTTCTATCTAATACCATTTGCAAAATGTTTATGGGCCTAGTTATGTCCTTCTGAGCTCGCGCAGTTCTCATTTTCTACATATGTTGATGTTGGTTGGTTAACAGAAGATGAGACCATAGGTTTTATAGCGACCGTTGGTTATGCCATATGATCACTGAGTTATGCCATATGATCGACTCAATTACACAGATTGATTTTAATACAAAAAGGTCGACCATATTTACATTGACCAATATAAAAAGTGACCTTAATAAGATGTCGAGCTCAACCGAATGTAGATACCGACCATATGATGTATCAACTCAAACTACATGTCCCGACAATGTTACATCGACCATATTTTTAAATAATTACCCGACCATATTTTACACACTCGACCAATTAATGCGTAAGATGCACATCAGATGCGACTGAATTAGTCATCTTGATTACATGCCTTTGATAGCCATCGATCATATTTTACAATTCGACCAAAAATAAGTATTGACCCGGAGTAGTCGACCAAATACAATATAGATAAAGTCAATTTGCAGTGGACTCGACCAAAATTGAGGATCGACCAAAGTGCTCGACCACATACATCACTTATATTTGACCAAATTTGACAAGTATCATCAACCATATATTATCAAGATGACCATGAAAAGACTCTGTAGAACATTTTAAAAATTCGACCAGACTCAGCTTTAACATATACTATGCCACATGTATCGACCAAAACTCTCTTTTGGTCGCATATTCTCAAATAAAATGACTTATCACTTGACCAAATAGCATATAATTTTTTTTACCGACCATATAATGTATCGACTCAAACTAGATGTCCCGACAATGTTACATCGACCATATTTTTAAATAATTACTCGACCATATTTTACACACTTGACCAATTAATGCGTAAAATGCACATCATATGCGACTGAATAAGTCATCTTGATTACATGCCTTTGATAGCCATTGATCATATTTTACAATTCGACCAAAAATAAGTATTGACCCAGAGTAGTCGACCAAATACAATATAGATAAAGTCACTTTGTAGTGGACTCGAAAAGACTTGCTTCAACCAAACTTGAGGATCGACCAAAGTGGTCGACCACATACATCACTTATATTTGACCAAATTTGACAAGTATCATCAACCATATATTATCGAGATGACCATGAAAAGACTTTATCGACCATTTTTAAAAGTCGGCCAGACTCAACTTTAACATATACTATGCCACATGTATCAACCAAAACTCTCTTTCGGCCGCATATTGTGCCAACCCGTTTCTGGATTTGACGGATTTGACCTCCTGGATGTTAGCACCCAAAATGTACCTTAAGGTTGCACAAAGGCCAAATTGGGGTAACCACAGAACCACTTTAGATTGTATTCTAACCTATACAACCAGAGAGGGATCTCTCGATGTTTACAAATCCTTCTACCTCAAGATGTTCAATCAATGGCATTCAGAAGGTCATATTTCTAACAGGGAGGTTTGTTTTTAAGTTTGTGGTAAGATAATCACGAGAAAAACCATTGGGCGATGGAATCAAAACATAACACCTATATCAAATAATTGTGCCGCTGCATGGAATATCAAAACAGAGGCAAGATAACCATTCATTTACAGTCAAAAGGCTGTTGTCTGGTGATAAGGGAAGAAGAAATGAACAGTCCATTAGCATGGGCATCTCACATAGACGAATTCGATGCTAACTTTAGAGGAAGTGTTTGGTGAATATCTGAAACAATAACAAGAGCTTATAGCTAAGAATTCTGCACTATTACACACTAATTTCAGGCATTAAAGAAAAACACAATGGAAGTAAAATAACAGGATGCACATTCACATAAGAAGAAGAAAATACAAACTGTAAGATAAATGACGCATGAATCTCTGCTAAAAACTAGCTTCAAACTTTCCCAGGTCTCAACCCAGTGATTTCCAACCCTTTGCTATCTCTATTACACGAAAATATATAGGCCCTCAGGCTCGAATTATCTAACAGAAGACAGTTATAGTTGTACCAACACCTATATGAACCAACCTATCACCTCTTAAAACTAATCACAACATAAAGGAGTGCTAACACACAGGCCTGACTGATTTTACGTGTCATTGTGTAATTTCTAACTACAACGGCTATGGATCAGCTGGAAAGCACCCTATGGTCTCAAAATATAAGAATACTGCATATTCCAAAAATAGTCTAAAAAATATTGATACGATGGGAAGCAAAAATATCATAAACAGCTCGTCACCCTACGCCTAAGCCTTTACTTGACCTTGATGAGCGAATAAATCTTCTACCTTCAGGGAATCTACCACATGTGATTCTTCTGTTGAAGGAGGGGGCGCCACTTCCTCAATGGGAACAACAAAATCTTTGAGAATTTCCATGGTTTGATGAGAGCGTTGTTCAGCCTTCCGAGTCTCCTTCTTTTTCCTTCGTTAAACTTTCTTGTATACCTGTCGACTCCTGGGCTCCTCGGGCTCGTTGGCGGTACTCTCTTCTGGGTGGTCAAATTTTACAGGGGGTGAGGGGACGTATTTATCCTCCACATCGAACCATGCCTTCTCCGGTACAAAATTCACTTTGGCTTCTCGATCCCTCTCCATGACCAGATCTTAACTGAAAATATTCGGGATGTCGAGCCTGCCACCTTTTCGATCATGGACGCAAACAGTAAACACTGGGAGCCAGTTTATAGCAAATATATGGATAATGATGATCAGGTGTAATCATTTGGAGTGATCATACAACTGCCCTTTCCACATGGGCGATAAATGACGACTATAATCTGGATTTGCGCCAAATGGATTCGACGGGAGTTTTTCGTTAGGTGAAAAACATACGACGGCTCTGACATGGATTTTCTCCCCCGAGTTATCATTTGTTTGCAGTCGAGATACTTTTCTACCGTCCATTCCCATGCTTGATTCAGCAGCGCCGATTCTGATCTCATACACATCCAAACCATCGAACGGTGTGGCCACTACCAGGTTCACGGACTTGAGTTTCTTCGATGTCCTGGGCATGTTGTTTCAGCGAAGTAGCTGCTGACCGTAGATCCACTTCTCGCCCAGATCGCAACCATTTAATCCCGCGGCCTCTACCAAAACTTCGCGAATATGAAAACGTTGATTCTCTGCGCTTGTCAAATCGACGAAGTACACCAGGGCCATCAATCTGTCTCTTCATCTGTCAATTGGTCCTCCAAGCTGCTTGCAGGCTAAATACTCAGCCTCCGCTTAAAATACCTCCTACTTCTCTCGCGAGATTGCTTCTCATCCATCGATCTCCCTTGTCGTGGATCTTTGCCTTCCATTTATGCCGTCATTTAACCGAGGGCGAGATTTTGCACATTTTTAATCCTTTCGGTAATGTTTTAAAACTTAGGGCCTCAACATATTTTCATTCTCCAGTTGTAACTATATGCCCATAGCTCCTGCTTGGCCTACCTTGGGTCTTATGATCTCAAAATCGAGGCCATCATTTAGGGGTCTAATCCTCAAGACAAAACTGGTTCCAACACTGGACATTTTACCTTGTGGATTTAGGAGAACAGATTTCAATGCACCAATGGTTAAATGTGCTCAGACACCAATGCACCACCAAAAACGAGAAAATTACAACTGGAACCTATCGGGGTTGGTCGAGTTGAAACTTGTTGAATCGGAACCTGTCGGGATTGTTCGAGTCAAGACTTGTCAAAGATTGTCGAAGTCAGAGCGTTGTGGGACCAGAAACGATCGTTAAGACTTGACATCGATCTTGGTGTGTCGAACTCGAAACCTGTCGACCAATTACAACATCGACTAGACCTTTACAAACACACTTGGCCCAACAAATATAGAAAAGCATAGTGACACAACCCACATCGACCATATAAATAATATCAAGTGAAATTAGTCATCAACCATAAATTCTCGTCGGCGTCGACCAACTAAAGTTTTGAGTCCGACCAAGATACTTATATCAACCAGTAACATATATTAAGACACTTACATCGATTACAAAATGTATATAAAAGAAAATAATTTGTCACCATCCACTTTGTAGACAACTTCAAACTTAATGATCGCAGTATATATGGTCGAAAAAAATAGGGCTCAGCCTCCTATCCCTTTATTTGAAGTAACTATTCAGATCGACGAACTAACTGAAAAAGCACCCGTTGGTTAAATGACAAGTGCCGGAATACCAAGTCGTCAAGCAATTGTGATGGTCATTTCGCGTCGTAGGTGTTTAACCAATGGTTCCATTATTCTCCCATGTCGACCAGCAACCCCGGCTTCAATAGAAGTAAAATGAGGTCGACGAAGTGTGCAATATGGAGAAGGACGACTAGGATGATAATTTTAAAGACCCGACTTCTTTTACAACAAAATGACCACTTTTACTCACCATATATGGTCGAACCCCGACGAAAATTCACTAATCGAACCCCAACCACAACTTTTATTTGACCAAAATTAGTATTCACTACTTTTAGTGACTCAAGCAATTACAAATTCGACTAGACCTTTACAAACACACTTGGCCCACAAATATAGACAAGCATAGTGACACAACCCACATCGACCATATAAATAATATCAAGTGAAATTAGTCATCAACCATAAATTCTCGTCGGCGTGGACCAACTAAAGTTTTGAGTCCGACCATGATACTTATATCAACCAGTAACATATATTAAGTCACTTACATTGATTACAAAAATGTATATAAAAAAAAGTAATTTGTCACCATCCACTTGCTAGCCAACTTCAAACTTCATGATCGCAGTATATATGGTAAAACAAAATAGGGCTCGGCCTCCTGTCCCTTTATTTGGCGAAACTGTTCAGGTCGACGGACTAACTGTCAAAGTGCCAGTCGCTTAAATAGCAAGTGCTGGAATACCAAGTCGACAAGCAATTTTGATGGTCATTTCATGTCGGTGGTGTTTCACCAATGGTTCCATTATTCTCCCACATCAAGAAGCAACCCCAGCTTCATCATAAGTAAAATGAGGTCGACCAGATGTGTAACTCGTCGGAGGTCGACCAAATTTTATATCAACCCTATGCGTCGACCATACCAAGGCTTTAAAGATGGGAGTTTCCAAGTCGCCACGCGTACAAGTCGGAATCACCATATTCATCAGAATCGACAGCTTAGCCATAGCCGACATGATCAGACAAAAGATAGGAGGCGACAACCTTCCAACATAAATGCAAAAAGTAGTGGGGACGACCGACCAGTATATGAGCGAAAGCAGCATGTACTTGATGAGGCACGGATAGCCTATCAATCAAAATTAACTTCGTCATCAAATCAGTCTTTATTACAGCCATCTACTTCGCAGTCACACGTGTCGAGCTCGTCTACTTTAAATCCCGAAGTCGAGGATTCCTGGATACTCTTCTAACAAGAACTGGAAAACCAGACTTCAGAAATACCAGAAAACCTCTGCGATGTTTAGAATTGCATAGAATCCATGGCGCCCAAGAGGGTTCAAACAACCACTCGTTCAGTCGCAACTAAAGTCCGTGAGTTAGAGAAATCCCAATCGCCATTGCAAACCCGCTTGCAGCAGGTTCGAAATGCTAAGGTACAAGAGTCACATTGGCGAAGAACTTGGAAAGACATTCTAATCTGGGGAAAAGATTCAGAAGGCCATTGGAGAGATGAAGCTCAAAAATTGTGGGCTGCTATAGTTCTGCAGTACATGCAAGCACCTCTGCTTGAATCATTTGGTGGACTGAAGGATATTATTGCTCAATTCATAGTTAGCAGATTTCATAATGGGAAATTTTATTTTGATACCTCGGTTGAAATAAATGGTGCACTTATTTATAAGATTACAGGATTGTCAAATAAAGGCAAAGAGGTACCCGTTCGACATAAGCCAAAGTTGATTGAAGAATTTACAGAGCACCCGGGTGGAAAAAATTCTCGAGGGTTAGTGGTAAGTCAGATGAAATATGAAAATTTTAAGATAGCTGCCCGAATCATTTCGACCGCTTTATCAACTTCCGGTCGCGGTTCGGATCTAAAAACTCAAATGCTAGAGGCGGTACTGAACATGGCAGTAAGTGGAAAACAATATAACTGGGCGAACTACTTAGACGACATTATCCGGACGATATGCTTCAAATGTCAAAATGATGGAGCAGCCATTCGGTACCCATCTCTAATTATCTGGATTGCCATGACGCATCTGAGACCATTAGGAAGTAAAGACTTTGCTCTAGAAATACTCATGTTAATGCAAAACTTCAAGTGTTTTACATTTGGAGGAAATCGGCTAGGCCCCTCAACAGTGAAAATTTGGATAGAAATCTGGTTTCAAAACCTAAAAGCTGTGTCGACCAGATGGAGAGTACCTCAAAATGTTCGACGAAGTCTGCCTCCATTGTAATGTCCCCCATTTTGACCCTTGTAATATTTGGGCTAGAATGTAAATATTGTATGCATATTATGTATGATTCCTAGCGTGGAGCTCAAGGCCAAGGCCCCGCTAGTGAACGCTCGACCTAGAAGCGGCAAGTATTTGAAATTATGCTACCCATGTGCTAGTGAATCATGGGAATTGTAAATATCCATCTTAATATAAATGCCCACAACTAGCTATGCAATGTAACAAGAGATGGGGGCATGATATTGCAAGGAATTGGGAGGGAAATAACCCTTGAGCCAATCAAGTCAAGCCAAGTGTCAATGTGAGAACCCATGAACCATCAACTACCCATGTTGACTTTGGTGCCCAATCATTCATTTCTCCCAAAAGTTGGGTGAAGTAGTTAATGCATTGGGGATTGGGGAGGTATGGCTGTCCAAATTCGAGTATGGGCAAGCCACCCTCATGGAAAATCGTGTTTTTCCTTCTTGGTCAAGAAAACACCCACGAATTGCCTTCCCAAGCCATTATGCATGACCAGACTTCACTCTCTCATGTTTTTGTTGAAGCTTGTTGGGCGTTTTTAGCTTACTGGGCGTTTTTGTTGAAGCCTATTGGGCGTTTTTAGCTTGCTGGACGTTTTTGGAACTTGCTGGGCATTTTTAGCTTGCTGGGCGTTTTTGTTGAAGCCTGCTGGGCGTTTTTGTCATTGCTGGGAATTCGTTTTTGTGTTGCAGACCTGTTGGGAAGGAGAGAGCACGATTTGGGGGTTTGTAGAGACCATTGCTGCTCTTTGAATGCCCATGGACGTTTTCTGAAAACGAAATTGCCTTCCAGGGTTGTTTTCCCATTTTCCACTTCGCTTTTGGGTTGCCCACGTTTTCCATCCATACCCAACACTTGGGGTTTGCTGTTATGTGTACCCATGCCCAGTTTATGAGTTTTCTGTGTGTAGGATATTGTTGGGGTTGAAATGGGTTTCCATTGTTTTGGCTTGAACTTGAGTGGAAGCATCCACAATTGAAGAGGTTCAGATTTAGCCTGATAAACCCAGCAGTGGTCTGGCTTGGCTTAGATCCAATGACTATTTGGCTGTTTGGCTGTGTATGAGTTTAAAATTCCCTTTTCCTTGTAGATATCATGCTCAGCTCGGGGGTGGCCTTCGGATGGACTCAGTATATGTTGTCGAAGAGCCTACGGTTGGGTGGAACGTTGCAACGACATAGCTAGTTGCTTGGGACAATTGCACAATGAAGATAAGTGTTTTATGTCTATGTATTTACTTTTGCAATGCATTAATTTGATGATTGTTTTGATATGCTAGATGGGCATGAATTTGTGTGGATTAGTTTCAATTCCGCTGTGCATTTTGCCTAATTTGTATCTACACACCAATGTTTTATTCATATGATGCTAATGACTGGGTTGAGTCTTATGGAAAGCCCCATAGATTGGTAGCATATTCCCTTCCAAGATTTGGGTCCGCGGGAGGGGACATTGCATTTTGGTATCAGAGCTGTTGGTTGCAGCATTGGGCCTTCATGGGCTACCCATCACAATTGCAGAGGTAAGTATGCCTCCTGCCTAGCACTAAACATCAAAAAGAAGGAAAATATTCCAGAAAATTTTCTGACTGTTTTTGAAATTTTGAAAAAATTTCTAAATGTCTTATTTTAAATTTTGTGCCACAGGCGCGGCGGCAGAGTTAAGCATAACTCTGCGCGCGCGGCGCCAAAATTAGCATAAATGTTGCGCTGAAAGGAAAGGAAGAATTTTGTTTTTGAAATTTTTCCTAAGGATTGCGGCGGCAAAGTTAAGAATAACTCTGCGCGCGCGGCGGCAAACTTAAGAATAATTTTGCGCGGCACTAGCAGCAAAGTTAGCGTTAATTTTTGCGCGGCGTTGGCGGAAAAATTAATGGTAAGTTTTGCTCGGCGCTGGCGGCAAAGTTAGCGTTAATTTTTGCGCAGCGCTAACGGCAAAGTTAATGGTAAGTTTTGCGCAGCGCTGGCGGCAAAGTTAGCGATAAGACCTGCGCGGCGCTGGCGGCAATTCTAACACTAAAACCTGCGATGCGCGCGGCACGCGCAGCGAAAGTAATGATAAAACTTGCGACGCGAGCGGCAACTTTAGCCTTTAAATTTGCGCAATGGAGGCTTGCGGGCGGTGGAGATAAGACTAGGATTGGCGAAATGGGCGCAGAAGTTAAGGATAAAACCTGCGCTACGGCGGTAATTTTAGAGTTAAATCCTGTGCCAAGGGCGGCAATGGTAAGGACAAAGCCTGCACTGCAGTAGGGGAGTTAGGGTCAAATTCAGCGATGGTCGCAAAGGTTGAGCCGCGACCAGCGATGGGAGGAGCAAAAAAAAAAAACGAGTATAGAGCCAAAAACTTGATTTTTGGATAGAAGGAGCAGTCGGGCTCAGAATGGGATGATTCCTGTGGGGTTCGGAGGCCATTAACGAAGGCCATGAAAGAACCAGAGAGGGTCCCAAACCCAGTATGCTCCAATTTGATAGAAAATGGAGAATAGTGACTTTTGTAAGACAGGGTCCCGAGGCTTGACGGAAGGTCGGTTTGAGCTGAAATTGATATGGTACGGCCATGGAGCAGGCACAGTGTTAAGTTTGGAATCTTGGAGCTGAACTCCAAAGGATGTGGAGTCAAAGTGAACCAGAAGGCCAAAAATCACTGTTCCAGGCCACTTTTTCAGGATTTTGAAAAGCTTATGGACAGTGAAAGTGACCCTAGATGTTGGAATCAAAAATTTTACTGAACTAGACATTTCATCTTCTCATTAAGACGGACAGTTTCTGTTAGACGAAGATTTTCCAAAAATGCATAGTTTGGGAGATAGCCATTTTTGGCCAAATTTTGAGATTTTGGGGAAAAAGTGAAAAGTGAGAAGTAGCCAAACCTCGAATTTTATAGAAGTTGACTGGTGCATCAGAACAGGGATCTAAAGGTTGCTGAGTGTTCCTTGTTATATGGACTACCTTCTCCTGGTAGATAAGTTTTCATGATTCTTCCTAAATTTGCTTCTACAAGCAGCTGAAGCTGGCCTTTCAGAATAAATTGCAGTTGTGTAAAAGTGCCGAATTTCAGGAAAAATTTGGGCAAAGTTTGCATTTTCGGAAGAATGTAAATTCCATCTCCTGGATCAGAATGGAGCACGGGGATAGGCGTTGGAAAGCTTATCCATAGGAAAATAGGGATGCGCGACCAGAGTTTGAATGGGGTCCACATGTATCATAGACATTTGGTACAGAAGATGCCCTATGGTCCTGAACGATTGTTCCTCCAAGTAGGTTCTAACTTTGAAGGTTGAACATCTACCAATCCCTTACTTTCGAAAGCGGACCGGAAAAAGTTACTTACAGAATCCTTTCTTGCTAGAGCTCCCCAGACCTCACTTTTAGAGAGGGTTAAATTTAGATCACCACCCAAAATCACATTTCTGGAATCAAGAAAACAAGATGCAAAAAATGTATCCCGAAAAAGATTTCCTATTGGAAAAGCGACTGTAAACATTCATAAAGGAGTAGATTGTTCCGATTTCCACATCTTCCAGCTTAGTTTTCAAAATATTTCCTAAGAATTCAGTACTCCTCTCTTTAAAGGCTGGACTCCAGGCTGTAAGGAGACCACTGGAATTTCCTTCAGCATCCAGATGAGCAAAAGACCAGCTAGGAAACCATGTCTCAATGGCTTCTTTAGCTTTTAATCCTTCCATTATGGTTTCTCGAATAAAGATGATTGTTGGTTTTAAAAGAAAAACCAACCTTTTTAGGGCTTTTTTCTTGGGGGAGCTCCCTAACCCCCTCGCGTTGAAAGAGAGACACAACATCAGTGTACCCCTTCTAGGGACGTCCTTGCTCTAAGGGCCCTTTCTATTGTTGACTATTTTCCCAGGTTGACCTCCTATTTTGCTTGATTTTGTGCTTTAGTGATTTGTGACTTTCTGCCCAGAGATATTTTTGGAACAAAACTAAGAGCTAGACCACCTTTTATGGCAAAGGGATCACCTAATAAAGGTATGTTTTTTGACCTTGTATTATAGGTTTTGTGTTTAACCCAAGAGGGAGGATCCTTAACTGGCATAAAGGACACAACAGGGGAATGAGGGTTCAGAATGGACCTAGCAATTTCCAATGAAAGACCAGGAATCTGAGAAGGAGACTGTGAAGGAGAAAGGTCAAGAGCGGGTTCCGGAATGGGAGGAGAAGGGACCGCAGAGATGTCTTCACTTTTGAGGTTATCAGCAGATAAAAACAGAGACTCGGAGGAAACTAGAAGAGACTTACCCGGATCAGGGAGAGGAGAGATGAAAGTTGCGATGCTCTCTAGAAGGCCTGAAGGAGATGCCGAATCCTCTCCAAATTTTTTCACGTCCTTGCTAAAGGCGCCAGATTGTAAAGTCTTCCTTACCCATATTTTCTTATGAGGAATGTATCTCTTAGTAGACGTGTAGTCCTTTGCAATGTGACCAACCTGGCGGCATGCGAAACAATGGGATGGAATTTTCCAATAATCTAGACGTTGTTTCCAAGTGCTACCGTTCAGTTCTAAAAGAATTTCCTCATAAAGTCCATCCCTGATGTCGAGTTTGATTTGAATTTTTGCACATATTCTATCGATTTTGTTCTCCCAGTTTTCTTCGAGGGATATGAACCTACCAATTTTGTTACCAATTGCTTCCAAAATTTTCTTTTTCCAAAAAAACATAGGTAAACCAGGGAGAATAGCCCAGATTTTTTGCAAGTTGTGAGGTTCTCTGGAGGCCTCAAAATCGACTTTCTAGTTTTTTAGAATTAGACTAGAAGGTCCCCATTTCCAAGATTTCCCCAGTAAGAGCTTATTGTCTTCAACTGCATATACTTTGAACAGTATCAATCCACGGGATAGGATGTGGAATTGTGGCAAAATACTAAGGATAGTCTTCCAGTTTTGTTCCATCTAGAGTTTTAAAGAATGTTCGCCGACTATTTTCCCGCAGAAGCGACCAACTAAAGCTTGACGTAGGTAAGTGGGAACTTCGTTTAAACCAATTTCCTTTCCAACGGATAAAGAGGCGGGTTCTTTTTCAGAACGGGCTCCTTTCTTGCGAAGTGGTACTGCATTAATTCCTGTAGTTCTAGTAACAGGAGGGTTTAGTGCAAGTGTAAAAGGAGGATCACGAGTAGCCGATTCCCTCATGAGAGACGAAAAAACATTATGCGGCTCCTTAGAGGTCATGTCGTCGGTACTATGGAGGAAAATCGGCACCCCGGACGATAAGGAATCATAGTCCACTTCATCTAGGATCATGATTGCGAGAGTAAAAGCACACGAGTAATTAATAGAAAAATGATCTGCAGTCCCTTCGCTTGAATCTGAACGTAATAAGGACACGAAAAGAGCTCTGCCTTACGTGAAATTATGTCAACACAGGTGCAAAAATCATCCTCGATGAAAGAGCAGGAAAATGCGCAGGATAGAAAAAATGCGAAACCCCTCGAAGATCGGAATCCCCCCTCCATGTGGGTGTGATATATATATATATATGCATAGAACCATATACAAGAGACAAGTAAGATGCAATGTGTGAATATACCATTGTAGTAATATTTTATCAGAAGAAAGAAAGCAATGTTCACTTGCCTCTTGAGCTGGGGTAACCTTTCACTCAATGAAACTCAAAATATCACAATACTTAACAAAACATTCCATAGCCTACTCGCTCTTTAAATAGATTCTTAATAGAAAGACCCTAACTACTTGTGGACCCATCATTAATGAATACCAACTAAATAGTGAGAATTATTTAATAAAGAGGGAACTTTTACATTAAATAATTATCCACTACTATCTAATGATCCTTATTCAAATAAGATGGACAAATACATTAATTGACTAACTCCTAGGTATCTTAAAGTGGAAAGGTTAGGGTAGGACCCTAACATGCCCTACACCTTCAAGAGTAGCATTGACCTCAAGGAGAAAAGTTAGGAAATTGTTGTAGATCATCATTGGCCCCCATGTGGAATATTTTGGTTACACATATTTCCACTAGATTAACAATTCTTGAATTGTAGACTGGTGCAATTGATGTTTTTCCGTATTTGATACTGCTTCTAGCTAGAGCCAAATGGAGGCTTCTTCATCAAGTTGTGGTAATTTGGTTTGGACCTTGCAATTTGATCCCACTACCTTATTTAGAAAAGACACATGAAAGACTGGATGGGTCTTGGAGTGGGGTGGAAGAGCAAGCTTGTATACCACTTATCAAATGCATTGGATGATGTTATAGGGTCCATATAAATTTGGTGTTGGATTTTGGTGGATTTTATCTTTGAGTGATATGTGTTTACAAGGTTGAATACAAAGAAACACTTGGTCCCCTTCTACAAAAAACACTCCAATTAATGTTAGTTAGCTTGTTGTTTCATTCTATTTTGAGTCACAACCAAATTGTCCCGAAGTGTCTGGAGAATGGCTTTTTTGGTACAATGTGTGTTATCCACTACATGAACCCTAGAGGTGTTCGATAAATATGATGCCACTAACAATGGTTATTGTGCATAGACAACTCCATATAGTGTCATTTTGTAAACTTTGTGATAAGTTGTATTATACCACCATTCTATGAGAGAAATCCATTGTGCCCATTCTTTCAACTTTTCATAAGCGAAGCATCACAAGTATTTTTCTAAGCACTTGTTGACCACTTATGTTTGACCATCTATTTAGGAATGATACATGGTGTTGATATTCAGTTGGGTACCCTGAACTTTAAATAGCTCCTGCAAAAATATGCCAGTGAATGTGAGTCTTGATCCGAGACAATGGAAGTGGGCATGCCATGTAACTTAAAAAATTGATCCATGAAGAATTGGGCAACTGAGGAGGGGGTAAATGGGTGCAATAGGAAAAAAAATGAGCATATTTAGAAAGACAAATGACTATCACCATAATTACTAATTTGTTACCAATTCTTGTAAGTCCCACTATAAAATCCATAGATATATCAATCCATGTAAGTGTTTGGATTGGTAGTGGTTGCAATGTCCCTAGATTATTCATTATCTCACCCTTGTTTCTTTGGAAAGCGCCGCATGCTTCTATAAAATCATGGATGTATGTTTGCATCCCTTCCCAAAAGAATGAGCACTTATCTCTTTCTTTGGTTTTATGAAAGCCACAATGGCCCATTATAGGTGATGAATGCAACTCCTTTAAGACCTTTTGTTTTAACATAGAATTATTTACGAGAGCAATGTGCTCTTTATATTTCAATGTATCTTGCCTCCTTATATACCCTTTAGGAGGGTTGGGATTATTTTAAATCCTTTAAATGAGTTGAACTGCAGATTTATTTGTCATCCATTCTTGATGGGCTTCCTCGAGCTAACATAGAATGGGTAAGGATAAGGTAAAGAGGGATCCATCCCCCTCAAATTGCCAAGATAAAGCATCAATGGCCATAATGTCTTTACTCTTCTTATATATGATCTCATAATAATATCCTAACATCTTAGTAACCCACTTATATTGCTATGGGGATGATAACCTTTGTTCCAAGAAATACTTCAAACTATGATTGTCAGTCTTGATTTATAAACCCCTCCCTGTGAGATATGGATTCCAAGTCTCAAATCCATGAAGGATGGCCATCATTTATTTCTCACGTGTAGATTTTTCCGAATTGTAGTGACACAACTACTTACTAGTGAATCCCAAGGGGTACCCTTCTTGCATGAATATTTCTCCAAGATATTCAAAGACAAAAGTTTTAGTAAAACATAGAACTACTAATATTGGAGTATTGCACACGGCATCCTTAAATTTGAGAAGGAATACTCAACTAGCTCACACCATACAAAGGGATTTATTTTTGCTAGTGGGGTTAACGGAACAATAATTTTCCATAATTTTTCACAAACTTCATGTAACATCCCCTGACCTCCCTGGTGATCTTCAGAGGTCATGGAACCCATTCTTTTCTACTATACACATTTTTTTTCTTCGATTTCTTCCAATTCTACAAACTTTCGCATTAGGCTCGGATCCACAATCCACCATTGTGATCCGCAATCCACATCCCACCATTGCGATCCGCAATCTGCATTCCACAATAGCAATCCACAATCCGTAATTGCGGTCCGCCATCCGCAATCCACAATTGCGATCTACAATCCGCATTCTACAATCCACCATTGCAATCCACAATTCGCATTCTGCAATCCACCATTGTGATATGCAATCCGCATTGCAGATGCGGAAATGCGGAACTCCCTATTCCATCTCAGGAACAACTTTTCCTTCTGCAATCTGCAATCCGCATCGCGGATGCAGAAATTCACACTGGGTGACTTTACTTCTCGCAATCCACATTGCATATGCGGAACCGCGGAAATTCACAACGGGTGACTTTACCTTCTGCAATCCGCATTGTGGATGTGGAAAGGTCGGGACCACTGACCCCCGCTTTCGCAAGCTTCTAAGGAAAATTCGGAGGGTGATAACTTCCTCATCCTTAGTCCAAATTGGGCAAGGATGGTACCGTTGGAAAGCTCTTGGAGAGATATGTACAATGGTGCAACTCCCACTCATAACATAGGTCTCTAACCTGTCATTTTTCCAACTTAACATTTTGTGCATAACTCCACTTAAGTGTCTTAACTTTCTGTCAGGGGTTTTGCCTCCTCCCTGACATGAATCCTCCCCTTCACCTGACCCCATAGGGTCAGAAATCACCCCAGGAGTTATCACCATTCCTTTCCCAAATCATGGTGGGTTCAACCATCCCTTGAAGGATGAATACAATGCATAATAAACATACATAATGGATTGAGTTAGTCAATCCTATTAACAACCTGCAGGGGTTAGCCAAGCATAGCATTCATATAAACAATGTAGTCCTTTAACATGCATTCTTATCTTTCTAAAGAACAAGTTTATGAAACCATCCATCCATTAATCCAGGGCATGACGAGTATAACAATGCATAAAGTGTATGAATTTAGGTCTAACCGATACCTCTACTACAAACAAGATTTATAATGCGTTAAACTCATGCAAATGGATGAGGTATCCAACGTGAACTCAACCTCCTACTTAGGATTATACATAGTACACCTATTTTTCACATTCATACAAATATTTATTCAACAACTTGAACAAGACAAGCATAATATAACACATGAAATAGCAACATTCACTCCACAGAAACACTTATCTTTGGATTTTGAGGTTAACCAAGCAACTAGCTAAGTGAGAGCAACATTCCACCCAACCTTAGGTCTCTGTCCAGCCTATACTCTTTCAGCTAAGATACCCCCCCTAGCCGGGTTGTGTATCCACTAAGGAGGGCTAACTAGGCTCTCTAACAATCAAGGTCCACTTTAATGCTAAGCCAACTTACAGTTGGGTTTATCAAGCATATAAGGACAACAAGGAAGGTATTGATAAGCCAGCGAGCTCAACTACAGAGCTACAGGCATCCCACACTCAGCAGACATGGCACCCACATTACCTTCCTCACCCAACACAAGGAAGACCCCCTTCTCTATTGCACAGTCCCTCAAGGCCTCTTCCCTTCCGGTTCTATTTAGGGTGGGCATAGAAACGTCCAATTTCTAGTTCTATGAGATTACAGCCTTCACTAGGTTTATCAAGCAACATAACCCTAGATTGACCTTCTACCACAGTTTGAATAACTAGTTCCTCTCGGAATTGCGGACTGAGCTCTGTCCCGCAGTCTAACTCTCTGCAAACCCAATCCCGTGTTCACATGGATTCCTCAAGCTGTTAACGCTCTATAACTTCTTCCAGGGTTGGATTACAAGGATTTTTTTCCATAGATAATACATACGCACAGGGTTTTCTATGACATTCGACTCGGTAATTTCGGTTTCTACACAAAATCGTGTTTTCCTTCTCTAATTCATGGTTGGGTCTTGTAAGTCTTGCCCCATGGAGTTCTGGGTAACAGTAGCATAGCATAACAGGGTTTTGGGTTCTCAGATGGTCGAATCGCTTTCAGGGAAAGTGAGGCAGAATAGAATCGAACCCCCATTTCGAATCTCAGGGCGGTTTTTACCCCCCGCAACCCCCTCTGCGCCGACTTTCCTTCCCCCCTCTCTGTAATTTTGGGTCATGATGGGGAATTATGGGGAATTAAAACGGTTTCTCTTGTACAGGTGGCAGCATGGGTCTCCATCCCATAAACCCCTCGCATATACCTAGTGGATACCATAGACCCTTCTTGTTAGCTACCTCACTTAGCCAGCTTCCTTAGTATTTCATTGTAATATTAAAAATTTACATAAATTAAAATATCTCATGGCTTAGTAGTACATGAATAGTTCAAATGTCAAATACTTGCCTATGCAACAAACTTTAAGCAGCCATTAGTGGGGCCTTGGCCTTGAGATCCACACTAGGGAAAACACACATTCCTTATACACAATATTCATATTGAGGCCAATAATTATTAAGACAATTTAGGGGTATTAAAACTCCCTCCTCCTTAGAACAACATCGTCCTTGGTGTTCTCAAAACTGAACAAAAATGGGAATGCCTTTCTCATGGCATCCTCCAGCTCCCATTTAGCCTCCTCTGGACTAAGGTGCTTCCATTGCACCTTTACTTGTCCTATGGCTCGCTTCTAGAGTAAAGTAACTTTCTTGTCGAGAATGCACACAGGCTCCACTCGGAACTCTCCCTCGGATTCCACCTCTATCACATGCCAATCAATGAGGTGATTAGGATCATATACATACTTCTTCAGCAAAGAGACATGGAAAACACTATGAGCTCTCATGCTAGCAGGTAATGCAATCCTATATGCAACTGGTCCTATTTTATCAAGGACTTCAAATGGTCCATAATATCGGGGTGCCAACTTGGCACAACTTCCCAGCTTCATGGAGCTCTTCCTTGGTCTCACTCTCAAGTAAATGTGATCCCCAATCTAGAATTCTTTGTGCACTCTCTTAAAATCTACATAACTCTTATGTCTATCCAAGGATGTCTTCAAATTTTGCCTTATCTTAACCACTTCTTGCTCCATCTCTTCAATCATTTCTGGCCCAAGCACCACCCTATTCACTAGGCTGTCCCAACTCACTGGAGTCCTGCTGTAGCGCATCCCGATCCCATCCCTAGGATCTGGTACCAATTTCTCATGTGCTTCGAACCTCTACGGGTCCTTTAGGCGTGATGGAAGACTCTGATACTTTTTTTTTGCTTCAAAATGCTTCCATTCATGCCTTTCCGCAATTGCCTCACTAAATCCGCAATCCGCGACTCTCTTGGATCGGCAATCCGCAAGTTGCCTTCAATCCGCAATCCACAAGTTGCCTTGGATCTGCAATCCCAAAGTTGTCTCGGATCCGCAATCCGCAAGTTGCCTTGGATCCACAATCCGCAATCCGTCCTTCCGCAATCCCCATTGTGGGATTCAGAAGACGGATGACTGAACTTATCTCTCCAACACCCTCCCGCAATCCACAATCTGCATTGCAGAACTCAGGATAGTGGAAGTCCAATTATTTCGTCAACTGCCTTTCTGCAATCAACAATTGCGGAAGTCAGAGTTGCAGAGGTCCAACTTCAATTTACTGGAATACTACTCTTTCCGCAATCCGCAATGCGGAAGTCCAAACATGACTTTTAAAAGCTTTCTTTTCCGCAATCCCCAATCCGCATTGCGGATGCGGAAATGCGGAACCTCCTTCTCTACATCTGCAAACTTCCAAAACTTGTTTCTCCCTCATCCTTGAGCTAAATGAGGCAAGTATGATACTGTTGGAAAGCTCTTGGAGAGCTCTTTCCACTGGTATAACTCTCTCATTCATCTAAGGATTATAACCTTGTCATTATCTCAGTTAAATATTCCATCATAACTTCACCTTTCCATGTCTTAGAACTTCATAAAACTCTATATGTCTTCTCCCATGACTTTTCCACATCCCTCTCTCTCACAGGGGAATTCTAATAGGCATGAAGAGGTTATCACTCTATTCTCAGGTCCAGATGAGGCTAAATCCCATCCTCTGGACAATGAACTCAATACATAACCATATGGGTAATAAATTGAACTAGTTAACATATCACAACCTACAGGGCTAGTCATGCCTAACATTCATATAACAATGGAGTATTCAACAGGCAATCAATTCTGTATACAAGCTCACACATAGTTATCTATTGATTCCATTCATACAACCATTCAATCAACATCACATATCAAACGGATATAATACATGCATCAACAACATTACACCACAAAACACTTATCTTGAGACTGAAGCTGCCCCAGGAAACTGGCTACGTGAGAAAAACGTTCCACCCAACCATAGGTCTCTGTCCAGCCTGTACTCTTTCAACTAAGAGACCACCCCCGAGCTAGTTCGTATATCCACTAAGGAGGTTGATGGTTGTCTCTCACAGTAAAATTCTCATCTCGGTGCTAAGCCAATACTCTATTGGGTTTATCAAGCAATCCAAGGAACGGTCAGGATACTTTCACAGTCAAGGGCACATCCCACTACTAAGCCAATGCACAATTGGGTTTATCAAGCAATCCAGGGAACAATGGGACAATGCTAAGCTAGTGAGTTCACTAACAGAACTGCAAGAATCTCAGACTAATCAGCTAGCATGGCACCCACAATACCTACCTCACCCAACACAAGGAAGGTCCTCTTCTCTGTTGCTTAGTCCCTCGAGACCCCTTCCCTCCAATGTTATTTAGGGTGGGCATAGAAACGTCCATCCATTGTTCTCATGAGTTTATAGCCTTCAATAGTTTTATCAAGCATTCAAGCAATAGGGAGGATGGTGCTAATCCAGTGAGCTCATTGATAGAGCTGTAGACATCTCGACACTCGACAGCATGGCACCCACATTATCAACCACACCCAACACAAGGAAGGTCCTCTTCTCTGTTGCTCAATCCCTCGAGACCCCTTCCCTCCAGTGCTATTCAGGGTGGGCATAGAAAATTCCATCTGTCAGTTCTATGAGACTACAGTCTTAACTGGGTTTGTTGGCTTATATCACTGAGCTAGAGGTTTTCAATATAGACCCAAGTTCTTCGCGATTTCACTTAACCAACAAAACCCCCTTCGCACCAGCCCTTTTGGAAACAACCTGCGAGCAAGTTGAGGTCTCACCCGAGGTGTAGCTATGGGGCTACTATGGAATCACGTTTCCATAGTAGGTGATGAGTTATTTGGACTAACTTACTGCGCAGCGCACCACAGTACTTGCATTGCAAGATGGGAACTGTGCGGTGATAGACTGCACCACGGTCTGCACTTCCCCGACTCTCTACCGCGTGACTTATCTCAACTGCAGACTGCGCAACTTAAGAAAATACAGACAATAGGTCAATGCAACTAAGTTAAGCACTCCCTTATTAGATCTAACTAGTGCACTGATTCTACTTATCACTTAGCCAATTATTTATTGTCTTAGAGTGTTTAATGTTAAAACAGGTACCACAGACAAGATCCAACTACCGCACATTCCCTATACTGTGCGCCAAAGGATTACTCAATCAAACTTCTAACACATGGATGATTAACCAACATACTACTGCTTCCAGAGGCTAGAATATCAAGCATTCACCATTCATCTATTCATGTAAAATTTAACATATTATTTCCATATTTCTCCTTATGGAAAATACATATAAAAGCCTTAACATAACAGCAACTAAATGAGAATCCCAACATCCATTCACAGAAAATAAGCAAATATAAGCACAAACAATCATATCATACTACACAGGGTTTAACGTGGTTCACCCCCCTGATGGAGGCTACGTCCACAAGAACTGTTGTTATATTGATCTTTTGGGAAGGGCACAATAGTTCTTAGTCTGCGCACTCAGTGGCAGACTCTCTTCTCTCTTAGATAGGTCTCTGTGCACTCAGCTGCAAAGCCTTTACAATAGCTTTTTGGCTTAAAATTCTAGCAATGATCAACAAAAATGAAGAGTAAGAGTTAACCCTTTCCCATACAAAAATTCCTTATCAGTAGATCATGCCCGTAGGTCATGTCTTTACAATCTGAAGGCAAAAACCCTTAGGTTTACAAAACTGTCGCGGTTTCCCCAAAATCGGACTACTGGCTTTTGGTAGCGAATATTCCATCGTGGTGGTTCTCCACGCCTGCTTCATGTCACTATCGGCCTTCATGTTGCCCGCATGCCAACAAGTCGCTTTCACTGAGTCGTTCTTCCTCTAACGGTCTCGTGCGACTGGTTCAGGTAGTGTTATCTTTCCCGTGTGCCACCAGTCGCTTTCTTCCCGATTTGCTCCTGCTCACCGCTTGGCACTCCTGGAGCATCTTTACCAAAACTAGACCGCTGGCAGTCTAACCGGAACACTTGCCCGTCCTCCGTCCAACACTCTGCTTTGTTGGCTCCACGTGGACTGGACACTTCGCAACACTACCTCTTCACAGTATTGAACTTTGCATATCTTCCGACACTGCGCTACGCGCAACTCCGCAGCATCCCAAAAACTTACACAAAAAGTTCTTCAACTGAACTGCGCTCAGCGTCGCAGTTCCAAAATCTTTCTTGCTCAAAACTGCCCCAACTTGGGGCAGGCCCAACAGGGTTTACCAAGTAGATCCAACCCCAAAACTTGTCATTCCACTTCTGCTAAAACCAACAGCTTACTAACCCGGTTGCATACCAAGCTCTGTCCCGCAACATACCACTCTATATTCCCCCCCTTACACAGGGAATCACGTTACTCTTCTTCTCGACTTCACGACTTTTTTTTTCTAACACTGGTGAATAATAGTGGATGAGTAAATCATGGTTGCATGAATACTGAATCATGAATGAATTCATCTCCTCTTCCCTAACCATAGGATAGAAAACAGGTTGCGCGAATTCCCCAGGCATGTAGTGGTTTATACGGCACACAACCACAGGTCATCCCCTACCTTACGGGTCCATAGGTCTGTTCCATACTCCATCGACTTTATGAGCCGATTTTCTCAACCACGCTCTTACAATTGCATTAATGGTGGTATGGGAGGTCATATTGGTTCATGAATGGACAAGTGGCAACATGGGTTCCCATCCCACAACCCCCTCACCACTCCCTAGTGGATACACACATCCCCTTCTCTTGCGTTGCCTCCATAGCCAGTCCCTTAGGTATTTTATTGCAATAATAATAATTACATCATTTTACAATGCTCCATGGCTTAACAACCCATGGTTGATTAACTATCAAATACTTGCATGTGCAATAAAACCAGAACATCCACTAGTGGGGCCTTGGCCTTGAGCTCCACACTAGGGAAAACAAATACATAACATGTATACAATATTCACATCAAGCCAATAATCACAAGGGTCGAAATAGGGGTATTACAACTCCCTCCCCCTTAGAAAAAAACCATCCTCAGTGTTCCCAAAACTGAACAAAAACGGGAATGCCTCTCGCATGGCATCCTCCAGCTCCCACATGGCCTCCTCGGGGCTAAGGTGTCTCCACTGCACCTTTACCTGCCCTATGGCCCTGTTCCGGAGCAAGGTAACCTTTCTATCGAGGATGCACGTAGGATCCACTTGGAACTCTCCTTCTGGTTCCACCTATATCACATTCCAACCAATTATGTGATTGGGATCATGTATATATTTCTTAAGCAAATAAACATGGAAAACATTATGAGCTTTCATGTTAGCAGGCAATGCAATTATATATGAATCAGGCCCTATCCTATAAAGGACTTCAAACGACCCACAATATCTTGGTTCCAACTTGGCACAAATTCCCAACTTCATGGAACTCTTTCTTGGTTCCAATCCCAAGTAGACATGATCCCCAATCTGAAATTCCTTATGCATTCTTTTCAGATATGCATAACTTTTATGCCTTTCCTGTGTTGCCTTCAAATTCTGCCTGGTCTTTACAATCTCTTGCTCCATCTCCTCAATCATTTATGGTCCAAGTACTACCCTGTTCACTGGGATGTCCCAGCTCACTGGAGTTCTGCATCCTTTGCCATTCAACACTTCAAAAGGGCTCATCTTCAACAATGGTACCTGCTTGGTACCATTTTTGTAAGCAAATTCTACCAAGTGTAGGTAGTCCTCCCACTTGGATGGCTTATCCATCACATACATTCTTAACATGTCTTCAAGAATCTGGTTTACTCTCTCGGTCTGACCATATGTTTGAGGATGATAGGTTGTGCTAAACTACAACTGAGTTCCTAGTTAATGAAACAATCCTTTCCAAAAATTAGATGTGAACTTTGTGTCACAATCTGAAATTATTGCCTTGCGCAATCCATGCAATCTGAATATCTCTCTCGTGAAGATATTTGCAATATCACTGGCCTTGTGAGTGGACTTAACTAGAATGAAATGAGCTACCTTTGATAGCTTGTCCACCACCACCATGATTGCATCATGTTTCTTCACTGTCATTGGCAACCCTGTTATAAAATCAATAGAGATCCCTTCCCACTTCCATTCTGGAATGGGCAATGGCTGCAATAATCTTGTTGGATGTTAATGCTCTGCCTTGACCTGTTGACACTCTAACACCTAGCAATGTACTCAGCTATTTCCTTCTTCATACCATGCCAAAAGTACTGCTTCCTTGCTGCTGTTATAGTCTTCTGATATCCTGGATGTCCTGAGTATGGTCTTTGATGTATCTCATCCATCACCAACTTCTTCAAATATGCACTGTTTGGAATGTACATTTTGGTGTTCTGATAAATGAGAACATTACCCTCACCCAGCTGATATCTTGCATACTTTTCATCCATAATACCCTGCTGCAATTTCTCTTTGATCTGAAGGTATACTTCATCACTATTTTGAGATTCTAAAATCCTTGCCTTCAAGTCTGATTCACACCTACTTACTACTGCAATATGGAATTTTCTGTTGACTGCATCATCAACTTTATTCTCCTTACCCTTAACATGCTTAGTTTCCAAATCAAACTCGCGAAGAATCTCCATCCATCTAGTTTGTCTAGCGTTCATATTTGGCTGGTCAAACAAATATTTTAAACTCATGTGATCAGTCTTGAGTTCAAATCTTCTTCCCAAGAGATAATGCCTCCATCTCTTGAGAACATGAACTATGGATGCTAGCTCTAAGTCATGGGTGGCGTAGTTCCTTTCATGCTCTTTCAGCTTTCTTGACTCATAACAAATTACAGACCCTTCTTGCATTAGTACTCCACTGAGTCCTTCAATGCAAGCATCAGTGCATACTACAAAATCCTTACGAGGATCTGCAATCTTCAGAACAGGGGCACTAGTGAGCAATTTCTTCAACTGCTAAAAGCTCTTCTCACATTTCTCAAACCATACAAATTTGATACTCTTCCTCTACAATGAGGTGATTGACTGAGCTATCTTGGAGAATCCTCCAATGAATCTTCTATAGTAACCAGCAAGACCCATAAAAGATCTTACATCGGCAACATTCCTCGGAGTAGGCCAATCCATTATGGCCTCTATCTTTTCTGGATCCACTGAAATACCTTCTTCGGAAATGACGTGACCCAAATATTGCACCTTCTTTTGATAAAATTCACACTTACTCAACTTGGCATACAACTGATGTTCTCTAAGGACTTGCAATACCACCCTTAGATGTTCATTATGCTCTTCTTCATTCCATGAATAGACCAAGATGTCATCTAGGAACAAAATCACAAACTTATCCAAGTATTTATTGAAGACACTATTCACGAGGCACATGAATGTGGTAGGTGCATTGGTGAGACCAAATGGCACCACTGTGAATTCGTAATGACCATACCTAGTCCTAAAAGTTGTCTTATGAATGTCCTCTTCCTTAATCCTCACTTGGTGGTACCCCGACCTCAAGTCAATCTTGGAGAACACTCTAGCTTCCTTCATCTGATCAAACAAGTCATCAATCCTTGGAAAAGGATACTTGTTCTTAACTGTCACTTTATTGAGTTGTCTGTAATCAATACACAATCTCAATGTTCCATATTTCTTCTTCACAAATAACACAGGTGCACCCCAAGGGGATACACTAGGTCTGATATATTCCTTGCCCATTAATTCTTGCAGCTGCATCTTCAACTCTATCAGCTCAAGTGTGCTCATTCTATAAGGAGCCTTGGAAATTGGTGTTGCTCCTGGAACAAGGTTAATGGAAAATTCAATATCTCTCTCGGGTGGTAGTCCTGACACTTCATCCAGAAACACATCTTTAAACTCTTGAAACAATGGGAAGTCTTCTATCCTTGGTCCCTTATCTTCTGTTGAATCTGATGTATGCATAACATACAATTGACAACCCTTCCTATAGAACTTTCTCAGCTGTAGGGCTGAAATCTGCCTCATTGAAACTCGCTTCGGGATTCCTTTTACCAGCCTTGGCTTACCTTCATCATCAAGGCATTCAATTGCTTTCTCATAACAGTCTAATTTGGCTCTATGACTTTCCAACCAATCCATGCCAATTAAGGCATCATATGACCCTAATGGTAAGACATTCAATTCTGCATGCGTGAGGAGTCCATTCAATTCTATGGGACACTTCCCCACTACTTCACTTACCTTCCTCTTGGTGCTTGTGGCTAACTAAACTAGCCAAGCCTTACTATGCTTTACTTTACCAAGAGAACAAATTTCAACTACCCCAAGATATACATAGCTATGGGTAGACCCTGGGTCAATCAAAACAGAAATAGATTGCCTAGCAATCTTACCTTCAATCTCCACCACTGCTGATTGGTGGTCTGCTTGATGGTCATCTAGTGCTGCATAGATCCTAGGCATTTATCTTGCCATGTCTCCCACTGTAGTTTATCCTTCAATGTTGTGCAAGCTCCTCGGGTACTCCCTTTTAGTTGGACAATCCCTAAGCATGTGGTTTCCTCCACATCCCCAACATTGAAGTGGTCCTTTCTGTGCTTTGTCTACTGCTACTACCGGCTTAAATCCACTCCTAGATTGATGTCCCTATGGAAAGGTTTTGGGTTGATTTCTAAGAGGTGGTTTAAATCCACTTCTTCTTGGTTCGAACCTGCCCTTGGGCTTACCTTTCCATGTTGACTACATTTCTGATTTACCTTTACCCTGCTCATAGCAATGCTTTGCCATTATAATGGCTTCTTCCAAGCTTGGTGGACTGACAAACTCAATCCTATCTCTATCACTCTATGGTAGACTACCAAGGAAACATTGGATCTTGACTCTTTCATCCTTGATGTAGTCTGCATACCTCAGCAGCTCCAGAAACTTATGGACATGCACATCCATAGTGTTCTGCCCAAGTTTGATTTCATTGAACTCTTTCCTTTTATTATTTTAGTACCTAGCGGACAGGTATTTCTCCTGAAAGTACCTCTGGAATCTGTCCCAACTAATCCTTCTTTCACTAATTCCTTTCACTTGCATGAGGTGCTCCCACCAAATAGAAGCTCTTCCACCAAGGTTATAAATAACAACCTTAGCCTTTTCATTCTTTGAATACTTGTGTATTCTGAAGTACTTCTTCATTCCAAGAAGCCACACCTCTTCCCCTTGACCTTCTTTACCTTCACCATCAAAAGTGGGAGGTCTTGCCTTCCTGAAATCGCCTTGCGGAATACCTATGTACTTCTTTCTACTCCTACTCCTGCTGGGAGTATGCCTTGGGTTTCCTTAAGAACCCTGGGAATCAACTGACCTACTAGAATAAGATCTGGAAGAGGGTGTTCTGTGTTTTCTTCTCACAGAATTCCTTCTAGGGCTTAGAGTCCTTCTCCTAGAATGACCCCTAGACTGAATTTCAGCGTTCATTTCTTCTTGGCCTTCATTTCTCGGATTAGACCCACCATTTACTTTCTGCTGCAGGTCTGTGAGACTCTGCAAGATAGTTGCATTAATTTGATGTTGCTCTTCTTGCGCCTTCATTAGTCGTTCATTGAAGCTTACCATGGTCTCGACCTAGTTTGGGGGCATTACTCGTACCCTCCTTCCATCATACTCTGCGTCTGTATGTGCTTCCTGCACATTTTCGACTAGAACATCTTCCTCATGTTCGTAAGGATGTTTGTGAGGGTTATGGGCATCATCAAAAGTCACCATCTTTACTTATCTGCACGCAACCTTTCTAGACAACTCAACTTACCGTTGTTGTTGATGTCACTGTGTGTAACAAAAACATCTATTAAACATTACAAGCATACAATAAATCTTACACATCCATTCAAATCTAGAATTCATTGGACAATCAATCAATTAATACACATTCATCCAAAACCTGTGTCATGGATGCATTCCTTGCATATAAATATTTTCATGTCTCGGCCCAATAGCTCTAGTACTGTAACTGAAGCTCTGATACCACTCTTTAGCGCACCCTGATCCCATCCCTAGGATCTGGTACCAATCTGTCATGTGCTCTGAACCTCTACGAGTCCTTTAGGGGTGATGGAAGACTCTGATACTTTTTTTTGCTTCAAAATGCTTCCATTCACGCCTTTCCGCAATTGCCTCACCAGATCTGCAATCCTCAATCCATGACTCTCTTGGATCCACAATCCACAAGTTGCCTTGGATCCGCAATCCGCAATCCACGACTCTCTTGGATCCACAATCCATAAGTTGCCTTGGATCCGCAATCCGCAAGTTGCCTCGGATCCGCAATCCGCATTGCAGGATTCGGAAGACGTATCACCGAACTTATCTCTCCAACACCCTCCCGCAATCCGCAATCCGCATTGCGGAACTCGGGATAGTGGAAGTCTAATTATTCCATCAACTGCATTTCCGCAATCCGCAATTGCGGAAATTGGAGTTGCGGAGGTTCAACTCCAATTTACTGGAAAACTACTATTTACGCAATCCGAAATCTACATTACGGAAGTCGGAATTGCGGAAGTCCAAACATGACTTTCCGAAAAAAATTATTTTCTGCAATCCGTATTGCAGATGCGGAATGCAGAACCTCCTTCTCTACATCTGCAAACTTCCCAGACTTGTTTCTCCCTCGTCCTTGAGCCAAATGAGGCAAGTCCAGTACTGTTGGAAAGCTCTTGGAGAGGTCTTTCCACTGGTATAACTCTATCATTCATCTGAGGATTATGACCTTGTCATTATCTCAGCTAAATATTCCATCATAACTTCACTTTTCCATGCCTTAGAACTTCATAAAACTCTATTTGTCTTCTCCCATGACTTTTCCATATCCCTCTCTCTCACACAGGAATTCTAACAGGAATGAAGAGTTTATCACTCTCTTCTCAAGTCTAGATGAGGATAAATCCCATCCTCTGGAAGATGAACTCAATACATAACCACATGGGTAATAAATTGAACTAATTAACATATCACAACCTACAAGTTTAGTCATGCATAACATTCATATAACAATGGAGTATTCAACATGCAATCAATTATGTATACAAGCTCACACATAGATATCTATTGATTCCATTCATACAACCATTCAATCAACATCACATATCAAACGGATATAATACATGCATCAACAACATTACACCATAAAACACTTATCTTGAGACTGAAGCTGCCCCAGGAAACTGGCTACGTGAGGACAATGTTCCACCCAACCATAGGTCTCTGTCCAACCTGTACTCTTTCAGCTGAGAGACCACCCCCGAGTTGGGCCATGTATCCACTAAGGAGGTTGATGGTTGTCTCTCATAGTAAAAGTCTCATCCCAATGCTAAGCCTTTACTCTATTGGGTTTATCAAGCAATCCAGGGAACATTCACGATACTTTCACAGTCAAGGACACATCCCACTGCTAATCCAATGCACGATTGGGTTTATCAAGCAATCCAGGGAACAATGGGACAATGTTAAGCTAGTGAGTTCACTTGCAGAACGGCAGACATCTCAGACTAATCATCTAGCATGGCACCCACAATACCTACCTCACCCAACACAAGGAAGGTCCTCTTCGTTGTTGCTCAGTCCCTCGAGACCCCTTCCCTCCAGTTCTATTCAGGGTGGGCATAGAAAGGTCCAGCCACTATTCTCATGAGTTTACAACCTTCACTAGGTTTATCAAGCATTCAAGCAATAGGAAGGATGGTGCTAAGCTAGTGAGCTCATTGACAGAGCTGCAGAAATATCGACACTCAATAGCATGGCACCCACATTACCTACCGCACCCAACACAAGGGAGGTCCTCTTCTCCGTTTCTCAATCCCTCGAGACCCCTTCCCTCTAGTGCTATTCAGGGTGGGCATAGAAAGGTCTGTCTGCCAGTTCTACAAGACTACAGTCTTAACTGGGTTTATCAAACAGATCCAACCCCAAAACTTGCCCTTCCACTTCTGCTAAAACCAACAGGTTACTAACCCGGTGTCAGACCAAGCTCTGTCCTACAACATACCACTCTATATTTTCCCCCTTACACAGGGAACCGCGTTCCTCTTCTTCTTGGCTTCATGACTTGTTTTTTTCTAACACTAGTGAATGATAGTGGATGAGTAAGTCGTGGTTGCATGAATACTAAATCATGAATGAATTCCTCTCCTCTTCCCTAACCACGGGATAGCAAATAGGTTGCGCAGATTCCCCAGGCATGGAGTGGTTTACGGGGCATGCAACCATAGGTCGTCCCCTGCCTTACGGGTCTGCAGGTTTGTTCCATACTCCATCGACTTTATGAGCCGATTTTCTCAACCACTCTCTTACAATTGCATTAATGGCAGTATGGGAGGTTAGATGGGTTCATGACTGGACAAGTGGCAACGTGAGTTCCCATCCCACAACCCCCTTACCACTCCCTAGTGGATACACACAACCCCTTCTCTTACGTTTCCTCCATAGCCAGTCCCTTAGGTATTTTATTGCAATAATAATAATTACATCATTTACAATGCTCCATGGCTTAACATCCCATGGTTGATTAACTATCAAATACTTGTAGGTGCAATAAAACCGGATCATCCACTGGTGGGGCCTTGGCCTTGAGATCCACACTAGGGAAAACACATACATAACATGTATACCATATTCACATCAAGCCAATAATCACAGGGGTCAAAATAGGGGTTTTACACCTGCATCCTCTGCCATACAAGACTTCAAAAGGGATCATTTTCAGTGATGCTTGATGTCCATTGTTGTAAGCAAATTACAATAAGTGTAAATAGTCTTCCAACTTGGATGGCTTGTCCATCACATACATCCTTAACATATCTTCAAGAATCTGATTTACTCTCTCCGTCTGACCATCAGTCTGAGGGTGATAGGTTGTGCTAAACTTCAACTGAGTTCCTAATTCCTGGAACAATGCTTTCCAAAAATTGGATGTGAACTTTGTGTCACGGTCTGAAATTATTGCCTTGGGCAATCCATGCAATCTAAATATCTCTCTCATGAATATATTTGCAATGTCATTGGCCTTGTGAGTGGAATTGACTGGAATTAAATGAGCTACCTTTGATAGCTTGTCCACCACCACCATGATTGAATCATGTTTCTTCATTGTGATTGGAAAACCTGTTATAAAATCCATAGAGATCACCTCCCACTTCCATTCTAGAATGGGAAATGGTTGCAACAATCCTGCTAGAGGTTAATGCTCTGCCTTGACCTGTTGACACTTTTGACACCTAGCAATGTACTCAGCTATGTATTTCTTCATACCATGCCAAAAGTATTGCTTCCTTGCTGCTGTTATAGTTTTCTGATATCCTGGGTGGCCAGAATATGGCTTTTGGTGTATCTCATCCAACACAAGCTTCTTCAGAGTTTCACTATATAGAATGTACAGTCTGGTATTTTGATACATAAGAACATTATCTTCTCCAATCTAATATCCTACACACTTGTCATCCATATTACCTTGTTGCAACTTCTCTTTGATTTGGAGGTAAGCTTCATCAATAGCTTGAACTTCAAGGATTTTTGCCTTCAAATCTGATTTACAAACACTCATTGCTGCAATATGAAATTTTCTATTGAGTGCATTAGCAACCTTATTCTCTTTACCTTTGACATGTTTAATCTCCAAATCAAACTCACAAAGAAACTCCATCCATCTAGTTTGTCTAGCATTCATATTTGGCTGGTCAAATAAATATTTTAAGCTCATGTGATCAGTCCTGAGTTCAAATCTTCTCCCCAAAAGGTAATGCCTCCACTTCTTAAGAGCATGCATTATGGTTGCTAGTTACATGACATGTGTGTCCTAGTTCCTTTCATGCTCTTTCAACTTCCTTGACTCATGGCTAATTACAAACCCTTCTTGCATTAGTACTCCACCGAGCCCTTCAATGCAAGCATCAGTGCTTACTACAAAATATTTACTTGGATCTGCAATCTTCAATACACGTGCACTAGTAAGTAATTCTTTTAACTGTCGAAAGCTTCTTTCACATTTTTCAGACCATATGAATTTGACTTCCTTCCTTTGTAATGATGTAATTGGGTGAGCTATCTTGGAGAAGCCTCTAATGAACCTTCTGTAATAACCTGCAAGGCCCATAAAAGATCTAACATCTGTAACATTCTTTGGAGTAGGCCAATCCATTATGGCCTCAACCTTCTCTGTATCTACTGCAATACCTTCTGCTGAAATAATATGACCCAAGTATTGTACTTTCTGTTGGTAGAAGACACACTTACTCAGCTTGGCATACAACTGGTGCTATCTAAGGATTTGCAATACCATTCTCAAATGCTCATTATGTTCCTCTTCATTCTTCAAATACACCAGAATGTCATCCAAGAATACAATCACAAACTTATCCAAGTATTTGCTGAAGACACTGTTCATAAGACACATGAAAGTAGCAGATGCATTAGTGAGGCCAAATGGCACCACCGTGAACTCATAGTGTCCATACCTAGTTCTGAAAGTTGTTTTGTGAATGTCTTCATCCTTTATCCTCACTTGATGGTAGCCAGACCTCAAGTCAATCTTGGAAAATACTTTAGCTTCCTTCATATGATCAAACAAGTCATCAATTCTTGGCAATGGATACTTGTTCTTGATTGTTACCTTGTTTAGTTGCATGTAGTCTATACATAGCCTTAAAGTCCCATCCTTCTTCTTAACAAACAACACAAGTTCACCCCAAGGAGATACACTTGGTCTGATATATTCTTTGTCCACTAATTCTTGCAGTTGCATCTTCAAATCTGTCATCTCAGGTGTGCTCATTCTATAAGGGGCTTTGGAACTTGGTGCTACCCCTGGAACAAGATTAATGGAGAAATCAATGTCTCTCTTGGGTGGTAGTCTTGGTACTTCATCTGGAAATACATCCTGGAAGTCCTGTAACAGCTGAAAGTCTTCTAACTTCGGTCCTTTATCTTCTGTTGAATCTGATATATGCACAACATATAGTTGGAAACCCTTTTTATAGAACTTTCTTAGTTGTAAGGCTGAAATTTGCCTTACTGAAACTTGCTTTGGAATTCCTTTAACCGACCTTGGTCTTACTTCATCGTTAATGCACTCAAGAACCTTCTTATAGCAGACAATATTAGCTCTATGTCTTTCTAGCCAGTCCATACCTATCAGGGCATCATAAGATCCTAAGGGTAGGACATTCAAGTTTACCTTGGTGAGAAGTCCATTAAGCTCTATGGGGCACTCCACCACTTCTTCACTCACCTTCCTCTTAGTTCCAGTGGCTAGTTGAACTAACCAAGATTTACTATGCTTCACTTTGCTAAGAGAGACACTTTCAACCACCTTAGGAGACACATAACTATGAGTGGATATTGGGTCAATTAAAACAGAAATAGATTGCTTAGCAATCTTACGTTCAACTTCTACCACTGTTGATTGGTGGTCTGCTTGGTGATCATCTAGTGCTGCATAGATTCGAGGTGTTGTCCTGGCCATATCTTCTACCGTGGTTGCTTCTCTTAGGTGGTGCAAGTTTCAGTTGTTCTCCCTTCGTTGTGGGAAATCTCTAAGCATGTGGTTGTCCCCACATCCCCAGCACTGAAGTGGTCCCTTTGATGTTTTCTCTGGTGCCACCGTTGGTTTGACTCCACTTCTTGCTTGTTGTCTTTGTGAAAAGGTTCTGGACTGATTTATGAATGGTGGCTTGAAGCCACTTCTCCTTGATTCAAACTTTCCTTTGGGCTTCCCTTTCCATGTTGGTTGAGTTTCTGACTTTCCTTTATTATGCTCATAACAGTGTATGGCCATTCTAATGGCTTCATTCAAACTTGGTGGATGGACAAACTCAATCCTATCCCTGAAATTTTGTGGTAGGCTTCTAAGGAAACATTGAATCTTCACTCTTTCATCCTTGATGTAATCCACATACCTCAATAATTCCAAGAATTTATGAACATGTTCCTCCATGGAATTCTGCCCCAACCTGAGTTCATTGAACTCCTTTCTCTTGTTGTCATAATACCTAGCTGATAAGTATTTTTCCTTGAAATACCTTTTAAACCGCTCCCAGTTGATCCTTCGTTCACTGGTTCTCTTCACTTTCATGAGGCGTTCCCACCAAATGGAAGCTCTGCCATTCAGATTGTAAATGGCAACCCAAGCTTTCTCACTTTCTGAATAATCATGCATTTTGAAGTCCTTTTTCATTCCCAGTAGCCATGCCTCTGCCTCTTGGCATGTCTTGCTTTCTCCATCAAAGGTAGGAGATCTTGCTTTCCTAAATTCTCCTTGTGGAATCCCTCTAGACTTAGTTCTTCTCCCATCCCTATTGTAACTGTGCCTTGGACTCCTTTAAGAGTCTCTGGAGTGTCCTGACCTGCTAGAAGGAGACCCCGAAGAGGATGTTCTGTGCTTTCTGCTCACATAACCCCTTCTATGGCTTGGATTGCTCTTCCTAGAATGACCTCTAGAGTGACTAATTGCATTCCTTCCTTCTCACTACAACAAAATAGCCCTTTAGGGGCGGTTTTGGCTTGCGGGGGTCTTAGTAAAACCCCCCCTAAAAAAAATTTCAGATCTTTGGAGGCGGTCTTTTAAAACCGCCCCTAAAAGTCATGGAAATTGGACTTTTGGGGGCAATTTTTTAAAATCCGCCCCCAAAAGTCCTGAAAATTTGACTTTTGGGGGCGGTTTTTGGAAAACCCCCCCTAAAAGCCCAATTCTCATCAATTTTGGGGGCGGTTTGTCAAAACCCCCCCTAAAAGTCATGAGAATTGAACTTTTGGAAGCGGTTTTTTTTGGAACCCCCCTTAAAATTCACGAGAATTGAACTTTTGGAGGCGGTTGTTTGAAAACCCCCCCTAAAAGCCCAATTCTCATAACTTTTGGAACCCCCCTTAAAAGTCACGAGAATTGAACTTTTGGAGGCGGTCGTTTGAAAACCCCCCCTAAAAGCCCAATTCTCATAACTTTTGGGGGCGGTTTGTCAAAACCCCCCCCTAAAAGTCATGAGAATTGAACTTTGGGAGGCAGTTTGTTTGGAACCCCCCCTTAAAAGTCATGAGAATTGAACTTTTGGAGGCAGTTGTTTGAAAACCCCCCCTAAAAGCCCAATTCTCATAAGCAGAGCAACCTAGCCTATGGAGATCCCTAGATGCGTCGGTGTTGTGGTTTTTCTTTTGTTGTTCATGTTGGCCAGGGGAAGTAGTCTCGAGTTTTTGCAGAAGCTAAGGTTCATGCAGAATCTAAGGAGACAATGCCTCCAAAATCAGTGAGTAATATGTCTAATGCCTCTTTTCACTGCCTTCATGAATCAACTTGTCTAGGGTTTTTTAAATCTGTCCAAGCTATGCCACAAATATCCACAACAAGCTATGCCACAAGATCCTTCAAAATCACGATCAAAATATGCATCAAAATAGCTTTAAACGTTAAAAATACGATCCAACTCCAGGTTGCAATTAGAGGACAATGTGAGCAATATAGGATTGATTATGTTATGAGTTGACATATTAATGAAATGAAGCAAATGAATGAACTATGCACACAACAAATTAGATGTTAACAACTTGTAGATTCCTGCGTTGAAGGTTTGGTGAGGTGTTCGGGATGATCGCAATACAAGTTTTTATTACTATGTGCATTAATTGTTACATTTTCATGGCTTCCACGATGAAATCCGTTAATATTGTAGCCTCCAAAAAACCCAACATTAGGAAAACAAGATGTACTAAGTTGAAAATTTCACAAATCTACTCCAATCTACATGCCAAAGCCAACATTTTGTCCAAGAAAAATCCCACATCCATTGTTTAGTCCCATTAATTCATGTTTAATTCTCCCCTTGAGCCTTGTAGAGTTCAAGAGCCTTACGAGAACATGCGAAGGATTTATAACTCCATTATGGTGCCTCTTCCACTTTTACACTTTTCACAAGCTGTCCTTCCCATACCATTCATGAAATGTGATTCTTCTTGATTCATGGTGCTAAGGTATTACTAAAATTTTGAGGGTACCCCCATTTTTTACCAAAACTCCTTTGTCTAAGTATGTTTCTTGATAAACCATATGATTGGTGTGAGAATTATTGGCCCTGCATATATGAAAGAGGTCTATTGTGTCAAAGAAGATGAGAAGGCCATACATTCTTTGTAGCATTCTGGATAGTGATGTTCCATTGGTGACCTTGGCCTTTCTAGTTTGTCCAATGATTAGAGAAGAGTCCCGAAAAACCATTAGTGTCTTGGTTCTAAGTTATTTGTAGTTTTTATTTTCACTATAAGAGGCAACAGATATGTTAGTAACCATGCTCAAAAACCTCAAATGTCTATATAGAATCCATTGAATACTTGAGAATATTTTGGAAAATCTTTGAAAATTTGTGTAAGGATAGAAAGGAGGAGTATTGGAAGCAAGTAGTGTAGCCAAGAAAAGTGCATATTAAATGTAGAGTTATATGAATGCAAAGATTTGGAAATAGAGTAGAGATTGGTTGCAAAGCATGAAATCTGGAGCAAATAACAAAGGAAAAGTATGTAATGTAGAGTGAGAGATGTCAAAGAATGAAAGGCTAGACCTCCTCATTTTGTATTCTACACATATATTTTCTATAAGGCCTTAAAAGGGATGTAAAGGAAAAGGAGAGGTATGTACCATGCATTAGATCTTGGCTAAAACAATCTGGCACATATGATCCACATAGGTGTGATGTGGAGGAAATTAATTTAAGGAACGATTCACACCCTTGAGACCTAGACCTATGAGATGAGATGCAAAGGATGTCAAGGAGAATGATGTAGAGGGAAGTGGGCAGATATGAAATCCCCAACTTTGGATTACCTTGGTGGTACTCAAACCTAAAGGCAGGGGATGGAGTTAGATAAAAGGATTTGTGGCATTTTCCAGTGCATATAAGAACATAATTTGAAGAAAATATCATCTTGCGTATTTCAATACATAAAGTGAGATGGAAGGAAGGACACATTTGAGCCAAAAAAATTGGGAAGGCCATCAATTCATGGAGCATGCATTATCATCTCATGCATTTTAGAGTGTAATCAAGATTTGGGTCTCGAAATACCTCAACTCGTCCATTTCCAATGAAGTGATGTTGCACTTCCCAGTTAGCATGTTTAGGGATTCCTTTTAAATAACACATTAATCCTTCAACCGCATCAACTATATATATAAGGTGTGTTATTAAAATAGACAATTAAACAAATTGAATTAATTCGTTGACAATGAAATGGTTAAATTGCTCAACTTCTTGAGTCAATATTGACCCTATGTATAAATGATAAGACCATGATAAAGGAAAGGGCCTTTGGTTCTCCATTGTTTTGTATTTTGTACTGTTGGTTTTTGTGGGATCTAGAGTCTTATGCATAGGCTATGAGAATGTAATAAGTTTTGAAAGCATTAGACAATAGAAAAAGCAACATAGGTTTTTTTAATTTCTTTGGTATACTTTAATTTGATAACATGCTACATGTGCAATGTCTATATGTATTTGATGAATTTAAATATTTATCTTACGCTGTGAGTGTTTTCACTATGTGGCTTTGATTGTAGTCTTGCAAATATTATAGCAAGATCTAAAGAATTTATTTAGCTCATTTTGGTAATTGATTCTTCGTAATCCTTTTTTTCTTATTTTGATTTTTCTTTTTAAATTAGGTTAGTGCTTTAGTCTCCTTTAATGACATTGCATGTCTTGCAAAACTCCTCTATGGTTGGCCCTCTCTCTCCAATCAAACTCCTCTTTGTCTAGTCCTCTTCTCCACCATTATACCCTCTTTCCTATCAACTTCATTTCTCTGTTGGCCTCCTTTCACTTCCATTTGTCCCTTAATTGTCTTATTGATCAAACTCCCACCACTATATACTTCTCTAATGGAATACTATTTTTGGCCTACTTCATGTAGCCCCTATCACTAATCCATGCAAACCTTGTCATTCCCATGAAAATAGGCAACTGATGCCATGCTAGCAATGTGGCTCAATCTGCATTCTCCACCTTGTCAAAGGGACCATTGAGTGGATCAATGTGCATCATAGTGATTTATATATAGTCAACCACCTAGAGAGTTTCAATTTTTTGTGCAACATGAGTCATGCAATTAGAACCATGTCAACATCTAAAGGATCATACATCATTAGGCATCTAGTCTCACAACTCTAATTTCAACTAGTTATTCCAATATGCTAGTTTAGATGTTATTCTCTGGAGCAGTTTTCTGTAGTTGTATCCCATAAGGTGATTTTGTGAGAGCTAATTCATAAATTGGAGTGCAGCATTTAGTCATTTCATGTCATCTGACAGAGCTTCCATTCAATCATATGTTCACCCAAATCATCTTTTGGAAAAGATAATTATCATTGAAACGGTCCGCCACTACCAAAATATAATTATTGCATCTACTTGTTCTATTGATAAACCTTCGTGAAAGTCCATTGAGCTTCATACAAAATTTTCTAGATTGTTTCCCCTCACACTGTGGTATTTCTACCACAAAGTACATAGAATGGCGACAAGTTTTGAGTATTATTTAGTGCTATATCACCTGTGAAGGTCGTTTTGCAACAATATACAAGTACCATCTACGCTTTCTTCTACATGTAGCAGGTATTTCAAAGATCAATTTACCTTTCTATCTACTCAAAAGTTTGTCAAAAATGACAGTAAGGGTAAAAAATCATCCAGATCATACTTCTCAGAGTATTCTTCATCATGGTCTGATCAAGCTTTTGATTTTAAAGGAATTAGAAAAGGAAGCCCGGAGTTGGGGGCATTTCTTGTTTTGGTTTGGCTTTGAAGTTGAAAAACCACAAGAAAAACTAGAAGATTCAAAAACATTAAAGAAGGCAAGGGTTTATAAAAGGAAAATTCTGGATACGCAGTAAGGGATTGAAAATTCAGATGTCAGAAATGGTTCAAACGCAGAGCAGGTGGTAGTAACCCCTAAAACCCCCGGTCTTACCAAAGAAATTCAAATGAAAGCAGATACATCACAATTTAAATCTTCAAAGGTCAAAGAAGCCCAATCTCAGCACCAAGATGAAGCTGTTAAATGGCGACAAAAAACTAGATCTTCAAACAAGTTTCACCTGAGTTTAAAGAGGGTTCTCAACCTTAAATTCAAAGATGAGGGCACAATTGAGATTGAAAAATCATCTAGTGAAGAAGACGTGCGGTCCAGGAAAATTGAAGGGATGATATCCCAGGCTCTAAAAAATATTGAAGAAAATATTAACTCAGTTCCTAACGTGCCAGTTAAGCAATTTGTTGATAAAAATAAGAAAATCATCTCATAATCAAGTGAGGGAACTAGTAATATATTTTCAGGTGCTATAGAAGATTTACAAGTTCCAGCAGGGAAAAGCTTGACTAAGCAATAGTTAGAGGAAAGGTTGGGTATCTTAGACCAGAAATTGCATATTGAAGAGGAAACATAACTTGTGAATCTACGGAAAGCTCTGCAACATTATAAAACCCATAATGCACATTTAAACCAACTTAATGATCAACTTGCCAGTGCCAACTAAAGGATAAGGAATTATCTAGAAGAAACTAATTTGAAATATGCAGAACTAGTTTCAGTTGCCGACGAAGCATTTAGAAGAATAAAAATAGCTCATGGACCATTATGATGCCCTTGAAAATCACATAGGATGCATATACATAGAAAATCTCTAGTATACATGTGACATATGGTCATCATTTTGAGACCTCGCGCACAGGGGATGGTTCTTGATGCATGACTTAAAATATAGTCAAAACTATGGTCTTAGGCTATAACATTTGCCTCTAAAGCTCAAGGTCCATACTTGGGGCTCCAAATTACCGCCACAAGCCCCCCATAGGGAATCTTTTGCATGTAACTTGGATATGTTCATGGCCATTTTGAGGTTTAGAACAACATGGATGGTTCCTGATACCCAAGTAAAGGTTTCATGAGCAATAGTTTTTGGGGTCCTTAGCCACTGCATAGGCCTTATAAATGGGAAGTTTATCACGTGAGTAGGATATGGTGTCCATTTAATGTTTGTGACACCAAACCAAGTTCAATGCCAAAAATGTAGGTGATTGGGTCAAAAATAATTTAGTGTACTCTAAGGATCTTCACAGGAACCAGGGATGGTTCTCATGGCCTATATTTCCATTATTGTGGTATTTGGTTATGAATTTGCTAACTTGAATGGTTATTTAGGTTCCAATTTGGGGATACAATATACATTTGATTTCTAAAAGAAGAAAGTTTTGAGGATGGTTCTATGGCATGCCTTCTTGAAATGGCCTTGGTTATCCTTTTCTTCTTTGATTTATGAAACATAATTGCTCAATGTTATCTTCCATGCTTTGGTATGCTACTTTAAAACCAAGTAATGAAACAAATTTTCTTGTCTAATGATTTTCTTCACAGATGCTATAAAATTCCACTGTATTTAATGGGTATTCATTCTTGCATGCGTCTTTATGCACCTAGGATAGAACATAGGATTTCTTAGCTTCCTCTTGCTTCTTATTAACCTACATGCAAAGACACCACCTCAACAAAGATTTACCCCCAATAGTTTTCTATGGCCCGATAGATGGATTATGAGCCCCAAACCATTGCTTTTCACATCAAACCATGGGACATGTATCAAGAACCATCTCTGGTAGTTTAAACCTCAAATTACTAACAATATCACACTCAAAAGCCAAAATTCCTTATGGAGGGCATGTATGTTAGTTTGGGGCCCCATACATGGACCATGAGCTCCTTACGGAAATGTTTAGTGTGAAATATTATATATGGGCCTATACCAAGGAATGGGCCTTTAGAACCATCCCTAGTTGGTTAATCCTCAAAATGATGACCATATATCACATGTATGCTAAAGATTCCTTACATAAGCTATATGTGGTGACCTAGAAGATCGTGCATGGACCATGAACCCTACATGGAATGGGTAAAGACTTAGGCCCTCAATTTAAATTTTGGTTCATAACAACCATCCTTAGTGTTACAAATCTTGATATGGCCACCATATTCCTCTTGCAAGTTAAAAATTTCCTATGTAGGGCTTATATGATAGCTAAGGACCTACACATTGCCCATGAGCCATAGAGGAAAATATTGGTTTAAGGATTTGTCTTTTAGCATTGGACCACTGAATGGGTAATGAGAAGCACACTTAGCATCCCAAAGCTTTAAAGGAACACCATATCCCTCTCACATGCCAAAGTATGGTGGCTTGAGGCCCCACACATGGACCATGAACCTCAAGGACACATGTTATGGCCAAACAACCTATATCTTGGCACTAAACCTAACCTCTAATGTGCAAAACCTCAAAATCAACACCATAATGCACTCATGGGGTGATATTTCTTACTAATTTCCTATGTGGTTGTTGTGGCCCCACGCATGGCCCATGATCTCTACAAAAAAATGTTATGGCTCAAGACCTTGACTTTCAACCCTAAAACATTTTATGATTCCTGAAGACCTTCCATGGTGTGATAAACCTTGAAATAAACACCACATCTCACTCACATGCCAAAGATTCCCTTTGTAGGACTTGTGTGGTGGTCCATGGTCCTCTGTATGGACCATGAGATCCAAAGACAAATTTTATGGGCCAATAACTTGTATTTTTGTATCAACCCTGGTTTGGACACCAAGAAGAATCTCCATTAATATAGTATCATATCTCATTGGCATGATGAAGATTCCATTTGTAAGGTCTATGTGGTGGTTTATGACCCCACAAATATATCATAAGCCCCATATATGAATGTTATAGTGTATGCCTAGGGATTTTAGCATCAAACCACGCCATATGCATTGAGAACCATGTCTAGTGTTAGAAAGCGGACAATGTCTATCATATCCCACTTGTAGGCTAATGATTCCCTATGGAGAGTATGTGTGGTGGTTTGATGCCTTGCACATGGACCATGATCTTAGAGAAAAATGTTATGACCTAAGACCCTTATTTAACCTTATATCATAACACGGGCCTTGAAAACCATCCCTAGTGTGCCCTTCCTCAAAATGGTGAACATATCTCACATGTAGGCTAATATTCGATATGTAGGCCTTGTGTTATAATCCAAGCCTCCATGCATGGGCCATGAGCCCCAAGGCAACTAATATGGCCTTGTACACTGAATTTAGAGACTGGTCCATCTACCAAGGCATAGAAATCATCTTTAGTGTTACAAATATTTAAATAGAGACCATATCTTGCTTATAGGACAAATGCAAATGTTATGGCCTAAGGCTATGTCTTTTGACCTTGGCCATTGCTTAAGTTACAAGAAATATCCATGGTTAACCAAAATTCATAAAAAAAAGCACTATATCTTTCTCACATGCCAATATTCCCTTTGTAGGGCCTTGTGGTGGCCTAAGGCCCCACACATAGTTCATGAGCCCTAAGGAAAAATGTTTTGGTCCAACAACTTGACTTTTCACATCAAACCTAGACCTAACTTCCACATAAGCTACACAAAGTTGAGCTTACGACAATGTGTCTTTGGAGTAGTCCACTAGTTGGACCTCCGATTCCATTCCCGCAAAGAACTTGACAAAAAACCGAGGTGGTAATCATCCCCTTGAAACGATAAACACCATATTCTTATTGTTTAAGGGATCTATGCTAAAATTTTGTTTATTTTTTACAAACCATTCACATGCATTATAGTGGAACATTGAGAAATGCATTATATGGATCTATTGTTCAAGGGATCCAATAATATTGTGGATGAATCTTATGCATTATCTATACCTGTATGGATTTGTTATCCACAAAATCTATGCTAGAGTTAGGATGAGGATTATTGTTCAAGCTCCACTCTCGATTTTTTTTATCACAATAAACGTTACAATGTTTTTTAGTTTGACTTAAACTCAGAGATCAAAACTAATTCAATCATTAAATTAATTGTCAAATTTCTAACTAACAGATTTGACTTATTATTGAAACAAGGTTTATCCTATTATTATTATTTATTTAACGACTTAGAAATCATTTACATTCTACATCGGAACAATTATTTAGAGCAATGCCAATGACCCAAAGAATATTGAAACTCCTAAACAAATTTAGGAACACATTTTTTTTTCCAATAAAACAAATTCATTTTACACTCTTTTTTGTTTTCCAAACTTTTTCCGAGTCTAGGTCGAAAGACTCCGGTTGGGTTTCTCTTATGGCATCAGTTTGGAGAATTCATTCGAGAAGTGGGGTTTTGAAAGGGTGCAGATTTTTGAAAAGGTGCCCTCCCCAAGAGTTCCCACCACGTCTATTGTAGTTTTTGCTGACCTCATCAGACCAGATATGGTCTTTCCGGCATCATCAATACTCTCCTTGGCCATGGTAAGTTCCCTTGGTCTCATTATTATTATCTTTTTCTTCGTAAGTTCGATTACTACAACTCTTTGTTTGAATAAAAATAAAAATTCATGGTAAAATGCACAGGTTCACACACAGGAGTTGCACATGAGTGCTCCTGCAAGATGCTTCGAGTCACAATAGAAACCAAAAACGATTTGTTGAAAAACCAATATTTTTTTTATTAAATTTTATTTTTATTTTGGCAGAGAGTATGGCCTGTAGGCCAAGTTTTATCTCAGAGTGCATGGGAAAAACAACAATACATATTGATTTTTGGAATTGTTTCCCGAAACATGCCTCTCAAGGGGTTGCGCAGATTTTTTCATGCTTATATTCTTCCAGATTGAGTGATAACTAGGTGACCCGTTAAAAATGTCCTCAATTCGACCATATGGCTGTGAATGCCCAAACAAATCCACTGTGACAAACATATCTCGCCTCATGTAGGGAAAAATAGCTTCAGGGTAAATTTATTTGGAACTAATGAGTCATGACCAAAACCCAAAACTTGCATTGGAATCTTGTTGAAGTAGGACAGCGACTCTGTAGTACTCAGTACAGAAATTTCAAGTCAGCCTCCTCCTCATGGCTGGAGAATACAAACCATAGGCAAGTATGTGGTAGAATTTACTATCCATGTATCTCATGACCTCCATTTATCTTATCTGGAATTGTATTTTGAAATGTAATGTATTGTGGGTGCTCCACCACCATCCTTCTCCCACACACAGTAAGGAGGAAGAAAGCAGATGCCCAACTCCAATGTCTTCAGAGTGTTGCTGCTACTGCCCAGAAAAGAAACTGCCCAGCATAAAAGAAAAGAAAAGTGCAGAGAGATGAGTTCAAACCCATCAATCCAATATTACAAGTTGAAACCTCAACACCCATTCTAGTCCACAGATGACCAAGAAAGGTAATGGGGCTAGTTGATACAGCCAATTAACATCAGACTATCAGAAAGAGAAAATAAAGAATGATTTTTTTTATTATTACTGTAGCCATACCTCTCTCACATAACATAGAATGACTCACATTACATATATATACAATGCTTAAGTGGTTATAGAGGCTTAACCACCTAACCCGGAACAACAACAACTAAAAGTTGCATTTGCCACATCAAGTGATCCTTTACAAATATTTATGACTCTTAAATACTTTTAGGGTGTTAATACTCCAACAGATTTAACATTTTGAGATTACATTTATTTTGTTTAATGTTTGAACTTTGAAGAACAGTAACATCTGGAAACATCAGCAAAACTATCTTGAATCTTGACATAGAAAGATAACTCTCATTTTGAGGCCTGCCTATGACCCCTTCCACATTTTTTCTCACTGCCTCAATTTATTTCCACATTTGTCCTTGCCTCATCATACCCATGATCCTTCACCTAGCACATTTCCTCGTCATTCCAACACCTAAAAATGGGGTTTTCCTCCACAATCTTGGTTTTGCAATTTGTAAGTCCTTCCTACTTTTTTCTTGCATGATGCATATGGCTTACACTGCAACATAGTTTCTACTTTTTAGTATGTGGTTCAATAATGAAGATAGAAGATTTCCAGTCACAACAAGGGTTCTTAATTGGATAAATTACAAACAGGAAACAATACATGAAACGCATTGATGGAGAGACCAAGATAGTGGATTTTCCAGTCATTGACCTATGCAACCGTGCATTTTATTTTTAGACTATGACAACATTTGAAATGGCTATTTGATTTGTTCAGTTAAAACAAGAAGTGAGACAAACCTGTATTCTATAAATGTTCAAGGTGTTCACCCATGCCAATAAAGTTTAATGGCTGGCATTTTCCCCTAATGCTTCAGGATATTAAGCTTTTGAGTTCTACTAGATATAGTTGAACTATGAGATTGAAGTCATAACATTGAAATACTTGAAGTTTGCTCATTATCATCATACTAGAGGCCTGTAAATTTTATAACAAAAGGAAGTAATTGTACCCAGTACTGAGACCATAGCTCCTACAATTCTGAAACATGTTACATTATGGACTACAAAAAATTGGCTGAGCCCTTTCTTATAACTTCCTTCTGAGTGTACGCTATCATGTGAGTTTCTGTAAAATTTGCAACTAATAGGATCATCCAAAATGTTAAAAAGGAAAAATCACTTGAATTCTCATTTCCAATGTTTATACGAGCAGGTTGAATACCCCTAGATATGACAAGCACCTAAAGGGTGTTCTTTATGTTAGCTATAGATTTATATTTCATGTGTTCTTTATGCTAGCCATAAAGTTTGCAAAGAATTCAATTTATGTTTGCTTCTTTACAAAACGCTGCTAAAAGAATCATCCAAAATATAAAATAATTAATTTCACTTGACTTCTCGTTTCCAATGTTTATACGAACGGGTTGAATACCCCTAGATATGACAAGCCCCTAAAAGGTTTTGCTTTATTAGGCACAGTGCAGCTAAGCAGCTTAGAAAAATTAGTCGCCAATAGGAAAAATATCTTTCTTAGATTTATGCTCTTTATGTTAGCCATAAAGTTTGCAAAGAATTCAATTTATTATATTTGGTTTCAAATAATTTGAATATAAACAGAAACAAAATGAAAATGAGTATCAAAACATAAAATGTCTGGTATGAGGGTACTTAGAAGCACCTCTCCCATGCCTCCAGATGAACGCCTTGATCTCTGTAATTGACGGCTCCTAGCAATGGATGACACCTCTGCAACAGAACAACCGCCTTCAGAACCCAAATCCAATAGTATGTCATAGATTTTTTCTTGCTTTGTGGTACAGGAATGCTGTAAACAGAACAGGTACAAAGCATTTAAGATCCAGAAAATCAACTACTAGATATTGCATTATAATTTTGGTTTACCACAACACTCACCTCTCTGGAACTTCTCTCCAAATGAGTTCCTGCTGCTCTGTTGCCATTTTCACTTGAATTTGGTGTTGTATAATGACGACCACAAGCATGCGCATTACCATTAGGTATAAGTTATAACGCAATCAAACGAAGTTGCATCTATTGTCAAAGATAGGCCTCTGGAGCACCATATGTCAGGATCCACAGTAGGAGTCGTCTGCTTTCTTGATGGGGGGTTAGAGTACTGATTATAGATTGGATGTGAAGTCACCTGAGCTCTTCCTTCAAAGCTTTTCCCAGAGTGATTTGCAAATGTCGCTCCAACACTACCACCAGTAGCTCTTCTGACTTTAGAGGATTTATGTCTCACTCGCTTTGCATCCCAATCAGCAGACGCACGGACAACCTTAGTCGCAGATGTGGGTAAGTATACATCCCAAAGCTGTATCTCTTTTGTCCAGCATTGTTGGCTTTGGCAAATGACGAACAAACAGAGGAAAATAGCAGGCCGGAAATTCCAGGCTTGCAACCTGCTAAATTAGTATCCTTATCGGGGAGCGTTTCAGTTTGTCTGTCTGCAGAAAAACTAGTTTTAACTCCAGGCATATCCTTGCCCACAAGCCGGCATTTCCTTGTCTTTCTTGAATGGAATGTAACTCCGTTGCTTTGTCTAGTGCGGGCTTTTCTTCCTGCTTCAATATCCTCCTGAGTGACAGTCAGCCCATGAATCTTCCGATTTCATTTTTCCCGAACGTGTCAAACGGACCTCTTCTGCACCACTGGATATAGTGTCATCTGTTTCCTCGAACAATGGCTCCTTGGATACTTCTTCTGCCAAGTATCTACTCAAAAGATTATACTGCTTTAGGTCTCCAGTCGTTGTTAATTCAGGTCTTGAGGCCCAGTTGTATTTGTGGGTTGATGATGTATGAGCTGGTAGACTACCATATGCATATGAATCCTTCCAAGCCATGCTCGTGCATATGCATATGCTTTCTCTAGAATGACCGTGCATATGCTTTCTCTAGAATGCCCGTGCGTTAATCGCCAATGCATTGCTATAATCAAGCTTCCACTTTATGGTCCACAACCTGCAGACCCTAGAAATAAAACATCAGACTTGGCATTGGTGGATAGACAGTCAAAAATACAAATCCAATTTCACAGTATTGCAAATTGTCAAATAATAATAAATAACTTCACAGTTTGACCGCGTCCTGCCAATCTATCGATGGGCGATTATTAAAGCAGGAAGTGTCGATTCTACAACTTAAATTATAATTCCAGCGTCCATTACCACCTTTTTACGTAGTTCAACTTGAAAAACAAAACCGTTTTATATTGGTGATACTTAAACCTAACTTTGTATTGTTTAGTATGATCTTACTATTACATTACCTTGTTTTGAAAACAGAGCTTCTCAAAACTGAAAGTAACATTAATAATAATATAATATAATTATAATAATAATTTATTTAAGGTTGTAGCCTAGTCAGACACCAATTTAGTGTATAAGAACCTTTTGTTTGTGGCACAAAGCCCCATTTGTATAGCAATTTGACTGCTAAAGTCTACGGAGGTCTACATACCCTACCCCTCTAGATTTGACTGTTTAACCTCCTAAGAAGAAACACGTGTTCTTAACTGTTAAGCCCACTCAAGTATATGCAAGTCAATACAAATCCTTCATAATGGTGTCACGATTCTACCCTACTGCCTTAATAAATTCAAGTCGTTGGTGTGTCATATATCCGTGTTATATGGTAGACGGTCAAATTTATTTAGTGAGTTGTGTCAATTTGTGACTAAGAATATTGGGTACATTATTTTTTCAACGTTTCAGTCAGTTCAGGTGGGAATGACTTCTGTGATGACATCGGCAGCAAGGGAGCATGTGGGTTTTGGTCATCTGGATGTGTGGGGATTGGGGGGATACAGAATACATAGAGAGCAAGCATATAAGGAGTACTATAATTACCCTTACTAAAACCACAGCCTATTTTTTCTTCAGAGTACCAAAATGGTTGCAAAGGCTGGAAGTCCTCGTTCTTCATTGTCATTTCCTCTACACGACGACCATGTTCTACAGTTAGGATTCTCTTCAACTCTCTGTTCAGTGAAAAGTGATATTTTAACTGGGCGTGGATTGGATGCTAACCACATTGACATAAATCTCTTTCAATTGCAATGCCATGTATTACAAGAGTGTTCTGCCATGAAGGAGTCCTAGCCAGAATGAATTCTTGATTACTCCATCAACCTCACCATTGAACCAATGCCCCATTTTCCTGGAAGATTTGGTTTTGTCACCTTAATTATCCAATGTGACAACATTGAACTTCAGAAATCCAACAGTTTTACCAAATACATCTATGTTCAAAGTCAACATTTTCATCTAATAATATTGTCTATTGAGGAAAGAGATACCTCCCTCACCTTGAATAGTGTTTATATATTTCTCCAACATAATAAAATAATCTACTGTCCCTATCTGAGATTCCTTCAACTCATATTCCTTAGAATTGAACACACATACAAAATGGATATTTCAGGTTGCTCTAGATGAATTTTAATTTACCAAGGCCCTTACAAGAGATAGTGGTAAAAAAAGAGCCCTATATTGGGGATTATTTGGCACTTCATGTATCATCCAACATTTCACCTGTTTCTTCCTCCTTTTTTGGACACTATGGTAGATGCGGCTGTAGCTTGAGACACCTCTCTTAAACATTTGGTAGAGTCTAGTGGATATTTGGTAAAGATCAACTGATATTTTAGCTTGATGATAGTCCTAAGACATAGATACATCACACCATCTCCCTCTTTCATTACTCTTTACCTCATGTTCCTTGGTTTCTTATTCAGCAGCCGTGGAACCTGTGTTCATTGTACTTCTTGACTTGACCTTTTATGTTTTTATATTATATATTTTTACTCTTTTTTCTTAAAATGGGGCATGGGTTTTTGTCCTCAGTGGCCTACACAGATGGAATATTATGGTGTACATGGACAATTCTGTTAGCTTCTTGTATCTTATATACATTGAAAATTCCATTAGCATATTAATATATTTCTTTCTTCCACTGGAAACCAGTAGTTGTGCACCCACATATGGTTTTGGTTCATTTTTTGGAAACGGGGATGATCCAACTCACTAGAGTCATGGTTGCAAGTGGACTTCACAAATAGCATAGGAGGTTACTAATTAATTGTATTTGCATCCGAGTTTTATTATTCTTTTTTCTTTAGTTAGAAAATTGCTATGAGGAAACATTTAGCCTATAAGCAATTTTATTAGAGCATTCTGAATCTTACGCAGTAAAAAATTCTTCTTCTTTTATTGACGAAGAGACCTTATTAAGTAAGTAACTTTTTATGCTTGTCTTATAAACCAGCAAATCCTACTTCAATTCTCATAGATAAAAGGCTACTTATAAAGAAAGCACAGATAAGGGTTTTACGTAGAGCTTGGCTTTGTCCATGGTAATATGGGGAGGCAGGGAAAGAATAGAAAAAAGGGTCCACCTTAGCCATATGTGAATAACCCTATTATCAATTCAACAGTGACAGTCTCTCAACTATCCATCAATAATATGATTTGTAGGAAATAGTTATTACCATCTTTTTATTATGTTTATGCAGATTATGATCCCGTTTCTATCAAGATATAATTGAAATTTGAGCTCCAATATATTAGTTTTCTAAATTACACACAGCCTTTTCTGCATTAACAATATTTTTGGAATGCATAGAGTTTATTATGCTTCTTATGTTGGATTGTGATAAATTGTCAGGTTGAAGAACTACAGATGCGTTTGGAATATCAAAAATCAATGCGGAATACTCTTGAAAGAGCCATGGGTTGAGCTTCAATTGCCATTTCACCAGGACACCATCATTTTGCCTCTCAGGTAGTTGAAATTCTACGTTGGTGCATCAAACATATTTAGTTTATGCTTGCTTCTTGCATAGAAAAAAATTTATGTGCTTCCTCTAAAATTTTCTATTATAATATGTATAAATTCATATGGTTGTAAATGTATATGTACATTGCCATGCATTTAGCGAATGATAAAGGAAGGAATATGTTACTGCATTTCAACTTAAGATATATCAAAACAATAAAATATATCTTAAGAAAATTGAATATTGTGAGAATATTTAAATTTTTTAAATGAAAGTGGTCAAATGATGTATATGAAATGATTATTTTTCAATGTTCCATTAGGTTTTTGGGACACATGAGTGGGAAAATGCATCCAGGGATATTGTGTACAGAAAATCGGGTTAAAAAATAAGTCAGTTGGATTATGTTATCTATTATGTTAACCTTGAAGCATGCAAATGAAAGGGAAGATAGTTTAATTATGTATAGGCATTGTGTACAGGAAACAAATTCTTCAACAGATATTGGACAGAACATGGAAAACAGACTATAGGATACTGCAAGACGAGTCTTATTAAAAAAGCAGGAAGGAATTTGTGTAGAAAACTGTGTTAAAAATGAACCTAGTATTGTTGTTAATTGATAATCTATTCAGCATGACTTCAAGGTTGAGGCAAAGCATAGTCATGCTTATATGATGATGTTCATGTATGAAATACTCTTTGATTTTGATGAGTATTTTAGGGAAAGCACAGACATCCATATATATGCTAATCCAATTTTGCATGCCTTGTGTGTGTGTTAGAAGTTAACATATTCTCAGTTCTATGTCTCATAATTTCATTAGCTTCTGCTAATGTGAAAATATAGGTATTTACTTTTAGGCTGCAAAGTAGTCAAACTCAGGTTTGGTGAGCTATTCGTGCATTTCAGTGTGAATATGAGCTATTGCCTATTAGACACCAAAATGCAAGCTTGCTGAGTCATATTGCATGTAAGCTTGCAAATAAGAAATAATGCATATTGCATGTAAGCTTGCAAATAAGAAATATTGCATATTGCATGTAAGCTTGCACATAAGAAATATGAAATATCACATTGAGATACATAAAATTAACATTCTGGGAAAGTAATTAATATTCTGGATGAGAATAAACATTGATGCTGTAGATACACTCAAGAGTCTAAAAAACTTTTCAAACTCTAATATATTGAGTAAATATATGGTCATGAGTTATGGCTCACGAGTCATGATTCATCAGAATCATCCTTGTAGACAGAATCCCCAGGAATGTCCTCTAGATTAGCCGTTGCTTCTGTTGATCTATTCTTTTGAGGTGGGGGGTTGTCCCTGAAGATGCTACACTCGAACCATCCATCAACAGTGGTTTAAGCAACTCCAAGTCTGTCCAGCTGAAGTCAGTCTGAGAAAAGTTTTGAGAAGTGAAATGAGGTACAAAAGGTGAGGGGGGGCATTGCTTTTTATTAAAGGTAGGTCTAGGATTTAGGTAGTCTTTTTCTATGTTACACTGGGTCTCCACAACTGCGGGGATGGAATGGATAAAGAACATATCCAACTTTATCAAGGGATGACAGGTTGGGGATCGCTATATATATTATATTAATATATGATATAAAAAAATAGAATTCACCAAAAACATGAATGATGAAAGTTGAAACATTGAAATAGAACTAGTTTACTGAATTTGGCAGTTATGAAATCAAAATATGAATTTCAAATATCATAATATCAATATGGCATGTACAATGTAAATGAAAAAGGTCCAAAACTTTAAAGTCTTACAAGTTATGGAATTACAACATTATGGTTTGATAGTTCATGACTCACGAGTCATACCACATAGTCCAAACTGTAAATTCATAAAATTTAAAAACTACTAATTAGGTTTCAAAGTCACGAGCTCTCTATGCACGTGATATTTCAGCCATCTGTTCTCTTGATGATGATACACTCTTTGACAGTTTCCTATGAAATAGTGGCCATAAATTTTGCACATGCATGCTTTGGAATCCCTTGGTCTATCATTGGTTGGCATCAAAAACCTCAACAAGGGATTTTCATTTTTCCTCAGCTTGGCCTTGAATCTAAGTCTCTTGACTCCGGGACAAGGGGGCACGTGGACATGTGGACACAAGTGTTCGACATACAATCTGTAGATCCATGAAATGCGACACATTGAGACATGTTTATATAAATATATATAAATATACAGAAATTACAGAAATAGACCTAAAGATGCAACTTTTAGAATATTTAGAAAACATTGATACATCATACAACTAGTAACTTACTACATCAAACACAAGGGATTAGACTGTGTTACTAGATCCACCACCCCATGTGTAGGATCCACCTAGGATCCATCGTGGAAATGCATCCCCTGGAGAAGGAAACTGATCCTGAGCCCATGAAACGGATCCTGTGGAAAATCAAACATATTTTGAAATTTTGAAATGGCTCCCGAAACTTCTTGTGCTTTTGTGACCCACCAATCCCCCCCCAAAATTGATTTTTTAACGAAAAACCTTCCAAAACCCTAAACACCTAAAGGCTAAAACCATAAACCCCATCCCTGGTTAAGGTCTAATCTATCCTTATATCAAGATCTGCTCTGGAACTCTGATCTATCAAGGTCTGTTCTCAAGGTTTCTGTTTGATCTATCCAGCTCTGCTCTCAAGTTTTTATGTTTGATTTATCTTTATGGTTAAGGTGAGATCTATCCTTATGTGCTACGTTGTTTCTCACTTCACCAACATTGTTATTTAGTCCTTCCATGGATGGATTCCCCATGTTTGCAAACACATTCAGTTGGGGAAACCAAGTGATATATTGGTATCTCGTTTGGCACTGGTATTTCTCCTTTAGTTATATGGGAATGATGCTTGGAAAAATTCAAGCCAAGCTGCAATATTGATAGTTTAAATACCTTCCATTTGATAGCAAGCTCACTATTACTTTAGGATCTTGCAGGCTAGTCACATATACTATGTTTCTTGTTGGTTGCTAAATTAAACCATTTTGGTAGACTTGAGAAAAAATTTCAGTTTCTTGTGAGTGAAGTATGGTGGGGAGAAAGGTTTTCCCTTTGTTCCTTGGCATGTTTACATCGTTTGAATATCTAAAGGAGGTCTGGGCTTATTGATATTTTTGCACAGAGAGGGTACTTGCAGTTAAATGGACTGTCCATATCATCGATGGTGATGTTCTTTTGAAGTATCCCCTAGTTCCAGAAGATGTAGGAAAGCCACAATTACAAACCTCAAAGGCACTTTGACCTACGTGACATCATTTTGCCTCCCAAATGTTTGAATTTTTGGGTCTTTACTCATTAAATTTAAAACTTAAAGGCATATGAGAAACATGGTCCCTAGAAGCATATTGCCAATTCCAAATGGCTTTCTTGGAGCTTTTCAAGCAACATAAGAGGATGGGATATTCTTTACTACCCTATTTTGATATGTAAGCTTCATGAATAATATACAACAAAGCTCCCCCAATTTCAGGCAAAAAGACAGTAAAAGGGAATTTTCCTATGGAAAGGCCTTTGTGACTAAAAGAACAAGACATGGATTGAGTGGAATACTTTAGCCTATGATAAATCTTTGTTACCTGTTGATCAAGCTACTATTAGAGTATCACACATACTTCTACTAGCAAAGTATGCTCTTAAATGAGCAATATCCTTCAAGGACCATTATGGTGAGAGTAGGAGTGGGCATTGACAAACCTATTTATGATCATAGTAGTAAGAAGTTATACCTTATTTTTCATAAGAATTTTACCTTCCCTCGTTGAATGCACAATGGTCCCAGTGATTAATTGTCAGGGACTTCCTTACCAAAAGCAGCTTTACAGATGAGAAATGCCTTATCTGCTCCAAAGTTGAACCACTAAAATATATTTTATGGGAGTGCCATTTTGCTCGCTAGTATTAGAAACAAGTTCAACATAAATTATCATGTATGTTTTAAGGCACTATTCATTAGAGAGCAACTCCATTAGGTGATTCCAACTTGCTCACCCCCTCACTTTATGCTGGCATGTGGCATTGTATTCAGATTGCATCTATGTTCTCTTTGGAAATTTCATTGTAAGTGTATCTTTGATGGTTCTATTAGTATTGGCTCCTCATTTCAAAGAATGGTGTTGGATGAGGTATGTACCCTAGTTAAGGCCAAAGGATTTCTGCTAGATAAATATGCTAAAAATGTATGTATAGGCTATAACTACATATTGAGAATTCATTGTATCCTTCACTGCATAAGGTAGCTTGGATTGCGTAAGGTAGTTTGTCACTATTAATTGTACTTTTGAGTCCCATTGGACTAACTTTTTGTTAATTTGCAGATCTAATCTGAACACAAAGCTTCAACAAAAGTAACATGCAATTAAAATAACTTACAAATACCTATGTTCTTGCATGAAAACACTTAATTGAGTTGCATGAAATGATAGTTGTATTTTTTCCTTCACACTGAAAACCAAAAAATAATCATTACGGTTTTGGTTAAAGTTGCAAATGTCATATTGTAGATGACTTTTATAAGTTAAATAAGCTTGTTTTGGAAATATGATATTTTTTCCTTTTTAATATGTCAAAACTTGTTTTGATTCCTTGCATAGCTCTTTCATCTTCTTCTCCTAACTAAACATATTTTATGGTTTGCTTATCTCATCTTTTGCAGTAAAGAGGGTAGTGAAAGCTCAGCCAAAGAAGTATACTGGCTTGCTCCCTGGGAATAGATCAGACGAAAGAGGAAGATTTACTTCATGTTTCTTAAATTAAGGTTGTGAAGTGTACATGTTCAGGTCAGTGTAGATTTGATGTAGATATTTTTCTGCACAAGCTACTTGAAACGTTTCTTATTGTCACTTGTTGAAAAGCAATGATTAAGGTTTTTAATATACTAATTGTAATACATTATTATATTTTTGCACCAAATTTCTTCTATTTGAAAAATTATTATTACAAATTACCTATTAGATGGTCATGGTATGATTGAGTTGTTTTATGAATGGTGTAATTCTAAGGTGGAAGATGGCTATGCATATTCAACTTGGTGTCACAATGTAAGCTTTTCTTGATGTCACAAATATCTCAGAATGCCTCTTTTATGCCCAGGTTCAGTCTAGAATTCAAAGTGATGCCCATTTATAGCCTTTAAGAGACTAAGAAATGCCCAGAATTGTCCTCAGAACCACCCAGATGCTGTTGTTATGGTATTAAGGTCTGGACAACCATACTAGGCTATTGGGTTATTATACAACCATAGTAGGCTATTGCCATTGCATTTTGAGGAAAAAAAATCCAATAGTGATGGAGGCATTTATGGGTCAACCTAAGAAGCTGTCATACTTAGAAAAATTTAAATGGATTTTGGAATGAGATAGTTTCTCTTGTAGCAAGGAATTTTAAACAATAAATGACAAGAAGAGTGAATGCTCAACCTCATAACAATAATAGAATTTGGATGTTATGATTCAAACAAAAAACCAGGAGGAAAGAAATCAGAGTTCTGTAGCATCATGACAGAAGGCTGAGGGTGCACAATTAGTTGCTCCAACATTTGTTTGGAAAGCCTCTTAGCATATTTATAACACTGTAATCACTTACAACAGTAAGGAAGGTGTATTTCCAGACCTAGGAAGGTGATTTTTTCTACCATTTTATGGGGCCTTTTTCCTAAAACGCTCAGTCCATCAATGCAAATGCTCAAGGTTACTATGCGACAAGTATTTTCCATAGTCATTGTAGCAAAAAAGATGGACACTTCACATACAAAGATCTCTTATGTGTGTTCTTTTCCAACCCCCCCTAAAAGTCAAATTTGTTGTAGTGTACATAATGCAGAAGCACAACTTTTCCAAGTTGTAAGTAGACTCATGAATTAACTATTTTTTCTTTATTTTATGAACTTGAAAAGATATAACTTAGCCTATCAATAATTAAAATAATGTCATTTCTGTTCTTTTTTCCATATAAATAGTGTGTTCTTACAGTTTGAGAGTAAAATTGATAATTCTCATCAGAAGCAGGATTCATATTTTTCATGTTGTGTTCAATGAAATTTGTTATCCTTTGTGTTAATAATTTTGTTTGTTTAAAGTATGATCATTATCTCTAATACTTGTCTTTCCATCATAGGATTCTAAGGGTGAATCTATCTTTAGCAAAATGCAAGTAATGCACTCTTTACTTATATAGTTGTTACTTGAGATTCCCCTTAGGCATGGGGAAATTTGTGAAACAATTGTTGAACTTATGATATGCTGCAATAAGGCCTTTGGGAATGTTATTGATCTTGTTGCAAGCAATGATGATGATGAGAGTGAAGTGCCTGCATTAATGGACGTACTAGTAGATGCATTGCTTTCTTTTCTACCTCACTCCCCAGCACCTGTACGTGCGGCCATTGAACAGGTAGATAACATAATGAATGTCTAGTATGGAACTGGAACTTCTAATTTGTCTTATTTTTTAGGTTATTTTGACGAGATGAATTTTTATTCTTTGTTTTAATGCAGGTTTTAGATGTTTTTGTGACAGTATAACAAATCTAGGACTAATGAATATGTTGTGAATTGTAAACAAGGATCTGAAACCATCTTGACACAAACCTGCAATTATTGAGGACAGTGACAAGGAATACCCTACATACATGGTTATAAATAGTTTATTGCATGCATAATATTTTTTTTTTATATTCCAAGTCTCAATAGTTCATGGGCTTGCAATGGGAGGAGGTGCAATTCTTGATGTTCCAACAAGTCTGTGACCATAACTAGCTTATCACAAAATCATTCCAGGTTCAACTAGTTGAAGTATAAATTCCTCTTCCAAAGAGCAACACTTCCAATGGTTGTAGCAGACTTCTAGCATCTAAGAGTATTTACTACTGTCCAGTCATCATTTGCAAGGGAATATAGGAATGAAAACCAATAAATCTTACCCAACTCCCTCTCTTCCTTAGCGGGGCCATGGCTAGGCTTGCATCTGCTAGTACTAGAGGTGGAAAAGGGAGTAGAGATCAATACTCTTTGGTTGTTAACAAAGCAACTAATCCTCCTAGGCTAATCAGACTTGCCCTTGTTGTCTAATTTGGATTTTTCTAAATTGCATCAGAGATTTGGGACTCCACAACCATTCCAGGTATGATCTAAATGTATTTATTTACTATATCTCCATTTCCTTGTTGTCTTCCTTGCATACACATAAATTATTAATACTTTCCCGTGGTCTAAATTTGACATGTTGCAGCCTCGGCCTGGAATTTCACCACAGTTAGGGCATAAATCTATGCCACCAACAAGCCAACAGATTCACCTAGAAATTTTTTCCAATATGCAAGGTACACTACAGACAACCGTGGGCATGTCTCCATCAGTTCAACCACAACTTGCACAATATACTCCACAAGTTCATCAGTTTCCTCTTCTTGAAGGGAAACAACCACAAACTCCTTCTTCACAAGTGATTTATGTGTTCTTACCTCAGCAGCCTCCACTAGCTTCTTTATCAAAAGTGTTTTTTACACCTTATCCTTAACAGCCTCTATCAGCACCTTCATCATAGTTTTCTTCTGCATTCTATTCTCAGCAGCCTCAACCAACATCTTCATCACATGTGCTTTCTTTAACATATTCTTAGCAGCCAAGACCTGTGATTAATGAGAATCTACCTTCTCAAACTGTCAATGTGCCTACTATTGCTGGTGTATGGGGTTTGATAATGCCTCCATCGTCATCCTTTATGGTACAATTTATCTTTACTTTACGCAAACCAAAGTAGTTATTATGGGTGAGTTCTCTTTGCTTTTTGTTGTAGCATGGTATCCTTTAGCACTTATATTACATTTTTGACTAACTTGGAATTCCCCAATTCTGAAAGGATTCTAGCTCAATGGAAGAGCGCCTGCCTTACAAGCAGGAGGTTGGTGGTTCGATTCCTCCATTCCCTATTGATATTGCAATATTGGTATTTTTAATAAAATATATTTTATTATGATTTATTATGGCTATATAGGGGGTTTCAAACCGTCTTTGTATGTTGCTATGAGGGGGGTTCTAAACCGTCTTCATATGTCACTACGAGGGGGGTTCCAAATCACCCCTATAGGAATCTATGAGGGGGGTTACAAACTACCTTATAGGCATCTACGAGGGGGGTTCCATACCAACTCTATAGGCCTCTACAAGGGGGGTTTCTAACTGCCTCTATAGGCCTCTACGAGGGGGGTTCAAAACCACCCCTATAAGCCTCTACGAGGGGGGTTCTAAACTGCCCCTATAAGCCTCTACAAAGGGGGTTCCAAATCGCCCCTATAGGACTATATGAGGGGGGTTTACAACCCCCCCTATAGGCCTCTACGAGGGGGGTTTGAAACCGCCCCTATAGTCCTCTACGAGGGGGGTTCCAAACTACCCTTATAGGTTTGTATGAGGGGGCTTATGAGGGGGGTTCACAACCGCCCTCGTAGGTCTCTACGAAGGGGGTTTAAAACCGCCCCCATAGGTCTCTATGAAGGGGTCTATGAGGGGGGTTTAAAACTGCCTCCGTAGACCTCTACGAGGGGGGTCACAAACCGCCCCCAAAAGTCACTTTTGGGGGCGGTTCCAATCTCGTAAAAAACCACCCTTAAAGGGCAAAAATTTTAACATCGGTGCCTTTAGGGGCGGTTTTGCCAAAACCGCCCCCAAAGCCAAACCCCCCCCCCGTAGGTCACTTTTGGGGGCGGAAGACAACCCCCCCTAAAGGCCAAAAATGTAGTAGTGTCTCTACCCATATTACTTGGATTGGACCCCATATTTACCCTCTGATGCATGTCAGTGAGGCTTTGTAGAATGGATGCATTGAGATGGTGCTGCTCTTCCTGAGACTTTATCAGCCTCTCATTAAAACTTACCATGGTCTCAACCAAGTTGTGGGGATTCACCTGCTCCCTTCTTCCATTAGACGTTGTTTCAACGTGCTCCTCCTACATGTTTTTCCCCAGAACGTCTTCTTCAGGTTCGTAGGGGTCCTGTGCATCATTAACGATCACCATTCTTGTTTTCCTGTACACGACCTTGTTGTACGATTCAACTGTAACCTGTTGCAATCACTATGCATGATATAAATGTTCAGTAGACATCATAGAACTTGAAACATCGATACAATCTGGAAATTATTCATTAGACAGTTAATAAATAAAAGTTCTATTAGGTTAAAACAGTGCCATGGGCATTTCCTTGTGTGCGATTCCTTCCACGGTTTGGCCCTAACAGTCCCAGTGTTGTAACCTCGCTCTGATACCACTTTGTAATGTCCCTTGACCTCCATGGTGATCTTCAGAGGTCATGGAACCCATTCATTTATACTATACACATTTTTTTCTTCCAATTCTACACACTTCCGCAATAGACAAGGATCCGCAATCTACAATCCGCATCCCACCATTGCGATCCGCAATCCACATTCTGCAATGCAATCCACATCCCACCATTGCGATTTGCAATCCACATTCCGCAATGCAATCCGCAATTGTGATCCGCCATCCGCAATCTGCATTCTGCAATCCACTATTGCGGTCCGCAATCCACCATTGTGATCTGCAATCCGCATTGCAGATGTGGAAATGCAGAAGTCCCTATTCCATCTCCGGAACAACTTTTCCTAAAGCGGAAATCCACACTAGGTGACTTTACTTCCCGTAATCCACAATCCGCATTGTGGACGCAGAACCATGGAAATTCACACCGAGCAACTTTACCTTCCACAATCCACAATCCGCATTGTGGAGGTGGAATGGTCCTTGAGGATGCGGAAAGGTCAAGACCACTGACCCCCGCTTCCGCAAAATTCTAAGGAAACTTCAGAGGGTAATAAATTCCTCATCCTTAGTCCAAATTGGGCAAGGTTGGTGCCATTGGAAAGCTCTTGTAGAGATTTATGCAATGGTGCAACTCCCACTCATAACAAAGGTCTATAACCCTATCATTTTTCCAACTGAACATTTTTTGCATAACTCCACTTAAGTGTCTTAACTTTTTGTCAGGGGTTCTGCCTCCTCCCTGACATGAATCCTCCCCTTCACCTGACCCCAGAGGCTCAGAAAGCACCCCAGGAGTTATCACCATTCCTTTCCCAAATCCTGGTGGGTTCAACCATCCCTTGAAAGATGAATAGAATGCATAATAAACATACACGATGGACTGAGTTATTCAATCCTATTAACAACCTGCAAGGGTTATCCAAGCCTATCATTCATATAAACAATGCAGTCCTTCAATATGCATTCTTATCTTTATAAATAACAAGTTCATGAAACCATCCATCCATTAATCCAGGGCATGACGAGTATAACAATGCATAAAGTATATGAAGTTAGGTCTAACTGATACATCTACTACATGCAGGATTTATAATGCATTAAACTCATGCAAATGGATGAGGTATCCAACATGAACTCACCCTCCTACTTAGGCTTATACATAGTACACCTATTGTTCACATTCATACAAACATTTATTCAACAACTTGAACAAGACAAGCTTAATATAACACATAAAATGGCAACATTCACTCCACAGAAACACTTATCTTTGGATCTTGAGGTTAACCAAGAAACTGGCTAAGTGAGAGCAACGTTCCACCCAACCTTAGGTCTTTGTCCAGCCTATACTCTTTCAGCTGAGAGGCCACCCCCGAGTCGGGTTGCGTATCCACTAAGGAGGGCTAACTAGGCTCTCTAACAATCAAGGTCCACTTCAATGCTAAGCCAACTTACAGTTGGGTTTATCAAGGATATAAGGACAACAAGGAAGGTATTGCTAAGTCAGCGAGCTCAACCACAGAGCTACAGGCATCCCACACTCAACAGACATCGAACCCACATTACCTACCTCACCCAACACAAGGAATACCCCCTTCTCTGTTGCACAGTCCCTCAAGGCCTCTTCCCTTCTAGTGCTATTCAAGGTGGGCATAGAAAGGTCCAATTGCTAGTTCTATGAGATTACAGCCTTCACTGGGTTTATCAAGCAACCCAACCCTAGATTGACCTTCTACCACAGTTTGACCAATTGGTTCTTCTCATAATTGCGGACTGAGCTCTGTCTCGCAGTCTAACTCTCTACAAACCCAATCTCGTGTTCTCACGGCTTCCTCAAGCTGTTAACGCTCTGTAAATTCTTCCAGGGTTGGCTTACAAGGAGTTTTTTCCATAGATAATGCATCTAGACAGGGTTTTCTATGACATCCGACTCGGTAATTTCGGTTTCTACACAGAATCGCGTTTTCCTTCTCTAATTCACGGCTAGGTCTTGTAAGTCTTGCCCCATGGAGTTCCGGGTAACAGTAGCATAGCATAATAGGGTTTCGGGTTCTCAGATGGTCGAATCGCTTTCATGGCAAATGAGGCAGAACAAAACTAAACCCCCATTTCGGATCTCAGGGCATTTTTTATCCTCCCCAACCCCCTCTGCGCCGAATTTCCTTCCCCCCTCTCTGTAACCGAATTTTGGGTCATGATGAGGAATTAAGACGGTTTCTCTTGTACAGGTGGCAACATGGGTCTCCGTCCCATAACCCCCTCGCCTCTCCCTAGTGGTTACCATAGCCCCTTCTCGTTAGCTGCCTCACTTAGCTAGCTTCCTTAGTATTTCATTGTAATATTATAAACATTTACATCAATTAAAATATCTCATGGATTAGTAGCACATGAATAGTTCAAATGTCAAATACTTTCCTATGCAACAAAATTTAAGCAGCCACTAGTGCGGCCCTGGCCTTGAGCTCCACACTAGGGCAAACACACATTCTTTATACACATTATTCATATTGAGTCCAATAATTATTAAGGCAAGGTAGGGGTATTACACTTCCTGTAGTAGCCTATAAGTCCTCAGAATCCATGCAAGCTCTTCAAGGTCTCTGGGTGGGGCCAATCTTGCATGGAAACAACTTTTTTAGGATCTAGTTGTACTCCATCTGACATACAATTTCGCCCAATTATTCAACCTTTGAAGCACTAAAAGCACATTTGGAACATTTTAGGAATAACCAGTGGTCCCTTAATAGATGCAAGGCTTGATCAACATGTTGTATGTGGAATTCAAGATATCATCAAAGGATACCAACACAAAATTAAATAGGAAGTGCCAAAAAATCTTGTTCATGAGGCTTTGGAAGGTGGATGGCGCATTGCCTAGACCAAAGGGCATTATTGAAAACTCATAATGACCTTCGTGTGTATGGAAAGTTGTTTTGGGGATCTCCACCTCTTTCATCCTTAGTTGGTGGTAGCCATAACAAAGGTTTAATTTAGTGAAGACTTGACTCCTTGAAGTTCATCTAAGAGATCATCAATAACTAGGATGGGAAATTTGTCCTTGAAGGTCAACATATTGAGAGCCCAAAAATCAAGACGCACATGCCAAGTTCCTTCCTTCTTTAATACTATGACAACATGTGATGATTAAGGGCTAGTACACATATGTATGACTCCTACCACCAATACTTTCTTAATGTTTTTTTTCTATTTCATTCTTGTGTGCAAAAGAGTGCTTGTAAGGATGCACATTGGGTGGTTGACTACCTAGAATGAAGGGAATACCATGGTCATGCTCCCCACATGAAGGTTGTAAATGCTACGGTGTTTCAAATACCTATTGATGTTTAGAGAGTACCAACAAAAAATCAAGGTGAATCTCCCATGGGAAGGTGTCCACTACTTGTATAACACTGGACTATGCAATAATGCTTGAGTGTCCTTTCTCCAGTAACTTATCCATATGATGAGAGGTGATAAGGGAAGCAAAGGTAAGCCACTTGAGGGTGCGTTTCTACCCTTCTTTAGAGAATCTCATGTATAAATCCTCAAAATCCTTGGTGAAAGGTCCCCTTAAAATCCATGGTGAAAGGTCCCAAAGAGCATAATCTCCCATTTCAATAACAAACATGTGATTTTTGAGGTGATACTCGTCCATTTGAAGTTTCACCTTTTCACATCGGCTACCACATTTCATCATACGACCACTAGCTATCATTATTCATAAATTTACTATATTGGTGCGACCATAGCAATGGGTCTCTATGGCCACTCTTCTGTGAATAAAATTGTGGTTGTTGTCACTATCAATCAAAATAACAACTTTGAATTTCTTGATGTAACCAAAGAACTTCAAAGTTTGGGGTACTGAGAAACCTAATAAGAGGGGTCACATATTCAAATTCTAGTTTAGGAGTGTCTTAATTGGGATGTCTTCCCAGTGGCCTTGTGAGGGTACATCCATTTGAAATCATTTATGTTCCTTGGATTCGTTCCCTTCAAAATATCGTTCATCACAATTATAGCAAAGTATGAGGCGTTGTCGTTTGACCATCTTTTCTTGCGACAACTTTTGGATTCTGAAGGGCTAGAAGGGGCAGGGGTTGGAGGTACCATGTGAGTGTTAAATGAATGTTTTTTGGTTTGGGCATTAATCCCCATCTTGACTTATTTAGCTCTCCCATAAGCTTCCAACCAAGTAGTTGGGTGTTGCATCATGACTTGTGCCATGATTACCTCCTTGATGCCACTATTGAAACATTCTTTAAAAAATGAATTAGACAAGCCCTTTGCGTGTATTGGAAACTGCTCAAAGACTATGATAAATTCTCTCGTTGTGCATATTTGGCATAATTTTTTCAATTGCCCCAAATAATGAGTGCCATATTCAAAATTAACACAGAAGATATTCATAAATTGTGTCCAAGCAATGTAGCCTCCATAATATTTCGTATACCATTGCCAACATTTTGAATCCAAATATAAGAACCCCACATTTAGTTTCATTAGTTAGTGAGTAATTCCATGAAGAGAGAAATAGTGTTCCATTTGGGTAGCCCACCCCGATGGATCATAACCATCAAACTTGTTCATGTCCATTTTTGTAAAGCAATGCAACGAATTGTTGTCTTGATAGGGCGGTCTATTGCTATGATGGTCATGTAAGGGTGGTCTATTCCTATAATGATAACAAAAGATGGCTCTGGGCCATAGACTCTCCCATTGTAAGAGTCATCCCTTTGTGGTGGCTTTGGTAGGTCCAACTAAGGACCCTTTCCCTTGCAAAATGTTGCAATGTTAATTTTGATTGCTTCCAAGTACCCAAGCTATTTTCTTTATTACTTGCATATCAACTGAGAGCTGGTTGATGGTGGGCTCTAGACCTTCAAGCTTTTAAATACTTTATTGCATATGTTCTACCGAATTGCTTATCTTATGGGCCTACAAATCCTAATCATGTGCATGAGAGTTCCAAGTGGATGCCATAGGTCTCAAGGTTCACTAGGTTGCTAGGATTTGTAGGGTCCTAAGGGCAAAGGAGTGTTAGGTGCTATAGCTCTTTGATATACATGTAGTTTTCTAATAGTGGTACTTGGCCCAATCTTTTAGGGCTCTATCTAAGGAGGATAGATCATGCCCTTAGTTTCAATACCTAATTCCCACGTACTAGTGAGTGATCTCCATGAGTGTTGTTCTCAGTGTACGATAACAACAAGACGACTGATAGTTTTATATAAGGTTGGTTCAAGCACACATAAGGGATTTCATATATACCCAAAGGTATATGGAATTCAGATTTTGTATACATGTGATGTTTGATGCGATACTACTTGAAGGGGTACCAATGGAGGCTATAAGGGTATTTAACAAGATGACTCCACTTGTATTTTCTATGGGGTCATGTTCTTGAATGTGTGAGAAGGAAAATAAAGGAAAAATATTAGAAATAATGTGTAAGGGAGGGCATGGATTCAGTAAAGAAAGGTTAATGTATTCTTCCCCTGTCATTGAACAATAGATCTTTGTTTTATTTAAAGACATCATAACACATCTATAGCGTAAAAAAGGTGAATTTCTAAAATCTTGGGCCATAATAACTTACTTTTCAATGGATGCCCTCTCCGTGGCTAGAGTCTTGAGGCGGTAAATTTGAAATGACCATAGGTCCCGTAATCTTAATATGTGTCTCTATTATGACCCCAATTATGAAATGTCACATCTAATCTGCATCTATCAATGTTGATTTGACTAAAATATAAGAACTCTATCGAAAGATATATAATCAATAATTTACATGGTTGTCACTAAAACACCCTAAAACAACTAATTTTAAATTAGTGATAACTCCACTTCCTAGTCTTCAATTTTGACCTTTTTTTAGAACTTGGGTATTTTTTTAGAGGAAATTAGGTCTACAAATTGTTTGTTCAAACTATGCATAGAAAGTTTAAAAAATGGACCTAAATAACATCATCCTCCTTTTTTCCTTGAATAATTTGCCAAAGAAAAAGAAAAAAATCCTTCACTTTTTTGCCCAAGAAAGAGCTTTGATACTAGTTGTAGTGTTCCTTAACCCTTAAACTTGAAACACAAGCCCAGTATACAAAGATTATACATGCATAGAATATGATGCAATATGTGAAATATACCCTTATATTAATGATTTACTATAAGAAAGAAAGCAATGTTCGCTTGCCTCTTAAGGTGAGGCAACCTTTCACTAAGAAAAGCTCCAAATACCACAATACTTGACAAAATATTCCACAACCTCCTAGCTCTTTAATATATTTTTAATAGAAAAACCCTAAAAACTTATGGACCCATCATTAATGAATACAAACTAATTAGTGGGCCTTATTTGAAAAATAGGGCCCTTTGACATTAAATAACTATCCATTACTATATAATGCGTCGTATTCAAAGAAAATGGCCACATACCTTAATTGACTAACTCCTAAGGTATCCTAAAGTAGGGAGGTTAAGGTAGGACCTTAACATGGCCAAAACTCTATTTTAATACAAATATAGTCATTCTTGTTATAAAAAAATTGGTTCGATAATCAATATAAAATGAGTGCACCATTACACCCCCCCCACATTCTGATACCCATGATGTCAAACCACCCAGATCAAGGAATATGATACTTCATCGTCTTACCAAGCACACCACATTTATTTTTCTTGTTGCATCTTGATGACTCCCTCATCAAATTCCCCAACACATGTCATGCTTATGATTCCCATATTACTCGTCATCCCCATTACAATCAGTAAACCATATGAGTTTCTCTCCATTTCACCAACCCTTGAGAAGAAAAACAAGGGGCCCCACCCTTTGTACACACCAATACCATTTGATCATCCTCGCATGGATGCTCTGCATGGTATTCATTCATTGGGCATCCGTCTTCTTGTTTGTATAAAATATCCACACAATTCTTTTTGTATAAATTTGTTCCCCGGTCCACTTAAAACGTGGGAACTACCTCACATTCCATTACTCTTTTAGCAGCATCCCCTAGTCACCCTTGATTGGTGTGCTTGTGTTCATTACCCCCCAACACCTTTAGTCTTGTTTTTGTCATCCAGATTTTCCCTACTCTCGTTAGCCTTCATTTTACAAAACTCACATCATGACCAATTTGCAGCCTATTCACCCTCTTTACACCCTCCACTTTTTTTTTGAAGAATGTTGTTGTACACCAGCCACCCAGTTTACTCCAATCAAGGGAAGCCACAAGTCCCACACTTACCAACCCGTCTTATTTCAATTCTATCATTATCCCAGTTGCTTATACAATTTTTTTTTCTCACATTAAGATCATTATATTACCACCAACTTTAGCTCTCATCGATCTTGTATCGCTTTATTCTGAGAGTTACGGCAGTAATGATTGTACCTTGGTTACCCTTCTCATCAAAATAAGGGTTCACCTCGGATTGAGCATAGAGAGTCATTAATGCTCTTTACCTTAGTAGTCTCCCCTATGTTCGACATCGACACATTTATCACATCAGGGGGAGTCTTACGACGGTTGTAGTGTTCACTATTATGGTTGAATACATTTGTCAATCTGACATAAGTAGGTTGCCCACCTAGCATCTTCATCATTATTCAGATCCCTCATGCCAGTGGGTTGTTCAAAATCATCAACAATTCCTCTCCTCTGGCATCATTATCATCATCACAAGTTCAAGACACATTTAGTCATCACCGGATCAAAGCCAATTTCATCTCTACATCTAGTAGTTTATAGAGTCGGCCCCTCGGGCTCTTCTTATCATAATTCAATTTCACAACATTTCACGAGCGTAGGGATAGCTGTCTCATTTGTATAAAACCATCTTTTATGTGTCACCTATCAGTTATTTGCTTCAATGATCATCACTAGCATTCCCCCTACATGAACTCCTTTACCATCACAGTTTGGTATATCAACACGAGGGAAAGAAACAATGATGTATTTTGGCTATACAGTGCCTTCCTAATATCGCACATCAAGGGCCATCTATTATCACCTAAATCTCATGCACATGCAATATTTTGACAACTATTGCAAGAGTACATCATAAACATACAACATGCAACTCATTAGCATCATCTTCATCAAATTCATAATGGGAATTGAACCTTAGAATGTAAAAATCCTCAATTTTGTACAACGTCACCCGACTTTTCTAAGGAAACCCACACAAGGAAAATCTTGAAAGCCGCACAACCGTACTTGCCAGCATACTATTAACTTTCCATAGTGCATTCAAGGCTCACAACCACATTTAAGCTCCAAAAATACGAATTGGTCTCTTCGCATGCAGGGGAGCATTCAAAGGTCCATAAATGTACCTTGAAGACCACTTCATGAGATGGAGTATTCACGCAGAAAACTATATGTTTAAAGACCTAAATCTGGCCTATAAAAGGAAGCCATGACCATGCATTTCATAAGAGAAATCTCTAGAGCAAGGTTATGCTACAAGAATTAGTTTGAGAGCTCATCTTTCACACTCCTTCTTACCATCATTTGGCATCACAAAGCTCCCTCGACTTCTTCCTCAAGAAGGAAGTGTTTCTCCTCATCATTCCAAGTTAGTTAACAAGCAATTTGAGAGAGTTCAAAATGACCCATCTCCAAGGGGGAGTGTTGGCTACCATTGAAGTTAGATTCTTCTACGTGACACCATTCGTATACAAGCTTTTCCATTGGACAATACTATATAGTTGAAGCTAACTTATTCTCTTTGTTTTATGACATTTTATCACTTGATCTTTATTTCACTCTTATTTGTTGAGTTTGGCTTTAGCTTGTTAGTGTTTGGTTTACTAATCGTCACTCACACTGTTTCCTTGGCTGCAACCTATAAGGAGAGGAAGAATTTCTCACTCTTGTGACATTTTCCCCAAAACATATCCATTTGAAGATTATTTGTGCAAAATATACATGTTTCAATAAAGAGCACTTCATTTCAAGTAATATAATAGTAGTTTGGAAGGGTATGGAATATGCCCAATATCACAACCTTGATACCCTATTTATTAAAACTAGCTTGAAAAACCTACAAGGTGGAGTGCATTTTTTTCTTAGCCATGCTAGAGGATTTTTTTGTCTTTAACTCTTATTTTCTAAAGGCTATTACGACACTCTTTCCTAAGGCTTCAACTTGACTCTCCTTTAAGATGTGCAAACAAAAGAAGGTAGGTATATATCATTTAATTCACTAAGTTTGGCCATTGACACTAGCCTTGTTTGTCATGGTAGGCAAAGTCCTTGGCTATCTGATAGCTCTTTGGGTTGGCCAAGGGCCTGTCAAACAAATTATGCTTCTTTAGCCATATGTTGGCCAACTTGTTAATTGTTATTTTTCAAGTGACTCGTTTCTCACCATCCTCAAGGAACATGTGTCAGTTTTAATATTGATGGAATGTTTAGATATCATTTGCACTGCCTCAAGGTCCATTGTCCTATGGGCCAAAGCTTAATGTTATAGATGGATTTTACATGATAAGAAACTACCTCAAGAAACAAGGGCAACCATATATCTAATTGGGACAACTTTTCAAAAGTTTGGGTGTCCCATTCACGTTTTAGTTCTCTTGTAAAGAGCTATGGGACATGGTCATTCAAAGGGTCGAGAATAAGGTGGAAAATGGATTTCCAAACTTGTCTCTTACACCCACATTTCAAATTTATGCGAAAGCATTAACAACTACCCTTTTTTGTTCCTCATCATGTTGAATGCCTTCGATAAGTGCGTATTATTACTTTGAAAAGTCCTAGAGACTTTTTTTACATTCTAACTTTGAGGCAATAAATGACTTTTACAATGTGTGGAAAAAAAGATGGAAAATAGATTTCCAAACTTGTCGCTTGCACCTCTATTTTAAATTTGCACAAAAGCATTAACAATCACCCTCTTTTGTCTCTTTATGTTGGGTGCCTTGAATAAGTGCCTATTACTTTGAGGATTCCTTATAACTTTTTACACATTCTAGCTTTGAGGCAATAAATGACTTTTACAATGTTAATTAGAACCATTGTTGCAAAATAAGGGAATAGGGGTACAAGCATTCTCAAAACTCATACCTAAGTTTGGAACCTTTTATGCAAAATGGATATTCAAACATGGAAAGAAAATAAGCTTTAAAGATGTTATTGAGAAATTATATTCTCCCTCGAACTTTAATGGAAAGTGGGGAAGCTGAAGTGAAAGGTGCATATATGGTATATTGCAAAATAAGGGAATAAAGATACAATCATTCTCAAAACTCATACGCAATCTTGAGCCTTTTATGCAAAATGGATATTTAGACATGGAAAGAAAAAAAAGCTTGAAAGATGATATCGAGAAATTATATTCTCCTTTGACCTCGTCATGGAAAGGAGGAAGGCCAAAGTGAAAGGTGTATATATGGCATATCGCAAAATAAGGGAATAGGGGTACAAGCATCCTAAAAACTCATACCCAAGCTTGAGCCTTTTATGTAGAATGGATATTCAAACATGGAAAGAAAATAAGCTTAGGAGATGCTATCGAGAAACTATAACTTCCTGGTGGAAAGGAGGAAAGTGGAAGTGAAAGGTGCATTTGTGGCATGGAGCATCTAGAAAGTATGGAAGGTTGTCAAAGTGGTTTTTGAATTGAAAAACACATACCTTTTACCTAGACACATCTTGTAGTGAATGTGCTAGGGTTGCCTATTATTCTCCATGACAAGAAGCCCTTGGTTGAATTATCTTGGTTCTTCACTGTAAGATTATTTAAAATTGAGAGTGTTAGGTCTATTTTGGATATATTTGACCAAACTCTCAAGAATGGGTTTGATGGCTAGAATTTAAATAGATGTCTACACTTATGAACTTGAATAGAGCAACATTCATATAATCAAAGACTTTATTCTAGGTTGATTTGATGACTATCAATTGTCTTATTGGTAAAAACAAGTTATGGAAGCTCAAGCCCTATCAAAGACATGGTTTTTTAAAGATCAAAAGCACATGTGAATCCTTGGCTTCCATAGGTGGCCTTTAAGACATGGTCTCTCATTTTGTGAGGCCTAGGTGTTGGCCATCATTTAGTTCATCTTGGCATCTTCTATCATACATGTTTTTGTAGTGTTTAATCGAAGTATCTTAAACATTGTTTTTATTCCATCTAAGTATTTTAAACATTTGTTTTGGTTTTATTCATTTACTAAATATTTTGGTAATGGGTCTTGGTCTTTTGTCGCCATTTATCTCTCATCTCCATCCCTAAGAAGGCAACCCTTTTAGGAGACAAATTACCTTGGATTGTAGAATTTCATACTGCATCGTAACTTATTTAAATTGAAACTTTAATTTTGATTTGGAAGAAATGATGAATTTTCTTTCATAAGCCGACGCAATTTCATTTAATATTAACCTTTCTTTGCATATTACATTATAGGCTAGATGGTAGAGTTAGATGCTGTGCACTTGAATCAACTTCTCGATTATTGGGCTCTTCTATGCACCATCAGTGGAGAGTCCCCCACAACTTCCCCAACTCCATTTACTAGCGCTCAACATCTTAATTGAATGGTGATAGGGATCAACATAGAGTTGGTACGGTTGTTGTAAGAGAGTGTAGGGAGCACTATTGTCACTAGTTAGGTAATGCTCCAACATAGCCCGTGAACAGTAAGTTTCTTGTATTATCATTAACAATTGTTGAAGGGAAGAAACAACTAAAACATGATCATTGATAGGTTTATGCATATGAATCGAAGCTAAAGAATAAGGCCAAGGTCATCTCATAAAGGTATTTCACTCACCTTAACACTAATACCACAACATGAACTTCTCGAATAATATTAATATTTATATATTTATGATAAATCTGCCATTAAAACTCCAACACCAATAGCATGTCATGTAGATCCTTGATTTTCCCCATTTCACCTTTGGTTTCGGGCCCTTCATTATATAAAATTATAGGATGATAGAATTGATAATTTCATTGATCTATTGGAAAATAATTATAATCATGAAACTCATAACTCTTCTCATCGCCAGAATGATTTGAAGTTCGAAGTCTTCTTATCATCAGAAGGAAGAAAGGTCCCGAACTGAGGACTCATAAATCCTCTCATCACAAGGAAGGAAGGACATAAGGAGGGTGTCGAACTCCGAAGTAAGTAAAATACCTAATTGACACTAACTACATTGATATAAACCAGTATAGACCCATCTAACTCCGGTTCTACAAAGAGCCGAGAATGATCAAATATGCAAACCTTTCACCACTAAACTACAACACAAATCCCTCTTTATTCTTATTTATTTTTTTATGAGAGACAAACACTTCCCCTCCGCCAATTGTAAAAATGCACCTTCTCGGCGCAATCAAAACCAATAGGTAACTAAGGTATCCTATGTCATTGATAAAATTCAACCGATTGCAACTTTGGCTAAAGTTGCAATATATAAAATCATCCTCGGCATAAAACGGAAATCTACACGTGATATATATATCTCTCTGAAGACATTTTCCAGAATGTATATATTCCTATGGGCGCCCTTTTCAAAGGGTCCTCTTTCAGTCTCTCCTTCGCAACCATGACACTCTCAGCTCGAATTTGAGCAGGCTGCAACTCGAGTCTGAAAGCCAAACGATTTTATACCGTCTGCCGGTAACAGCTACTTGTAATAAATTTTCAAACGCACCCGATTTTGGCCCATATCTTTGTTATGTTTAAACTCTGGATCAGACTGTAGATTAATGACTTCTCTTAGGCTGTGAATACACCTGCCTATTAATGGAAGGCGCTAAAAAAATATCCATGGACTTGATTTAAACAGCTTTTCCCAGACACAGCAATTTTTTATCACTCCAACTAAGGTTATCATCGGAGCAGCGCCTGCTCAGATTTCAAATGTTACGTTCAATAAATTGATGAATTAATTTATCCACACAGAAATTTAAATTATCGAAGGCAGCAAATACCTAGTTCTGTAAGACCTTTCTGTATTACGGGGCTTATCCATCTTTTGTTACAAGAGTGAATAGAGCGCTCACAGCAGTGGTGGCTTCGACAAGTAAAACCTGATTCGGTGATTGGACTTTAGGGTTTCAGGGCTTCTCAGGGTTTTACAGCAACGAATTCATGACATTATAGAAAATTCAAGGTACTAATTCTACATTCAATTACAAAATGGAGCTTTAAATATGTTTTTGTGTGAAGCTTTTTTGCTATTTGATGAATGCTGTTACTGCTGTATGCTTGCAAGGGCATTATTTAAAGCCCCAGGGCAAACTCTCTTCATTGCATTTAAACAGGCCTTAAAAAAGAACGGATGAGCATTTGCTTTGCTTATCACAATTGATTTCATTCCGTTTTCTCATCATGGCGGACGAAAAGCGCCTACAAATATGGGTTTCCGATCAACTGCACATGCTTCTGGGCTATTCCCAACCAGCAGTAGTTTCTTTTATCATTGGCCTGGGTGAGCATTCTATACTGAGAACCCGGAGCTTTGAATTTTGATTTAGCATTGGAATTTCTTTTTCGCTCTGGTTATTGCAGAGGAGACCATTTTTACAAATTGTGATGACATTTTGTACATTTGCAGCTAAGAAATCATCTTCAGTTGCAGACGTGGCGAGCCGACTTTTAGAATATGGTCTTCCATCATCTTCAGAAACACAATCATTTGCGAATGAGCTTTATACCAAAGTGCCACACAAAACAGGTGGCATGAGTGTAAGTGATATATTAAATGTTAAGTTTTCCCGTCTTTTTTTAAAGGGTAAAAGCATATTTTTTCCATCTGTGGGGAGCTATGAACCTCAACTCCACATTATCACAGAAAAATCCACTTTAATGCGGCTTGTCAAACTTGGCCAACTTTTACACATGTTCAGAGCTCTATGTTCCCCGGGGTTTGAGCCCGGGTCATTATCATGGTTGATGCTCCTTCTCAATCACGACAGAGTATACGTTTTTCATTTTACACACTCACACATACATATATGTTTTTTTAAAGGGACGATATTTTATTCAAAAGCATGAAAGCTGGTGCAAGCGTTACATTCCAACAAAATAGGGTGCCTCCGCTTACCATATAACTATTGAATAAATACAGGTTGGCCCTAGTCTGCGCTTTGTATACATTTCCGCAGAAGTCATTTAGCCCTTACCTTTTACAGTCTGAAGATTCATATGGACAAACTTGCTATCACTTGTTTTAGAACTTTACGAGTTGCTTTTGCACTCACATTATGTAATTGCACTGATTGTACTTCTGAATCCCGTTTACCTACTATCGTGGTCATTCATCCTCCATAGAATCTGGCTGATTTTCATTGATATTGATCTTGAATGTATTATTGATGAAGAGATGGTTTGTTTTAAATGGCTCAATGTTCAAGGTTTAGTGCCTGAATGGATTTAAAGCCTTCCCTAAAACCAGTTTGGCCAAGACCCTATTTCATGCCTTAGAAGTATCCATGCATGCGAAGCTTTTGGGCACATGGAGGGGAACTTGAAGCTATGCACTCCGCATATTGCATACCACTTAGAAGCGAAGTGTATGCGGAGGTGGTTGCATGTATAGTGAAGGGTGTGGCGGAGTAGAGGTGATAACCCTGTGCTCCGCAGTCTGCATAGGAAGACATAGACTATGTGGGAAGCAAAGGCTATGCAGTGATGCGGCAGACTAGTGAATGGAGTGCCTCTACATTCTGGACTCTACATAAGAAATAGAAGTCCGCTGCATAAGAACAAGGGAAAGGCATAACAAACAAAGCATCCCTGAGACAAAGATCTGGCTAGTAGGTGGCGTGGCCACACTGTGGCACCACATGTATAGGCCAGCTTATCAGGAGGGACGCCACACTGTGGCACCACATGTATAGGCCAACTTATCAGGAGGCACCATGTGGTAGTTTGAGCAAAGCCAAACTGTCTAGATTGTGCAGAATTAGAAAACACAAGGGAAACTGTAACAACCTTTACCAAAAGAGTCAGGTAGGTAGTTGAATAGGTTCAGGGAGTCTCTTGGGCTTCCGTAAGGGAGAGGAGGTAGAAAGGGCAATAAAGAGGTAGAACTGAGGGAAAAAGAGGAGGGGGGAATGAAAGCTTGGGATTTTAATGGTGCAGAGTGCAGACGAAGAGAGAGGAAGATGCAAAAGAGGAAGTTTGTCCATAGAGCAAAGGAGGAAGAGGATCCCAATCCTGTCCACGAAGAATGTAGATTGTCTCTGAGCTGAAGTCTCAATCTGCCAAATACTGTCAAGTTGTAAGAATACACAGTTTCTTTAATTGAAATTGCAGAGCTCCGCTTTGTAATGATCCCTAAGCATAAAAAGAGTCCAACAAAGGCCATTTTGTTGCTGGTTTTCCCATTTGGGTTTCCATGGTAAAATCACTGTGTAATATTTGTGTTTATTTTGATTGTTTTCTTCAACACAATATTTTGCATTTAATTATAGTCTGCAAGTATTTTACAAATCAAAATGCATGCTTATTGAAAAGCAAGCAGAGATAATAATGAATTAACTTTTACATCATTTGAGGTCTGTACCGGTGAATCAACTCGGCCATAGGATGAGTGATTATGGATCATATAACATCTTCAAAAATACTTGGATCTCTTCCCCCTCCATTTTGATCCAAGGAATTGTCATATTTATCTTTTTTTAAAGATATTGGTATGTAGTAAATTTGGGAGCTATCCAATGGCTCCTCTTTATCAGTCAAGTTGTTGCTTAGATCCTCTTTTCCTTCTTGCAGCTTCTTTGGAGGATAATCAAATGGTGATGCTTTTTTGCACCCTGCCACTAGGTGGGTTTTTGAGGTGTTCGCTTCATGTTTCTTCATTCATATGGATTTTGAGAGGCTTGAGAACTATCTATATTACAATTAGGGCACAAGGACACAAGGTGCCCATAGAAATTGGACCTGCATTTGTAGGTCACTTACTCACAGTCCAATTTTTATTTCCATGTAGTATCACCCACTTTTAGCCAACTTTCTTTCTATAGGCCTTGTTCTAAATCCATTTACAGGCACATTCTTGCAAATGTTTTTACATCCCCATAATGTTTTTATTAGTTTCAGTAGAGCAATACCATTATTTTCTCAATGCATTTCGAATGCAGAAAATGAGGATCTTCCAGTCATTCTTTATATATTTAATAACACTAGATTTGGAAATGGAAATCATGCATTTGGGGCCCTAGAACTAAAGGTCTAGTTGGGAAAGTCTAACCCATTTTGGTGTTGAAGAGAGGGAATCGAGGGAGGGGTTGAACTTTGAAGGTGGTGTATTAGGGTTTCATGCATAAGCATGCATGACACAAGAACCATGTAGCTGGATGAATGTTATATTCCCTATTCTCCACATAATAAAATTCCATGATTAAGAGATCTTGAGCATAAGGATGGATATATGCTTCTTCCTTGAGGAGGGGTTTCCAGTATTGTGATACCTAGTCCGAGTCATGTAAATCTGTGAGACAAGGCCAAAGTTTGTTGAAAGAGCATATTAGACCATGTTCTAGATGGAAATCTGCTCGTTCTACAACCTCTTGGCCAAGAGAAATAGTGGGTATTGAAGCCACTCTCTATGATGAAATGGCCACTAGAGCGAGAGCAGGACAATTCCCTAGAGCTTGTGGGTGTGTTGACACCCAAACTTACATCGCAGTAGTTAGTGGAGACCCAGTGCAACTCTAGACATGATGCCCATTGTCACCTTGGTGTTCATGTCTCTTGCTTTGGGTTGGTTTGTGCCAACACTAGGGGGTATCCGTAACATTGCCTATGACCTATGGGTTTGACCTATGCTCTTCATTTTGATTGTTCTTTTGCAGAAGAACTCTTGTAATTGTGTTAGTAGAGGAAAAATAAAATACTTGAAATGGTTTGGAATAATCAAAACTTACCAACACCAGAGCTTGCACTATAGCATTCTTGATTTCTTTGAATGTGTTCTTGGAATCTTCATCCCACATGAAATCTGCATCTTTCTTAGGCAACTTATTCAAAGGTTTAATAGTCTTAGCGAAATTCGGAATAAAGTTATGAATTAAATTAACCTTTCCAAAGAATAATTGCAAAGCTTTCAAATTTCTTGGTAAACCAATTTCTCTTATACCTCTAATACTTTCAGTATCAACTTTTTACTTCCTCTTTACACATGATATGGCCAAGTAACTTACCTTTTGCCACTCCAAAAATTGAATTTTTAAGGTTTAGGGAGATACCATACTTGCGGTAGCTTTCAAATACCCGTCGGAGATGATTGAAACGATCCTTTCTTTTCTTTGAATAAACGGTGAGGTCATCTTCATAAATTTCCAAAATCTTTTGCATAATATCTCTGAAAGCATAGTCCATGGCTTTTTGAAATGTGGCTTCGACATTCATCAAACCAAAAGGCATCCTTAGATATTCACAAGTACCCCAAGGAGTAGCAAATGTTGTCTTAGCTCCATCTTCCTTTTTTACTGCGACTTGATTAAAACTGGAGAATCCATCCAGAAAGGATAACATTTGAGAACCTGTAATCCTCTGCAATAGAAGCTCCATGTTGGGCAAAGGATAGTTATCCTTTTCTGATACAAGATTTGGATTTCTGAATTCCATGCAAACTCTTAAATCACTTGTTTTCTTTCTGGTGGGCACCGAATTTGAAAGCCATTATGAGTATCTGATTGGAGCAATGATTTTGGCTTGACCATTTTTTGTAATTCCTTTTGGTCCAAAGGAGCCAATTTTGGATTCATCTTTTTCAACTTTTGTCTACATGGTTGCACACCTTCTTTCAATGGTATAGCATTCTCAATATATCCGTGTTGTAGGTCTTCAATTCGTCACAGGACCAAGCAAAAACATTCCTAATTCACAGACCAAACTTTCCATTTCTCTTCTTTCTTTGGGAGTAAGCTCTTTACCAATCTTGACGGGTCTTGGATCCTTGGGAGATCCAATGTCAATTTCAATGTACTCTTTAGGCTGGAGCTCCATTTCTTTCTTTTCTTTATATTTGTCATCTCTATCAAAAATCCTTTCCATTGATACTCTTTCAATAGGAACAAGGTTCTAATCTGGTTTTGCCAATCTTCTTAGTTATCAACAACCAAAGGCCTGAAAACTACTTGAAAATTTTCTGATTCTACAATGCCTTGCCAGGGTAAAGAACGGAAAAAGAGACTGCTAGGGAATCGACCAACTGATTTTGAACTTTGTGAACCACTTTTAAAGATAATGCATTGAAATTTTTCGTGGCCAATTGCATTGCATCCCTGTACCTTTTCAACCTTTGATTTTTACATGCAAACTTTCCTTCGACTTGCATAACAATTAGATCAGAGTCGCCAATAATCTCTAAAAACTTAATACCATAATCTTTTGATATGTCAAGGCCATATAAGAGAGCCTCATACTCAACCACATTGTTAGTACCTATTATCACACTACTTGTAGTTGCCCGAAATGATGAATCCTACACAGGATGGTAGAGAGGATAGGCAACCAAAGAGGTGAACCACGCAAGCCTTGATTCCCAAATGGATTGGTTGTCACGCCAATCGAGGCACCCTTCACTTTATGTTATCTAAGCCCAAGACAACAATGGGGGAGACCTAGATCAACTTCCGACAGGAGGGATCCAACCAGGACATCGGATCAAATTAGATGAATGAAGTACATAAGGTGTTAGGTATAATGAACCCTAGATCTATGGATGAAGTCACAAGATGAAGTATAAGTTGGATCAAGAGGCTTAAAGGATGTGAATTTGGTCCAATGTGAAAGTACAAGTGACTTATTAGCTTAATTATAAGATCCAGGATCAAGGCACTAGCAAATGATAGAAAAATCCATTGCCTTTGGAATCGTGTCCAAAGCAGAGAGGTTAAGATTAGGATTGGGGCTATCTAGCACCTTTTATTAGACTTGATTAAGAGATATGACAATATCAACACACACAAGTCCCAGAACAAGCATTAAACAACTGAGAAACAAGCCATAACAGGAAGTGCGCAAGGGTAGAGAGATTAATGCCTAGGTAGATGGGCCACAAGGAGTCCCTCAAGGGTGACGCCCTTGAGAACCCACCTTGGGTTATGCCTAAGGTGAAATACCTAGAAATGGTTTGCCAGTAAACCAAGTTGTTTGAGCTAGAGAATTTTTCGATTAATTTATAGTTAGGGTTTTGATAATAAATGAAATGGCCAATGGATTGGAACCCAAAATAGTTGAATCAAGAGTAGATCTTACCTGGATAATCTTGCGGATGCCTTGATATTGATGATCTATGCCTTCTTGATCAATTTGAGGTGATTTGAGTGAGTGTCCAAGGGAAATCGATTTTCCCCAAGAAGCAAGTGCGCCCTCCTCTCTTGCACAACAAAGTACATAAGTTAGATTTATTGCATCAAGAGAAAATGACTGTAAAAACAAGAGACATACCAGCTAGACATCAAAGATCTTAATGATACTATTGAAAACCCCCTTATATTAGCAACTTCAAACAAAATGAGTTGAGGAGCCCCCTGCAAAAACGTCCCAAGTGAAGTCGCCCTCCTGTAGATAAACACTATTTCCACGAATATTTGGATTCACCACAAAATCTCAAATGTTAGGTGACGATAGACTTTTCAATCAACATCTAAGAACATCCAATCAAAGAACATCCAAGAAGTGTCTGCAAATGTTTCTTCTATTATCAAATTCCAAGAGCTAAAGGGCCTTTTACAATGAGGGGGTCTCTCCTTTAAATAGCAATGGGAGAGACCAAAACCCTAACCACCTTTTTGATGAGTGGTTGAGATCAAAAGATACATAAGTTATAATCAACGGTTGAGATGAGCTCAATATAAAGTACAAAGATCAACTCAAAAATATAAGAGGGCGCACTAACAAAATCGCCCTATGGGGGACGTACCACATAAAAGTGACTTAAGTCATGGCATAAGCTCATGGTGGGTCTAGGAGGTGATATAATCCGTCACTAGTGTGTCCCCATGGCACAATATCATCAAATAATATCATCAAAGTACAATAATGTGACCACATGGCCAAATCGTGCCCCCTCAAAGACACAATAAAATCATAAAACATGATCCCGGAGAGTGTGGGGCCCACTGAATGATGTAACTGCTCTGGAAGGTGTGGGAGACATCACACACATCATCAAAATCAACTCTATGCCATTTCCTTGCCTCAGTAGCCCAAATCGAATTCCTCTGTAGCCATTTTACCATTTATTATTCCTCTGTAAATCACCTGTAGAAGATAAAAATGCCTGTAGCTCGTTACCTGGTCACGCGGGGCCAAAATTGACTGCACAACATGTCTGGGAGTATGGTAATATAGTAAAAACAAGTGGTTGGACCCCATACTCCCTCTGTAGTGCCCTAGGTGAATCAAATAAAAAGTCAAGCTGCTTTGCCAGGCCATTTTTAATGACAAATCTGCACCATAATGATAAACTGAAGAATACCTCAATTGAAAATGCCTGAAACTGCAAACTGAGTATCCCAATGGACTCAGAAGATCCAAATGCACTAGAGATGCATACTCATACACCATGTGGATAATTGTATAATCATATAATATCATAACCATGCTCGGACAGAGAAAAAATTATAATCTGTAAATGATCAAAATTATAAAAATACCACAAATCACCATATGAAACCTGTAACTGCTCCATGGAACCACCTGGTGGGCAATGAAAGACCATATATCATCAATCTCTAACATTACTGGTCTAACTCATCTCATGTCCTGTGGTTGACTTGGTCAAACTGGGTTTGACCAGGTCAAATTGACCAATAACATGACCCAGGCTAAAAGATCAAAATGCTGCAAGTGTAATTGCATATAACATGCTTCGTTAGTCATTCAAATAGCAAGACTATAAACATAAAGTAGCATTTCATTGGCGGTTTAAAACAAGATATTCAATGTAAACTTTATAAATAATAATACCTCAGAACAAAACCTCAAGGGTATACTCACTTCATGGCTGTGATAAATTTGCTAGTAATGGGTGAGGATGGACAAATATAAGGCTAGGCTAGGGGATGACTGTACAAACTCAACACTGTGATACTTTGGATGTAGGAAAGGGGATACACACTCAAGCATATGTTGGATAAAAATAACACAGGGGATGGCAGTGTCTCACAAATGGATAAGCTGTTTGGGAAGTGCTTATTCAACCTCGACAGATGTCTACAACTCACATCGAAGCTGACTCAGCTCCGTGAGGATCTTTTCTAGAGCTGCCATGACTAGGTGTCCGACTAACCGTAACTTGAGACTCTAGGGGACACTTAGAATTAGCTGTCCCCTACTCCATCTCACATCACAACCCGTAGGCTCCGTAAGGAAATAATCATTACATTCAATTTATAAGGCCAACAATCTTTGGATTTAGCATATATTTAACCATTGCTGTATTTGGGCCTTTCATTTCATTTCAATTTGTTTCCATGGCCAGCAGTCTTTAGATTTGGCATATATTTATCCACTGTTTTTATTAAGCCTTTAGATATCCCTTCTTTGGGGATTTTACATTTCATTCATTTCCATAGCCCTTCTTTCATTGTGCTTAGAAACATAGTTTTGAATTTCATTTCAGTGGGCTTTCATAAGATATACAATAGTTTCCAAATACATGTAATGATGGTAGTACTATCTGTTTTAGGTTTTAGCCAACACAACTTAGGCAACTCAGAGCCGAGGCACAAACTAAACATGGATGCTTATCCAACAAAGAGGCTAGAGTGGGGAAGTCCTCCATATCACAGGCTAAGGTGTAAGTCAAGGTGAAACTTAAAACTGGAAGATGACGAATGGGTGGAGATAGTGAAAAATGATGCCAAAGCTAGCAAGCCATATAATGGTGGGAATGATCTCTTCCATTCTCCTAGAGAGGGTGAAACCAATGAGTATAGACAAGAAATTCACAATTCTGAGCAAGCTAGACCATATAAATATACTTCAACAACCATGTCCATAATATATATATAGACCGCTAGGTCGTGACTACTAAATGCTAAATCAAGCTACCAAAATGACCAATAAAGCAACATAAACCAATACACATCAATATACTGGCCTGGTCATATATCTGTACCAATCATCTGAATCATCAACGGTCAACTGGAAACCTGCTGCTGCATCTCTAGGCATTGCACACTGCTCTATATGGTAAAAATGGCTACATCGGTCATCAAATCTAAGTTCCTGAAACTCAGTCATGGCATAAGGTTGTACTGGCTGCTCATAAAATAAGAGTTATCTTGAAATGAATGCTCATCTGATGCTCATCTCAAGCATCTCAATGTAAAGGACTGGCTGAAAAAAGGATTGGAATCTGATCTGAAAATATGGTAGCCCAGCTACTATATATGTGATAAGTTGATAACAGTACCTTCAAATTCTAGGCGGAAAGAGAAATAACAACTATCAACATGATGAGAAGTTGATACAATACTTGCACCTATACTTGATTGCGACTTGGCTTTGTCAAATTTCATTGTCCAAAACTTATCAGTGTCTTCTTGAGGAGCAATTAGTGGCGAAGACTATATAGGACCTGATATCATTTTGAAAGCAAACGATTTCATTCTTTGAATCTTCTAGGTCTTTTACGTGGTGTCTTCCCATGGGTTCTCTATGTAGCACCACAAATGTTCCTTCAGTTGTTGGAATTGTGGCATATGACAAGTCCATCTGTGTCTAAACACCTAAATCGACAACCCGCTTTCTTGACAATAGCATGCCCCATGATTTTGGCACGTCGATGATAACAATATCCACCAATAACTCAATGCTAGGGTGTGCTGCAAGATTGACCCGAACTTCTTTGATTAACTTGTAAACTTTAACCTTGCAAGAATCCATATTATAAATATTTCGATATGGTCTTGAAAATTTCAACCCCAACTTCTACATTAAGGGAAAGGTCATCACTCTTGCGAGACACCCGAATCCAACATATAGTTGTGCAAGATCAAATCACCAATTATCGATGATATAAAGAAAGGTTGATTTGTTGGATTCTTCTTCTCTGCAAGATTCAAATTATGAAGGATTATGGGTAAGCCTTCACTTTCCTTGATGGCACATGTATTTGGCATTGTATCTTCCATTCCCATTTATTCGACTATCCTACTTCTCATTAATGGAATTTTTACCAACATGACCAATAGGATGGTGACCTTCAAAGCATTTGCTTGACCTGAAACATCAAAATTGAGATTTTTTTTTCAGTATTCAACCAATTGAAGACTTACCTACAATTACCTGACTTTGCACAGGAACTTTGTCTTTAGGCACTTCGGGAACTTGCGGTTGTCTTGATTGTGGGATAGCCTTCTTCTTTTGATAGGTAACACTTTTGAACATGTTCTCATACATTTTCTTAATCTCCATAGGGGAAGGAATTTCTCGTAGGAGCTTAGTAGCTCTGTCAAACTTCAATGGATTTCCTTTTTACTTCCTACATATTCTCATAAGATAAATTGAATTGTTGCCTAATTTCAAATAAATTGTTACATACCTCGGGATCGCCTTCATTGAACTGAATGTTGTTTTTGATACCAAGAACACGCTTAGGGGGTAATGGTGATTCTATTTCTTCTTCATCATGTCCTTGGAAAATAGTCAAGTCATTTAAGGCAAAGTCTTCTCCTGTTGCATCATGAGCTAAAGCACTTACTATCCACGCACCAGCATAAAACACTCCACTTTGCATCTCTTGAGAAAACATTGTTCTGTTTCGGGCATCCTCTTCCTTATCTGCAACGACCACAACCTTCTCAAAGTTCAATTTTTTTTTTTGATTCCGATTAGGTAAATTGTTCTCCATAGGATAAGTATCAAGTTCATCAACACTCTCTATTTCAGGCTCATCATTGATTTGTGAAGCATGAGGATTGTTAGGATTATTAGCAACTTCATTGCTTCGACCTAAAGGACTCAAAAGATATCGATGCACATGTTCTTCGGTAGCTACAAAAGTCATGATATCAGTAATTAACTCCCCTGGGGTTCAGAAACTCTGTTGATTTCTATTGGGAAATTAAATTTTTATTGGAGGAATGTTGACTTCATGAGTCTCTTCTCAAGAATCCATTAATCTATTTTGAGGAGCTTTTGCTACTACGACTGCGGGGGCCCTTATTTACTCAAATATCTCCGATGAACTTCTTTGATTAGGTGGAGCATTTTCAACCTAATGACTACTAGTTCTACCAATACCCTCTTGACTTCGTAAGCTTGAAGGCCCAACAATTCCCATTTCTGTGATTGACCATATGCCCAATGGTTCTTCTTGCACACTCAGCCAACAAATTCATTAATACTTCTATCCTTATCTGTTAGATTTTGCACTTTAATTCAATTTAGTTTTATCTTTAAACTGAAAGATAGACAAGCACAACAAAACACAAAAGACACAAGCATTTTCCTTGGGGAAACCATAAAGGAGAAAACCTCGCAACTTTCTCAGAAATAGATTTGCCACTAGTACAATATCAATCAAGATGGAAAACCCAAAACATAAGATGTCTTCTGCAGCTCTCTCTCTTTCTCCTCCAACGAACTTGTCTTCTCTCTCACTTGGTGCGAACTTGCTTGAGTGAGTGTGAGTGCCAAATGAGAGAGTGACTCTCTATTTATACTTTAAGTGAGAGTGACCTAATTCCTCAATGGGGCCGACTTGTCTAACTGACTATGCCGACCTGTCCTAGGGAGACTCAAAAATACAAATTACATTTATCCTTTGGGGAGCCATTGTCCCGACTTACAATGGAGGTTTTACCTCGATATTCTTGCATGACCAAATGCAACAATGACATCTCCAAACGGAGGAAAAATATCTTCGACGGAGGTACAAATAAAAGTGCAATAATAATATACAAATGAATATCTTCCGAAGTTACATTTACAACAACACTCCCTCTTAACTAGGAAGGTATTCTCTCGCCACAGTCATCATCACTCTGGACAATGTCATCATCACTGGATCATCATCAATGTTGGAACATCATCAACACTTGGATCAACATCATCGCTATTGCAGCAATCCTCATCTCGTTGATGATTGACTAGTGACATCTCTCGAATCTATCCGTCATGAGAAGTTCTACAGAGCCAACCCTTTTTCATGCTGGATGTAGGCCTAGCTCTCATCTAGGTCTTCATCATCTCCACGAGCAAGCCATCAACTAGGTACAACCCAAGACCACACATTACATTTCCACAGCAATCACCTGCGTCTCCTACTATCATTGTATCCGGATCATCTCATCATCACACACGGAGAACAACCTAGGTGCGTACATCATGTCCTTCAGACCACCTGCGTCTTCCACCTAGTGGATACAGCCTAAGTCACCTGGTTCAAGTTCGTGTTTGAATTCGGCGACCTTGAAATTTGGCAAAAAATCGGCACTTGAAATTTTGGTGATAAAAATTGGCATTAAGTTCGAACGACTATAAAATATGGAAATTATAAAAATATATGAAAATTTTCAATAAATTTCTTTATGCTCATTAAACTATGAACACTAAACACATCAACAATCAACATGATAGTCATAGAATCATAGAAATAATGAACACATCAAAATAATGAAGTATGAACATGATAGTCATTGAAACATAGAAATAAAAAATATGGCAACAAGACTGATTAAACATATATTTTGAAAACATTAGAGTCTACATGACTACATCTTGACCGAAATTTAAAAACATGTTCATAAAGTGATAAAGCATAATGTAAAAATGTCATCAATATTTATGCTAGCCACTATTTAGCAAATTCCCAAAAAGAAACTAGAAGTCTAGAGACTAGAACAAGAACACAAGTTTTATTCTTGTTGTTCTCATGGCCTACTTGTTACATCAAAAAGCTCTAAGTCATCAAGAGCACTTGGGGGAGTGAAACCACTAGAATCATGATCAGCATTGGATTCATCACTCTCATTGTCAAGATCATCTTGATCTCTTAATGCATCTGGAATAGGCTCCAACCATGGACTAGAAGAATTTGTCTCATCTTTATCCATATTGCTTAAAGCCAATTGCAAGTTACTGCGAACATAAACAAGATCTCCTAATTTTCCCGATAACAACCTGTTTCTTCTCTTGGAATGAATATGGCTAAAAGCACTCCAGTTCCTTTCACAAGCTGATGCACTTGATGTTTGGCTCAAGATATGAATTGCAAATTTTTGCAATTCTGGGGCTCCTGATGCATAAAACTCCCACCACACTGCTGGAGCAGCCAAAGCCTTATCTCTCTTTGCTGCTGCGGTTCCAAATAGGCCTTCTTGTAACCTGTATGCTCTAATTTGGGATCTAACCAAAGTTGCAATAGACTCATCTGGATGCATCCTGTCAATGGCCTCATAAAGTCCACTCATGACCTCCTCATCTTGATGTCTTTGTATTGCAAACAATGTAGGGTCCAAATAACATGCTGCTGCATGTAATGGGCTATGCATCATCTTCCATCTCTGATCAACCACCTCCCATATCTCTTTATAATCAGCTTCCACAGTATCAAAAGCACTTGCAATCTTTTCCTTGCAACGATCCATGGCCTCATAAATAAAGCCCATAGAAGGCTTATCACCATCAACCATGCGGAGCACCTCAACAATTGGATCACACATTTTTAGGACTTTCTAAGCATTTTCCCAAAAGCTATTGTTGCTTGGCATTATTTGTTCAACATGCTTTCCCTTTGAATCTTTTGAAAGGTGAGATCTCTCCCTCTCAGTAGTGCAAAAGATACTTCTTATGTTTTTTTTTCCTCAACAGTTCTTTTCAGAGTGATGTAAAATGCGGCAAACCTTGTATCACAAGGCCTCAACAACTCTTTAGATCCATTTTTCCTGTATAAGCTCAAAGTGAGACGATGATTAACGACAAAGTTTGCAGTAGTTTTTGCTCTTCGGATTGTCTCATTAACCCATGGAAATTTAGCTAAATCATGCAGCAATAAATCCAAGCAATGAGCTGCACATGGGGTTCAATAAATAGTTCTATACTTCTCCATAATAAGCTTTCCTGCACCAACACAATTTGAGGCATTGTCGGTGACAACTTGGACCACATTTTGCTCCCCAACTTCGTGAATTGCTTCATCCAAAATGCTGAAAATAAATTCTGATGTTTTCACCGCATTCATCGCATCAACTGCCTTCAAAAAATATACCCCTTGTGGACAATAAACAAGAACATTAATAAGTGGTTGATGGCATGAATCTGACCAACCATCACTCAAAATAGTGCAACCTGTAGTCCCCCAAGTCTCTTTAATTCCATCCAACCTATTTGTCACTCTTTACTTAGTTTTTTAATAGTGTGGTCCTTAAAGCTTCAGATCCAGGAGCAACATATCCCTTGCCAAAACCAACAATCTTCTTAACTGCATTTTTAAAAAATGGACTTCTTGCCACATTAAATGGAATGGCACATGAATAAAAACATTTCTGCAACAACATCATCAACTTGATGTTTCTCTACAGGTTTCCAAAATGTGTTTAGTGTAGCTGTTCCACCTGTGGCTGTATTTGATGGGGTGGAACTTGAGCCACCAAATTTTGAGGTGTGAGAAGTAATTTCGGGTGAAGAAGAGACATCAATCTTCCTCAGAATTCTCTGCCTTTTTACTTCTTGTTTTCCCCTTTCTGTTTTTGATTTCTCATAGTCTTTTCACACTGCATCTTTCTGCTAATCAGATATTCCTTTGCATCCTTCCACACCACCTCCACTTCCATTACTGTTACAAAGAAGGTGGTCCATTACCCGAGTTAAGGTGCCACAAAACTTGTGCCCGCAAAGCTGACAGGCAACATATAATCCTTCTCTCTTGACATATTTCCATGCCTCTGTAGAAGATTTATGGGGTGCCATTCATTAAAGTGTTTGCAAAACGAGTGGCCAAATTTGTATTTAATGGATCATTAAATTTCCTACAAATTATAATGAGAATTTTAATTTTATTTGATGAAATTTTTAACTGTCCAGTGTCTAATGTGATAGTCTACTGTCTGATATAGTGAATTTTCTAAATGATACTGAAGTCTGCAATACCAAACAGTTTACAAATTACATATTATAATTTACACTAAAAAAATTACAACTTATAGAATTAGCTATAGCTTACAGGAAATCAATAATAAATATTGTTGTAAAATAAATAATGAGAAAAAATTTCAAACCTGGGCTATCCGAATTCTGAGCATTGGTTATCGTATTCGTGCCTGGGCAGTGGGATCCAACGTTCATGCAGAGTCTGCAGACTGCAGTTGAAGCCGAAGGGGAGTCCGAGACTGAGCCGCTGCCCGCCACTACAGTGACTCTACTAGGATCCAGCAAAGACCACGGCCGACGGGTTGAGGACCGGGGTAGCTGCGTGATTGGCGCCGGTAGAGGTCGTGTACAGTTCTGAGGTCGTTGCGAGGTCGTGGCCTGCAGGTTGTTGGAGCAGTGGAGCAGTGGAGCCTGACGACCGTTGCAAAGCCCGATCGGGAGTCCTGGAGCTTGGTGTCGGCGGTAGACTGCAACACAACCACGGGAGAGGCAGGGAGAGGAGTCCTAGAGCCTGGCGTCGACGGTAGACTGCGTAGTGCACTGGCACTCATGGGTCACAGTCGCAGGTTGCAGCAAGAGTTTTGACGGGAAGTGGGATGGCTTGCACAGAAACAAAAAGAAAACAGAGAAGTCGCGCACGGAGGTAGAAGGTAAGAAAACAAGGTTTCGTTTGCCCGCGGGCCCCGAAAAGGAGGATTTTTTTTAAATTCGATTTTTAAACGATTTTACATGAATTTAATCGAATTTAAACGAACTAGTTCGTGATTCGATTCGGGGGGGAAATTCACCAATGAAAATCAACGAATTTGAACGTTTGAAATCGACAAAGTCGGAAATTCGTCAATTTTCGATTTTCAAGGCAGAAAATAGGCGAATGTGGTGACTTAGGATACAACCTAGGAGCACCCCAGGTGCATTACGTCTCTCTCGGTCAACCCGCTTCTTAAAACATGTGGATACATCCCAGGAGCACCCCAGGTACATTACGTCCCTATGGACCACCTGCGTCTTCCACCATGTAAGATACAGCCTAGGCGCACCCCAGGTGTCTTTATGTCCAGTGGACCTACCAACGTCTCCAAACATGTGGATAAGCCCAGGAGCACCCTAGGTGCATTACGTCCCTATGGACTACCTGCGTCTTCCACCATGTGAGATACAACCCTGGTGCACCTGCGTCTTCTGGTCTCATCACTCCCTCTTTCGAGAAACATCAATTTGGATAACACCAAGCCTCTCTCTGAAGTACTCGAACTTCACTCTCGCTAATGGCTTGGCCAACACATTGGCTATCTGCTCGTTTGTCGCCACATACTGGAGCTTCACTGCTCCTGTCTGCACCATATCCCGGATATAGTGGTACTTGATCTCAATATGCTTCGACTTGTCATGGAACACCGGGTTCTTAGACAACTTCACGTAACTATGGTTGTCACAGAAGATACAAGTCGCCTCGAGGTCGAGATCAAACAAGTCTGACAGTAGCTTCCGACGCCATACTGCGTCACAACTAGTCGAACAAGCTGGAACATACTCTGCTTCGGCTGTACTCAGTGCTACACATGACTTCTTCTTGCTAAACTAGGAGATCATACCGGATCCCAAATTGAAGCAGCATCCTGAAGTGCTCTTCCTGTCTGTGGCACTGCTTGCCCAATCCGAATCAACATAACCATGCAGGTTAATCCTCTGATTCGTCTCATACTTGAGCCCATACTCAATTGTACCCTTCGGGTACCTCAATATATGTTTTGTAGCCGTTAGGTGAACATGGCTTGGATTTGTCAGGAACTGGCTTAGAGTTTTCACAGCAAAACATATGTTTGGTCTCGTGTTCGTTAAATACTTAACGAACAAATCATCTGCTTGTACATCGTGGCATCAACTATGTATGAAGAAGCGTCACACAATAGCTTCAAGTTCGATGCCATTGGTGTGGCCATTGCCTTGCAGTCCGTCATTTTGAACCTCTTCAGAATCTCTACTGCATACTTTCCTTGACCAAGGAAAATCCCATCCGCACTCTGCCACACCTCCATGCCTAAGAAGTAGTGCATCATTCCCAGGTTCTTCATCTCGAATTCTGCGGCAAGCCTTCTCTTTGTATCTGCAATGAGCTCATCCTCCCTTTTTACAAATAGGTCATCTACATATAGTAGGAGTATCACTGGTCTTCTGCCCTCAACCTTGAAGTAAAGGTTGGAATCTGCTTTACTCTTGGTAAAGCCTAAGCTCATCAGAAAGTTGTCCATCTTGCCGTACCATGTCCTGGGTGCCTGCTTCAATCCACACAAGGCTTTCTTCAACTTGCACACATGAGTCTGTTTGTCATGTGTCTCGAATCCCAGTGGCTGCTCCATGTACACTTCCTCTTCAACTACACCATTCAAGAATGCTGTCTTGACATCCATTTGGTGTACCTTCCATTTATTTCATTATTGCAACCAATGCAAGTATAGATCTGATGGAAGTGTATCTTGCTACAGGTGCAAATGTCTCCTCGTAGTCTATGCCTTCTTTCTGGGAGAAGCCATGTGCCACAAATCTTTCCTTGTGCTTTTCTATGCTACCATCTGCAGCATGCTTGATCTTGTAGATCCATTTCGAAGTCACAACAGACTTCCCTACTGGTCTTGGAACTATCTCCCAGACATCATTCTTCATAATCGACTGGTACTCCTTGATCATGGCATCCTTCCATTCCTTCTTCTCTACTGCTTCCTCGTAGTTGGAAGGTTCTTTATCAATGATGTCACATAGTAGGGACACATAGCTGGAGTATGGTCTAGGTCTCTTGCTTTCTCTATGTATCCCAGCTGGAGCACCATACTTCTCTACATCTTGTATTTTCTTCACGTGCCCATGCTGTTCTTCTCTTGTGGGATTTATTCTCACGAAGTGGATCTATAGGTTCTTGTGGTTTTTCCATGTCGCGGTCTTCATGATCCTCTTGAATTGCTTCTTCCATAACCGTGTCTTTGGTTCTGGGAACTTCAGGTTCTTCACTTTCTTCAATAGGTAATTTTCTTGATTTGTTGTATGCTGAATCTTCGTCGAAAGTTACGTCTCTGCTGATCTCGATCTTCTTGAATCTTGGGAAGTATATTTGACAGGCTTTTGATGTGTCGCTGTATCCCACGAATATTCCCTTCTTTCCTGAAGGATCTAGGTTGGTTCTTTTTTCCTTTGGGATATGTTTGTACATCGGGGAGCCAAATATTCTGAGATGGCTGACTTCTGGTTTCTCACCTGAGAAAGCTTCTTCGGGAATCTTGTTGTTCAATACATGGTGAGGTGTACGGTTTTGTACATAGATGGATGTCCTTGCTGCTTCTGCCCATAAGTGCATTGGAAGATCTTGATCATGTAGCGTTGCCTTCGCTGCTTCCATTATTGTTTCGTTTTGCAACGCCATTTTGTTGAGGATTGTAAGGAGTGCTCAACTCCCTCTTAATCCCAGATTTTCTGCAAAGGTCCTTGAATTCTTTTGAAGTGAATTCTCCGCCATTATCTGATCGTAAGGTATTGATCTTCCTCTCAGTGTGATTTTCAACCAAGGCTTTGAATTCCTTGAATTTGCTAAAAATTTCATCTTTGCCCTTCAAGAAGTAAATCCATGTCTTACAGGAAAAATCATCTATAAAAGAAACATAATATACATACTTGCTTAATGAGATGGAAGACATGGGACCACACACATCCGGGTGGACTTATCTCCAATATTCCTTTTGCTTTGCTTTCACTGCTAGGGAATGTCTTCTTCACGTTCTTTCCTTGCACACATCCCTTGCAAATGCCTTCATGCTTTGTCTGGATTTCTGGTAGACTTGAAACTACTTTGCTTGCAATTGGTAGTGCTCTATAGTGCACATGTGCAAGCCTCCTGTGCCATAACTCACCTGGTTCCATGGAGTCATGGACTAATGCTTGTTTTGGTTGACCTTTCAACTTGTACAAGCGTCCCTCTTGCTCTCCAATTACTATTGCATCATTTATTGTCTTTCCTTTTGGCCACATTAGAACTTGGCCATCAACAAATGCAATCCACATTCCTTTAGCATCTAATGCTGAGATGGAGAGAAGATTCTTCTTCAATCCTGGTACATAGAGAACGTCTTTCATCTTTAATGATTTGCCATAATCTAGCTTGTAGGAAGCTTCTTCACTTCCTTTGATGGGATATTGATAATCATCCCCAAGTTTCACCTTGTGAGGTGACTCATGTTCTGACAGGTTGATGAAAGATTCTTTGTACCCCGTCATATGCTTGGATGCTCCACTATCTACAAGCCAATCATTGCTCCCATGTGTGATGGTGCCTATGAGTGCTGAGATTAAGACATTCTTCATCACTTGAAGAATCATCCCTTTCTTCTCTGGTTCTTTCCCTTGCTGGTTCATCATCTTCAGTAGTGTGAGCATGATGCCTCTTTTTGTTGGTTTTCTTGGAGGATCCTTGATTTCTGGGACAATTTCTTGAGTAATGTCCCTTCCCATCACATGTGTAACATCTGATACTGGAGAGATCCCTTCTAGGTCCATGGTGCCTTCTGGATCTTCTTTGATGATGGTCCTCCCTCTTGTTGTGATTTCTTGTAGAGTGAACAGTTAGAGCTTGGTCATCATTAGCTCCCATCTTCTCTTCTCTTGCTACTAGTCGAGCTTCTTCTTGGGTGCATTCTTCCCATAGTCTGCTGAAGGTGATTAGCTTCTTCCTGGCACATATTCCTTGAATGAATGAGTCCCGTGATCTTGGGAGACCATTCAAGGTGGTAATAACTATCTCTCCTTCTTCTACTTTGTCTTTAATTGCTTCAAGTTGCCCTTGATTTGAGAGACCCTTGTGAAGTAAGATTGCATGGTCTCCGAGTGTTGGATCTTCACATTCTTGAGTTGGTTCCTTAGTGTCATCTTTCGATTGATGTTCTTTCCTTTGAATATCTTCGTCAAGGCATTGAACATCTCCTTGGGAGTCTTCAATGATGATACTTGAGGGATGAGGTGATCTTTGATGGAGTCTGCAATAATCCTCTTGGCCTTGACCAAGTTATTCTTGTGGATTGCCTTTGCCTCTTCTCCCTCTGGTTCTGGAACCTCCGCATTGACATACTTGTCCAAATCATTTTCTTCCAGGACAAGAGAGATTCTATACTTCCATGCTCGGAAGTTGTCAGCTCCTTCAAGCTTATCCTCAAGCTTGGTGTGATTTGTCATTTTGAAATGAGAACCTCAAATGGAAATAGCAAAGAATTAGTTCTTACCAATTTGAGATGCCCAACCTAGTTCTGGAGCTGGCTGACCTAGGGTTTGTCAGAGAAACCCTAATTTTCCAAACTTGGAATTTTGAACTTCTGATTGGACAGAAAGATGTGCCTACTCAAGGCGAGTTGTCCAGTGTACTCCTTTGTCCGGATTGATGGAGGAAAACCCCAAAAGTTTGATGCCCTAGTTTTCTCCCGACACTAGTGATTGGGTCAAAAATGAAAATTCTTCAAATTGAATTCTGCTTCCTCCAAAAGATGCGCTCTCCTAGGGCAAGTTAGCCTAGTCCTCTTTTCTTGATGACCTGTGGAGAAAAGACCTTGAACTAGGAATCCCTAGTTTCCTGCTGCTGCACAATGCCTTCTTTTCAGATTGGCTATGATACCATGTTAGAGTTTGCACTTTAATTCAATTTAGTTAGATCTTTAAACTGAAAGATAGACAAGCACAACAAAACACAAAAGACACAAGAATTTCCCTCGAGGAAACCATAAAGGAGGAAGCCCCGCAACTTCCTCAGAAATAGATTTGCCACTAGTACAATATCAATCAAGATGGAAAACCCAAAACATAAGATGTCTTCTGCAGCTCTCTCTCTTTTTCCTCCAGCGAACTTGTCTTCTCTCACTTGGTGCGAACTTGCTTGAGTGAGTGTGAGTGCCAAATGAGAGAGTGACTCTCTCTCTCTCTATTTATACTTTAAGTGAGAGTGACGTAATTCCTCAATGGGGCTGACTTGTCTAACTGACTGGGCCGACCTGTCCTAGGGAGACTCAAAAATACAAATTACATTTATCCTTTGGAGAGCTATTGCCCCGACTTACAATGGAGGTTTTACCTCAATATTCTTCCATGACCAAATACAACAATGACATCCCCGAATGGAGGAAAGACATCTCCGACGGAGGTACAAATAAAAGTACAATAATAATAATATACAAATGAATATCTTCCGAAGTTACATTTATGACAACATTATTTCAGACCTGACCTTCTGAGTTTAATTTGCATTGAGAGAGCCCTCTCTGGTTGGGAAAAGGTCAGTTCCCTTCCTCAAGTGGTTTGAAATGGTTACCTTGGGGATTTCTCTGATACAGTCCAGAGAAATTACTGAGTGCTAACACTCGCTAAGAGGGAGTGCTGGAAATGTAGCTCAGCAGGAACTTCTTGGACATGTTTCAGTATGAGCATGCAAGGAGTGGTTCGAGACATTTCATAAAGTGACTACTTAAGAAAAGTGGGTAATATCTCTATTTTGTAATTCACTTAGAAAAAATGAAATCTTATGTTGTGAAGTCGAGTCTAATAAAGTATTTTATGCACTGATGACTTAGACGTGATTTAATCTAGGCCATCCATCGCAAGATGAGATTAGGGTTTTGGAAAAGCAGAAAGATAGACAAGATAGAGAGGATGGCTGAGTTGAGTAGATTTTAGCGAGCAGGACAGGAGCCAGAGTTCAGGAAGAAGGAGAAACAACCAGAGTTCAGGAAGACAGAGAAACAACAGGGCCATACTGAAGCTGTACAGTTCATACTTTTGTAGCAGCTGGTTCCTCTTTTCTGAGAAGGCAGTATTGATGTGTCAAGGGTGATTTGACTGATTGTACAACTGCTGGTTTTAGCAGACTCTGGAGGTTGCCTTGTAACCTTTGATCACTGAATGATAAGCTGATTTGAAGGAGAAATCATCTGTGTATATGTGTATTTCATATTTATTTTTCCAGCTATTGTGTGATTGATGCCATGTTCAGAAATTAATTTCTGCGGTTGAATATTCTGTAATTGATTCGTTTGATTGAGAACATAAGGAAATCAGTTATCTAGGGTTGGAAATTTTGCCAGCATTGTTGTCTTTGAGATTAAAAAATAGTAAAATACAGAGCCCGATTTTGATAAGCTGTTTCATATATTTTCAAATGGGACAACAAATTCACTGCAAAATTTTTCCAAGAATTAAGTGACATGCAGACTCACCCTTTTCAATCATGAATACAAGAAAAAGGCTACAACCAATTTGACCTGATTTTAGAGTCCATGCTATACTGTAGTTCGAGTTCTGCACAAGGGAAAACTTTTTGGTGCTGGAACCTCTTTCTTGTACTCTTTTTGCACCATTGACAGGTCATGAAAGATACAATTTCTGCTTTCAGGTTGCATCTTTGCAAATAAAGTTTAATATCCTATATAGGTTAAGTCTGATTCAGGTCTACAGAAATACAGAAACAGATATTTTTCTGTTGCAAGTTCTAAACCTTTTGGTTCCTTTAAAGCACATGCATTTAAATTTGTGTTCATGTTTTTGTCTTGCTATCACTCAATCTTGTGTAGTGGAAAATAAACAAATTGTCAAATTTAGATTAGAATAATATGTTAAATGTTTTTCAGTCTCTAATTAAGTTTCTCATGTATAGAGGTACTATAAAGCTTAGATAGAGTAGCTGCATTTGTCTGGATGCAGAGAAAGCATACAGGCTTGTAGATGCTACTGTTATCATCAATGCTTAGTGTGTAAGCATAGAGACTAGTAGATGCTACTGTCTTCATCAACGCTTATTGTGAATAGAGGCTAGTAGATGCTACTGTCTTCATCAACGCTTAATTGTGTTTATGTGTAGGCCTACCAGCAAGCTGAGAGAGAAGCAGCTGCATTAGTGAGGAAGCAAAAAGAGTATGCAATCTTAGATGCAGATGATAATGATAATGATAATGATGTTGCAACAGTTGAAACAGCTACTGTATCTAAGAAAGATTCTCGTCAGAGACACATTCGAAGGAAAAGGCAGCCTGACGAAAGTGATGAGGATGATGAGGTATATTATTTCCTTATAATATATTTGTGATTGCTTTTACATTTTTGCTTCTTTAATTTGGAGGATATACTTTAGCTTTAGACATGCTTGTTGTGGAAGGAACTAATAACTCAGTCTGTCATTCCTCGGTGCTGATGACTTCAGAGGTGTCTAGTATTTTTCCGAATGCTTTATTTTCAGATTGGTTCACATTGTTGTGTTCAGGAGTTTTGTTATTTTTCTTGTTATTGATGGCAAATATATTGCAGGTGGTTGTTAGGCCAGCAAAAGTAGCGCGAGGTGGAAGAAGTATCTCAGATGAAGATGATGAAGATGAGGAGGCAAGTAATTGTAGGATTTTTAGAAGTCAATGATGTCATGTGCATTTTAAGCTGTGATGGTAGCTAGATAGGAAATAAATAGTAAATATACAAATAATAGCCAAATTACTATGACCACTTATAATTGGGCTGTACCTATCCAAAAGCACCCCTCGATGAATTTAAACACAAATTAAATTGAACTATGGATCAAACATATATTTTTGGCTTTTGAAAATTTGAAATATTATACAATGGAAGTGTGGTCTTGTCTGCAAATTATTACTTTCTATGCTGTGAGTTACACATTTAGTATCAGGGCAAGTTTTCTCCCTGGGTTGTTTGAAAAAGGGGGAAATGAAAGATGGAAAACAGGTCAACCTGCATTTTAGTTAGACCAGTCTATTTTTATTTCATCTGTCATACAGTGTCATGCTTTTGTATATTTGCTTCCCTTGTCAATCTCACTGTCATGTTGTGTTCTCTATCTCACTGATATTGTTTCTGTTGGTTCTGTTCCTCTACTCTTCTTACCATTTGGGCTAAATCACCTACCTGTCTTTCGTTGTAATTTGTCTATCTTCCCTGAGTGTCATCATAATCCGTGCCTTCATTCATTGTTTTATTTACATCTTTTCATCTACAGTGTACAACCAACACTGCTTGGTATATAGGCTTGGTCTAATCTTAAGCCACTCTGACCCATTGAACATCCTCTTATCCCTTCAGCTGCAACTTCTTATTATCTCTCTCAATACCCATGAGTCTTACTTGTACACATTATTGTCAGAATTAAACAAGGCCTATTATCACCCAAACTCACACCCAAGTGATGAAGTCCTAAATCTCAAGATATGGTTTTCATGAAACTAAGAGGGAGGCCTATGTCACCACAGCAAAGTGCAAACTCTATTCTACTTATTAGGTTGGTTTTCTTCAACTCAAGGGAGGCTTCCCTAGACTAATATTACTAGAGCTTGGAATGATGTCCAAGGTGAAAAGAAGAGATGGCTCTATCAAAACGGTTTATGGTTTGAATTTAAGGAATAAGGATGAATGGAATGGGGACTAGTGTCTTATACATTGGGCAAATGGGGTCAACCAAGGCTCATATGAAGGTTAAAGAAATGATTAGAAAGAGTTAGGGCATCAAGGCTAGAAACCCTAGCCACTATCTAATTGCTTCACCAAATTCAGAAATCTATCAAAAGGAAAACCCTAGTGAGGACGCTTTGATGTAGTCTTGAAGGGATGGTTATCACACAAGAGATAAGAGAGAATATAACCATGAAATGAGATACATGCCACAACTATCCAATTGACATTCACCACACTTAAGAAGAAAGACTTACTCCATAATGGCATAAACTCAAGACCTTTAGCATTTGAAGATTCTATCCATAAGTGAAACATGAGCAACAAGCTAACCATCAAAGAGAGCGCTTTAATCAACCATCCATAAGAAACCAAGAGATATTCAAGTAAGCTCAATGGGATTTCTCCCCCAAATCCACCATGCCAAATGAAGGAGGGAGCAAACCCTTGTGTAGGTTTTAGCTCATCTTCCTCCTACAATAAAATATCAATAAAATCCTAGATCTAGCCTAGGTAGGAGTAAAGAAATCAAAATACTTTAACTACTACAACAAAATGCATAAAATAAGGTGGTTAAAGCCACATGTACAAGCTTCCAATCAAGAGAGAGAGAGGGACACCTCCATCAAAATGGATAATGCATGTACAAGATCCCAACATCTAGCCTCCAAAGTCTCTCCAAGTGTAGCACTCAAATAGAACAACCTCTCAAAGCATACAAGAAGGTGGATGAACCCTAGATCTAGGGTTTGACTACCCCTATATCTACTCCAATGCCAAATCGTCCTCCATAAACCATCAAGAGATATGCAACGAGTCCTCTAAAGTAGGACGGTTCCTCAAAATGGCATGAAATGATATGTGGGTTTTCTCCAAGGAGGATGCCTCTAATGAATAAGCTCCTCAAAGTGCATGTGAGGTACTCCAAGTGAAAACGCCCCTTGAAATGAAGGATCAAACCAAGTTAGATGATACCCCAAGGCCACACGTGTGGCTCCCGTTGTCGCACAAACTAGCAGCACTTGGATTGCAAGGAGTGATCGGCTACTAACTTGGCGAAACCTCAGGACACTACTCCTAAGTGTCACACGAGCAAGGTCCTCTCTCTTTAAGTTTCGTAGGTCCACTTGAGTAGGCCCAGACTTAACCATGATATGTGTCCCAACCAAGTTTATCCGGGTACTTGCGTGAAGTTACCAACTTTCCCACAATACTTCACTTGATCGCTTTGTAGGAAGACAATGTGCTTAAGAGAATTAACAAAGGTAAAAAATATGGCACACTATGGGTGAACTAAGGGGTTCTAAATATGAGTGATGTAAATAGTAAAATACCCCTAGGTGAAACATGATTAGAGTAACTCTTGTGAAATGGAAAGACAAATGTGCAAGCTACCTTGAAATATACATTGTGACACTGCTTTAATGTCTCTGTGGGTTGTTATTTTAAAGATTGTCTCCACGGATTAAATGTGCTTAGACTAAGTGTAATTTGTGTCACAGATAGTTTTATGTGTTGAGTTCTGAATGCTACCAGCACTTGGTGAAGGTTTGATTTAGGTTGATTGTTCAAATATATATTCAAATCTGCGGATGGGTGTGATTTATAGGTGTTGGTTTTAAGTTTAAAATTTCTCAATACAAGAATAGCTTGCTGGTTGAATTATTTTGAGTACAAAAATAGTGAACAACAAGCAAGAAAATGCACACTAAGCAAACTAAACAAATAATCTAAGTTGCACGAAACAGGGATGCGTCGGAAACGTGACCCCCCAAAATTTAGGAAACGGGGAAACACGATATATATATATTATAAATTTATATAGGACATTTAAAAAATTGAAATACTTATTACAAATCAATGAATCATACATATAACATCACAATATATTCATGATTTCATAAATGATTCTATAATGCAAGTAGTAAATTCAAAAGAACACACATTTTACTCATAAATGACTCCATAATGCAAGTAGTAGTATCAAAAAACAGTCTTGATAAATGAGGCTAGTACATATATATCCAAAATCAGCCTTGATAAAGGAGGCTAGTACATATATATCCAAAATCAGCCTTCATGTATGAGGCTACAAGTACAATGCTGAAAGTAGTAAATAGTAAATATTGAACAATGAAGACTAATAATCAACATCTCATCCTTAGAATCCTCCTAAAAAATGGAACAAGAAGCACGTCCAGCAGTGGATTGTTGAGTTTGTTGAGTGGAAGAAGTGCCAACTCCACCTCTGTGTTCCTCGATATTCAGGGTAGCAAGAGAGAGGTCCAAGTCAGGGGATTCTAGATCCATATCCCAATCTTTGCAAAGCCCGCTGATATATTCTGGACCCCTATGAGATGCAAGGCGAAGGTTGGAGTGCACATAAACAAGATCCTTAGCTTTCTGTGAACCCAACCTGTTGCACTTCACATAATGAATAAAGCCATATGTGCTCCAATTCCTTTCTGCTGATGAAGAGCTTGCAACTTGTGAAAGAACACGAGTGGCAAGGCTTTGCAAATGTGCACCATTTGCTCCATGACAAATCCACTACGTAATTGGATTTATGGTGCTTCTCTCCCCCAAATCTGATATATCTCCATAATCATCTAATCTTGTAGCAAAACTAGCAAATTATTCCTTCACCTCCCTGTGTAGATGAGCCGGAAATACTCGCATAAGGGCCTTCTTCACCCCATTAGCGACCTCTCTATCCTGATGGGGTGCCTTCCTCTTCCCATTGCTTTGAGCAATGAGCTCCTCATCATAAAATCTAGGGTTCAATGCATGTGCTAAAGTATGCAAGGGAGTGTTGAACCCATTCCACATGTCAACAATGATTTTCTGCACTAAATCAACAAAACCAACATCAACAAACAAAAGCTGGGGAGATTCCTGTGAAATATTTCCATAATCTTCTCAATCATGGTGTCCATGCCATTATATACCTCTCTCAGGAAAGGTTGGTCTGTGTCAGCGCTTCAGAGAAGCTCAAATGCCGGGCTTGTGAATTTGAGCAAGAAATCTATCTTGCTCCACCACTCCTCATTAAGGCACACCCTGCGCACCATATATCCCCGCCCTGTATCTGCTTGTCTCCACTCAGCCCAAAGTTGACTCACCACCATAGAAACCAATGCTTGCTTAACTTCAACAAGGCGACGCAAAATGATGAAGTTGGAGGTATATCGTGTCTCAACAACTTTCAACAACTCCAATTTGGAGTATTCTCGAAATATTGCTTGAGATTGGTGGTGGTTGGTGATGAATTTTATTATCTCTCTTGCTTCCCCTGTGAGTTCCTTTATCCATGGAACTTTATGGTCAATCTCTTCCAGGATCAGATTCAGATTATGGACAATGCAAGGTGTCCAAAAAATGTGCTCATACCTTCTCTCAACAATTAACCCTGCAACTTTGCAAACTAGTGCATCATCCGTGATAACTTGCACCACCTTATTGGCCCCTATTTGCTCAATAGCTTTGATTAAAATATTGGCAATGAACATAGCATCTTTCACCTCCCGTGAACAATCTTCAGCTTTTAAAAACATTGCTCCTTTTGGTGAATTGGCAATGATGTTTATTAATGGCCTACACCTTGTATCTGTCCATCCATTAAATACTATGGTAAACCTAGAGCTAGTCCATGAAGAACAAATCGGTGCTAAGATATCCTCCACAAGCTCCTTCTCGTTTTTGAGCAAATTAGTGCGGACTTTTTCATAGTTGGGACGCTTGTACCCTGCAGGAGCTGTGTTGATTGCCCTCACTAGATCTTGCTAGTAAGGAGACCGAACCACATTGAAAGGCCACAAGCATAAATGGCCCTAGCCACTCTTGTGTCAGCTTCTTCTCTGCCTTGAACATTTACCAACTTAGCTATTTTGCTCTGTTGAATTGAACTAGACCCAATAGTGTTTTTGGATGGTTGTGCTTGTTCTTGGTGAGCTGCTTTCCTCTTCCTTGCTTCATGCATAATCCTTGGCTCATTGTTTGGAGCTTGAAAGGTTGCATTAGCAAGCTGGTACCCAATAGTGTTTTTGGATGGTTGTGCTTGTTCTTGGTGAGCTGCTTTCCTCTTCCTTGCTTCATGCATAATCCTTGGCTCACTGTTTGGAGCTTGAATGGTTGCATTAGCAAGCTGGTCATGTCTTCTCTTTACCCTATCGGCCTCATCTTGTTCATTTTGATACTTCCTTCTCTCACTTAGGTCAAGTGTTTTTGAGCAAGCTTCAACACCCTTTCCTGTTTCATGCAAAATATGCCCCTTCACTCTTGGATAGGAGCCCTTATACATATTTTTGCAAAGCTTGCATCTTCATTCCCATGACCCACCACCTCCACATCTTGCAATCTTTTCAACATGAGCCCGAAGGGGGTAGTACTCAACCCTCTTGTTGGGCTTGGGGGATGAAGCAGGAGCTTGGTTGGATGCCATTACTGCTGCAAAAAAAAAAAAAACAGACCAGCCATAAATAAAATGCATATTGGATGCATAAACCCTTGGAAAAATTAAAAACAAGTAAAAAATAGTGTCATAGAAGTTGAATCAAGCACGCTTCTCACCACAAATTGCTTCCTGTAGGTGAAGCTGCTCCAAAACATCCAAAAAAACCCCAAATCGATGGCTGTAGCTGCCCAAAAAAACCACTAAACCTCTGTAAAAAAATTATTGCTGAGCCTCCCTCTCAAATCTGCCTTCCTCAATGCTGAAATCTGCCCTTCACAATGGTGAAATCTCCCTTGCTGAAGTGGCTTCTCTTCACATCTACAAAAAGAAATAAACCCCTGCAAAAAAACAGTCTCACTCCAAGAGCAATCGCAATGCCAAATTCGTGTGAGCCAAATGGGAGGGTCAACTTCACTTTATAACGTTTAGATGGCCTCTAGAACCTTCCTCGGATCATTAATTAAAATCAAAGTTAAAAAAAAATTGAAAAAAAATTGACTTCCGTAAGTGAAAAGCCGCGGACTGTATGGAAACGGGCTGTACGGACGCGTTTCCTGTACGGAAACGCTTTTCCGTACAGACACAACGCCTTTCTGTACAGGAAACCGTGTGCGTCCGTACGGAAACGCGTTTCCGTACCATCCTACACATTGAAATGCGTTTCCGTACAAAAACGGTGTTGGGATGGAGGGGGGGTGGCGTTTCCTGCATCTTAGCAAATAATAGACTAAATGATATGCATAGATATAGATTTCCAGTGCCTTTACTAAGGTTTTATGCTTTCTTCCATAGATTGACTTTTATACTGACCTTTCAGTAACTATCAACATGATCCTTTTGTATGGAATTCAGGTTCCCAATCCCACACTCCAGGCTAGTGAACAATTTCCTCACCTCTGTTGAATTTTCATCAAGTTAGGGTTATATACAGAAAAATAACAATTCATCATACTTTAATGCAGAAAATACAATTAATAAACATTTACAAATCTTGAATATTAAATAGTGCAGTAGTAAAATCTATCATAACATAAATTTCATATCTTTAGCACTCTTAGGTTGGTCACCGTGTTAAAATACTTTTAACACTACCAGTTAGGTCACTGTGCTAAGTTAATCTCCAGCAACATGTAACGTGGAATAACTAATTCAACCACATAATAATAAAAGAGATATTGTGTGTGGGACCCTTCCTATAAGAATACTCAGAAGAATTACTTACCTTCAGTGAAGGCTGTGCCTCAGAGAGGACAGTCAAATCTGGAAACTATCAGACCCTACAAGAGGGTGTTGATTAGGTTGTCATTGATGCCAACAATTAAGTCTTGGTGCCCCTTGTGGAGCCCCCGAGGGTTAGTGTTTGGTTTGTGGTTTGTGGTTATCTGTGTCAACAGGAGACCTTTTGACTTTGTCCAAGCCCAAGCTTGAAGCCCTTGGAGGCCTTGGGACAATGGCAAAAGCCCTGGCTACCCTTGACTTGGTTAAGTGCTCCTAAGCTGTAATCTTGGTCCCATTGAGTCCATTGTTGTATCCTTCTCTTGGTTGTCCTTTCGTTAATGGTGTTTGTGCTACTTGCACTTGTGGTTTGTTGTTTGGTTGCCTAATGAATGATTGTGGTATTCTGGATCTTGAAGCCCCTTGAACCCATAATGAAAGCCCACAAGTTGGTCTTAAGCGAAAAAGGGTGTAGATGCTCTTGTTGGGATGCCCCTAATGAACAATGTTAAAGCCACTACTTTAGATGATGTCCTAGGTCAAGTCCTTATCCTTGACAAGTAGAAATGGCCCATTCTATGGTCATTTAAAACGATATACTTAATGACCCTATAATGTATGGTGGTTTGACAATATGGCATGCATGCCCTTAAAGCACTAATGATGCCTTTGATATCAAATGATGATACCTTTATTAGTTCTTGAAACCCTCATCTTTTGACTTGTGCCCCTACGTGATGGTGAAGATCTTGTCTCTTGACCCACGAGTCTTGGTGAATTTGTTGCCCTTACTCTTGTCATGAATGTACTTGCTTGATAACCTTAAGCCCATAAAACCCTATGCATGCTACTTGAAACCCTTGAAGAAGCTCCTTTGCAAAAAGTAATGAAGCCCCTTAATCAATGATGAAGATGCCTTGGTTGATGGCTTTAAGCCCCACATAATATGGTCATATGACCCACTCACATATGGTAGCTTGGCTAGCTTTTGAAAACCATGATGAAATCCCTTGTTCCACACTTAGTGGATTGATGACCTTGCAACCCCTATTGAAGTCATGGATCTCTTGTATGTGATGATGTCATAAATGACTTAATAAAGTCATGGAACCTTTGTGAAGACCTTGATGCCCACTATTTGCAATTAAAGAGGTTAAGGAACCCACATCGCCATATGGAGAAGCCCTTGATGGGGTCATGAAGTCCACACACTTGGAAATGAAGGTACCTTGATGTAGCCCATGATCATGTGGATGAGAATCCCACACACATGATGAAGAAGCCCTCAAAAATTTGAGGAAGCCCATACAAATGGTGGTATGTTGATGTTCGTGGTGCCCTAGGAGGATTGGGTCTTGAACTCACACATTTGGTGTCTCTTAGATAGTAATGTTGAAGCTCAAAACATTTTAATGAAGCCCTTGATTAAGTCCTTAATACTCCTACACCACTTATACACTTTGAAGATGGCCTCAAAAAGTTGATTGTATTGTGGTATCATTAAGCCATTGAGAAGACATTATCATGGCATAAAATCCTTGAATGGTGAAGCCCTTGGTCATCTGATGAGTTATTTACTATTTTTGAATAAATAAATAAATAAATAAATAAATAAAAAACCCTCACAAGCACTCAACGGTCACATGATGTATACAATGTACATTTGATGAAGACATGCTCAACATAGCATAAAACGATTAAAGAAATATACTAAGGAGGAAGGTCAGTTAGCAAAAGAAAAAATGAGGATTTAATTAATTGTTAGGTCGGCCCAGTTGTCATAAAATACACCTTTATAAATACAAATGTTGTATATAATATATTTTTTTAACTAGCAGGTCGGCCCAGTACAACTCCACGTTGAACACTATATATATAACTTTTTCAAATGCAAGTGAAGAGTAGGAGCTATGAAATTCGCTGGAGTAGAGAAAGCCCTGAAATTTGGATAAGTCTGAGGAAGTTCGGGTACTGTAGCAGCAACAGTAGACTGGATTTTTTTTATTTTTTGGGTATGTGGAATTTGTGTGGAGGAAGAGCTCTGAATTTCGTGGGTCTCTGAAGCAACCACAGTAAAATCAGGTGTGCATTTTATTGTTGAAGATCAAGCTCTGATTTTCGGTGAGCTGAGGCAGAAAATTCGTGGGCTAATGAGACTAGCAGCTACAGGAGGTAGAAGTTTCAAGCTTTACTTTAACTCTCTCTGAAAATATCGGCTGCTCCTGTAAAGTTAGGGCTGCTCTTGCAAAATTCGGACTGGTCCTATTCTCAGGTATACACAGAAATTTTCAGTAATACACCTATGATTGGTAATTACACAGTGCCATACACAGTAATGATTATATGCCAGTGGTAATATGTTTAGATGCTCAATATACAGTGTGAAGACAGTGATGTTTAGACTCTTACATACAGTGACTAAATACACAATGATGACAGTAATGTTTAGTTTCTTACATGCACAGTATACACAGTGAAGACTGTAGTGATAATACACAGTGATGATGATATTTATCCAGTGATGATGACATTAGTGTACAACAGTTACATAGTGATGTTATAGTAATGATGATATTGTTATATGTACAGTGATGAGTAATATACACAATTTACAAAGTATGTTTGCCCAGGGATATTTACCCAGTGATGATGCACAATGAGATATTTACATATATACTCAGTGAACCAGTAGCACACACAGAGAAAGGTTCAGATGCTAGTAGTGATTACAGAGTGATATGATGTGCTAGTTTGATGATACACCTATGCTCAGTGATTACACAGTGATATGATGTGCTAGACATGTTTGATGATGCTACACAGTGGTCAGTGATTTAGATTTTGAGTAATGGCAATAATGCTCAGTAATGTAAGACACTCAGTGATATGTGATGCTATATGCTCAGTAATGAACACTGGATTATAAATGCTCAGTGATGCATGCAACAATATATAGATGACAATGATGACCAGTGACAATGAGCAGCGAGTATATTGATTTAGACGAGTAGGTTACATGAGCAGATTCCTTAACTTAGATTGGCTGAATTGTATGAGTAGTTGGCTTGAATCAGGTGGATTGAGTCTGGTATACAGTTGGTTAGACTCAGATTGACTGAGTCGGATGATGTGAACAACAGATTGATTAGTTAGTTGATGAGTAGTGTGGCACAGTTGTGGTGCAGTGGTTAGTAAACAGTTGATGAGCAGTGAATGCGCAGTGAATAATTGATGAGCAGTGGTCAGTTGATGAGCAGTGACAGTGGTTGAGCAGTGTGGTGCAGTGTGGTATAGGTGTTGGTTAGTAGGTCCGCAGGATCAGTGCGGTTGTGATTCAGCAGTATCTATCTTCATATCAGGGTGGTAAGACGGGGCAAGGAAATCTAGGGAGCTAAGGCTTCCTTCAGGTTGTAGCTTGTAAACCAGGGGGTTGTAGCCTCCTTCCAGTTGTAGCTGGAGAATTGAAGTCTTTGTAACAAAGGGGGTTGTTGCCTCTTTCCAGTTGTTGCTGGTAAATTATTATTATAAAGGCTTCCGTGGTTTTTCCCCCAGGACTTGGGTTTCCACGTAAAAATCTTGTGTACTGTGTTTTGCTATGCTTCCTATGTGATGATGATATGATGATAGGTGATGATGAGCTGTAATTGTTAATAATGCTGATGATATAATGATAATGTGGCAATACATTAATGAATGATGTATTGAAGAAGTAGTTGATGATTGTTAAAGTTGAAAAAGTAATAAAAAGCTATACACACTGTTCACCCCCCCCCCTCTTAGTGTGCTCGGTGTGTCCAACAGAGGGTAGTACAAACCAGAGAGAGAGATGACTGGGCTGAGGTATAACAAAATAGTCAATGACAGTCAGAAGCACAGTGACAATCAAAAGAAGACTCAGCACACAGATACAACTCAGTGCCCAGGTCTGATCCTCAATAATATAAATCTTATCAAAACCAAAATATAAACTCAATACCATGGACTAGTCATTAGCATAAAAGTTCAAGTCGTTAGACTAACTAACCACAAACAAATTCTCAAAAATCAGATCTGTCAGATGATAGCAAAAAAGATCTCAGCACAAGAGATCAGAACACAAGTAACTCTCAGCTCACCAGATCTAGCCACAGGTGACCAATGACAGTCTCAAATAAATAGATCTGTCCATAAATACAACTCAACAATCAAACCAGAGATAAGACTTAGCATTTAGATCTGGGCAAAAGCAAAGCTCAGCATAGACAATTAACTTAAGATTCTGTCCATACAAACAGTGGCCCTCACACATGAGCTGCCAATAAGCAGATTAATACCAAAGAGATTCATGGCCTCCACATGTGAACACACAGCAGGGTTAGATCAGACCCTAAGGCCTCACGGCCTACTCAAGCAAGCTCACGGTAGGCAGGCAATATAGTAGCAAGCAGGTTGGACCTCAATCAAACCCTCAACAGTAGGAATCAGACCACTGCTGTGCTCAGCAAGACCCCACAATAGTAGATTGGACCTCAATCAGATCCTTCACAGCTCAGCTAAATGGCAACAGCAAATAACCCTTAAATAGATCAAATCTAAGTTGAGTGAAAGATGGCAAACTCCAGCAGGTGGAAGCCCTAAATAAGTGAGTGGACAGCAGCATAAAAAAAACTTTGGAACCCTTGACGTCAACTTCAAAAGAAACAGAGCTGAGATATATGAAGATAGGATGATAGAAAATGAAAGAATAGGACTTCATTAAATAGTATTTGGATTATTAAAATAATCCTTTAATTAGGATTCCTTAGAATTAGGAAAGATTAAAAAATTAAAAGTTAAAATAATAAAAAAAATTAGGATCTCATTAAATTAGGGAAAGGCCACTTTAAAATAAAAATAAAAGATAAATAAATAAAAGATAAAAATAAATAAAAAATAAAAGATAAAAAAAGTATATATAAAAAAATATAAAAGAAAAGATAAAAATAAAAAATAAAAAATAAAAAATAAAAAATAAAAAATAAAAAATAAAAGAACCTCATAAAGTGGACAAACATCTAAAGTACCCATAAGATCAAAACAACAAGGGTGGTATAAATAAAAGGTGGGTCAATGACCCTATTTACCACAAATCAAAGACAGGGTACCACAAGACTAATAAACAACAAGGTGCAAGGACCAAAAGTAGATCACCCAAGGTGGAAAGGTACAACCAGTCATCTCTCTCTCAAATGTACAAATGTTCCATATAACCTAAAAGTTCATCATCATTGTATAAGGAAGGGTTCACACAGATGATGTGATCATGTGGTCCTCTCAACTGCTCCTTAGGTCAAATGTTAGTAGCTTCCACAAGGGGTGGCCAGTCCCTTGAGAAGACCAACCAACCCATCCATCTTGAAGACCTAGGAGAAGAGGACATCACACATCATAATCTTGGTAATTGACCAAGTGCCTCCATTGTCAAGGAATGGCTTCTCAGCCCCAGGCTGAGCCTCAGTCCTAGACTGGGACATGTTGATCAACCCTCTGGTCCATGACCAGGTTTTCCATTCTCCCAGAGAATGGTCCTCAGCCTCAAGCTGAGCATTCAGTCCTAGACTTAATGTTGATCAACCATCTGCAGGACCTAGGATGTCTCTGTCTCAACCCGCAGGATCTGCTTGGTCCTTGTGACCAAGAAATTGTCTGGTCCCAGACCAGAATACCCTAGAGACAAATAGGGACCCTAGCTACCTACTAGGGACTTTGCCATGGCATCAATCTGCTTGGTCCTCGACCAAGAACCCCAGGAGACAGCTGGGGGCCCTAGGGTACCTTCTAGGGTCTTACTCATTACACTGCCTGGTTAACTTGACCAAGAACCCTATTTAACTGACTAGGGTACCATTCTCTCTGAGAATGGGTCTCGCAGCTGCACTGAAAAATTAACAACCTCTTGTTACATATCTACCACAAACATGCAAATGTTCTTCCTTTCTTTTTGAACCTGCACCTTCCTGCTCCACTATTGATATAATTACTGAATGAGTTGAATATATTCTTTGTATGGGCGACATTGATAAAGAGGAATTAGTTCATTGCCTTCCTTAGCTTCATAATGGCCTATAATTATTCTCACAGAACAGTGAGTGAGACTATAATTGTAAGAATGTATATAGTTAATTGGTGAAGTTGTTTTGTCCAACTTCCCTGTTTATGATTTCTTTTTGATAGCTTCTTGAACGGTATTGCCTTGTATTGTCTTGCAATGCATTTGAATAATTGAATGTCCAGTTATTTAGGGCCATAGGGCCATTTCATTTAAAAAGAATCTATTTTATAAACTGTAATTTTCCATTTTAAGCTCTTATCAAATACATTGAGTGGTTCTTGTGTGTTTGTCTAAATTATGTCACAGAAACGCTGCTATTATCTAATTTTAAATTAAAACATGCATCAGAAGCTTTCAGTTCTAAGGTACATGGTATGTACTTTTGTTATATTGTGAATTAAAAATAAACAAAGCTTTCAAAGGAAATGGTTTTATTTGGTTGTCTTGAAATCTCTAGGAAAAGAAAGAGGAGGCTAGAGAACAAGATCAGCGAGAGAGGGCAGAATTGGAAAGGAGACTTCGAGAAAAGGACGAAGCTAGTACAAGAAAGGTTTGTAGTGATGTTTTTCTTGTACTCTTGTTGTTTTAGGGCAACAATAATGGTCATCTATTGTCAGTATCTGGCATTTCATTGTTGGAATTTGGTGTTATGTTTCCATGTTTGGTATGATCTTTATTATGTTGAAGTTTAAGTGGCCATCAAATAGAAAACATTATATATTTGATTTGAAGCAATTGTGTTGGGATTTTTATTTCAACAAGACATTTACTGATGAAATTTGCACTTCTATTTCTTTTTGGATATTTATCTAAGCCAACAATTTATTCTTGTATTTACAGCTAATGGAGCCAAAGTTGACCCGAAAACAGGAAGGTATATTACTTCATTGGTCATTGATAATGGTGTTCTAGAATCTTTCCTCAGAACTAGCATTCTTGCTGCCAAATCCCTTCTAGACTAATTACTAATATTCAGTATTCTATTGAAAGAGGATGCAATTCGGCGTTCTGAAGCTGAGAATGAGAAAGATCTTCTTCCCACTCTAAGGTTTTATTTTCCCCCTTAGTCTTGGCTGTTTTGGTGTTCCCTTTTCTATTTTCAATCTTGTGTATGCTTACTCCTACGAGGTAAGACTATACAGCAATTGTAACTTCCTTGTTGGCTATTTTGATATGGCTTATGTGACTTGGGTTTGAGCATGCAGAGAAATTTCTCGGCAAGAATACTTGAAGATGAGGGAGCAGAAAAAGCTTGAGGAGCTAAGGTATACTGACATAGCCATCTTGATTTTAGAAAGCATGTGCTTGTTTTAGCATGCTAAGTTTGGCATTCAAGATCGCCTGAGTATGATATTTATCTATCATAGGGAGATTTCATCCAGATTGAAATTTATCATACTATGTGGACATTTTTTTACACAAATTTCAGAGATGATTTGGAGGATGAGAAATACTTATTTGATGGAGTGAAGCTGACAGCAAAAGAAGAGCAAGAAATGAGGTATGTATTTTCAAGATATAAGCAATTAAGGAGATTCGCATCTAAGAGGATCAGATTTTTTTAATTAGTTCATATTGCAAGAGTTGTGTTTTAATCAAAGGCCTGGAATATGTTTTAACAATTTATGAGTACTGTTATATGCATGTCTAGTTTAAGATGATTTCTTATGCGTTACATGTAATCTGTAAAACTACAACAGGTCAAGAGCTTTGCTTTAACAATTATTCCTTCAATCCTTTGTTTCAATCTTCTTGTCTAAGATCACTATTCTAAAACATGGAATGTTCTAGAGCACATACTTGGAATGTCAAAGAAATTGTAAAAATAATGTTTAGGGAAATTTTGGTAGAAATAAAAGGAAATTATTTTAATGTCCACAACTGACAAAAATAGGTCAATGTGACTGAAAAGTAGAACATACCAAAATGGTGATAAGGGGATTGCAAAAGTCATCTCCCAAGAGTAGAATGGAAAACATAAAGCTAAATGAATAAGAAGAGAATGAGGAACACACACTCAATACTGAGAGGGGGGGGGTGGATCAGTATTGGCCACTTGATTTATTTTTCTCCTTTTGTATTGGCTAAAACAAAACAGTCTTAGTGCATTAATTTAAATAACTTCAAGCAGTAAACACAACACTCACTAAATCACACCACTACAACTCAGAATGGTTTCTAATTTAATATAAATATTTAATGAGATGCTTCAACACCTCAGGAGGCTGCAACCTCAAGTTGTTAGAAATGGGATGCTACAACATCCAGACAAGCTACAACTTGTCTCAAAGACTACACAATCTTTCCCCAGCTCCACCCTACCTCCCTATAAAATATCAAATTACAAATTACAAGATATATAATACCAAGTCTTCTTATCAGCAATCTGGTTCATCAGCAGCTGCCTTAAACTGTCTCATACTGTCTTCGTGATCCTGTTCATAACCTCACCAACTAGCAGCCCCAGAAATCAAGAATATTTAGCTGCTCTTGCTACTGTCCTCGACCCTGTCCACCTTTCTTCTGTCTCACCAACTTGCAGCTCCAGAAATCAAAATATTTTGCTGCTCCTGCTACTGTTCTCGACCCTGTCCACCTCTCTTATGCCTCCCCGAATTTTTCTTGTTTGCCCCACCGAATTCTCCCACACTTCCTGCCTTTTTTTTTTCTCCTCAAATCAATGATTTAGTCTTCTATATATATACTTGTTTTTTGTCCATGAATTTAGGGAGGCCGACTTGTTCAATCCAAAACAATTAGTATTTTTTAATCCATTTCATTTTCTAAATTTGTGGAGGCTGACTTCATCATTTAAATGATAATATTTGTTCCACGTTTTTAGGGTGCCTGCAAGGGTCGTTAATTCATGCCTCCAATGTCCCATTGTTATGCTCGCAGCAGGGGTTTCATTTCTTCAACAGGATGCCCGCGATACCTCATTTAACATGCCCGCATTATCTTCCTTCAGATGCCCGCAACAGCTTGTTGGAGATGCCCGCAGAAAACACTAATACCCCCGTATGAGGGATCTTCCAGAATACCCGCAGCTCCTCCTTTGAGCCATCAAGAATGCCCGCAGCTGTGCTTTTTGATGCCCGCATGAGGGTTTACAAGATGCCCGTATATGCCTCATGAAGCATGCCCGCAAGCTCACGCTTGCTTGGCATGTCTTCTCCATCCATTCTGTCCATCCATGCTTGGCCTTTGTCCATGTCCTTGTTCTTCAAGCATGTCAAACTTGTCCTTGGTCTTTAGCCTTGTCATCATGTCCAGCCTTGTCTCCAATCCATCTAGTGTCTTGCTTGCTTGTTTTGTCAAGACCTTTGTCCACCTCATCATCTTGTCTAGGGTATTAGGACCATCTCCAGCTACACACCTTCTTCAAAATACTTATGACATCAATGACAACAATTTTCCAACAGAGAACCCTACTTATTGTAGGGAGCGAACTATAAAATACTATCGGGGATTCAGGAGTGCTAGGTGTGGGTTGTCTTCTTTGATCCCGAAGGGAAAACGGATATGGAGCTTGCATGGGGATATGAATCACAACCAATAATGAGGTAGAAGCATTAACATATTTCAAGGGTTTAGATGTTTTAAAAGATAAGGGGGTGTGAAAAGTGATGATGGTTCGGGGTTTGACAGTAATTCCATTATCTCTATATCACAAAATTCCTCTCCAAAACTTCAACCGTTCTAGACTTTCAGAAACAATGATAATGTTGATAACTTGATACAAGATTTTGAGCAAATTGATTTTTTTCACATCTTATGAAAGCAAAATGTGGATGTTGACTAGCTTGTCAAAACAGGAGTAGGTTTACAAGAGGGGATATATAAGGAAAATGGGGGGGACTATGGAAACCATCTCCTTACCCTACTCCCTAGTGAAGTGTAAACGCACCAAGGAGAATATGTCATCCATTAACACTGTCCCATCATGTAGTAGGGAACTAATGGTAAGGTATGCACCCTTGTCGCCTTCCTCATTTCATTCCTTGATCATCTGCATGGGAATTTAAGTTTTGTATGATGAGTTATGAGGTGTGTGTGGGTTTATTGGGATTGTATATGTGGTTTGGATTGATTAATTTGCCTCCAATTCTAAACTTGGCTTTAGCTCCAAGTGAGAGAGGAGGTCTGCAACAGACTGGGTTGCTCTGGTTGTGTTTATCTTTGTCTAGTTCTTGAGTAGCACAGTGGCAATGATGGTGCACTGTCATTGCAAAAGCATGTGTTGTTTCTAGTGGAAGATTACAGAGGTAAGCGAATGAAACACTATGAGAGGGAGGTAGCAAAAGCTTAGTGCAGTGTTATGAATAAGACCATCTATTGGAGTAGATGGAAAGAAGAATTCAAACAATAAACCCAAGGTGAAAATCTTGCCAAGGACCAATGTGCAGTTGATACTGCATATTTTATTATGGGAATACAAGAGTGGGAGGATGAAGTTAGAGCCTTCATGGTGATACATCACAAGAGGAACTTGGATATGGCCTCACAACTGATGTCTTTGCAATCGTTGGTGGGAAGAATCGTGGCACACCTCAACATCCCCTAGGTGAAGTCATCTTGTTGCTCTAAATGACGTGGAGATGTGCCCCGAGGATGTTGGATTGGAGCCCTAGTTTGGAATTCAAGCCGAAGTCCATCAAGGGGATGAATCTTAGTAATTTTTTTGTATGAATTTAACATGTTTTGTTGCACAATTTTTTACTTTTGCAATATGTAAGACAATGTACCTGCTAAGCCTTTAATCCCTTGAATTGGGAAGGCAGTCCTTGTGGACATTTGGTTGTTAAGTTTCGTGGTTTGGAATCTTTGGATATTAAGCCATGTCCAAACCTAAAATTTTTGTATTACAATGCTGCTTGGTTTGGCCACAACTTTTTCTAATATAAAATCCATGTAGTCTAAAGACACGACAATTTTGACCATTCCCGACGTATTATTCCTGTGCGATTTCGATGGAATCTGGCATAAATTTTGCAGGAATTCTTAAAATTCACAATAACAGTGTTTAAATTCACAGAATATGGTTGCCTTGGGGTTTTTGAGGGCACTGAATTCATTTGTACATTTAGAACCACGATTTAAATAGCACAAAATTTGGATTTCATAAAAAGAAGGTCATCGGATTCCAACCAAAAAATTGTCAGAAAGTCAAAATGGTTGTGCGTTAGACTTCTTCTATAAGATCTACTCGTTACTGTGAAAAAAACCTATAAAATACAACCTCAAAGTAGTAGAGAGATAGGCTATAAGTAAGAAGAAGAGTAGGTGTCTATCATCCATAGAGCTTGGAATGGTGATGTCCATCCCAATAATTTGTCTGATAATATTTCCTACAAAATGCCTTGGACTGATGGGCCCCCCTAGGGAGTGATTTGTGTTGGCCTTCGGATGTTCTTCGGATGGGTGAGAGTGGAGACTTGAGTTGAGATGCAAGCCAAGGTGGAAGCTCTTCTATGTAATATTCCAACTGATATTTTGTTGTCTTTGTAATTCTCTGATGTAGTTTCTTGCTTGTCTGAGGTCTTGTAACTCAATGCTATGATAAAATATAAATGCAAGTATTGTTCTATGATCGCCTGATCATGCATGCAAGTGCATGGGCTTGCTGAGAAACCCTAAATAACCCAAATATTCAGATATGCTATAAAATATGGATAGAATCATAGAATTGATGCATGTACGTACGAATAGCTTGGGTAGTTGATGTAGATCAGTATGAGCTAAGCATACAAGCCATGCATGAAGAAATAGCTGAGATATGAATGGTTCTCTCTCCAATAATGCGCCCTTGCAATTAATGCGCCTTCTTCAGTCTTGATGTGGAAGTATAAGTGCTATATTGTTAGAATCCCCCTCTGATCACTATAGAAGCTGCATGCAGACTATGCATCAGCTCTAAGGCATAAAGCGTGAGTCCTCCTCTAGGAAAGTTGCCCATGCAAGTGAAGGCTCCCTTTTGATTATGGTTTTGCTGATAACTTGATCCCAAATCCGAATCAGAAGCCTCTATTCAATAACTAGGCTAAAAGTGGTGCTCTCGGAAGGATGGAGGCTGCATGCAGACAAAAATACCATTGTATGCTGAGATATGAAGATACCTTACTTGTCCAATTCGCCCATGCCAAGAGGGTGAGTCCTCCTGCTCCAGTCTATGGCTTGAACCCTGCAAAATGATGAAGAATGCTGTCTGATGATAGTAGTAATGTTGAATTTGGATGATCCAACCCTGATAGTGACTATGACAGATAGATTTCATTGCCGAAATACACTTGATGGTTGAGTGGTGTGCCCTCAACCCTAAACTAGCTCTATGAGCTCTCCAAGTCGACTTCTCAAATCAATAATCAATAAGCAGGCCTTACTCATTTGCTTTGCCTTTCTTTTATAACTTTGACATGCCTTACCTTTCTTTTATAACTTTGACATGGCCTGACCTAACTTTTGCATGACTAGGTCGCTTTTCTCTTCTAATTTCCAGTTGACTTGCATGCATTGCTTTCTGTGTGTGTGAAAGCTCAGTAAAGGTGTTTCAGTGCATGCAACATGAAATATGGCCCGCATGTAATGCATGTAGGTGGCCCCTAGTTCATGTGGCCCTCATTTACCTACTGATGATCTAATAACCATGATTAAGATCTTCTTATGGTATAAATGGCATCAATCCTCAGTCAATTCCTTGATTGTCAGTACCCGCTCGAACCTATGGGAATTAGATAGGTTAGTGGGATGGTCCCTGTGCTTAAGCAGAAGAGGACATTACATTCTAGCATTCAAGGATGAAGAACTCTTGGTAGGGGAGAAGAAGTTGTTGATCTGTACATGAGTTAGAGTACAACATAGACAAAAACTATAGCCCTCTTGGCATGACTTGGAGGTTGGGTGGAGCATATTGAGGGACATTGCCTAATGGAATTGTGACAATCTATGTGGGTAGTAATGGTTGGTGTTTAGTTGTTGAAGTGGTTGTAAAAGGCTAGAAGGTGGTATTCTGTGTGATTGTCTTGGAGAAACGCAAGAGTGTATGACATTTGAAGGTAACCACCTTCATGATGAACATAGTCAATTACGTCTAATTGAGGCATTTGAAAAAGACAAATAGTGAATCCTTAGAATCCTTGAATAAGCAGTGGTATCTACCTCGGATCTCATAATAAACAAAGCAAAAGAAAGTGCTCCTCTTTTGCTACTTCACGTGGGGAGCATAACTTGCAAATTTATTCCTCCCTTCGAAGATTATGGTCCACCTCCACCCTCATTTGCCGTGAACACATCTAAAGCTTCCCAAGAGGAATTTGGAACTCGTGTGTCAAGGGGTGCTAGAGGTAGCTTGATTTAATATTGAGGGTGTCGAGATTTGCAAGAAGTGCTTGACATAAAATGCCAATTTGGGACTAAGGGGTCTAGGTGGTGCAATCCAAAAGATTTAAATGTAGCTCTCATGAATGTTACTCATGATGTTTGTGTTAATCTTCTTAGTTGGAGGTAGAGGATGAGGGGGTCATTGGGAAGGATCCTATATGGGGGTAGACAATCAATAGAAATGCTAATTGCCTCCAAAAATGAATGGGCCTCCACAAACTAACAAGGTCATCTACCTAACTAGTCCAAGGATGGTAATCTCTCAAAGAAGTAGAGGGCTAAGAAAGGGTATATGGTAACCTTATAGCCTATGGAGGTAAGTAATAAGCCTAATGGTAGTCTCAAGGCCAAGTCCAAACTCTACCCTGATATGGTAGTGTTACAACTCATGTTGTATAAGGTTTCACATTGGTTTCTCCAACTAGCACCTTGGAGCATCTCGATGGACTCGAGGGATCTACATCTTCAAGCAACCTCTTCTCTTCTTGGCATTCTTGATGGAGATTTTTGGTGGAAATTGTTTCAATAGCATATCATGTATCTTCATATTGTTGGAAGCACTTTTCTTTGATCATTGTTGGGGAGATCATCTTATTATTCCCCTTGCTCTTGATGTTCTAGTCACTCCTTTCACTTGGTTGTGTTGAAGAATGTAACTTCTGAAGATATTCTTATTTGTATTATTTGTGTCATTTGTATCATTTGTATTGTACACCCTACGAGGATTATTATTGATGTAATTGATTATGTAAAAGTCATTGAAAGAGTCAATGCAAACCCTAACTGTTAGGTCGGCCTAGAAAGATCTAGAAAATAATATTTTATTGTTAAGGGTACAGGTCTGCCCAATAAGGTGAGTCAAGCCGACCTAATTAGTAAAAAGGTCAAGTGTTTTGTTTAGTATAAATAGGAGGCTCGCCCTCCTCATTTGCACACTTCACTCACTAATCTAATTCGCATAAGTAGAGAGAGAGAGTTGTTTAGAGTAGCTGCTTTTGGAGTCTTCTTGTTTTGGTTCTTTGCACGAGGGATACTATTGTACATTCTGCAGAATCTATATAGAAGAAGTTTGTTGGGTTTTCCCAGGATAAATTTGTTGTGTACTATTGTTCATGCTATGCTTGTTTATCTTTCAGTTATTACACTTAAAAATATAACATGGTATCAGAGCAAGCCTAAAAGAGAACATTGTGCAGCTGCTACAACTGCAGAACTAGGGTTTCTATTTCTGGAAACTAGTCATCTTGAAATTTTTGCTATAACTCACTTTTGGCGAAGGTCCAAGATCTGAAACTTGGACAGGCTGAAGATGAAATGTTCATGTACCTTGTGTGCGATTTTCATCCTCAGATTTGTTGTACTTTAGGAGATATGATCAATGCAAATCAGGGTTCCAGCCTCTTCCAGAATTCAGTTTTAAACAGGTGACCTAGGGAGAAGTGCTATATCTCGGGCTAGGAAGATCCAAATCAAATTTCGTAAGAGGATCCAGAAAGGGCACAGACTGTAGTTTCGCTGAGGCGAGTTTCAGAACCCGAAGTTGAAACTGTGACACGTGGCAGTCCGTACAAGTTCGCTATACTGAAACAGTCCATAAATAGGTCACCTTGGGAAACTTAGCATAAGTTCCACTTGGTGAATCCAATCCTGCTCTAACCTGTGGGGTTGGCTAGAGGACATATGAGACTATCTCAGAATGAAGTTTCAGACCTTGAGGTACAAAAATTTATGAGATACATCAGAATTAAGACTGGACAAATCTGCAGTAGAAATTGAAGAAACTAGGGCATCAAATATTTTGCAATTCTGTCCACAGATTTGGGAAAAGGAGTACATTTCTTAGCTCACCTTGGGGAGGCGCATCTTTTCCGAAAATTTCTTTTGCAAGATCCTAAAGTTGAAAAATTAGGGTTTCTCTGACAAATCCTAGGACCTCCTGCAACAAGATCTTAGAAGTCAACCTTTGGTTGGAGCATCTCATTTGGTAAGTTATACTCTATCTATTTCCATTTGAGGTTCTCATTATCAAGTTTATCAAGATGACAAATCATATAAAGCTTGAAGATTAGCTTGAAGGGGCTGAGAACTTCCTAGCATGGAAGTATAGGGTGATGCTCATCCTAGAAGAACATGAATTGGACAAGTATGTCACAGAAGTAGTTGCGGAGCCAGAGGGAGATGAGGAGAAGGCAAAGCAAAAGAAGTACCTAATCAAAGCTAAGAGGATCATAGCTGATTCCATCAAGGATCACTTGATCCCATGCATCTCTTCTCTAAAGACTTCGAAAGAGATTTTTGATGCATTGAAGGGACTATTTGAAGGGACCAACATTAATAGGAAGATGACCTCGAGGACTCAACTCAAGGTTGTGAATTTACAAAGCAATGAAAGTATCCAGTCTTACTTCACAAGGGTCTCCAACATTAGAGATTGGTTAGGTGCCATTGGAGACGAAGTTGAAAATGCAGAATTAGTGATGACTACCCCTAAATGGTCTTCCAAGATCATGGGAGTCATATATTTCTACGAATTGTCCCAAGATGAAAGGAAACAAGAAAAGACATCATGCTCATGTTGCAGAGGATGATGAAACAACTAGGAAGAAAGCTAAAGAAGATTTCTCCAGTGATGAGGAACATGTATTTTGATCCTGATGGATTCAAACCAGGAAGATGGAAGAACCTCTTATCCATTTTAGCATCGGATAAGAAGGGATGCAATTGTGGTTGGTGATGAAGAAGGAAAACATAGATTCAGCACTAGTACACAGTTCCATGTGATCTATGGTATAGAAGACTTGATCAACATTGTTGATCATAAGCAAGAAAGGCACAGGTCCTCAGAATCAGATGATGGAGTAGAGCACACTGACTAGGATCAAGAGGGATCCTACCAAACAAACAAAGATATGTATTTGAATTTTTATTTTCTGTATATCTAATTACTTAAATGATATTGTTCAGTTGTGTACATATTTATATTCCTAGATTTAGGAAGTGTATTATGCATGTTAGAGTGATTGCATTGATGAACAGTAGACTACTAATATGCATGTGATGGGTAAGTGGCCTATGGTGCTGTACAACATTCCATTGCTACTTATCTAAAATGAAACCTCTTTGCTGACATGTTGGGAGTAGTGCATGCTCTTAATAATGTTCTGGTAGAGATGGAAGGCATCTAGAAAGTTACTGTATGAATGCGGGATATGGATGAATGTTGTATTGAAGCATCGGCTAAGATAGTTGCATGACTGTGTGACTTATGTCTTTATGCATAAGAATTTCTTCTGAAAATTATGAAATGTTTCTAGTCATGCAACTGAATTTGACTTGTAGGAAAGATCATGTATCATCACCTACAAGAGAATAATGATGAGACTTGTTCCGAAGAACAAGTGAGGACGGTTCAACTATAACATTCAAGAAGATTTATGAAATCAAGAATACTACAAAAGTACAAAGCGAGGGTTTTCTCAGAAAGAGGGAGTTGATTATGACGAGGCGTTGCTCTAGTGGCTAGACACACTTCCTCAGTGATGGGTATTACACTAGATAGATGGTGTAATAAAAGTAGAAGTGTATATCAAGCAACCTCCAGGATTCAGGACTCTCTACAGAGAACCACATGTGCATAGATTGAAGAAGGCTTTGTACGACTCAGAAGGCACCCATGGGATAACATGATGAGATCGAGGATCACCTAAAGTGATGAGATATCAACCATTGCTACAAGGTTGAAGATGAGAAGCTCATAGATGGGTGCAAGAGAGAACTTGCAAAAGAGTTCAAGATCTTGGTATCTAGTGACCTAGAAAGATGACATAGATGGATACACAGAAGATCCTCAGAAGAGAAGGCTACCAGTCACTCTAGTGCAGATTGTCCCAATGCAGAGAGTACAAGAATAGTGCTCAGTTACAAAGGGAGCAGGAAAGCTCCGCTTCAGAGGGAGTGACTGCAACGCAGATTGAGAGACATTATCACTTAGCCTCTATCTGTGGCAAAGGTTGTTTGCCCTAGTATCTCAGGGATATGCTTAGAGTGATACCAGATGTCTCCCCTCAGAAAGAGGAAGTATATGTGGTGCAGTTTGAGACAGGTACCCAGAACATGATACGACATGATAGATGGATTTTTGACGAGCTTGGGCTTTGCCAAGAGTAAAGTGGGGCTTTGCCAAGAGTAAAGTGGATTCCAACCTTTACTACAAGGTTGAAGAGGGAAATCCTATGATTCTACTATTGTATGTAGATGACTTGTTTTTGACAGGTGAAGAGAAGCTCATAGCAAAAACAAAGAAGAAGCTTACTGCTGAGTTCGAGATGAAAGACTTGGGTATGATGCATTTAGGTCTTGAGGTGTGGTAGAATCCAGAGGAACTTTTCTTAGGTCAAGGAAAGTATGCAGTAGATATCTTGAAGAGATTTGGGATGATGGATAGTAAGGCCATGGCCACACCTATGGCATCGAATCTGAAGTTGCTGAGTGATACTTCTTCAGAATTGGTGGATGCCATAGTGCATAGACAGAGGATTGGTTCGTTGATGTATTTGACCAACACGAGGCCAGACTTATGCTTTGCGGTGAACACTCTGAGTCAGTATATGGTAGAGTCGAGACATGTTCACCTGGTTGCGGCAAAGCATGTGCTAAGGTAGTTGAAGGGTACGATTGATTATGGCCTCAGGTATGCATCGAATCAAAAGATTAACTTACAAGGTTATGTGTGTTGGGTATGTTATATCTCTTCACATGGTCGCTGCGTGTACAACACGATCCCTACGGTACCTTCCGGAGGGGGGGGTTTAGAGGGGGGGGTAGCCCGACAGGTCCCACCCCCTTCGTTTCGGACCGTTAGGTTCCGAAACGACACGGAGGGGGCCGTTAGGCCCCCGGAGTCCGCGCGGAGCGCAATTTTTTTTTGGGTTGCTTTTTGCTTTTTCGCGATTTTCGACCCATTGTACTCTATCTAATTCCGGTAAAAGGAATTAGGGTTGTAACCTAATTCGGGTAAACGAATTAGGGTTTTTTAGATGCTGCAGAATACCATTTATTGTATTGTACATGTAAAATAAACATATAATGAAAAAGGAGCTATGCGGCTCTAAGTTTTGCTGGTTTTTCCCGGTTAAGGGTTTCCAGGTGAAAATCTCTGTGTAATGTGTGTGCCATTGTGTATTGTCTGTAAATGCTTAAGAATCGATATATGTTTGTACTTCACTGTTAAGGTTTAAAACTTACAATGTGGATGTGGATTGGGCCGGGAGTGTCACAGATAGAAAGAGCACATCAGGGTATTGCTTCAGTTTGGGATCAAGTATGATCTCATGGTTCAGTAGGAAGTAGGCGAGTGTGGCACTCAGTACAACCAAGGTTGAGCATATGGCAGCTTGTTCGGCAAGTTGCGAGGTAGTATGGCTTTGGAATTTGCTATCAGGACTGTTTGATCTCGAGTTGGAGGGGACTTGTATCTTCTGTGACAACCGGAGTTGTGTGATGTTGTCATGACAAGTCGAAGCACATTGAGATCAGGTATCACTATATCCGGGGTATGGTGTAGAAGGGAGCAGCGAGGCTCCAGTATATAGCAACATAGGAGCAGATAGCCGATGTGTTGACCAAACCTCTGTTAAGAGTGAAGTTTGAGTACTTCAGGAACAAGCTTGGAGTGGTCTAGATCAAGAGGGAGTGATGAGCTCGGACGAGGTAGTAGGTAGTCACGGGTCATGTGATGCAATTGAGTCTCCTAGGCTACGAGAGGATTTGGACGAGCGGTGAGGTAACGTAGGTGGTTGCAGTGTGCAATGTAATGGACACTCCTGGGCTGGACCCACCGGATGGCTTGCTCGGTTCGTGGATGAGGATAGTTGCATCTGGTATGAAAGAGGACCAGCTTTGTGGAAAATTCTAGATTTGATCTAGGTCACATCCAGTATGAAAAAGGATTGGCACTATGGTGGAAAATCCTACACTTGGTCTAGGTCACATCTAGTATGAAAAAGGATTGGCATTTTCGTGGAAAATCCTAGACTTGGTTTAGGTCACATCTAGTATGAAAAAGGACTGGCACTGTGGTGAAAATCCTGGAATGATGTAATGTGTGCTCCTGGATTGCTTAGTGTAGCAGTAGGTGATCATTCGCAGGTCCTGTAATGATGTAATGTGTGCTCCTGGATTGCTCAGTGTGGCAGCGGGTGATCATTCATAGGTAGAAAGTCCTATACTCTGTCTAGGTCACATCCAGTATGAAAGAGGGCTGGCTCTATGTGGAAAAGTCCTAGACTCCGTCTAGGTCACATCCAACATGAAAGAGGGCTGGCTTTATGTGGAAAAGTCCTAGACTCCGTCTAGGTCACATCCAACATGAAAGAGGGCTGGATCTTCTTTACGAGGATCCATACTATGCAATATAACGGGAAGGTCTTCATTGACTTTCTTAGGAACATCAGGAATGACTTGTTTAGGTTTCTCAGGGATGACCTCTTTCGGTTTTTCTTGAAACTTATCCTTAGTCTTTTATGGGACCTTTTCTTTAGGTTTCTCACTTATAATTTCCATGGGCTCTTCAACAATGTTTCCACTAGCTTTTAATGATTTATCAGTCTACCCTTTTGACCTGACATTTTAATAACTTCAGTTACAGGAACGAGCATTTTAGCACCAGCTAGCCAGCTAACCACATCAACATTTAACTCTGGGGAAGGAAGATGAGTTACCTTATGAATATTCAGATCTGACTTGATAGGGATGGCAGACTTTCTTCTTTGATAGGTGAAGCCTTTGAACTTCTCTAATTCTCTGATCTCTTCGGGGGTAGGTTTCTCTCCATAAATCTTTGTAACATTGTCCTTTTCCTGTGCCATTTCCTTAGCTTGTTTCCAAATATCCTTTGACATGGTGTGAGTTTTACCAACATGGTTGATATATTCAGGTTGATTTGAATATCCTATAAAGTTGTTGACTTCAGGAGGACCTTGTTCATTTATGTATTTAAACTTAGGACAAGTTGTCTCATCATGGAATTCATTACAGGCCCTACAGAAAGGGGGTACCTCCTCCATGACCATGTTGGTTGACTCAAGTTGATTAGGGATCCTCTGATTGTTAGATGGATACTTTGGCTTCCATTCATTATTCTGTCTGGGAGGATACCTATTGGAAGGAATGTGAGACTTCTCTCTTTCCATAACAATAAGTCTGTTTTGCATGGAATTGAGTTGTGCGACATGATTGGATTCCATAGCCTTGATCACATCTGTCAATTCTCTTAAAGGATCTTTTGCTAGGTCCTTGCTATCTGTTGATGCTGACTTATCTTTGTTGTCTGACTGTTTCGATGAAGTACCTTTGGTAAAACCTGGAAGATTGGACTTTCTTGATGACTAAATGTTCTTGTCAATCTTTTCAACTATAACTTGGGCTTTCTTAAGATCAACAGGTTCCTTATCCCTAAGTTGGTATCTCATCTCTCCATTGAAAGATTCGATATAATGTATAAGGATTGAGCCATCAGGAGGCTTAATCTCGGCATGTAAGCTAGAGATGAGATTGTTGAATCTTTTGTTGAACTCTTCTCATTCTCATTCTTCTTCATGTTGTTTAAGGATGCTAACAAGTACCTATCTTCTTTCTTGTATCCCCATTTGGTTAGGAAGCCCTTTTCAAACTCTTTGAATGTTTTGTAGCTGTCGGTATCTAAGTCTGAGAACCAGTCAAAGGCATCTTCTTCTAAGGATAGTGCAAACAGCTTCATCTGCACATCTTCATATTTAGCATTAAGGTACCATTTATTATAGCATTGTGAAAAAAGTTTCAAATGTGCCTTGGCACTTATTGCATTATTTCCCTGAAATGAAGGCAATTTTTCAATTGCCTTCTCAGTTACGACATGAGGATACCCTACAATTGCAATAAATTCTAAAGGGCTGAAAAAATCTCCCATGTCTTCTTGTGGATTAGACTCTTGAAAAAGATGGTGAATATCTAAAATTGACTCAAGTCTAAGATTTTCGAGTATTCTCCGAGAGTTTTGCTTATTCAATCTTCTTCAATATACCTTTTCAGGTTCAGGAATAAAATTGAATAATCCTTCCGAATTTCTTCTTGTTGAATACCTTGTTGAATTGTTTAAAAGTGGAGTCGCCAAATGGACCGAGTAAATTTTAAATGTTCATAGGCTACATCAAACAAAGTAAAAAAGCAAAAAGAAACAAAGGTCGTGACCCGAGAATAGAAAGGTTTATCCCCGACAACGACGCCAAAATGTTGCCGCCTAATACACACCTGGGGGGGACGGGGCAGGAAACCTTCAAGTCGCTCGGTGTGTCCTTGGGGGCAAGTGAGAGTCAAGTGTTGTCACCTGATTACTCGACTCCTCCGTCTAGGCTTACTCCTAGTGAAGCCAAGGGGGGTGGTCCCTATGAAAATTAAACTAAGGCTTTTAATCTATAACAAAAAAGTAAAAGTCTATTCTAGGAGTTAAAAGATAATGAGATGGAAAAATAACTCAACAATACACTATTGCAAATATTTAATCAATCACTACACATGATTCGATAAAAGATACATTCATGGCATTTTGCAAGAATGATAAAAATAAATAGACCAGTGCCGAGAAATAAATGCGTGCGATTGTTGCTGTGTAGGGTCGTGAAAGTATTGCAAGAGGCTTGTTGGTTTATTTTAGATTATTAGATGAGTATTAAAGGAGTGGGTAAAATTGTTGGTTTGGCCCAACCAAATTTAGCTCTTTGGAGTGAGTGCTTTAGCAGCTTCATCGAGTGTCCAACCAGGCGAGGATGAACCTTCTTAAAGTAGCCTGTTTACTCTACGGTATACAACCATGCAACCTCCTGAATCCACCAAGAAAGATGAGATTGGATTGTCCTATTAAAACTATATACCTTACACCTGTTTCTAATTGACCCAACTGTTCCGACTAAGCTGTAGCGGTCAAGAGCATACTTTGGGTTTGGGGTGTTGGTTCTTTTATTAAAATGTGTGAGTGGATGATTAACTAAGCTACAACCCAAGAGTATCTTTTCTATGCACCACAAAGTGATGGAGTACTTCGGTAGAGCAAGGGGTTAATTTTAAAATCAAATTTTAAGAACAGTAATAGTTGCTTGTAGCACAAAAGTAGAATGATTGAACGATTGATTGTAACTCCTTTGAGGACGCTTTGTGTGCTTGATGGAGTTGTTTAATTACTACTTCTCAAATAAAACTAATCTAAATCGAAAAATTAGAAAAAAAAACAAAAAAGTAGAAAAATGAAAAAATGTGCTAATCCCCCCTAGGGGGATTGGGGTCAGTCGTTGGAATTGCCTGATATGCTCTTTTTATTTTTTGAGTTACAATATGAAACCTTAAAGAAAACACCGCTTGCCCTTTATGCTTAGGGAACAAGACGGTTTACAAATTATTGCAAAAGTAAAACAATGCTTGAACAATTGATTCACAAGAAGGTTCTGGGAACTTCAAGAAGACTTTTCTGTGAAATGTTGGCTCCAACCTGTTATGGAAGTAAAACAGACCAGCAAGCAAATGTTGATTCGAAATGATAATCAGAACACTTTAAGAGTGTTCTGACAATGCTACAAATTGTCAAATCTAGAACTAATGGAACTAGTATGTAAAAACTTGTTTTTTGACAATTTTTTGAGTTTTTCTAACTAACTTTTAATTAATTTTTTTTTATTTTAGGACTGATATGCATGCAAAAATTTCCAACGAACAAAAAAGTTTCTAGAATCAACCAAAACACACTTCAAGAGTATGTTCAGTTTAGACGCAAAAAAGTCAAATTTTCTAACTTAACTACTACAAAAATGGAGTCAAATCACTGATCTTTTGCTTGCTTTTGGAAAAGCTAAGCGAACCAAAGCTCTTAAATGCCAAATATACTATTCAAACAAAACAAATTTAACCCCTTATGCGAAATATATAATTGTGATTACAATATTTTTAAAATCTTAACCCCTTGACATAAAAAAAAATATTAATTATTATTCTTAATAATAATTATTATTACAATATTTTAATTATTAATAGTATATAATAATAAAACTATTATTTTATAAAAGTAGTTATTATTTATTATTAATAGTTAAATTTTCATAAAATTTCAATTATTTTTCTCATAAAGGAGAAAAAGGGAAAGGTTACTTAACCTATTCAAAGGAAGATTTAAGAACCACATTGGGTTCTTGCATTTTTTGCGCCAAAATTGTCGAAGAAGAGACATATTCAGTAATGAAGTCGCAGTTACAAGCAACATTAGACAAGTTAGAACAATATAAAGCGACCAATAATGATCTACAATTCGAGATTAAGAAGTAGAAACTGCTTAATCTGTTAACAGAACAGGAGAATCATAGCTTAAAAGATCAACAACAAGAGTTAGAAAGAGCTAATGAAGAATTCAAGAAAATGTTATCGGATAAGGATAAGAAAATATCACATTTAAAAAGTCACAATCAAAACCTTGAAGACAAAATCAGAAAGTCAAAGAATGATGAAGAATCACCTTATAGCAGCAATAACGATTTAGAAGAAAAAATACAACATTTAAACAAGTTCATCATGGACAAAGATAATGAATTCGCGCAAGTCCAAGTCCAAGATAATGTATTCACCTGAGATATCTTAATCAAGAACTACAAGAGCAAATTAAGAAGTTAAAAAAGGACAAAAAGTCGCAAGAAGAAAAGTTTGAAAAGATTCAGAGTAATAACACTCTATTAGAGAACAAATTAGAGCACATCCAGAAGGAAGCTTCCAGACTCTCAGGAAAACAAATTCAAGTTGAGAAACAAGAAACAAAAACACGCTCAATTGAATTATCATCAGACAATAAATAGCTAGAGACACAAAAAGCTGAAGTTGCTGCAAACACTCCGCAAGTAATTCGAGTACCTTATATCCTAATCATAAAAGTCGTTATGCCCAATGACAAAATCAAGAGGAAAATAAACAAAACTACTCCTACAAACAAACTAACTACCTTGAGGGAGAGAAAAGACAAAATCACCAAATTGTTTGGGAGCAGAAAATGAGAAATTCTATTCCAACGAGTGACCAGAAAACAACTCCGATGAAGGTAAATCTTGGATGGATAACTTCCTAGGAAATGCAACATCTCATTTCAAGCATTCGGAAATTATATCGTCTTATTTCATCAAGTATCAAAGTTACAAGTTCAGAAGATCACAAAAAAACGTTACAAGCAAGAACATGGGAAAAAGTTGTCCATAATTATGCTTTGAGGACAAAGCATCTCTAAGGGGAAGGCACTGTTATAAACAAAAAATAATAATAAAAAACATCAACAAATATAAAATAACATAAATAATAAAAATAATAATAATAATAAATAAATTAATAATGTCTTTATGAAAAGACATGTCTATTGTTGAAAGGGTATTCCGTCAAAATATAAATAAGGGAACCCTCAATTGTAATTCATATCATATCTCATCCAAATATATATATTTTATTATTTAAATTCTATTTATGGATTATCTTCGTTATTTGCACTGGGTTTTCCCTTAAGAAACGGGTTTTACTTGTTTCATGGTGCACATCCCTTTTGCTGCAATACTATTTAGTATTTTTAGACTGGTCTCCTTGTTCCATAGGTTATGATCTCCAGGCGAATTGGTATCTAAATGAGAGCTGAATTCATTCCTAGCATTTTGATCCTACGGGGAGATTGCTTTTGCTTCAGCAAGCCACCCCCTTGGGCAGCAATAATGTTGGTTATCTGAGACTTCTTTGCTCCTACAATTTGTCGACATTTTCTCAAATTGCCTCCCCCCTTTCAAGGATTCTCTTGGTGCACCTAGTCACCTCCTAAACCCCAAACATGTGTTGAATAGGGCGATGAGAGAGGATTTTTACATGCAATGCATATAGGACACTTGGATTTCCCGTCCCTAGGCTCAAGGACCTTATGGTTAAAATGACTTTCTATTATGAGCACTTGTTGTAGTTGAGGGATGGCCTTATTTTTAGACCCAATTATAGTTAGAATTTAGAAATATTGAATGCACAACCTTAGGATTCCTTTGGTTTGCATTGGCTCCTAGTTGAGACAGACTACCACGTTTTGAGGTCTAAGGGGATATATCTGGTTTGCCACCTATAGGATAGCAAGTCAGAGGACCACTATTGGATTAGGGAGATGTTCCATTGATTCTATAGAGTCCGAGGAGGATCCCTCACTTCTTTCTTTATTTATTCGAACTAGAGGTGTCTAGCTTTGTCTCTAAGGGAGGTAGTAGGTCTTGGGAAACATATTTTAAAGGGTCCACTAGGGAAAAACCATGTTAGATTGATTACTTCTTTCTTACCCCAGAGTGTGATGACAGACAGACATGGGCAAGATGAGCAGGCTGTTGCCATCATGTTTATTGAAAATATCACAAAGATTAATGAACCAGTGCATAAGGCTTTGAAGGAGTCTCAATTTAGATACAAGGCTTTACATGACCCACATAGGCAAGCTCATACTTTCATAGTCAATGATTTGGTATTCTTGTACATATTAAGCAAAGGTCCCTAGGGATCCAATAAGAACCTCAAGCCCATAAAATATGGACATATAGTATTTTGGAGCAAGTGGGTAGCTATGCATCCCCTCTTGAGCTCCCGCTATGTATGAGTATACTTAGTGGTGAACACGGGTACACTGAAATTGTTTCAAACTTTCAACTATTGATGGTGGAAGCAAATGAGCAAACAAAGTCAATCATGCTTGCCATTGATGAGTTGATTTCAGTTCAGAATGCAATGTTAGATGGAGATTGACTTTTGTGCAACAAGCTTCGAATTTGTCAACATGGTGATCTGAGATTGTATGTAGTTGACAGAAAGGGTGAGTTACCTCAAGTTGCTGCCTAATATGGGGAGGTACCCCATGTTATTCTCCATAGGTTCATTACAATGTGTAGAGTGCAAGAGACCTAGGCTTCGGTTAGGGATGGAGCAAAAGAGGATATGTGACTCTGTAAGACCGTAGATTGGCTTGAAGAAATCATTATGCAAGTGCACAGTCAATTTTTTTTTTTTTAACAAGAACAGGTAAGGATCATTTGTATTAAAAAAGAAAGAGGTTGCATAAAAGTAGAGTAGGACTGCTCCCTGATGGAGTCAATGTCTGTAGCATCTTGTTTCTCTTTTACAAATTTGAAACTGTTTCTGAAAAGCCCTATTTTGTGGAGACTATAGCTCCTTACAAATTGCCCAAGGAGTAGAATAACAAAACAAAACATACTGAGCTTGCGGTGTGTAAAAGCTTGCTGAAAAAGAGTCTGCTGCTACATACTTGTGATAATACTCAACAAAAGGAAATTCTAATCTATAAACTGTTCTGAAAACAAAATGGAGCATTTCCAGCTTTGTGAAAACCATCGAACTGAGAAAGTTGTGCACAGTATGCATAGAAAAACCAGAGGAAGTGTGTGGAGTCTCAATGACGCCCATGATGCTGTGCTGGAGGACCTGGTACACTTTCGACAGAAGGATCTTGATGCTTGCCGGTGTCCGATTCTTTGCTATCCTGAATGGCTGGGAGGCAACGGCTTACATCTTCTCGAAGCCTGTCAATTTTCCCTTCAACGTCTGCTATGTTCCTGTTGTTGTTATCGGTTTTGGAGTCGATATCGAGATGCTAATAACCACATAGTCAAGAGTTTCTGAAATGGTGGTAATTTTTCCATTCATCAGGTTATTCCCGTTTCTGACTTCAGTATTAGTGGCTTGAGCCAGGGTGTAGAACCTTCCAATGGCTCTCTTCCGTTCCGCGTTCTCAGCCCGGAGAAGGCGAATTTGTTCTTCCATGATTTCCATCCAAGAGCCGTCCTCAGGAACAGTAGTGGTATGGGAGTGGGAATGGAGGGCCTTTCTGGAGTTTTCCAATGAGAGAGCACTGAAATTCTGCAGATGGGAAAGGAAGGAATGAGCGACGGACAATGGTTTTTAACAGAGAATGCAGTGAGGAGGGAGATGACCAGGTTCAGGGATAGCACCCACAGAGGATGCTAGAAATGGAGCATGAGGCAGATAGTGCACAGTCAAAATTTACTACTGAAAGAAATAAATATTCGTAAGTATGCTGAAGAATGACAGGGTTGAAAGGTCAGGTTATGTTTGACATGTATTCCTTAAAGTGGCAGCACTTAAAGATCAAGTCTAATAAATTGTATTGCATGACGTTGGCATGTGATATGAATGGTTTCATTCTAAAAGTTTATCCAGATTCTCAAGTGTATCCACTTATTGCAGATTTCATTTGGCGAACATTCCAAAGGGTTCTCAGATATCAAAACTTCACCATGTGACATAATGTAGCAACCATCTGAAATTTTCACTTCCAAGTTTGTGTACAAGAGAGCTAGTGTAGATCAGCTTGAGATCTATCAAAATTAATTACTGAAAGAAGTGACATTGTCAAGAATGTAGAAAGAATGCTTTACCTGAATGGTTAGATTGTGCATGATACTCGTTACATACAGTTGCGTCCCCTGGAAGTCCATGTATAATAAATTCATTGCGTCATGTTTGCAATTATTAGGCTTGTGAAGATAGAAACTAATAATAGTTGGAAGTGTTCAACAATAACAAAACTATATTATTTTAAACTTAGGCATGCAAATTGTGAACAGAATTTGTACTGAGTTAAGTTGGTGATTTGTCTTTTGTCATGTTTCTTATTTGTTGATATTATGGGCTACTTTAAAGTCATGTAAGAAGCAATATGTTAATTTGCTTCATGGAACAAGTAAGTACATCATCGAATGGAGAGTTACATCACCACATATAGGTAGCTTTAAAAAAAGCAAGTGCTTATTTGCTCTTTTTTGAGACATTCTTTTGTAGTTGCAGTGCACTCTTGCAAATAAAATTCACACATTTTTGTTCCTGTATGAAATTCCTTACTGCAGGTACAAGAAAACAGTTTACGAGCTAGCATCGCAGCGTGCTAAGGATACAGACAATATTCTTGAGGTATTTTCTTCATTAATGCTTTATCCTCATTGCAAAAGTGAGTTCTTCATGCATTTCTTACTAGTGTATTTATTTGACATACTAGTTTTTTCTTTTCTAATGAAGAACTAGACAAAACTTAAGTAATTTGAATGGATATGAAACATTGTTAATTTCCTAAATTTTATTTTTGCTTCATTCTGCGTCAATGGGTAACATGCAACTTTAGAAGCTGTGCCCCTTTTACCACTATGGTTAGCTTGCTTCATAATGTTTGCTTCTTTAATACATTCATAATTTCCTATATGTCTCAGTTGGAAAAAGCATCTATTCAAGTTCGGACATTTATTACATCATTTTGTGTATGGGACGTGCACTCATGAATTTATGACTCTACCCTACAAGATAGATTTCATCTGTGGGATACATTTCTTTGGTATTAGTATCAATTATCAGGTTTTGTTGCTTGTACTACTTTTTCAATCTACGTCCATTTGAATATAAAAAATGGACACATAAAAATGACTCACAACACACATGCTATACTAAAGAAATACTAAAATAATATAAAAATGTTAATACATTAATATTAGTTAATTTCTACTAAACTACTAATTTAGGTATAATGCCGTGAAAAAATGTTATTATGGCAATTATTTGCCGTGGGTTTGGGCTAGTGCATCTTTGTATGTGCACCACATCTCAATCTCCAAAATCCATAAGGGATAAATCATAATAGCCACTAAAGGATTAGAGACTTTTAGCTTTAAGGAAGTAATTTTGAGTTTTCCATTGAGGACATGTCAATCATATATTGGTAAATAATTGGAACTGTAGTAGTTCCAATGTGTGTCTTGATAATTAATATTAAATAATAATAATAATTATTATTAAAGGATGCAACACTTTGTGAAGAGTTACAAGGGTGCCCTTTAGGGATTATATATATGGGCCCTCTTTTATTTGTAATCATATCATTTTCATATTATATTATATTCCTATGGATTCGTTTATGTTGGCATATCTATTTTGGATATTCACCTTATTAACCATATTGGTTTCTCTCACATTAATTGTGCAAGGAATTCTATAGTTCATAGATTTTTACTTCATCTATTGCATGTTTAATAGGAAATTGTGTTGTAGGAGTCAAATAGCTTTCATTTGCTCTACTTGCTTTCTTTCATTCATTTTCGACTCCATGTAAGGGATTGGTCAATTTACATGGTTGTTTAACCTGTCAAAATAAACAAACTTAATCAATTTATTTGATTTCCATTTATTCTAGCATATAAGTCATATAGATTAGGCATTCGTTTTCTTTAGCTTTTGGTAAGAAAACAAGAAGTTCATCTTGCTCGTTTCCGACCCTTTTTTGCAGAAACAGGAAGTTGTTCTACTCCCCTCTCGATTTGCTTTCATTGAAAAATATCTAAATCCCCCAAACAACATTTAATTAGCGTGTTCTTGCACAAAAGCAGCGAAGAAAACTTGCAGTTCATCACTGTTTTTACTCAGTAATCAACAGTTTTTCATCCTAGTTCATTGGTGATTGCATTGATTTCAGAGTGTTTCCAGCAGCTTTGGAATGTTTTCTGTCATGCACCTTTTAAGCACAGAGCAGCAAAGTGCTTTCTGCTTTTAGTTGATATTTATGTCCTTCGTGTTTTTGCATCTTTTTCCATGCACATTTGCTGTCCACTTTTTCTGTTTTCTGGTTTTTTCAGGACAATAGCATATTACTACTGGTTTGAGGTTGTACATATACTTGTTAACATTCAGTTAAATACCATAGATTATTTAAGGAACCCCCTTTTGGTTGGAAAGTCTCTGGGTACATGAAACATACTAAGCATCAAGTATAGTACTCATGATCTCATCACACTTGTCTGAAACATTTGATCCCCAGTTGGTAATAGAGGGTAAAATCTTCTTCATATGTTGTAGTTATCTCAAGTAAGTTGTGTCCAGCTTGCAATTTGGAATTGATTTAAACACTTCACTGCAGTACCACATGCCAGAAGCCTATGATGAGGACGGGAAGGTCAAGCAGGAGAAACGATTTTCTGTAGCCATGCAACGATACAGGTAATGTTTTCTTGAGAAAGTCTTGTATGAAAAGTTACAAAGCTTAATTATGTTGTACTTAAAATGACATTTATGTTGTAATAAGTAGTAAGTAGGAAAATGATATGGTGGTGATATCTTCCTTCTGCAATTACAGTTTATAATCCTAGCCTAGTTATTTTATACGATGGTATAAGTCATCTTGATTAGTCATGTGATATCCAATAAACTTTTTTTTTCGTGCTTTTCTTTGAAGAGATTAGTTACGAAGTTACGGAAGCCACAAGCTTGTGCTTTTGGATGGTCATGGTAAATTTTTTTAACACATGTTCCCATTGAAGCAGAGAGCCAGGTTCTGAAGATAAAATGAATCCATTTGCAGAGCAAGAGGCTTGGGAGCAACATCAAATCGGTATATTTTCTCAAAAAAACTTGTTGGCATTTGAATGTCTTTTTAATATCATTAGTTGTCTAGAAATAATTTATAAAAGGTAAATATGATGGTGCATGTGATACCTTCAAAAGAATTGTTTGACCTCGGTCCTCAGTCAACTGCCCAATTATGGTCAATATTCAAAATATCACTTCTATTTTCCTTTTTTTTTATCTGTGCATTCTCCATTGATGAGCTTGTCATATTTCACAATTCTTCACACGCTAGATGTTTCTATATATGTTTCATAAAATGAAGATCTACCAGACAAGAGTTTGAACTCTCCAGTGGCAATGAAAACCATCATAGCTAGAAAACAGAAGTCATGAACCTGTTTTCTTAGGCCTTCTTTTGTACTCTTAGGAGATGACTTTTGCAGTCCACTACCTCTCATTATTTAACCTCAGTAAATACCCTCCGCTATTGGTTTCACGTTCTTTGCATTCCCCTCGGCCAATTTACAGTGGGCTGTCATCGACTTCAAGTAGATATGGACCACCAGTTTGAGCGTTCTGACAGGATCTGCTAGTTATGCGATCATCAAGTGGTTGACATAGAGGAACACTTCATCTTCAATTGCACCATCTACAACGAGATCAGAGGGAGGTTCCATTGCCTTTTCAAGGGGATTCAGACCCTCATCAGCTTCTTCAGATACTTCGACCGGAGGTGCTTGGCAGTACACATGAAGGTTGCCCTTAGGATCCGAGCGCATATTTTTCAACCTTCTGCTCAACTAGATCTTACCCAGTGGATCACTTCCTTTTCACAGCGCTACCCTCAAGAAGGGGCAATAAGAAACAGTCTGATAGGAGCACAACCTTATCCTCTTGATCAATGTGGACTCGTGGGACCTCACCCCATCCCTCAGGATTGTAAAGGCATGACATGATCATATCCCCCCCCCCCGCCACCCTCCCTTGAGGCATGTTACACCTTAGAGTCTCCGCAACGCACCCTACTAGATGGGCCAAGGAGGGGGTTCCTTTTGCCGTTCTAAAAGGCCAAGTTGGGGTTGCCTTATGTTAAGTGTTGGTCTCTTGGTGATATAGACCCTGTTATGCATCTGCAGTTTTCAGCGTTCCAGCAGGTCGTTGATAGAGGAGGGCTAAAAGGCCAAGCATGGGGCTTTCTGCTTATGGTTGGCCATGACCGGCCCCCTTGGTCTTACTCTTGGAAGTACTATGGCTTAGTGACATTGCTGACTGCTCTTTATGGGGCTTTTAGCTCTGGGGTTGGTGTCCGGGGCTTCGAGGTGTGGGCCATTGGGTCACATGACCACCATGCCCTTTATGCCTTGAGGGGGACTATGCTTCATCTAGGGAGGTCATCCCTAAGTCCACCACCCCTCTCACACCCCACTTGGACTGTCTTTGCAGCTGATTTTACCTCTTCTGACCAATTCGACCCTTCGATGTCTTCACAATTGATCAAGCCCCAAGCTAAGGCAAGGGGGTCATTGAGGGAGTTTATTCATCATTCCGGGGTTAGTAGGGGCATAACGTCCTCTTTAGGTTCACTCCTACGATCACAGTGAGGTCTTGGCTTGCTTATTTTAGTATTTTTATTTTATGTTAGTTTTAGGACTTAGTCCCCAACGTGTGGGTAACATGCCCTAATTTTGTCTTCTTTTAGAATATTTTAATATTATATTGTTTCAATTTGAAATTGACATGTAGGCTTGATAAAAATTAAAATCTTGTGCTAAAATGGATATAAATATCCATTCACTTGTGATTTGTAAAGCACAGGACTTGGGATCAAATGATTATTCTTCTTTTTCTTACTTTATGAGCTCTCTTGGTGATGTGCACTTCTCTTGCTTGAATGGTGAATGGTGGATGAATCTAAGGCTTCTTTTTGCACATGCTATGGTTGGTGCTAGAATTGTTTGCTAAAACCAATGCTCAAGAATGACGTAAAGCTCTTTCTTTGCTCATGTGTTGGTGAATATTGGTACGGCAATGCTTCAATGTGGATTGAATGGTGGTATATTGCTGCATTTTTTCTGACTTAGGGCTTTTTTATCAATATTCTATCAACTTTGTGTGAAGGAAACACCTTGTATTAGGGTTTTCTTTTGCTTTTAGGGCCTTGGACTTCTCCATTTACCTTGGTTAGGCTCACCTACCGAACTCTAGAGGTTGATAGATGATGCCCTAGCTTGCAAATACTAGAGGGACATTCTAAGAGAGAGACACTAGCCATGATCTCTCAAAGCCCTAGGGATTGAGATGACATCATAATCTCCATCTCTTGTCAACTTTTTTTCTCAAAATTTCAGCTTTTAATATATTATAGTTAGGCTGCATGTTCATTTTAGTTAGCTGCATTTTTATCCACAAAACCCTAAAAATCAGAAAACCCTAGAAAACCCCCAAAAATTAGAAAATTCACAACTCCAAAAATAGATGTGAGTTTGTAATTCTGCTTCTCCCTACAAATCCGCCCTAGTGGATTTATCCATAGATCCTGAAGGGCGTCCTCATTTTATGTATAAAAAACCCTAAAAATCATATATTGTCAAAAAAGCCCTAAAATTTTACATAATTTCAAAAACCCAAAAATATTTGCAATTTGGAAATTTTGGTTCACCCATTAATTTCTCCCCAGTGGATTTATCCATGGATCTTGAAGGGCGTTCGAATATGGGCACCTCTCTTGGGAAATGTGAAAACCCTATATCTCACTTACCTTGGGCCGCGTTAGGGTTTTGACTTCACCTAGGGCTTCGCCCTAGCCTTGTCCTTCCTCTTTTCCTCAGAGCACACCTTTTTGAGGGTTGTCTTGGGATACATGGAGGTGCATTGGTATATGTGAGTTGCATTGGAATCTGTGAAATTGGAAAGGTGATTGATGATATACATGATTAGCTATTGAACTAACACCTTAATTGGGTCAAGTTGTCTTCTTTATATATTGTTTGACTCCATACAAGGCACTGATCTAGTTACAAGGTCGTGGAAAGGTATTTGCATGTGTGATGTTGGTAGGTATCATTTAGGGCTCTCCCCTAGGTTTAGGAGTTACCCGAAGAAGTTAAGAGGCTAGGCTGTGGTGACATTTGGGTCTATACCTCTCCAATGATTGCCATTCACTAGCAAGAAGTGTTATTGTTGCTACAACTCACCTTGCTAGTTTAAATGGTAACATTTTTGGTGTCGTTGCCAGGGACCTTGAAAGATAATTGAGGTGGTTTATCTGTGGTCCCACCTTGGCAAAGAATGATATTTGGTAAGTCTTGAGGTAATTCCATATTGATATTATCATATATATATATATATATATATTTTGAAGACTAATCCTGTAGGACTTATCTGGCGACTCCAACCTAAAAAGAACATCATCCAAGACATTTCAGGTACGTTCTTGTTTTGTACGTTGGTGAGATTTGTTGGTTCTAACTTGACAGGTCTCTCCTGGCGACTCCATTTGAAGAAAATTAAAAGAGGTACTCTACAAGAATGAGGCCAAAGAGGTAAGCTTTGCTTTGTTATTTGATAAGGTTTTGTTAAAGGCTAACCCTGTAGGTCACATCAGGCAGCTCCACAAAAGAAAATAAGCTAAAGAAGTGCAAGTCAAAGCAAGCATCCTCGACTAATAATAAGAAGATAATATGGAGATCTTTGATCCATTGGTTTTTTCAAGCATTCCAAGATATCCGAATAAGTTGGATAAATATGATTGTCTTAAGTATGTCCCAATGTTTCATGGATATGAAGACTCAGTTACAGAGCATATTACAATGTTTAGAGAATTTCTTGAGGCATGGGATATCATGGATGAGGATATCAGAATGAGCTTATTTGTAATGTCCCTCGAGTTGGGGGCTAGTTAAGATGTCGACAACTGATATACTCAACTTCCAACTAAAGGGATCCCATCATTGGAACAATTAGTCAAGACTTCCAGTGAGAAGTGGGGTCGTAATTTTGAAAACAATAAGAACTTGAATAACAAAGACATCCTTGGTCACGATCGAGATGAAGAAATCAAAGAGGATGTTTTGGAGTTTGAAGGTCCTAATCATTGGATTGCTGCAGAAGTGGAAATATGTTTTGCTCCTCTTAATTTGTCAAACTTCTTAGAAAAATTAGATGAGTTGCTAGAGATATTTTGGAACACTTTCAATGACTATGATGATGATGCCGAGGACCAGGTCTACAAGTTTATGCTATTGGCTCCAGAGTATGATATTAAGGGAGAAGATGTTTACATGAAGTTGTTCATCCTTCACTTGGGAGGAAAATCCCTTGCTTGGTTTGCAAGCCTAGCCAAAGGAAAAATATCTTCTTTTGTAGAATTAATAGAAATGTTTTGTAGCTATTGGGATCCAGAAATATGTGACAAGTGGGTGCCTCATGTTGAGTGCGCACAGAGCTTGTTCGAGAAAGAAAACAAAGGAAGAAGAGCATCCAGATTCTGTTCAAGAAGTCCCCGCGGATCATGAAGCCATCCTTTCAAAAGAAATCCAAAGTGAAGATCATGTTTCAGAAGACTTGCTTGAAGAAGCCATTGTTCAAGATCTGGCCGATGATATCTAAAGGCTTATGTCCAAAGATGAAAATCCTCCTGAAAATGAATATGATTGTGATGTAAGATATGAAGACCAAGAAGGCCTAGTTGTAGAAATTGAAGGTCAAAAGGAAATGGTGAGATGTTACCACCTAAAGTTGCACTTTAGTGGACTTCAGTGAGCCACCGGTATTGCACAGCTACTTGTGCTCTTTTAGAGTTCAGAAGTTCCAAGTTTGGCCTGTTCAGGGCCCCTTTTTAAAATTTTTGAAGTGCATGACCATGCCTCACGGGGTTTGTAATAAGTGTGCTAGCACGGTGGTCTTTGAGTGATTCGGTTCCCTAGGACTTAACAACCAAAGAAGGTATTCCAAGGAGTTTTTTCCCTTGTCGATTATGTTTTGTCTTTAGCCGAGTATAATCGATGAGTTTTTCTCCTGCACCTCCGAAGATGGAATGCCCAAAGGTGGGGGTTAGGCCTTAGGGGATTATTAGAGCCCATTTTGTAACGTGTATAAACATGCTAGTCGCTAGAATTTTATAGTTTGGTCATGTACTAGGTTCCCCTGAATTTTCAGTCGATTCTGAGAAAAATATTTTTTTCGCATTTTTTCAATGGTTTAAATGAAAAAATTCAGATGGTGATAAAAGTGTGATCCGGAGTCGGAATTTGACTCAGGGATGCTCGTTTTCAAGCTCAGAGCATCCTCTACCCTAGTACCCCGTTTTCTTATCTTTCGAGCAATCAAAGCGCCCCGTGGAGCAGTTTTGCCTATCAGAGCTACATAATGGCACTTTAATGCTAAATGAACATAAAAATGCACCATGGTCAAAATTTAAAATATTAAAAAATTGGAATTGAGCACATGCCAAATGACATGGCATTGAGTCAACTAAGGTATGCGACTATGTTAAAGAGACAAGCATAATATTTCAAAGTGATATGGTGCTCTAATTAAAGTTTGAAGCATTTGTTTTAAATCCAGTTCGTACGGATTTCCTTCACATGGGGTCGACTGCCATGTTCGAATTGAGATTAAATGCCAAGTGCCTACCTCTTGTGAGGTGGCATGGCCCACATGGTTTGGGTTCTAATCAAAGCAACTAAAGCATCAAGTCAAAACTCACACGTTAAACTCCAACGTGGTATGGGCCAACTCTCATGTTCGCCTTCATCCTTCATGTGGGCATCGAGTGACTTGGCATCAAGTATGTGGTGGGCGATTGAAGTTAGAGTTTTAAAACCTTATGTTATAATTTATTTGGTGGGCGAATGGAGATCAAGCAAGCGAATATATCCAAAGGTTTGCCATTGAAGAATTACACCCTTCTCTCCTTCACGTGGATTAAGTGCTTCGTATGACCGTATGGCTTCTTTGAAGACAGATCCGAATTAGTGGGGCAACTATGGTGACATGGCACTACCCATGCAGTAAGCTTTCAAATACATCAACCAGCTCACCTTTCCAACGATTCATGGAAACATCCAACAACTTGCCACTTGCTCTCATCCCTCATGCGTGAACTGTCCACAAACTCCGCTGCTTCCATTTGTGAGTGATTTTTTCCATGTAAAGTGGTGCATCTCCATTGGATATTGGATAACTTTCTCTACAAACTAGGAGCTTTGTCTCCTTAGGGTTTTGCGCCCTAGCTCACTCTCTTTGTGCTATATATTGAGGAGCTTGGCTCCATTGTAAAAGGATCTGAAGGTGGAACCTCTGCTCGTGTATTGTAATATTTTTTCTGATTATTGAGTAATAAAAGGCTTTGGAGGCTACCTTGGTGTTGTCTGCGGTGTGTATTGTCATGTTTTTTGATCAATAATGAGGTAATCTGTATCTTGGTTCATACTAGTATATGTCGGGATATTTGTCTTTGTAGGAAAATTACTTTTCATAAGGATAGTAAGCATTGCTTTATAGAATACTTGCTATTGTAAATGATACTAGAATACTAGAGGCAATAATATTTCTTGTTTGATTATGTTATTCCTTTCATTTCTCTCAATCGTTTACACAAATATGTTTAATCCCCTTTGCCAGTGTTGATTCCATTTTGCAGGTAACTCAAGCTGTAGGAGCGGATGAGCATGTTAGCTCTTCCTCACACTCAGTAGATCCACAACAAGGAAGCCAATACTATCAAGTGCATCAACAAGCAGACTCCATAGCCCATTTAAACGCTCATCCCCCAAGGGTTCCATTTCTCTGATCCAAATTTATTCAACTATCTTAGGTTATTGTTACTCATTTAGATCATAGTTCTTTCAAAGCATAAATATTTAACTCTAGATCTAATGTCACAAATATTCCTTTTCAAGCTTGCTTTATCGTAAAATCCAGAGTTCTTGATAAGAAAAGTTTGTTTGATTGAAAAGTATATTTGGCATTTAAGTGCTTTGGTTCGTTTAGCTTTTCCAAAAGCAAGCAAAAGATCCTAAGGAAAGTAGCTTTCTAGCTCACTTTCTTTAGTCATTTGTTTTCATTTTGTAGTAGTTAAGTTAGAAAATTTTTCATTTTTTTTGCATCTAAACCGAACATACTCTTAAAGTGTTTCGGTAGTTTTCAGTAAACTTTTGTTCCCTGGAATTTGTACCATTTTATGACATTCCTACATTTAAGAGTTATCTAAAAGTCAGTTAAAGACTCAGAAAATTGCCCAAAAACAAGTTTTTTGCATATTAGTTGCATTAGCTTTAATTTTGACAGTTTGTAGCATTGTCAGAACACTCTAAGAGTGTTCTGATTATCATTTCTAATCAACTTTAGCTCGCTGGTCTGTTTTATGTTCTTAGCAGGTTGGAGTTAAAAAAATCACAGAAAAGTCATCCTGAAGCTCCCAGAACTACCCTGTGAAGCAACTGCTCAAGCACTGTCTTACTTTTTGCAATAATTTGTAAACTGTCTTGTTCCCTAAGCATAAAGGGCAAGCAATGTTTCATCTTGAGTTTCACGTTGTAATCGAAAGAATAAAAAGAGCAAAGCAGACAATTCCAGTGCCTGACCGCAATCCCCCTAGGGGGGATTTCACATTTTCCCTTTTTTTTCTCAACTTTTTCTAACTTTTCCGTTTTGGGTTAGTTTCATTTGAGCAGTAGTAATTAAACAACTCACTCAAGCACACAACGTCCTCCGAGGACCCGTTTATCATTTTGATATTTGCTTTTGTGTTTTATTCAATTATTATTTTGTTCTTAAAATTTAATCCTAAAATTAACCCCCCTTGCTCTACCGAAGTACTCCACCATTCAGTGTGAAGAAAAGATATTCTTGGGATTTAGGGCAGATTAATCATCCACTTCAATCATAATAAAACAGACCAACGCCCCAAACCCGGATTATGCTCTTGACTACTGTAGCTTAGTCAGAACAATTGACTCAATCCGAAATGGGTGCAAGGTACTTAGTTTAATAGGACAATCCAATCTCATCTTTCTTGGCGGATTTGGGAGGTTGCATGGGTGTATACCGTAGAGTAAGTAGGTTACTTTAAGAAGTTTCATCTTCGCCTGGTTGGACACTCGGTGAAGCCGCTAAAGCACTCAGTCCAAAGAGCTAGATTTGGTTGGGCCAAACCAAGAATTAACCCATTCCTTAATCCACTCATTTTATAAATCATAAAATTTACCAACTGAGACACTGCAATACTTTCATTGAGACCACACAAGCAACCCTACACAGCAGCTTTCGCATGCATTATACATTCTTGGCACTGGTCATTAATTTTCCATGTTTTAAGTTTCAAATCTTGAATGTTGTGAATGCTTATCTATCTTGTGTGGTGTTAATTAATTGATTTAATTTTCAAGCAGTGCTTAGTTGTTATTTTTCCATCTCATCATCTCATAACTCCTAGAATAGACTTTTATCTTTTGTTGTAGATTAAAAGCCTTAGTTTATTTTCATAGGGACCACCCCCCTTGGCTTCGCTAGGAGTAAGCCTAGACGGAGGAGCTGAGTAATCAGGTGACAACACTTGACTCTTACTTGCCCCCAAGGACACACCGAGCGGCTTGAAGGTTTCCTGCCGTGTCCCCCCTAGGTGTGTATTAGGCAGCAACACTCTCCTTACTACCATATTACAATTTCTTATGATATCTTGGGTCTCTTGGAGGAAAGTAACAGGATTCTTGAAGACGACGATTATTGGAAGTTCATGGGACCACCAATATGTGATTCTTCAAGACAGTGCAGTATTGTTTCCAAGGCCTTTAGTTGCACAAATTTGAATGAAGAAGGGATTAATCACCTCGAGGAAAGACATTGAAACTACAATTGATAATTATATGATTGTTCCTTTTCCCGGTGGTGTCGATGATGATTGGAGACGATTGCCATATGCAACGACTCCATTAAGGTTTGAAAGATTTTGGAAGCCACATTTCTGATGAGATTTCTTTGAGCTTGGTTTAGTCGTGCCTACCTAGCATCAAGGAAGCTATGGGATATCATACAGAGAATTCTTTTACAGTTATTCAGTCGATGTTGGGCCCATATTATCATTCCCAACAACATCTCTCAGGAAATATTGCAGAAATTGATCAACCCTTTCTATCCATTATTGGTAAGTTTTCAATGATGTGTTTCAATAGAACCAATACAAGTATGTGGACATGTATAGAATTTATTTCCTCTTTCCATGATATTTGTTATTTATCTTTTCGGTTAAAACTCGAAGGTATGAACTTTGTGGTTGACAATTTCAAATTTATAAGGATTTTTGGGGATACTAATATGTTTATTACAAAGATGAATAGCATGTTTGCACGTCCAAAAGAATGCTTGAGCAGGTGCACGGATATGTGACAACTAGCGTTCAAAGATGCTCATGAAGATTTCCGAGGCTCGCCTTTGCAAATGATCCCCCAAGTCCATACTTAGACAACCAATTTCATGAATTTTTTTTTCTCAAGACAAATATAAGATGAAGACAGTGTATACTTGAGCCTAGTGCAGGCCTGTATAGATAAAGCTTGCAAAAGTAATCGCTCTTCGTGGCAAGAATTTCAAGGTTTCCATGTTCCCAGGTTTAGTCATTACTACATCTCCATTTGGGAAAAGATATTGGTATGTACTTGACTTATTCTTGATCAGATCTTGTCTTGGATTATCTCTAAAGACAAAGGAAAGCGGTCAGGTATGAATGATATGCTCAGGTGGCTACATTGGTGGTATGATTTCATTTGACCCCTTTTGTTATCTTGATTAGGATAGTTAGGTTTAGTTTCATTTGAGTTAAGCATCTACTGTTACCCAAGGCAGGATGGTAGTGTTTGCCTCCAATGCATTTGATGCCTTGAATATTTGATATGTGTGCAGGCCCACAGGTGTTGGATTATGGTAACTTTGGGATGTCCTCCATGATTCAGATGCCTTGCATGGAGGTACATTAACTGTATTGGCATCAGGATGGGGTAGAGAGTGAGATGCACTCTACTCAGTGGCATGAGTCCAGTGGTGGTTGCATGCAGACCTTCCGAGGTGTTTTGCCCTATGCATGCATGAGATATGCATGACCTGTCAGTGATTAAAAGTTGCATGCAAAAGTGACTTTTGCATGCACCGGAATTAGGGTTTTGGTAAACCTAATTCATCGGTGAGATTATATATAGAGGCAGGGGGTCCCTGGATGAGGTTGCTCTGTTGCTTTATCAGAGAGTGATAGATCAAGAGTGAGGAGGGTGCACTTGTGCATGCAGGGCAACTTTCTGAGAGAGGAAGGAGCTGCTGCAGGAGTGAGAGTGATCAGATATGAGCTGGATCAGTGATCACTAGCTCCGGAGACACTAGGCACCCAGTACTATGAGTTGAGATAGCCCATTAGTGTGATTTTTGTTCAGTTTAGAGGAGGACGTGTTTCCTTGGAGGAGGGCGCAATTCCCAAGGAGGGAAGAGCTCATTCGGAGCTCGACTTATCGATTCTGAGTCTGAGACGTTCGGGATAGCCTTGCCTCAGCATTCGAGGAAGGTTCGTGACGTTTAGAGCTCAGATCTGCTGAGATCCGATCCATTACAAGCTACAAACATCTAGAGGGGAGGGCGCACTTCTGCATGCATTGGAGGGCGCATTCTTCAGAGATCTAGAGAGGCAGTCTTCAGACAGAGCAGATTAGAGCAGTGTGATACAGAGAGGCAGATCAGTCAGAGGCACCTGTAGAGATACTCAGATCCAGTTTACCAGTTAGGGCTCACTCTTCCAGTGCATGCATCAGCTGATGCATGTAGATCTAGAGTTTGTCCGGTTCAGGGATTGAGTTACCTTTGAGGTAATACTGTGTTGTACTTGTCCATTTATATATATGCTCTGGGCTCAGGAGAAACTGATGCATGCAGATCTAGAGTTTGTCCGGGTCAGGGATTGAGTTACCTTTGAGGTAATATTGTATTGTACTTGTCCATTTATATATATGCTCTGGGCTCGAGAGAGAAGATAGCCGCACGGTTTGCTGGTTTTCCCCGGTTGGGGTTTCCAGGGTATATTTAGTGTTTATGTGTGATTGCATGTGTTTCAATTTTGGTAAAGAGATCTAGTTGTTGAGTTTATATCATTTTGAGCATGTATTGATATCGCGACTCAAACCGCTTGAGATCTCAGGGTGATTCAGAGGGAGTAGTGATCTCTGAATCTAAGACTTACATGGTATCAGAGCCCTGGTAAGGGTCAGAGAGGGCAGTCACATAGAGATCTGTGATGATAGAGACCAAATCTACCAGATATGAGCAACACAGTTCAGATTTGAAGTTGTAGAGGTCAGATCTATCAGATCTGTGGGTTCAGTGGTTAGATCTGTGATCAGGAGAGATTCTTGTTCACTGTGGGTTACAGTATTTCAGATTGAGAGAGTATGGCCACTAGCTTGAGAGTGGAGGACAGGTTGGATGGGGCCTCCAACTATAGTGCATGGAGGGCACGTATTACACTCTTGCTGAAAGAGTGTGAACTATAGGATGTTGTGAACAACACAACAACAAATCCAGTTACAGTTCCATCAGATGCCAACAAGAGTGTGAACTATGGGATGTTGTGAACAACAAAACAACAAATCCAGTTACAGTTCCATCAGATGCCACTGCCAAAGTAGTGTATGATAAAAAGAATGTGAAGGATAAAAAGAATGTGAGGATCCTTCTTGATGTGATCAAGGATCATGTTATCCCACATGTATCTACCAAGGACAATGTTTTTGAGATGTGGGATGCATTGACTAGTCTGTATTAGAGTTCCAAGTCACTTCCAACGACAACCGGAAGTCGGTTCTCAGAGAGAAGCTGAGAAGCATCAAGATGGGGAAGGATGAGAGCATGACTACCTATCTCACCAAGATAACTCAGGTGAGGGATGAGTTGGGAGCAGTGGGTGAGAAGGTAGAAGATAGTGAGTTGGTTTGATAAGCCTTGAATGGCGTGATTGTGCCATGGGCAGTGTTCATTCAGTTTATCATAGCACGAGAGAACCTTGCCAAGTGGGATCGTCTATGGGATGATTTCACCCAGGAGGAGATCCGGAGAGACTACATACAGGGTTTAGCTTCTGCCACTCTAGAGGAGGATGTGGCTCTTGCAACTGGCGAGAAACAGAGGGGCAGGCAGAAGAAGGATTTGAGCAAGATCAAATGCTTCGCCTACAACAACTATGGACACTATCCGGGACAATGTCCGCATAAGAAGAAAGGGAAGCAGGCAAAGGACGAGCAATTGGCAGCAGTAGAGGAGGTTGATGAGTTTACTTCTCGGTTTGAGAAGGAGTTCTCATTAGCTTCATTTCAGTCAGGGCATGATAGTAGCTTGCCAGAGGCTCAGGTTGATCAGAGTTGGAGAGTTGACTGCATGCACAACAGTCACATGACAGGGGTGCGGGATGCATTCCTCATCCTAGAGCACACACCCTTGCAGTTGGTTCGGGATGTGCAAGGTGTTGATCACTTGGTCACTGGAGTGGGTAGAGTGAGATTTCTGCTTGACCTTGGGGAGCTCTTGGAGGTTTCAGGAGTGTTATTTGTTTTAGGACTGAGAAGGAGTATCCTCTCAGTGGCAACCTTGGCAGCTGCTGGCTACTCAGTAGTGTTCCAGCGGGATCAGATCTTCACCTATCCTAGAGGAGTAGACCCAGTCTTGTTGGGTCACATGATCGACGCTGAATACTAGGTTCGGGGACAGCTTACTACCGGCACATCAGGATGGCTGAGTACATCCTCTTCAGAGTCAGAGGGGGATGATGAGCGAGATGCTCATAGCAGAGATGAGGCCAGGAGGAGTGAGTCTGGTCAGCAGATGGGTGGGCGAGATGCTCACCATGATGAGGAGGATCAGGGGAGTGTTTCTGGAGTTCAGATGGATGCGAGATGCTCTTGATAGTGATGAGTCTCAGGAGCTTGAGCCCTTGGGCTCATATCAAATGGATGAGCATGCTGCTCATGCAGCCACCATTCAGAGATTGAGCTAGTATGAGATGGTTGAGATGGATTTAGCTCAGGAGAGAGTTGAGTCAGCTCAGAGACAGAGGGAGTTGAATTACAAAGCTGAGTCAGCTCAGGGACATAGACAAATCACCTACAGGGCAGTGGATCCTCTTGACATCATTCTTTGGGACTGGTTACAGCAGCAGAGATTCAGAGGGAGTTTGAATCAGAGTGCAGTGACAGAGTTAGTAGTGGTTGATCAGGGGGCTTCTTCTGAAGCCACAATTATGGAGATTGATTAGGGTTCTTCAGGTCAGAGGGCAGCAGTGACAGGTAGGTCAACTAGATCAGTGTCGACAACAGGGGACTTGTTGGATCCAAGCGTCAGTGGTAGGACTTCCCTCGTTAAGAGGGAGTGTTATATTATGGTAACTTCGGGATGTCCTCGATGATTCAGATTCCTTGCACGGAGGTACATTAGCTGTATAGGCATGAACATGGAGTAGAGAGTGAGATGCACTCTACTCAGTGGCATGAGTCCAGTGGTGGCTGCATGCGGACCTTCCGGGGTGTTTTGCCCTATGCATGCATGAGATATGCATGACCTGTCAGTGATTAAAAGTTGCATGCAAAAGTGACTTTTGCATGCACCGAGAATTAGGGTTTTGGTAAACCTAATTCATCGGTGAGATTATATATAGAGGCAGGGGGTCCCCGGATGAGGTTGCTCTGTTGCTTTATCAGAGAGTGATAGATCAGGAGTGAGGAGGGCGCACTTGTGCATGCAAGGCGACTTTCAGAGAGAGGAAGGCGCTGCTGCAGGAGTGAGAGTGATCAGATCTGAGCTGGATTAGTGATCACTAGCTCTGGAGACACTAGGCACCCAGTACTGTGAGCTGAGATAGGTCATTAGTGTGATTTTTGTTCAGTTTAGAGGAGGACGTGTTCCCTTGGAGGAGGGCGCAATTCCTAAGGAGGGAGGAGCTCATTCGGAGCCCGATTGATCGATTCTGAGTTTGAGACGTTTAGGATAGCGTTGCCTCAGCGTTCGAGGAAGGTTCATGACATTCAGAGCTCAGATCTACTGAGATCCGGTCCAGTACGAGCTACAAACATCTAGAGGGGAGGGCGCACTTTTGCATGTAGTGGAGGGCGCATTCTTCAGAGATCCAGAGAGGCAGTCTTCAGAGAGAGCATATCAGAGCAATGTGATACAGAGAGGTAGATCAGTCAGAGGCACCTGCAGAGATACTCAGATCCAGTTGACCAGTTAGGGCTCACTCTTCCAGTGCATGCATCAGCTGATGCCTGCAAATCTAGAGTTTGTTCGGTTCAGGGATTGAGTTACCTTTGAGGTAATACTGTATTGTACTTGTCCATTTATATATATGCTTTGGGATTGAGAGAGAAGATAACCCCACAGTTTGCTAGTTTTCCCCGGTTGGGGTTTCCAAGGTATATTTAGTGTTTATGTGTGATTGCATGTGTTTTAGTTTTGGTAAAGAGATCTAGTTGTTGAGTTTATATCTTTATGAGCATGTATTGATATCGAGACTCAAATTGCTTGAGATCTCAGGGTGATTCAGAGGGAGTAGTGATCTCTGAATCTAAGATTTACAACAAGTACCAGAGGGTTCTGAAGGTTCTCATGCACTCATAGGAAGAGCACTTGTACCATAGTTGGAGCCAATGTCACGCCTCTACAGTTTTCAGTGTTCCAGCATGTCATTGGTAGAGGAGGGCTAAAAGGCCAACAATGGGGCTCTCTTCTTATGGTTGGTCATGATCGGGCCCCTTGGTCTTACTCTTGGAAGAACTATGGCTTAGTGGCATTGTTGTCTGCCCTTTATGTGGCTTTTAGCCCTGGGGTTGGTGTCCGGGGCTTCCAGGTGTGGGCCATTGGGTTACATGAGCACCATGTCCTTTATGCCTTGAGGGGGACTATGATTCATCTAGGGAGGTCATCTCTAAGTCCACCACTCCTCTCACACCCCAATTGGACCTTCTCTACAGCTGATTTTACCTCCGCTGACCAACTTGATCCCTTGATGTATTCACAATTGATCAAGCCTCAATTTAAGGAAAGGGGGATGTTGAGGGAGTTTATTCATCATTCTGGGGTTAGCAGGGGCATAACGTCCTCTTTAGGCTCACTCCTACGGTCATAGTGAGGCCTTGGCTTGCTTATTTTAGTATTTTTATTTTATGTTAGTTTTAGGATAGTCCCCAACGTGTGGGTGACATGCCCTAATTTTGTCTTATTTTGGAATATTTTAATATTATATTGTTTTAATTTGAAATCGACATGTAGTAGTAGATTTATTCATAGATCCTGAAGGGCGTCGTTGTTTTATGTATAAAAAACCCTAAAAATCATATATTGTAAAAAAGCCCTAAAATTTTACATAATTTCAAAAACCTCATTGATACCCACTTGGAACTTGTTTCATTGTATTAACTCCTTTCCTTTGGTCATCTTAGTAAAAAATGCAAATCGCCCACCACTAAAGGCAAGCTTTGAAGGATGTACCATCTAAAAAAGGAGGGCATTGAGGCCATAAGAGATTTTTTGGGGTTATATGGGACATGAATTCCACCTTCCAAGCTCAACTTTTCACCTTGTTGAAGCTATCATCACTTTTTATCATTATTTTATGTTTTATGAGGTTTAGTTCTTGGATTGTGGGTGACAAACCCTACAAATTTATTTTAAACTCAAATTAGATAGGTTGGTCCAGAGGAGGGATCAATTAGACATTTTCCCTATAAATATAGCGCCCTGCTCTCGTTTGTAAGTAAGATCATGGCGTCAAGTTTGATTGGAATTTTATTCCTACTTGTGTATGTGAGACTTTGATGTGGTGCATGCCTCTGTTCTTGGCTCTCCTAGGGTTTCTAAGGATAATACTTTGATGCTTGAGGATTCTTTGCAATCTTTCAAGGCTAACTCAAGGAGGAAGAATTCTAGGGTTTGGTTCTCTTCTCCTTTGTCTTTGTTAAGATCTTGAAGCTCTTGTCTTGCATTGTTTTTGTATCCAAGGTAAGAGTATTCTAGGGTTTCATCCATATTAGGTTAGACTTGTTGGTGAGGCATTCCTCTTGAAGGATCCCTCTTGTTTTGGACCTTGTCATCTTGTTTGTCCTAATTAGGTCAAGTGCTAACATAACTTATGTTTCTTAGCCTTTCCCTAGTTCATCAAGCATTGAATTGGCAATTCTTGGGAGAATGCTATTCCTGATTTTTTCATTGCCCTAGGAATAAGACTAAGGTTTATTTGCTGCCTCTTTTCTTTTTCAATATTACAAAATTTTATGTACTATATTTGAAAAATACAAAAGATCAAATATATAGAAAACCTTAAAAATAAAAAATATTAAAATCCAAAAATATTGTAGTGTCGAAGAATCTAATCCGTCAAATTGATACATGTCTTTGGTTTTATGGTCATTCTTCATGGGCGTCCCCTTTTGTGGCTAATATAAGAGATACAAGGTTATGTGCAAGTGCTAGTATGTTTTTGAGATCTTATTTGATAGGTACTATCATCTAAATTCATCTTTGAAGAGTCTTACAAGCTAGAGGCAAGGTCTATTATTAGCCTTGCTCACTTGGGCATCCATCCATTGATTCAAGTTAACCTTCCCGTGATTTCTGGGGGCTGGTTGTGGCATAAATTTGATCTAGTAAGTCATTTCCAGATTTGTCTTACTAATTTATTGGTTGCCACAAAGGTGTGATTCTTATCCCTCTCCATTAGGGGTATTTTCCTTGGTAAGTTGCATAAATTAGATTTTGTAAGTCATTTCTAGATTTGTCTTACTCATTTATTGGTTTCCCCAAAGGTGTAGTTCTTATCCCTCTCCATTAGGAGTATTTTCCTTGGTAAATTGGCAACATCCTAATTGGTTTTCATCTCTCTTTGAGCACATATTTGTCGTCTATCCTCTTATAACAATATCGGAGCTTTTAATCATTTTCCCTAGTTGTGAGCATTTATTCTTTGAACTCCTATCCTTTTGAAGTAATTGGTAAACATCCTTATATTCATTACTTTGACTCCATAAGGCACTGATCTTTGTCGAGCGGTTGCTCGTGAGGTATTATTGAGTTGCCTTAACTGGTTTTGTAGGTCTATTTGACTTATATTAGGGACTCCCCCTTGGCCTATAGGAGTTGGCCTAAAGCGTAAAGAGAATGCATGGTGGTGACAGTGGGTGCATCTCTTGTTTAGTTGCCAATCTTAGCATTGACCTTCATGACCTTTAAAATGGGTGCTAACTTGTGTGGTAACAAGGCAGATGAGACCCCTAAGCCTCAACGATGGGCTTCGACTAGATTTTCTTCTAGACAACATACTATTTTGAGTTTCCTTCATTAGGCCTTAGATGTTAGGAGAGATGGGTCTATTCCATGATATACCTATCTCATTACTTTTAGATTTTCTTGCTCTTGGATATTTTACTCTTGTACTAATCCCACCCTGTGCGACCTCCTATGCTCGGGTTTGAGGGATTTTCATATTTTTTATGTCCTTCATGCGTCAACCTAGACTTCACGCTTTGTTCTACATTACTTTACTTTATTGCCTTTTACCTTTTATAGTAGACCGTTTGAGGTGAGTTACCATTAGAAGATGCACCCTCTCTTCTTTTATAGGTTTCAAATAGTTTTTAGGTCAAGAGAGGGGGGGTGCATGAGTCATGCAAAGAGGAGCTTCTCTGAGTTAGATGCACCAAATATAAATAAAAGATTAATTTTGAATAATAATCATAAATAATAATATAAGTAAATAACAATTAATAAATCTAATTAGTAATTAATGAAAGGTCAAGAGACATACCTATTCACCTTCGTGGCCAGTCAATGCCTATATAGGTAAACCGTCACGAAGGTATTTGTATTGTCTTATTATTCATCAATTCAATAAATTATCTGATTCATTCAATTACATAATACTTATGTTTATTTTCAGCTTCTGCTGCTACATTAGAATTCGAATGAAGTGACTGACAACCATTGCATTGATGTGGACTGCTCCTCACTCTAGTCTTCTGAGGGGGCACATTAATTAACTGATCTCGACCCTGGTTTAACTCATGCTGATGCCAACTTTCTCATGCATGTGCCCTAGATCACTCAAGTGACTCACGCATGCGTCCTATTCAATTAAAGCAAGTTCCTTCATGCACTTGTTCCATACAAGTGCCTTGTCTAACTGAAACATATCCCTACATGCGCTCCTGAAACTCTAGTGATCCACGCATGCACTATAGTTAACTGCCACTTTTACTCAAGTTGATGCATGTGTGTGCATGTGCCATGCAAAATGATGTACATCTGCGCATTGCAACGTCGTGTAAATCAAATTGCTAACCCTGAAAATGAAGTATCTTGCATGTTGCTTGGAAAAGTCTCACTGGAATCCTGAGATCGCAAGGATGCAAAAAATGTGATCAACTCTATAGCACAGACCTTTGAACCCTGCTTCCTAGAAAGTAGGAAAACTTCCTAAAAGATAGGAATCTTCTCAAAACTGAAAACTTGTGAAATATTTGTATCTGTGCCAAGGAAACATCACTGTACGAATCATATATCTGATCTCACTGGGAACCAACGTTGGATCTAACAAACTGTCTCTGGAGATGTTGTCTAAATACTAGCCTAATGAAATGTGCCGGCCCTTAACCCGTCCAGATTGCTATGGAGAACATCTATGGGTTAACAACTTAACAATGGCGGCTTAAGGGGACGAGATCCCCCTGTAGGATGTCGAGAATCCTGCAAATCTTTGTATCTCTGGCCTTTAAAATAATGATGCATGTACCATGGGCTATGGAGTCAAAAATCCGTAACCCTCTGTTGATCAAGAAGTGAAAAGAACAAAGTCATGTAATAATGTCCATCTTCAACCACAACCCACAAATAATTGCTGGTCTGAAACATCTTGCTGCAGCCATACATTCAACTTGGACTTTACCAACTTGAGCTACAATAAGAGGTACAAGTCTTACATTGGTTGGTTAAAGGTAAGAGGTAGTTTATTCGTGATTTTCAAGGGTTTAACTGAAGTTTTCAATCAAGTTATTGGTGCTATTCTTACATTGCATTCATTGACATATCTTATTGACAAGATAGTGTCAAGTCTTAATTCTTCTAACCTCCTAGTCTTGTGTTTGGTCATTGATTGTTTATAGGGCACTGGTTGTTTGATCTAATAGGAGGGTTTATCATTAGAAGTAGAGTTGTTTTCATTCTTGTGCTTCACATGGTTATTTCTTTTCTCATTTGGGAAGCTTCCTTTGGCCAAAGGAACAGGCCTAAAGAGAGAGCAGAGTGCATTGTGGTGACAGTGGGTGCATATCTTGATTAGTTGCAACTCTTAACACTGACCTTCATGACCTTTCGGAAGGGTGCTAGTTTGAGCGGTAACAAACCCTAGAGACTTTGCATATGTGATAAACAACTTGCATATCGAAATTGATATGGTGGTAGTTTCAGCCATACAAAATAATAGATTGCATTTATGAAGGGTTAGTTATTTTCAATAATATTTCATCAGGCTTCAGTGTTTTCCTTTCCTTTTTCTTTTTTGAATCAATATGAACTCTTGACCTATGACCTAATTGACTCCATTTCTAGTTCATTCTCATGCCCCTGTCCTTATGTTGTGAAGGAAATTATGATGATGCCATCTTTGGCAAATTCTATATGATATACATGTGATTTTTCAATGTTATTTCATGCATTTTTATCAGTTTAAAAGATAAAAAGTAAACAATATATCCAAGAGAAGTCAACGGTGTCTAGAGATAGTGTTATAGCATATAGTGCAATATTTCATGTCATCACACTTTTCATCATATCGCTCAACACATGAACTCACTTGTTTATACTTGAGTGTCTCATGGTGTTTTTGTGCATATATATATGTGTGTGTGTGTCTTCTGTTTCCACTGTATCATATCCGATTTTTTTGAAAATTTGCCATATCCATTACCCCTAATATCTGTATCCATTTTAGTGCAACTTAGTAATATTCAAAAGATAAGGCAAAGTATTCGATCACTCTTCAACATCAACAATGAATCCATGAATTGCTATGTTGAAGATCCCACAAAACATATCACTTTGATTAAAACATTATTGCCTAAGCTATAAAAGTTTGAAAGTAGAATGAATGAGTCAAAGTATATCTTCGTATAATTCCCCCTTTTGAACAACATCTCTTTCCCCAATGTGATCTTCCTGACGATACCTTTGAAACTTGGGAAATGTACTTTGAAAAATGCAAAAAGGACAAAGATCAAGTATCCATTAGCCAAGTGGAGGATACCAATGATTAGGGGAGCTGAAATATTTTTTCCCCTTTCATTTTTTATAAATAAGATGGGTGCTAGACGGAACTTGAGATTGTAAACTATTTTCAAGATCAATTGAGAAACCAAATCTGGCCACTTTTGGAGACTTGTTCTGGTATTTGTCATTGAATGCGACTATTTCTGTGTTTGGCATGTTGGAATGGATGTAAGAATGTTTGCTTTTGCTGTAGACAATTCTGCATGGAAAAGTCATTTATTCTTACTGCTGTTTTCCAATAGTTACTAACTTGTGAATGTGCAGTTATAATCAGTAATTTTAATAGAGGCCAACCTTATTTTATTTTTGATTATTTAGGTATTTCTGTTTTAACATAAATTGTTTTCTGTTTTAATGGTTGAAATGTCTGTTGATTTCATATTCACTTTTTATTCTTAAAATCCTAGCTAGGTGTTTAGCTTTAGGACTGCTTTCTGTTTTTGACTTAAAATTGCATATAGGACTTAGATTTAATAACCCAAAGAGAAATCCATTTATTGGCCGAGGACTTAACTATTTTAAAAGAAGAGAAATCTAGTTGTGTTTTATCTTTGGGTGAAGTCCATTAGTTTGATGAACATTTTCCCGTGTCATCATCTTGTGAGGGTGCATCCAATGTTTTGCCATGGCAGCTCTCATGACCTTGCTCCTGTAGTTCATTATCCTTGTCACCATTCTTGTGAGCTCTTCCAATCGAATATCCTGGAATACCTCTGTCAATATCTTGTTGAGATCTTTTGGAGATTTGTTGCTGCTGCAACTCTTATATAGTTCTAGTTCTAAGTTTGGAATTGTTTTCATTTAACTTGATTACATTCTGAAAAATGTCAACATTTAATTTAATACTCCTGGAACATCTTTACAGGCAAGGCAACCTTGAAATTTGGATCACTGGATAAGAGGAAGTCTCAGGAATATGAGTAAGTTATCGGTGTATTTCTTATTTTTCTGTCTTTTCTTTCAATTTTTTGTCCATTGGCTGACAGAATCCATGGCAAACTAAGGCACAATTATATACTGGTGCAAACTTGGCACTTCAAATTTAATATCTTAGTGGTTTAAAAACCTCAAACTGAAAAGCTATGAAGAATATTGGAAGATGGATAGCTCTTGGACCTGTGGTGGTTTTGATGACTTTTGCTGCATTGTTATAGAGGAGGTACTCTTAACTTCGAGTTTGAAATTTGAATAGATACAGGATATGACAGAATTCACCATTTTAAAGAAATGATTATGTTTAGATGGGAACAGAGCATGAATGAATACAAAGGGTAGACTTTACATGCAGTTCTGTCAATATTGCCACAACCATAAGCATAAGTTTTAAAGCATACACTACTGCCCGAGAAAGGACAAGGTAGGGAAACTCACAGAAATAAAAGAAGGAAAGGTTTTGGCTTTTACTAATAAAGCATAATTTCTCAGCCTAATGTATCTATTCCCCCATTATTTCGAAGTAAGAGATAAATCCAAGATTGCTCGAGAAGAGAAGATAACAAAAGATGATGAGCCTCTTGTAGAAAATATTTAAAATACTGGTGCTTTTTTATCAAATAAGTTAAGGAAAATGCATGCTAAAGATTTCTTCTTAGCAAATTGCTAAGACTGAAATTATACAAAGAGTGCTACTTCGAATAGCTTTCAGGGCATTACTTCGAGACAGTGTACAAAAGTCTGAAAGAACTGGTGCTTTCAGGGCATTACAAAATATTCCAGTGACTTGAGTAAACAAACTAACAAGCTTTTGCCTTTGTAGGCTGTAATGGGGCTCCTGTGGACCAAACTATATAAGAAACATGGATGCAAGAAGAGATAAGATAAGATAAGAATACCAGTCAGAACTCAGCCTTCATGGTATAAATATTAAATCCTATGCAGGCTATATGAGCATAAGACTAAGACAGAGGAAAAATGACAGGAAATCTCAGATTGTTCAACTCACAAAAACAATTGAGGCTGGCACACCTGGATTTGCACCCTTTCCTTTGTTGAAGAAACTATAATATATATCCTGTCCAAGCTAGATGAGAATGTGCGGTAAGAGATAATCACCTTAACTGCTTTTTAGATTCATGCAGCTTTAGATACCACAGCTATAGCTTGATTTACCCATTCTTTGATGTGATCATGCAGTGGTGCCACAATTATTTCCTCCTTCAACCTTAGTGTGAATATTTCATCTTCAATTCCACATGGGATGCCATTTTGTTTCTAAGTTACCAGGTTATGCTCCACATTCTCCACAATGTTCAGTGAGCCATAACCTTCTTTCCATTTCTGAGAAATTTGTGAGGCTATCAAACTCTGCACCTAAAGCATCCTTGGCTATATTTGGTTTTGCTTCAAATTCCTCTTTAGTGAAAACCTTATCATCCTGTGTGAGAGCAGGGCCTTCCAATTCTTTCATGCTTTCAATTGCTTTGAAGAAGAACTGAATTCTGCTTTGCTCAATTTAATGACATGTTTTGGTCAGCTGCTGCAACACATCAATACTGCTAACCTATCCCTTCTTATTTGCTTCAGTCTGTTATCTGAAGGGAGATTTTCCTTTTATCTCTTGTAATCATTTATGGTTTTGATCTTTTTAACGAATGTGTCCATAAAGCTTTCATTGAAACTCATATCCTTTTGGAGTGCAGTTGAAATTCATATGCTTTTGGAGTTCAGCTTTGAAGTATTCCTTGGGCAAAAAGATCCTGCCGCTAAGCATGGAAGCTTTGCTAATAATTGCACACAATTTGAAAAGCAGAACCATCATGTCCTCTAGCTCACCACAGTTTTCCTAACCCTCGATAATAATTCTTGGGCTGCCTTCCATTTGGTAGATCTTCCCAGAGATTCTTGTAGCCATCTAGGCTATCTTCAGGTGCTTTAACAACAATGGGTTGTGTAAACAATGGTTCAAGGTTCAACGGCTTTCGAGCTCTGTAGTTCTGCTTTTCAACCTTGCATTTTCTTCTTGTTTATTCACATAATGTTTCAACATCTTCCCTGTGGCTTCACGCATTTTCATTGCACCAGAGGCTTCCAAACCTTTAGCATCAAAAACAACATTATGGTCTTCCAACAATGTTTTTCCATTTTCTTCACCTTAGAATGTTAGGCTACTAGTTAGTTGTCTCTGCTTGATCACACCTCCATGCTGATCTGTTTCCTAGTCAAGAGGCATATATTGCCTTAAGTGATACTTTCCAAGGTCTTAGCATTTAATTCTAACGTATTTTAATGTATATGGAAATTTTACGTCATGCTGATTTCATCTGATGCATTTAATTGAAGACAGTATCTCGTTAATGGTGTGTGATGTTGTCCATGCAAGATTGCTTTAATTTCTACTGTAGGCATGCAGGACTTACGATCATTATAACTTCAAGTTCAAACACTTGGTTCATTTTCCAATATGTAGTTTCCGAGCAGTTCAATTTTAAGAAGATTTGGTTATTACCGCACATGTTATTAATTTTAATAGACATTTGTGCTCTCTATTTCTTACATGGATTTTGTTGATACTTGTGCCTGGTATGACCCCAAGATAATAGGCCAATCCCTATTACATATATAATTTTATCACTACATATGAATTTAACACCATATGTGGGCCCTTTATTAGGCCAACTCCTATTACAAATACAATTACACCAATACATCTGCATTAAACCCATATATACCCCGGTCATACCAGTGGGGTCATATTCCTTATGTGTTTGAAGATCAATTGAGTTTATCAAGGCTTTAGTGCTTTGGTATAGATGGTCACACTCTCTATCTCTTACATGGATTTTGTTGATACTTGTGCCAGTTATGTGTTTGAAGATCAAATTGAGTTTATCAAGGCTTCAGTGCTAGAGGGAGACAAGGTAATATGACTTATCATTTCAGATGATGGTACTCTTGGGCATATTCCTTCTATATGCTTACTACCTAAGGACTTAAATAAATATTGTCTTATAGTTAGTGTGTTGGGAGGATTAATGGCAACTATCTCTGAGTATGTTTTTTGTGTGGCTTCATCAAATATACAATTAAAGAGTTTAATGTTTTGTTCTCTGCATATAACGCTTCAACTGTAAATCAGGATCAAGATGGGGCACTTAGTCCAGACACTCTGGAATTTGCTTCCAAGACAATGATGGAGAAACTTCAGGTGGAACCCATCTCTTTGAAACCTTAAAGAATTGATCATGGAATTGTTTTGTTTACTTATAAGTAGGATTTTATGCTGCAGCATGTTTTATTTGTACTTGGTTGATTCTTTAACTTCTGTTTACAAATTTTATATCAACTTTATTTTTCTTGCTTCACTTTGTTGAATTATATCATATTGCATGCTAGCCATGAGAGGTCAACCGGGTCAGTGAAAGTGGTGGGCTGTTATAGACCCCACCAGGGTTTGATTTCTCAAAAAAATGGCTGACACGTTCCTGCAATCCATTGATGAATGGTTCATCTATCATGGCTGTTAAGTCCAGTTGGGTTTTCACATGTCTCATAAGTGTAAACGGTGCCCCACCTCTTAATATGTGGTGGATATTGGACACTTAAGTGTAATAAGGAATTGTTTTCCGGTTTCTTTTATATTGCATGTTTGTTTTAATTTTTTTTTGTAAATGCTATGATAAAGAATGTTTTCTGCAACAGTCATGCTATGATAAAGGGAGCTCTTTTTGCTTCTGTTTGCAATAGACTATAATTATTTTCAATGCTGTTGGTCCTTGACTTATGTTTGGTTTTTTATTGTATAGGATGATAGGAAGTTACTTCCAATCTATGCCTACAGAGAGGAATTGCTTCAGGCTATAAATGATCATCAGGTACATTGCCTGGGACCTTTATGTATGAGGAATCATCTTTCCCACATAGGCCAATATTGATGCTAGCACATAATCTATTACAGTAAACATAAGCAATCTAAAGTTCATCAGCCATACTGTTATCACCTCAAGGGCTTGTTTGAAATGGATGATATTATTTATAGCATTTCTTTTTTCTAACTGAAGATGTAACTTGGTAGTAACCTGTTTTTGCTTAAATGACCTTTTGTTATAACTCAAGAAACTCCACATTTTTGTTAATAGTAGAAATATATTCTTAAATAAATTGCTTGTGAAAAGAACTGTATTTATGTGAATGGGTGTGTATATTTCGGTGTTGTGAAACTCGTGGAAGACTTGTGGGTCTTCATGGGTTTTGCCGAGTCGTTCTTGTTGCCGTCGGAACACGCACCTGGGGGTTATTGCAATAGAAATCTTCAAGTTGCTTAGGTGCGTTCCTCGGCGGCAAGTTTTGAGTTGAGATACTGTCACTCAACACTCAACTCCTCCATTTAGGTAGAACCAAAGTTACAAATATCGTGTCGGCGAATATATCGCCGAGGGTCCAAAAAGAAATTATTGGATTTATCGGCGAAAATGTCGGCAAACATCGGCAATATATCGGCAAACTTAAAAAAAATACAAAAATATTCATTTTTTTTCAATTTTCTAAACATCTAAAGCAACGAGAACATCAAATAAACACATTGCCACATGCATATGGAAAGAAAACTGATATATAAGATGTATAAGACGTATTGCTAGACGTATTTAGTATGGTGTTGGGTCACTCCAACTCCTACTAATCTTGAGGTATAGGCTTTTCAAGCCATGAGCTGTAATATAATCCATTCACATGTTCAATGTCTATTAATTCTTCCTTTACTCTATATTAATTCTTACACATAATTCTTCGTTTACTCTATATTAATTCTTACACAGCATCGAACCTTATTATGATATAAAATAAAGAAATGAAAACATACTTTATAATATTAAAATATTATGAAAAATAAAAAATTTAATGACTTAATTTATAAGTTTTTTTCTTCTTAAAAAGAAGCAAGTATAATATTTTTTTTTCTTAAAAGGTAAGTACACTAAGAAGAACTTGATTTATTATGTATAATAAAGTTTTATTATTTTAAAATTTTTAACGATATTTTTTAATAAAATTATATTAATTTCATTTAAAAAAAATTAAAAAATTTAAAATTTATATTTTTAATATTTTAAAATCATATACTTTTTTATATGATTTTTGATATACAATTCTAAATTTAAATAATTATAATTAACATTAACATTGATTTTTATGTCAATTCAAAGTTAAATTTTGTTATTCTTTTATTTTTAATAAATAATTAAATAAAATCAACTTATTCAAATACATGTTTGAAATTAAATGCGAATTTGCATTAACTTAACGTTCTATGCATGGAAAATGGAGAAGGAAAGAAGTTCAAAATTTAAACAACCCTAGCTCCTCAACCGACGGCCCCTCCACAAATTCCAAGCGGCAAGCTGCCAAGCAGCACAACAGCCACGACTCCCTCCCGGCAGCGTCACACTGTCACGACTCACTCTCGGAGTCCCGAGTCCCACAGACCCTAGCTCTACTTCTCAGCTCTCGGCGGCGACTCACTCCCAGTGTCCGGTTCTCCTTGGACCTTCACTCAGCACCGTAGCTTGCAATAGCAGGTACCCGTACCCTAGCTCTCCCACGATCCACACTCCACTCATGACTCTGCTCGAATGATGAATGCAGCGGCCAGCCCGAAATTCGACATGTTCAAGTGAAAAAAACAAAAAAAAAACCCTGTTTTAAGTTTTATTGACCCCGCGGGCATATTATCAACTCGCGATATATTCTAAAAATCGCGATATTATCGCAATTTTATCGCCGAATATAACGCCGAATATATCGTGGCGATGTTTCCCGATAATATCGCCTGCTAATTTGTATCGCGATATATCGCGATGTTGCCGATATCTCGGCGATATTTGTAACTTTGGGTAGAACTCCTAACGAAGCCAAGGGGGGTAGTCCCTATGAGTTACTAAGGCTGATTAAGCTTTAGGTTTATGATTGGGTAAGTTTTTTAGGAGTTTTTAATAAAATTTAACTGAAAGCGAGAAAGTCATTTGCAAATATGAATTAAGATCAACAACATAATATAATCAAATAACACATGAGATATGAACCAAAGATTGAAATAATGTAAACAAGATCAGTGCCAAAGTGGAGTTGAAATAACGTGCTGTTGTATTGTAGATGTTTTGTGAGTGCTTCTTGGTCAATTTTAAATTTATTATGAGATGAGATTGATTTAGGGGAAAAGGGGGGCTCCAGATATCCCTTGAGGTACAAGGAGTAATGCCCGGAAATCAAGCAAAGATGGCTCCTCATGAAGATGTGTGGGATGGAATGGAGTCTCGGAGGGATTTTCAACATTACACCAACAAGGATGTAGCCTAACTGGGCCCCGAGGTTGCTTTTCAGTGGTTCTCGCTTCTTTTGAGAAATTTTCCCACACAATGTTTAATTATTGAGTACTGGATTTTCACTATGTTGAGGGTCATTAATTTTATTAATACGAGTCCTTAAATTAGATGTGAAAATTTAAGAAGCTGTTGCAACTCTTTTCTGATTTCCCAAGGACCAGACCAATGCCCGTAAAGGGAAAGAGCATACTTCGAGTAAACAACAAAATATTTTTTTCGATTAAAAGGGATAAACAATTGAAGTAAAAATGTTATGCTAATTACTAAAGGCAAGGAATCTCTTTTATTCAGGCAAAGCCCTTTATGTGATAGTGAGAGCAATGACGAGTTCGTTACTTTAAAGAAATGCAAAGACTGAAAGTAAAGTGAGCTAATTACTACACCATGGATATCTTTTCCCTTTCGGTACTTCGGTAGAGCGTGGCAGGTTAGCGTTTGTTAATTTGGCAAAAATACTTGAAAACATGAAATTTGTTTGAATTGCAAAGTATACTACCTGCAAAAAGGTAATTAGATGTTCCTACGTCCTAAGTGAGCTTTGAAGGCCGATATTTGGATCGGACATTTCAAAAGTTAATTTTAACCTTAGAATAATTTATTAAATAGAAAAAAAATCTAACTAAGAAAAAAAACAAAATCACACAATGACGCAAAACCCCCGGGGGGATTGGGGTGTGGGTGTTGGGTAGCCCACTTGCTCTTTTTTTTATTTATGATTTTACAATAATCCTCAAAAGAAAATGCCTTGGATCTTTATAGATCTAGATCCAAAGCCATACAAAAATGCAAATACAAGCTGCTGGATGAAACTAGGATGCTCCGGGAAGCTCCGGATTGGCCTAAACTTGATCTTTTGCCCAAAAAACTTGGAAAACCTGCTAAAAATAAAAACAGGACAGCAAACAAATTAGTGTTCAAAAATGCTCAAAATAACTTTAAAAGTGATTTGGGTGAACTAAAAAGATATTGAAAAAAATTCTAAGTTAATCTACTTGCAAAAAATGACTAAAATGGACAAGTCTATTTGAGGATCTTGGCTTGCTTTTGAGGGCAACCAATGAAGCACTTTAACTTTTGTCAAATAAAACTTTTAAAAAGCATAGACTAACTTCTAATTCAAGCCTTGAATTTTTTCTATGAAGCGACTTGCATAAAATGAAGCTAGCTAAGTTAGATCTAGAAAAAATGAAGTTTTTAATTGCAAGACATAAACATATAACCAGATCTAGAATGATAAGTAAATTTTAAATTGAAAGAGTGACTAGATCTAAGTGTAAGAGAACCGGTAACCAAGAAAAATTTGTTTAAAGAGGAGAAAGAGAAGGAGAAGCGATCTTGATGTCGGATGGAATTCTTGTAGAAATTTTTTGGTGGAATGGTATTGGACTAAGCCACATTAAATTTTTGGAAAGAGGGAGAACAAGCTTGTTCAAGCTCCAATCCACGGTTTCTTGCAGCTATTTCGAAGATACTTGTAACAAAGTTTGTGAGATCTAGTTACACATGTATGAGAAAAACTAGAAGCATAATAATAATCTTATTAAGATACTAGATATATATTCTTCAACATATATGAGCAAATGAAACCAAGAAATAAACTTATTAAATGATTTCTTCCTATCAATTGAGATTCGAGAACAATCCTACCAAAGCTAGATCTACCGTACAAAGTTGCAAGAAAAATTTAATTAAATATAAGTTACCTCCAACATGCATGGCCATGATCATCCAACACAAAGACACTACACCAATGAGCCTCCAAAGCTTGAACTCTTTATTCTGGCAATGCAAAGCATAAGACAATTACAAATAGCAAGACTACTCTTCGCCACAACTCCAACTAGTTTAAATGAGAGAATGGAGCCTCATTATATAGCAAAACCAAGAGAGATCCTCTTTAACACTTGGAGAAATGAGTTGATACACTTGGAAAAGGCTTGTTGACACATATGATAGGTTTGGGGAGGTTAATGACACATTTCTCCAACCATTTGACACTTTTCAACCACCACTAGACACCTCTCCAACCACAAATTCGCCCCCCCTTGGTGGATCTCCAATCTTCAATCAAATCATCATTTATTTGCTCAATATTCTCTTTGATTTGATTTGTTAATCAAAAGAGATTTGATTCCAACACATTTCCTTGATCCATGGGATTGGGATTTTGCCTTTATTATGTCTTTTTTGCCAATTAAATTGGTCTTTTTGGGTTTTCTGAGTAAATATTATTTTCTGAGATAAATACTTACTCAAAACTTAGGATAAGTGGGTTTATGGCTTTAGTGGATGCTCTGGATTAGAAAACGAGCATCCACTTGACAAATTATGCTCACAAACCATACATTTATTACATTTTTAATTTTTCCAATTAAACTATTAAAAATAGTCTAATTTTATGAGAAAAAATATTTTTTTTCAAAATTAAAATAAACTTAGGGGGACCTAGCACATATCCATATGACTCAATTCTAATGTCTAGCATGGTAATACACATTGACACTTGGGCTCTAATAACCTGCTAATGCTGAGAAATCATGTCGACCACCTCAACTTTGGAGGTTTGGGTGAAATACTCGAAAATTATAAGCCATTTATTCAACAACATATAATTGACAAGGGAAAAAACACTCTGGGCTAGTTGGATTGATATCTAAGTCATCAAATCATCATATATTTGCTCAATATTCTCTTTGATTTGATTTGTCAATCAAAAGAGATTTGATTCCAACACATTTCCTTGATTCGTGGGATTGAGATTTTGCTTTTATTATGTCTTTTTTGCCAATTAAATTGGTCTTTTTGGGTGTTCTGAGTAAATATTATTTTTTGAGATAAATACTTACTCAAAACTTAGGATAAGTGGGTTTATGGGTTTAGTGGATGTTGTGGCTTAGAAAATGAGCATCCACTTGACAAATTATGCCCACAAACCATTCATTTATTACATTTTTAATTTTTCCGATTAAACTATTAAAAAATAGTCTAATTTTACGAGAAAAAATATTTTTCTCAAAATTAAAAAAAACTTAGGGGGACCTAGCACATATCCATATGACTCAATTCTAATATCTAGCATGGTAATATACACATTGACATTTGGGCTCTAATAACCTCCTAATACCGAGAAATCATGTTGACCACCTCAACTTTGGAGGTATGGGTTAAATACTCGAAAATTATAAGCCGTTTATTCAACAACATATAATTGACAAGGGAAAAAACACTCTGGGCTAGTTGGATTGATATCTAAGTCCTAGGAAAGCCGAGTTCGTTACAAAACCATCATGCTATGACATTTTTTTACAATTTCCCCGCAGGGCATGGACATGTGATTTTATTAAAAAAAAGGGCCAAGGTGGCCTGCTAGGACTTCTGATCGTCTGAATATGAACAAATAAACTTTTTCCATCTTCACAGACTCACTTGAAACCATCTAAGTGCAACTTAGATGGTAACAATTCCTAGGAGGATTACTCATCCAAGACTTGCCACCTGGTAAAAAACTCACCAAACTTGCTTCAAAACTTATCAAACTTGCCCAAGAATTGCCAAATTGCCTCCATTCCACTGTTTTATGGATATTATGCATTGGAAGTGTTAGTATTATTTTTTCTGCACACAATTTCCTGTATTTTGAGTTTTTTTGAAAACAAATTTCATTTACTAACAAAAATCCGACAATAGACAGAAATCCATATAGGACAAGTAATAAATAATTGAATAATGAATAAGATAGATGATAGAATGATAAGATATTATGATGACCTCCATGATGGTACATACTATATATACACATTGATTGGTCAAGTCGGTTGAATGGTCATGTCTCGTAATTAAGCTGTTTTTATTATGATTAATTATCATTATTATTCATATTTATTTATATATTTATGTTTATTACATTGCATATCTGTTCAAAGTTGCTTTGTTCTTAAAGCATTTATGAAAAAAGACTATGTCTTTGTTTTGGTTTGCAATATTTGTCATAATTCTTCGTTCTTGAGGTTGAAGACATGAGACGATGTGATCTTTTGAAAAATTGAGTAGAATTCTTGAACTGTGAAAGGGTCTGACCACCCTAATTCATTCGTTTGTCGATTTGTGTGGCAACAACTTTTGTTTTGAGACTGAATTGTATCAGAATCAATATTCTTTGAAATGTAGTTTGAATATTGTCCTTGTTCTGATCATTGTTGATACATGAATCAATTAAAGTATCGACTCTTGTGATTTGGGTGTGGATAAGGTGTCCTTCTGAGACAGATAGTGTTCATTTCTCGATAGCTTAATTGCTGAATATCCAATTTAAGTAGGACAACATATTATAATCCATAAAGGACAAATATATTAAATGTATAAAATATGAAATGATATGATACAATGACCATGTGATGGTGTACTTTAGCATTAACTGTTGAAATATTGTAACTTCTAAGAATATTATATTTGTACTTTATTATTTCGGAGATGTTTCATTCCTCCGTGAAGATCTTATTGTATATCCGGAGATGTTTATTCCTCCGTCGGATTGTGGTAACTTGGGTTATTAGACTTCCCTAGTGGGGGTCGGCCCTGTATGTGTTATGTGGGTCAAAGGGTTATTAGACCACCCTAGAGGGGTCGGCCCAGTCAGTTGTAATGGGGTGTTTAATCCAGTAATTAAGTTGGGGCCGACCTAGCTTGTGTAAAAGTCAGTCGGGAAACTAGAATAAGTAGAGGAGGATGTTCTTCACTTATCACACACTTCTATCACTCGGAAAGTAACTCACTTGTGAGAGAGAGGTCTGCTATGGAGGAGGAGGAGCTCATGTCTTTGGTTTACATCTTTGTATTTGCTAGTCATCTATATTGAGGAAGCTTTGCTGGGTTTTCTACCCCATGAGGGTTTCCCAGGATAAATCTATGTCTCTTGTGTTTATGTTGTGCTTGTTGTTTCTTCAGTGATCCTGTATATGCTATTGTTGTGAAATGAAATGTAATGCTGATATTTTATGTCTTAGCATATTGAATCTTAACATGGTATCAAAGCTAACCTGAAGGAAGGCAATGCATGGCACTTACGACACTTGCTTCACTTGCGACAATTTGAAGGTTAGGGTATTGTATAGCAAAAACAGTCATCGTGGAACTTTCGCTATAAATACATTTTGGTGAAGGTTCAGGATCTGAAACCTTTACAGGTCGTAGATAACATCCCCAGGTACCTTGTGTCCAAAGGACACCCTCAGATTCGTTGTAGTTTGTGAGTTATGATTAGTACAAGTTAGGGTTTCTGTCTCTTCCAGATCTCAGTCATAATCAGGTGACCTAGGCAAAAAGGTCATAACTTGGGCTAGGAAGCTCCAAATGAAATTTCGTAAAAAATGACAGGTAGTGCATGGACTATACTATCTCAGGAAACGTTTTCAGAGGCCGAAGTTGAACCAGTGACACGTGGCACGCCGTACAAGTTCGCTCTCCTGTTTTATCCCATAAACAGGTCACGTTGCAACACTTGGCATAACTCTCTCTCAGAGAATCCAATTGAGGTCAGACCTGTCGGGATGGAAAGATGATAGGCCAGGCTACCATAGGAAAATTTTTCAGACCCTGTGGATCAAAAAGTTCGGAGTGACACAAGAAACAATTAGGTACATATTTCTATCAAAACAGAATTGTTTTTGAGCACCTTCATTCATGGCTTCTGGAATTTAGGGTTTCAGAGAAAGTTGGAATTTTTGGAAACAGAGCCCATGGCTGAATGCTACTCAGGAAAATTGAAATTTAGAGACCAAGATCGAATTTTTTGGTTGGGTAGAAGACCTAGCTTGATCAAACCCTAGTTTGGGATTTTGATCGGAAAGGTGGAAAATTAGGGCTTCAGCAAAAGTTGGAATTTTTGAAGTCTGTGACCACAGCTGAAAGCTCCTCAGAAAAATAGAAGTTTAGAGCTTTGGATCGAACCTTTTGATTGGGCAGAAGGGTGGGCTTCATCAAACCCTAGTTCGGATCCTGCCTAGAAGATCCAGAAGTTTCAAAAGCAATTTTGAGGGGTCAAATTTTGGAGATTTCAAAATTGAAGTATGCTAGTTTGATCAGCTCAGCAAGACACATCCTTCCATACATTCAGAAGTGTGAAAGTCAAAGTTTGAATTTTTAGGGTTTCTCTGACAAACCCTAATCAAGCTCCAGATCCAGTTTCAGGGGGAGATGAGGCTAAGGCCTTACATAAGAAGACTACAAGAAGTCTCGACAGGTATGACTTAAGGAGATACAGGTATGTCTTGAAATCTGATTCTTGATTAAGTTCATAATATGTTTGTCTTCATATTACTTAGGTTAGTACAATGTTAGAATTGTCTTATCACCCTAATAAAAGTATGAATACATGTGAATGATAGAAGACATTCATTGACTAGGGTTATATGATTGTACTAATGCACTGTGGTGTTGTATGAGGTTGATGTTGTCTGCTAACAAGATACAGGTACATCACGAAAGACAAATCAAGTTCCATGACCATGACAACATGAAGACAAAGACTCATCCATAATCCTTGATCACATAGAAGTTCTATTTACGAGGTATGTATGACTTTGTTCTATTATGCTTAACCTATGAGATATGCAGGTTCTAGCACATGATCTCTAAATCATTGAAGAGAACAAAGAAGATATTGTTTAGGTATGTTAGACATAACTAAGCAGGTATATTAATCCAGGTATGTTTTCCTATGTCAAGTTAGAATCCTACTTTGTGCTAGGATCTTAGTATACCCATGTATTGAATGATCATGACCATACATATTCAAGATTATTTAGAATTATAATGTTGATGAATGTATGTTTGAGTATGAGATCATGAGGATGACACTAGTGCACACTTGAGCATGCACAGTTGTACAGAATGAATAGAAGTTCAAAAGACATATAGAAGATCAAGTGGGAGGCAACCACACAAACATAAAAGATAAGTATTTGAGTTGTTATTTGAATCTCTGAAATAGTAAATGATATTGCTTGTAATGATTGTATGCATATTTGTATTTCTAGAATATATCATGTTGAATGTAAACACTCATATAGCATTGAACAGTATACTACTAATATGCATATGATTGATAAGTTGGACAAACATTCCATTGTTGCTTGTCTAGAATGAAACCTCTTTGCTGACATGTTGAGAGCTGTGCATGCTCTCGATAGTATGTTCTGGTAGAGATGGAAGGCATCTAGATAGCCACTGTATGCATACAGGATATGGAAAAGTGTTGTGCCAAAGTATTGGTCAAGATAGTTGCATAACTATGAAAATCATATTTGTATGCATAATAGGTTATCATGTCAACATGATTTGATGATTATGAAGTATTACTAATCATGTACTTAATTTTGATTTGTAGGAAAGATCATGAAGAATGATGAACACTGAACAAGTGATGGATGTTCAACAAGAAGACTTACAAATCAAACATACTATAGCAAGCTCGTGGCTAGAAGATTCTCTTAGAAAGAGGAAGAGGATCATGACGAGATGTTTGCTCCAAGTAGCTAGTTAAATACTGTTCTCTTAATGGTGTGGTTGAAGAAGAAGTGCGACTCGAGAAAACTCCCAAGATTCAATTGAAGAAAGCTTTGTACGGGCACCCAGGATCGATAATCATTTGATGATCTTAATGATCACCATGGGTGATGTAGATCTCAATCTTTGCTACAAGGTTGAAGATGGTTTCTATATACAGATGACATGGATGCAAGAAGGAATTCATCACAGAGTTCGAATGATATTGAGGCTCATATCAGTAGACCCATCTAACGAGAGATGGCACAGATAGATATGCAGAAGATTACTCAATGCAAAGTGTGAATGATGTTCAGTCACAGAGGGAGAATTGACAGTTTCTTGACAAGCTTGGGCTTTACCAGAAGTAAAGTTGTTCATAACCTTTACCTTAAGGTTATGGCTGATACTATTATTGTATGAGGATGATCTCTTCCTTACAAGGAATGAGAAATAGATCATGGAAATCAAGAAGAAGATGGCTACAGAATTTGAGATGAAAGATTTCAGATTGATGAATCACTTCCTAGGACTGGAAGTATGGTAAGGCTCAGATGGAATCTTTCTCAACCTGGGAAAGTATGCAGTGGAAATCTTGAGAAGATTTGATATGTTGGAATGTACAACCATGGCCACTCTCATGGGTTCCGACTTGAAGTTGTTAGCTGATGACTCCTCAGAGTTAGTTGATGTGATTCTTTACAAACATATTATTGGGTCGTTGATGTATCTGACGAATACCAGGCCAGATATATGCCTTGCTGTGAACACCTTGAGTCAGTATCTAGTGAAAACTAGATGTGTTCACCTGATAGTTGCAAAGCATGTGATGAGGTATCTAAAGGGTACGATAGACTTTGATCTATGTTATCTTGGAGATCATGACTTCAGATGGCTACACAGATGTTGATTGGGCAGGAAGTGTATCAGACAGGAAGAGCACATCGAGAGGATGTTATTGTCTGGGATCGGCCATGTTCTCGTGGTTTAGTAGGAAGCAGTCTAGTGTGGCTCTTAACACAAGCGGAATATATAGCTGCTTGCTCTGCTATTTGTGAAGCAGTATGGCTTCGAAAGCTGTTATCAGGACTATTTGACTTAGAGATGGAACCCATTGTGATCTTGTGTGAGAACTAGAGTTGTATCAAGATGACAGAGAATCCAGTGTTCCATGATAAGTCAAAGCACATAGAGATCCGATATTTCTATATACGGGATATGGTGTAGAAAGGAGCTATCAAGCTCGAGTATGTGAGCATTGACGAACAAGTTGCTGATATATTGACCAAACCTCTGTCTTGAGTAAAGTTTGAGTATTTCCGAGACAAGCTTGGTGTAATTCAGAAGGACCCTCCTCGAAAGGGGGAGTGATGTGGTCACTTATGATGAGATTACCTGCATCGACAGTGAGGTCGATGATGTGGATACCTATATTGGTGATGCCGACAGTGAGGTTGGTGAATGGTCCTTAGACAGGGTCTAAGTTGATGAGGGGATTGCATCACCCTTGAACACATGTTCTAAAAGGATCCGTAGACATATGTCTCCGAGAAAGAAGAGGGATTGCATCATCCTTGAACACATGTTCTAAAAGAATCCGTAGACATATGTCTCTGAGAATGTGGTCCCTAGTGGACAAGTGGGGATTGTATTGTCCCCGGACTTCGGTCCCGTGAATTGATTCGTAGACAGATGTCTTTGAGAATGAAGTCCTTAGTGGATAGGTGGGGATTGTATCTTCCCCGGACTTCGGTTCCAGAATTGATCCGTAGACAAGATGTCTCCGAGAATGAAGTCCTGAGTGGACAGGTGGGGATTGTATCTTCCTTGGACTTCGGTCCCAGAATTGATTCGTAGATAAGATGTCTCTGAGAATGAAGTCCTGAGTGGACAGGTGGGGATTGTATCTTCCCCGGATTTCGGTCCCAGAATTGATCCGTAGACAAATGTCTCCAAGAATGGGTCCTTAGCGGATGAGTGGGGATTGTATCTTCCTCGGACTTCGGTCCCAGAATTGATCCGTAGACAGATGTCTTCGAGAATGTGGGGATTGTATCATCCTCGGACGATGGTCCCAGAATTGATCCGTAGACAGACGTCTCCGAGAATGTGGGGATTGTATCATCCCCGGACAACGGTCCCAGAATTGATCCGTAGACAGATGTCTCCGAGAATGTGGGGATTGTATCATCCCCGGACTTCGGTCCCAGAATTGATCTGTAGACATTTGTCTCCGAGAATTGATGATAGGACTGCATTGTCCCTGGACCCTTGGTTCAAAATGTACGTGATGGGATTGCATTGTCCCTAGACATGAGACTTGTCTTAAAGAGATAAGGATTGATCATCCTGGAACTTGATCTGGATTGTATCATCCATGGACCTATGTCCTAAAGAGAGCAGGATTGATCATCCTGTAATTGGATCGTGTGTGTTGCAGAGTATGCTACTATGATGATGATCCAGATGCTGTAGATCGAGATGATCCAGATGCTGTAGATCGAGATGATCCAGATGCTGTAGATCGAGATGATCCAAATGCTGATGACCGTATGATGACGATGCTGATGATCGTATGATGACGATGCTACTTATCGTGATCAAGAGATCCAGATGATGCTGTTGATCAGAGGATCCGATGATGATGATGCTGTGGCTATTCGAGTGCTGCAGAAGATGAAGAATCAGTACTGAAGATGTTGATGTTCCAGTAACTGCTTGAATTACTGATGATGTTGAGAAAGCTTCCAATGATTTATAGATGTATCATGTTGATGACTCCTTGCTCCTGCAGATGTTGTTATAATATCCTTCTCGTTAGGGGGGAGTGTTGAAATATTGTAACTTATAAGAATATTATATTTGTACTTTATTATTCCGGAGATGTTTCATTCCTTCGTGAAGATCTTATTGTATATCCGGAGATGTTTATTCCTCCGTCGGATTGTGGTAACTTGGGTTATTAGACTTCCCTAGTGGGGGTCGGCCCTGTATGTGTTATGTGGGTCAAAGGGTTATTAGACCACCCTAGAGGGGTCGGCCCAGTCAGTTGTAATGGGGTGTTTAATCCAGTAATTAAGTTGGGGCCGACCTAGCTTGTGTAAAAGTCAGTCGGGAAACTAGTATAAGTAGAGGAGGATGTTCCTCACTTATCACACACTTCTATCACTCGGAAAGTAGCGCACTTGTGAGAGAGAGGTCTGCTATGGAGGAGGAGGAGCTCATGTCTTTGGTTTACATCTTTGTATTTGCTGGTCATCTATATTGAGGAAGCTTTGCTGGGTTTTCTACCCCATGAGGGTTTCCCAGGATAAATCTATGTCTCTTGTGTTTATGTTGTGCTTGTTGTTTCTTCAGTGATCCTGTATATGCTATTGCTGTGAAATGAAATGTAATGCTGATATTTTATGTCTTAGCATATTGAATCTTAACATTAACTAGTAAGAATGGTAAGTCTGTCTTTTTGATAAGATGTGTCCTTTTTTCTTTAAACAGAAACATGGTAAATTTATATTAAAATGTTGAGCACAACAATCCTTTGAAGAGATAATTGTCCAAAAAATAAAGGAAGTAACAAGCTGCAAAAGTTTTCCATGATTTCCCCTACAGAACTACCAACAATTTGTAGATTTTCTATGAATTTTCTTGCAGTTCTTCTACCAAAAACCATTCTATGAGTGCTATAGAATCTTATAAATTGTTTACAAAGCGGAGAACAAAAATACATATATTAACCAGGACAAAAAACCAGAGACTAAAGCATCAAGCCTATCCGAATGGATGGTTCACCGAGCTGGCGTCGAAGTGTCACATTTCTTCTGAGTGTTGGCCATAGATCCCTTGCAACAACTGCAGGTTACGTTGCACATTCTTCCTTAGCTCTTCGTTAGATGCCATATGCTCCCGCATATTTCCATCAATATCATCAATCCTTGACTCAATATAGGCCAGTCTATGGCTATAGTAGATTGCTTCCTCGGTCAAATCTCTAATCTTCTGCAAGAGGGCTCCCATTCCTTCTTGCATAGTCCTGACCATCTTTTTTAAATCTTCCAAGTTTCCTCCAAAATTTGCATAGATGTCCTTCCACGAAACCATTGGTTCGATACCTGTTGCAACACACTCTTGTGAAAACTTTTCCTCCACACTCACGGACCAAAAGCGACTCAGGTCTTGCTGCGACAAGGAGATGGGCAACCTTTGATTCAAGTTAGAATAGAGCTCTTCCACCGCCTAATGGGCTTCCATACTGCGAGCCATCTGACAAGACTCCTCCTTATTCCAGGTTTCGCTTGTATGAAGGGACTGGGATTTAATGAGGAAGAGGATGGCTCCTCCGACTTGTGAGCCCTCATCATTATACCTGTCGCCATACCCCCTGCCCTTACTTATTCTTTGCGACGCGATCAAGGCACTAGCCAAGCTCACAGCTAGCTCACTCTTCATTAACGTTTTCATGGTTGTTGTAATTGAGTTTAGGCGAGTGTCATGTTGTTACATCCATAGTAGTAGGGAGCTACCATGATTGCAGACCAGTTTTGAGCACATTCTTGAGCCAGTCCTATGCTATCCTATGCACGAGACCAATAGCAGATGAGCATTTTGGTGATGATCACTCTTATATTCAGTGGACCCAGAGCATGTACACAGTCATTTTTATGTCAAGATTGAGCCCCATGACCCCAGGTCTTTGATTGAATTAGCCATTTTTCACATGGACGGATTAGATATGGATGATTATGGTGCCCCAGGATGCACAGAGTAGCAGTGTACCGATGTCTCTTAGATGTCTACAGATGCAGTTATAGGTGTATGAACTGGTGGGTGCTAGTTATATGATTATTGTACTTGGATGTTTATTTTGCTCATTTACATATCTTAGTAGCTGGACTGGGTATATAGTGGCTATGCTTCGGTGATCTTTTATCTTGCTTTGTATTGATGGTTTAGAGTAGAAGTAATTAAGTTGCTTTGAATGCTCATTGGTCATGCCCTTGTCATGGTATGGACTTGGTCATTCCCCATAGGTCTTTGCTAGTAATGTCTTCACCTGTTCACTATCTCCATCCATCCGTTACCTTTCGTCTTTGATTTGATCTCGACTTGCACTTTGACTAGTGATTTTGAGGACACCCCCACTTATGCCTCTTTGTTGGATAGTATCCATGTTTACCTATGTCTCGGCTCTGGAGTGTGTGGCCTATGTCACCTGGATGTTATCCTTTAGTCCTCGAAAGCAAGTGAATACTTAGTTACAGAGATATTATCTAAATGGATGCAAAAAGGCCAGCAACAAAAGTGTTTTTAAACACTAAAGCAAATAAATAAATAAAAAAATCTTATGTAGCTAGTCATTGGCCAAGGGACGAGCACTCATCCCTTGTAAGATATAAGGCCGTTTCCCCTTACAGGGCAACAAGGTGGTAACTCCATCACACCTATGGACGGTGTCGGGCAATGGTGGTAAGACTGAGTCATTATCTGAGGCCCACAAGGTTATTCAAGGCACCTGATCTTGGAGGCTAGCTGGTGAAAATTGATCATAAATGTGAAATGTGAAATGTTAAATTTGAAATGTGTAAAAATCTGGTAGTAAGTCAAATGTAAAAGGTTGCTTGTCTAGAGTCTATTGGAATCCTTCTAAACACTTTACCCATTTGTGAGGCACTGCCATTCCTTAGTGTCTTTTATCCAACATATGTATGAGTGGCTTCCCCTTTCCCTTGTGTCCGGAAGATCACAGTGTTGAGGTTGTCAAGTCAAATCCCCTTAGCCCAACCTTGTTTCATCCAGCTTCACCCATAGCTAGCAAAATGGTCAAGTCTGTAAATCAGTATAGACTTGAGGCCAATGTTACAAAAATCGGACTGGTTTAGGCAAAACCGGACCGGTTTAGGCAAAACCGGCTGGTTAGACCGGTTTCGGCACCTTTCCGGTCCGGATCGGCCCTTCAAACCGTTTTTGGCCGGTTTTGTCCTGAACCGGCCGGTTCAGTCACCGAACTTGTCAAAACCGGTGGGTTCAGGACAAAACCGGTTTTGTAGAGAAAACCGGCCGGTTCAAGAAATGATTTTTTTTTAATTTAAAAAAAAAAGGCAAGTGGGTGGGGAAATTGCCCATGTGGCATATATATGTACTTCATCTTTATATGTATATATGAAAATTTCAACAGTCTGAAATTGTCTTACTGTAGATTTGATTTTCAGCAGTCTGCAATTGTCTTTAAGATTTGGCAATTTTCAACACTAGTTTGACATGCTAATGTGAAAGCTGAAATTGTTAAGAGATTTAACATCAATATAAAAGATAAGGGGGCATATTTATTGCTATAAATCCACATTAATTGCAGTGATTTCAGATCTGGTTTATGCTTGAAAAGATTGCCCTATAGGGCTGAAACTTGTTGACATATGTTTGCTATATTTTATCTTGGATTTCCTAGTGTATTGGAGTTGTTGATAGATGAAATATTGTTCATTGTTTCTATTGTTTATTTATATTTCATTTCATCCTTTAGGTTCTAAATTCAGAAGGTTAAAATCCAGGAAGCCTCCTTGCCAAGAGAAATTTTGAATTTGCATCAAAAGTCAAATTTCTACATGTTGAAGTGACAAGACAAATAGTGGAGTGATCAACGATGTTGAGATGGACAAAGTTAGGGCTTGTATGTGCTCACGCAACACATAAGCAACTTTTTTCCCAATTACATCTATCTTGTACAAGTATATTTTGTATTTTTGTCTTGGTTAATCTTCGAGTGTTGAAAAGCATTTTGGAGTGAAAGTTGGTGATGACATCAAACAATTCACTTGTCCACTATGATTGTTGAGAAAGTTTGATGCAATTCTTACTGGTGGGAAACTTGAAACAAAATGAATATCCTAAAGGGATCTTAGTTTACACCATCTAAGATGCAAGACCAGTAAATGTTTGATTCAAACATGTATTGCACTTAGTGCTAACTGCTATTTTGGTTCTATGCACTTTTATTTGCTATATAAATGAGATACTTTTCATATTTTGTGTATAATGGTTTGAATGCACATGGATACACATGAATATATATATAATTTTTCAAAATTTGAATATTTTATGTATTTTTGGTGATCCGGTTTTTTTTTTTTCCGGTTTTGGTTTGGTTCCGGTTCACAGGGTCGGCCGGTTCGACCATCAGTTCGGTTTTTGTAACATTGCTTGAGGCTTTTATTTGGATTGATTTATTACTTTGAATCTAGATTTACTGTTGATATTTTTATTCATAATGACCATAATAATGCCACTTAATGCTTTAGTCTTGCTACTAATATAAATAAGGGAGCATATATCATCCATTTGCACATGCATGATTAGTTTTTTTCAATTCGAGTCATTATTTTCATCATTTATGACTTGGTCAAACTAGTTTGACCAAGTCAGTAGTAGGTTCCGGGATGAGTTTGGCCGACATAGTTCGGTTTTGGTTATTCATGGCCCTTTAATGTTCATTAGATGGTTCCATGCTCCAGACATTGATTTTCTATGGTGGCTTGCAATAGTTTCTATTATTATCAGCATTTACATGCCATATTTTTATTATTTGGGCATGGATGGACTTACAGATGCATTCATTGATGGACATATGGTGTATGATACATCTCATTTATATTTATCTGGCACATCATTAGCCATTGAGCTTGATGTATAGTCTTTTGATCCTAGCCCTCCATACTTTTGGGTTTAGTGTTTTTGTATTGTGAGGCTCTATTTATATGATCTCTCACTCATTTGTACAAGACTTTTGGCTCTTGGAATATTGACAATAAAGGAAAATTTTCTTAGATCTCTTGCAAAAGCTTTGATGAATGTTCTTGTACATGATTGGAATGCCTCTTTCTTAGACATTTGAGTTGATTTGATGTGGTTTTGAGACAAATTTTGTGGAGGTCGAATTGATTTGCTGCAAGGGTGCGATTTGGTTCGAGGGTTTGATTGTGAGGGATCTCCATCTCTCCTTTGGCAAATCCCTTTATCTCAGGGAGTATCTAATTGTGATTTTGTCCATTGAGCTATTTTCTTGAGATGTCTTGCATAGTTTTCTCTTTTACTTGTCAATTGTTACCAACTAAGTTGTACTTGGTTGGACTTACAAGTGAGCGGGCAAAGTTGAACATGTTACATGTTCATTTTCAGTGATTTGAAGTCCATCAGGCCTTTATAAGGGCCCTTTTTTAATTTTTATTCACATGTCCATGCCCTGTGGGGTTTGTAATAAAATGTGTTAGCATGGTATTTTATGTAAAGGACTTGTAGATCAAGTCGGGTATTCCAAGGAGTTTTTTTCACTTATTAATTATGTCTTGCATTTGTGCATAACATAATTTTTGAGTTTTTCTCCTGCTCCTCCAAAGCTGGAATGCTTGGTGAGGTGGATAGGCCTTAGGGGGTTATTAAAGTCCATGTGTCAATGTATATGAACATGCTAGGCATTAATTTTGAGTCGTATGGAGATGTGCTAGGTCCCCCTAGTTTTTTTTTCCAATTCCGTGAAAAAATTATTTTTTTTTCTGTAAATCTAAGCCATTTTTTAATGGTTTAGTTAAAAAAAAATTAAAAATAACGTAAAAGTGTGGTCTAGGTGTCTTTTTTGCCATGGGGGTGCTCATTTTCTAGCTTAGAGCACCCACCATACCCCAAAACCCACTTTCCATAGTTGTTTGGTCATTTATTTTTCACTTATACCCAAGAAACAAAAAAAAGTCAAAAAATTGTGAAAAAATGCAAAAAAGTGAAGAATCATGAAAAATTAAACTCCAAAATTTGTGGGATTTGGAGTGAAGTTTGGTGATGTTTAGGATCTCAATGAAATTTTCATAAGCATGTGGTAAGGTTTTTAGTGTGATTACCACCATGTCTTCTTCATCCATCTTGCGCTCGATGGAAACCAATTGTTTTCGCATATCCTTGATCTTGAGTAAGTGCTCTTGTAATGAGGCACTCTCATCTATTGTAATCGAAAACATGTTCTTCAGGAAGGAGGTTCATCCCTTGTCCAAAGTCTCATGTGGATCTTTCAATCGCTTCCAAATTTTTGTTGAAGTTTTTGTAGTCTAGACCTCAAGAAGCATAGCATTTGTCATAGACAACTTAAACAATATTATTGTTCCTTTGTATTGTTCTTCAAACTTGTCCTGGTCTCGACCCTCAACCGTGGGGCACTTATTGGGACTGTTACCAATTGAGTTGCACACAATTGGACTTCCAGAGAGCCGCCAAAGTTTGCACAAGTACTTGTGCATTTCAATGTTCAGAAGTTCAAATCTGGCCTTTTCAGGGCCCCTTTTTTCTTTTTTTAAAGCATGTCCATGCCCCACGGGGTTTGTACTAAAGTGTGCTAGCATGGTGGTCTTATAAGTAACTTAGCTTCCTAAGACTCGACAACCAATGAGGGTATTCCAAGGAGTTTTTTTTCTTGTCAATTATGCTTTGCCTTTAGCCAAATATAATGAACGAGTTTTTCTCCTACACTTCCAAAGCTGGAATACTCAACTTGGTGGTTAGACCTTTGGGGTTTATTAAAATTCATGTGTCAACATATATAAACATGCTAGACACTTAAATAATGTCATATGGTCATGTATCAACAACAATCGCACTTACAATATCGACACTGGTCATCGTATATCATTTTTGCTTAAGTTAAATCCATAAAATGTCATGTATATCTTTCAATATCATGTGTTGTGGTACTTAAAATTAATTGCAATTGTTTCTTGTTTTAGTTTTTCCATATCATCATTAACTCCTAGAATAGCTTTTACTCTTTTTTCTATAGTTTAAAAGCCATAGCTTCTTTTATAGGGACCACCCCCCTTGGCTTTGCTAGGAGTAGCCTAGACGGAGGAGTCGAGTAATCAGGTGACAACACTTGACTCTCACTTGCCCCCAAGGACACACCGAGAGGCTTGAAGGTTTCCTGCTGTGTTCCCCCTAGGTGTGTATTAGGTGGCAACAGGGACCTAGGATGATATTAGCCAAGCACTTCTACTAAAAAATGACCAACATATGTTGCTTCCATGTATTTTAGTTCTTGCCAGATGACCTTTGGCTCACTTTCAACATGATGTTGGTCAAAGAGGTCATAACGTCAAGTCACAAATGCATTAAAAATGTGTTGAAATAGAATGAACTGCTAAAAAACACCTGTGAAACCCCTGTATACTGCCTCTAAATCACTGTAGCAACCATGCATTGATGATCAACATGCAGATTTCTCATAAATCTGTCCACAAACAACTCGACAACACAGTTTTTGATGAATCTGCTAAAAAATCAGCCCAATGAACTACAGATCTTCCCTCAAGCAGCAGAAAATATACACAAATCTTTATAGATCTACTCTCAAACAGCTCTAAAAACACAGATTTGATAAAAAACAGCACTGTAAGTGTAAAATTTTCTTTGGAACTGTTAACAAACTGTCAAATAGGGCCATACAGATCAATTTTTGCTCCTATTTTTTTTCAGGTTGCTGTCTGTACAATTCCATATAGATGCACAATTTCATATAGTCTGCACAATTGTACTATTATGTACAACTGGTACAATTTTATACAGACGTACAATTCTGTACAAATTTGTATAGTCTATAGTACTATACAATCATAAAATTCCATACAGTTACATTGCTTCGAAATGAAAATAATTGAATTAGTACCTGGTTTTGATGAAACCCTTTTGGCTCTTTGATGTGCTATGCTAATGATACTTTAATCTGTCTCTTCTGGTAGTAGTCCCTAGGTCTTCAGGCTCCCCATGTCTCCGAGGCTCTAGATGAAGTCTGATATTATATCACGGAAATGAACACATAAAGAAACCAAGAAATAATTTAGAAGAGTTATCGTAATGTATTGCATAGATGTGAAAGTGAAAGCTTTTTTTATAGAGGGTTACAATGAGGTCAAGTCTTTCCACTTTATGAATGTGGGATAGACCAAGAAATACAATAAAGCAACAGAAATCTAAAAGCACAAAATAATATAAAGTCGGAAGTGAATTTATTAAGGCCTTAGTCCAATAATTAATTGACCATTATATAAAGTTGATTTCTACTTCAACATCCCCCTGATCCATTTGATCACAAGCAAGGAGTCCCCAAAAATTTGTAGTTTTGTTACACCTTTCTTGGATGGGATGGTAATAATCGATTTTAAAGCCATCATATGTGCAATGTTATTTGAGCTGATAGACAGAACTCACATGAAAGTAGGAGCTCTACAGTGTTACATCACCATTATCTAGTTACTTATCAAGTCTTCTATTATATTCAATGTTTTCAAATGCCAAAAACTAGTTGATTGTTTCTTGAACATTATTTGTTTATGCTTTATATGGCTTGTGTGTGAAGAATGTTCATGTAATTGGATCCATCATGTCAATTTGCTTGCAATTGTTATCATGAAACAAACTGGAAAATGTTCAAGAAGTTGACAACTTATTGTGGAAAGGAATGTTTTCTTTCTGTGTAAGTGGATATTGTTGGTAGATGTTTGGTAGAATGCTGCTGGTGAAAAATAAGAGTTGGATATTCCTAAATGTGGGTTGTTCATTTTCAGATTCTTGTCATTGTTGGCGAGACTGGCTCAGGGAAGACAACACAGATACCTCAATATCTTCATGAAGCTGGTTATACAAAACGAGGGAAGGTATGGTGTTTTTCCATTTTTAAGTTTCTTTCACCTCTTCTGGGTTTCACAGTAGCAAATAAGAATAACTGGTGGCAACTGTGTAGAAACAAGAGTATTAGAAAATGAAAATACTCTTTGATAAGCATGGTTTTCATTTCAGTATTCTCTACTGACTGGAGAGAGCTGAATCATTGTCTGGGTTGATACTTTGAGTCTTGGAAAGAAAACAAATCTTGCTGATTTACAAACTAAAATATGAAATGCACCAATCTATGGGTTGAAGCAGGCGTTAACTAGAACCAATGTTGAAGAAGTCGGCATCGGCAAAAAGTCGGCAAGGTTCCCGAATACAACTTCTTGGCAACATCGGTGAAAAAATCGGGAAAAATCGGCAAAAGTCGGCAAACATTAAAAAATACAAAATACATTCATTTTTTTCAGAATTTTAAACATATAACGCAACAATAACATCAGATAAACACATTGGAACATAAATATGGAGAAAGCGCTAGTATATAGCTGTAGTGGATGCAAATAACTCATAGCAGTTTGATTTTAATGACTCAGACTGCTAAAAAATACATAAAATTTTACAATTTTAATGAAAAATATATATATTAAAGATTCCAATCTATGATTCCAAACCATTAGAGACAAAATATTATCAAAATGGCACCAAGTGCAATACATATCTAAATCAAAATTGAAAAAGTTAAAACATAATCATCAAAATCATTGTCTATGTTGAGATCATATTCATCAATAGCACCATGTTCCCCCACCTCTAGGCTCTAGACCTTGCCTCTACCTCCAATCTCGAAGTTGATCCTCCAAGGACATCAATTAACACCCTACAATTTTGATGAAACTTCTTAATCCAAGTGTTAAAATAAGGTAGAAAGAGCTTCCCATGCTTAATAAGTGATTTTTCTTGACTGAAGGGTACATTTTTTATTAAGGTCATGACAGAGGAATTCAATCAACTTCAACAATCAGGCATTGACACCACCAACATCAAGGTACATAGAGATTTTGATTTGCTTCATTAAATTCCAATCCCTTACCCACATACATGATAGAATCCACTGGAAACATTGGAATCCTTAAATCCCGAAAACCATTAAATCTGTTGAATTTTGAATGGGATCTAAAATTCTACTTTTTGCATATGAAGTCCGATGAGGTTGGAACCACTCTCAAACATCCTGAAACAATTAGTGGTAATGTTAAAAATTTAAGTAAAAGGATGGAAAATGAAAGATAAAGAGAATGTCACTTTTACATTACCATTTAGTATTGTTGACATCAATGTTACTTGTACAAAACTCATCAAATTTAAAAAAAAAACCCGACTCTTTTAAATCTGTGAAAAGTTCTCAACGATTTTTTCCAAAAAGTCGCGACTTGCCGAGTTTTTTGAAAAGCACGATCTTTACTGGCCGATTTTTCGGCAGAGGGAAAGATGCGCGACTTTTTGAAAAAGTCCCGATTTTTCGCCAACTTTTTCAACTCTGACTAGAACCATTATTGACAATATTCATGTGCAGAAATTTAAGTAAAGGTCTATACTTTATTATTGGCATACTGACTTACTGTTTTATACCCCATTTACAAACGCATTGAAGTCAATACTAGTAGGTTATGTTTAGAACATACTGGTTCCAAGGATCTTAAAGCTATACCATTAAATAGAGAGAAAGGGCAGTTGGTTAACAGTGATTTGCAGTATCATCCTTCATTCACTCATCTTTATCTTCCTTCAACACCCTTACTAGATAATCAGGCAGCTGGGTTGCAGAGGATGGTTGAAGTAAAAAATCTTCTAAGTTCAGCAACCTAAGTTGCACAAAACATGGTGTTACGCCTCAAAGTATCTGCAGCGTTCCCCATAGGACCCCAGGGGAAGGGGTTAAATTTTTTTGATATAAAGGCCAAGTTGAAGCATAGAGTGTTGATTGGGGGTATATACCAGTGTTCCACGGGGACGCGTTCCCCCAGGGACGGGGGCACACTCCCCTTGTTTCCCATGCCCTGGGGGCTTGGGGACTCCTTGGGAAATGTTTCCCCATGTCCCCTTTTCTCGTAAACTCGAGGAAACACACAAGCAATGTACTGGAGAGGTGTGGGGCATCTGGGCGTCCCCTCACAAAAGGGGGACACCTAGACGCCCCCATGCATTTTTCAATTTTTTTTTCATAACTTAAAAAACAAAAAAAACATGGTTTGTTTAGTGTGCCATTGGTCACTGATGAGAGTGACTGACTCAAATAGTGACACTCCGATTAATGCTCCTGAATCCTGACGGCTTCACGTAGTGGATGCATGTGGAGGACCAGTCCATGGAACTATCTCCTTGATGCTCTTTTGATGCTTTCAACTTTCTTTTCGTTACTTCTATTTTCATTGTCCATTGTCCATCGTTAGTTTTAAGTTTAACTTCTGAATCGAGAAGTAGATATTGTCATTGATAACCTCAGGCCGAGTCTTTGTCTCATCACTTTTACTCTTTAAATTTGAAGGTTTTTAAGACTTTATGTGACAGGTCTATGATTCGGGTTTATGATTTTAAATTTAAATTTTTATCTACTGTTTATGTTTATAATTCAAACTTATAATGGAAGATGTGCATGTATTATAAATTTAGAATTTATCAATGTGGAATTCAAAATGATAACTAACTCATAAATCAATGATGAATCGACAACCGTGTTTATGGTGATGAATTTACTATTTTGTATTTACTATTTATTTTTAAGTTTTAGTACATAAATGGTGATTGGATGAGGAATTTATATGTTCATAACTTAATATGTTTTGATTTATATAAATTATATATTTTTAATAATTTAAAAGGACTTGACGTCTTCCCGTCCCCTAAATTTTCTTGAATTTGGGGGTGGTCTCCACAAGTCCCCAATGTGCATTTCCCCGCTCCCGTGTCTTGGAAGCTTGGTGGAACATTGCTAAATACCCCTAATCATATCATGCATGGTCTGCTTGATTTCCTCCTCTAGGAGGTGCTCGCCCTGTAGGGGTTGGTGCCCTTGGGGCTTAATCTCATGGCCGCATGACCACACTCATTTATTTTCCATGTAAAAGGTGATAGTATTTGTTTAGCACACCTTACTTGCTCACTTGGACCTATTTTACCCCTCCTCTGGGCTGTGTACCCAGAATTTGTACTTCCTTATTGAAAAAGCCTACAAGGATAATGAAGGAGGACGTTGAGGGCACACATTTGTTGGGGTTAGTTGGGGCATGCCGTCCTCCTTTTGGCACACCTAGCACTTGGTGTAGCCTAATTTCATTTTTATATTGTTATTATGTCTTTTGAGTGGTTTATCCCCCAAAGTTGTGGGTGAGCAAGCCAATGTTATATTTTTACATTATCTTGTAGGCTAATAATTAAAATTGGGCGAGGCTAGTCTTATATAAATAGTGCATTGTAAAAACATGACAAGATATGGGTTCATTATGAGATCTTTTCTTTTTCTACTAGTGTATTTTAGCTCTCGATGCTATGCACGCCTCTCTTGGGATGATCTTCTTTGCTTGAAGGATGAATATGTTGAATTTACTTATAGCAGTACAATTTTTAGATCTTGGTAATTACTTCCTAATGATTTCAAGCATTCATTTCATCCCATTGTTTTCATTGAATAATTGCACTGAAATTTTCAACTTAAATTGCGGCGAAAACAAAAGGTCATAGAAGGACAACCATGAACAATAGACACAAAGATTTTACCCTGGGAAACCCAATCTTGGGATAAAACCCAACCAAATTTTCTTAGAAGAAATCAGTCCAATAATTCAAGTACATTACCATGAAGATAAATCCCTAGCACATAGAAAAGTGCACCCTTCTTCACAAGAAACCTTGACATGATTGTGAACCTCTAGGGAGAGATAAGAACCCTCAATTGCTGCTCCTTGTACATTCGCTATGCCTTCTTGGAGTTGTGCACAAGTGAAGAAGAGAAGATGTGTTGTGATGATGATGTCAAAACGAAATGTTTGAGCACATTATTTATACACTTCACTTCACCTTTAATTTCACGATGGGGCTGACTTGTACTTTTGTTGGGGTTGACTTGTTCTTTCTGCCAGGGTCGACTTGTGTTCTTGTCTTCAACATTTCCAAGGTCTTCTTCAATGGTTGACTTGTCTTCTTGGTTATTTCTTCTTGCTAGAAAAGTTATGCATGTTGATGATCATCTCCTCACATGCACGTCTATTCACACATAGAGATCTAATGTTGAATAGATCCACTTAGAAGTCCCAGACACTTCTTAGTGTCTACGTCAATTCAACATTAGACTTGACTTGTATTTCCATAAGGGAATTGTTATCACACCATAGTAGCTGGGCTACTATTCTTGCTGAGCAGATATCTCCACTTTTCAGAGCTTTGCCTTTACAGAGATCAGTTATGATGAGCAACATTATTTGAGATCACTTACAGATCAGAGCAGTGTATATCAGACATTGAGTAGACCTTGTGCCAAGGCTGAGCCTTGAGAGCTTAGATTTGATGATCGATATGACCTTTTGTTCCATACAGTTTCAGTTCAGTGCCTAGAGTTCCAGATGTTATTATTACAACAGTGTTTCAATTGGTTCTAGATGATGATTATTGATATGCAGTGACATGACCATTAGACTTATGATTGTTATCATTGATTATTATCTTGTTTTAGTCTTCTTCATAGCATTAACTTGGTATATAACTCATGACGTGGCAGCATTATGTAATAAATGAAATGAACTATCTTGGTTGTATTTAAATAATGAATTGGATGTATTACTTGCACTTAAAGGTTCACTGACTATACTCATTGGTTTCACTACCCTCCTATGAGCATGAACATGGTTTTTCATGACATTTGTGTTTGCTAGCTTAGGCTCCACATTCACTTGACTCCATCCATCCATGACCTTCCCTATTTTGGCTTTCACCCCGACATGCCTTTTTGACTATTGATATGGAGGACTTCCCTGTTCCTACCGATGTGTTGGATTGCATCCATGTTTGTTTTGTGTCTCGGCTCTGAGTTGGTGACAGAACTTGCCCCTGGTGAGTCGGATTTTATGCCTAGATCATTCTAGTCGGTTGCCTCGATGTGTGGCTTAGTGCGGAATTCCCTCTAGTTACATGAGATGTTGTTGGCTAAAACCTGAAGCACATGTACTACCTCTATGGAAATTATTGAAAATCTCTTTTATGAAAGCCTATGAAATTAAATTCTAGAATGTGTTTCTAAACACACGATGAATTAAAGGCTAAAGCAATTAAATGCTAAAGTACCCCATGAAAGGTCCAGAAAGGTCTAAAAAGCAATGGCTAAATAAATGCTAAATCTAAAGATTGCTGGCCTCACAAATGTAAATATACCCCGGATGCAAGCTGCGATTAGTTGTGCTTTTAAGCGCATGCAAAATCCCAGAGGGGTCATATAGGCCAAAAAGACCATGGAAATTAAATGAATGATCCTAATGAACTTGGATCAACTTGATGTATATATGATGCCAAGCTATGTCACATGGTTTGGGTTTGAGTTCGAGTTCGACAACAATTAAGTTTGGTTCGAATTCGAATTTTTCGATGAAGTTCGCCATGAGGTTCGTCTATATACATTTTTCAAAATATAAATATATATAAATTACAAAATAAAATATATAACATAATATATTAAAAAATCAACACACACACACACACACACACACACACATATATATATCATGATGTTTTAAACATGAGTAATTTAATAATAAACCCAATCATCAATGGCGTTATTAAAATTTAAAACTAATCCCCCACTAACTTGGTGAATTTCTAGAATGCCCGAGTAATAAGTAATCCCCAAGTAATAAACCTCTTTCAAATTCCCCTCAAATCTCCATGGTTGTTTTCCCTCACCACTTACAAACGGATATTTTTATCGAGTGGGAGGAAGCTGATTTAACTTGCAGCCGCAGGTTACATTTCGACAGCTGCAATTGCAGCTGCAGTTTGCATTTCAACAGGGTTCGAGGGCGGCGGTGGTTTAAGACTCACTACGAGTTGGCAACAGGGTTCACGGGTCGCAGCGGGTTTAATACTGACGACAGGCGGTGAGCAAGATTGAAGTCGGGGTGTGAGTAAGAGTAATGTGGCGGCAAAGTTTGCGGTAGTAAGGATGGCCGCTGGTGATGAGCATTGACGGAGTTCATGAGAGGACCACTCGCGATGAGCAGTTACAGGGTTCACGACAGGATGACTTGAGACGGGAAGCAATAGGGCTCGAAACAATTCGGCGAATTCCAACGAACTTAATTTTTTTTATAAGGTTCGTCAAATTTCGAACCTCATGGTTCAAATCCGATGAACCCTGTGACATAGATGCCAAGGTTGAATAAGCACTCTCTAAACAACTTATCCATTTGTGAGGCACTGCCATTCCCTTTGTTTATCTAGTCCAGCACAGTGTGTAGCTCCCCTCTTTCCCAGTCCAATGTATCACTTAGTTAAGTTGGTCAAGTCATGCCTTTTTCCTAGCCTTGTCCTTAGCTTTCACCCTTTGCTAGCAGTTAGGCCATGTCCATTGATGAGTTAGTCCTTGAAGCTTTGGTGCAAGTAAATATTAAATAACATTGAATATCTATATATTAACTGCCATTTGATTGATGTTTATACTTTAAGTTAAGCTGTAAATATGGTTAAAGGAACATGTCTTAGTCATTTGTTATAATCTAGTCTTTGGTTGTGTTTTGACCAAGTCAAACATAGTTTGACCCAGTGTTCCACAGGGACGCGTCCTGCAGGGTCGGGGACGCGTTTCTGCGTTTCCTCGCGTCCCGGGGATGGCGAAACTCCATGCGAAACGTTTTGGGAAGTTTCTCTTTGGGCGAAACTCGACGAAACTCCATGCGAAACGTTTCGGCCTGTGGCGAAACTCGTTTCTCCATGATGAAACTTGGGGGGGACTTTCTGGCATCCTGCATGGAAATCCGAAACTCCGGCGAACCTTGTGGACGTCTTGCACGAAACTACAAACCTCCAACGAACCTTCTAGGTGTCCGGATAATCATATATAATCATGATGAATCATGTAATGTGTTTGCATTATTAATTTATCAAATTCTAAATTACATTGCATGATTGCACAATGATGGATGTAGTATTTAGTAATTTACTAATTTTCATGGGATGCATTGTTATTGTTGGGATTTATATTTTTCATATTTTTTATATTTTTAGAATTTTTATGACCCGACGTCCCCCCGTCCCCCCGAATTTTCCTAAAATTTGGGGGTGGTCTCCACGCGTCCCGAATGTGCCTCTCCTCGCTCCCACGTCTCATCGTCCCGGAACCTTGGGGGAACATTGGTTTGACCATGGTCATTCTTGGGATCCGTGATGAGATGAACCACTTATGCTTTATGATGTTGATCTATGGTCCCACATGCACCTATTGATGATTCCATATGTTGGACATATGCTCTAGATGATGATTGATGCAGTTGGTCATTTTTATTATTATTTCAAAATCATCATATTTTACACTGTCCGGGTATGGTGGATCCTACAGATGATTCTACAAGTTATCATGAGGTGTATGAGTACTCATCTCTAGTGGATTTGGGTCTTCTGGATCCATTTAGACACTTAGTCTTCCAGTTTCAGGCACTCCCGGGCATGATACTAGCGGTTTTCCACCTGTTGACCAGATTGGCCATGCTGATGTGGCTTGTCCAGCAGTATCCTTGGAGGCTAGTCGTTTCCTAGGGATCTACAGAGGAAGGGGGTGGTCCAACCACTTGTTTTTATCATATTACCCTGCTTCCGGACATGATGGTGCACTCAGATGGACAACACTGACACCTTGGAGGCAGTTTTTGATCACTTTCAGGGTTTTCAGGAGGATTAAAAAATGGAATAAAAGGGTCATTGAGGAGTTCGATTTGGGCAACTGAGGCAAGGTTTTGGCACTTGGTCTGCTCAGAGGCTATCCATGGTGTGTCCCCCTTCTTCTAGTTCAGTTGGTATCAATCAGTGGGGCCCACATGGGCTACAGGATCTCTTTTATTGTATTTCTCTCTCTGATTATGGGGACATGATTTGATCATTTGTACACTTGGACATGTCATAGATTCATATCTTATATTATTGTGCCATGGGGACATGCTAGTGAAGGGAAATAATACCTCCTAGCCCCACCATGTGCTCCTTGTCACTTGTCCATGTCTTATGTTGTGTGACGTCACCCCTCCTAGAGACAGTTTAGCTATGACATCACCCTCTATTTGAGTGATCCATGTGTTATATTGTATTGGCTCATCTTAGCCGTTGATTACATTGTTATATCTTTTGATCTCAACCACTAGTTTTCAAAAGTGGTTTAGGGTTTTGGTCTTTCTATCCTATAAAAGGAAGAGACCCTCTCATTGTAAAGGCACCTTTGGAGCTCTTGAAGATTGGAATAAAATACTATTTTGTGGATCTACTTCTCTTGTCTTGATGGATTCTTTTGCAAGTTGAATATACAATCTTTTCTCTATGTATCATTTGTGGATCGTGGGCTACAAGTTGTTTTCTGCAGGGAGGCCGAATTGATGAGGAGGAGGATGATTTGAAGGAGGCTGTTGGTGGGGGGACCCACATATCTTCTCTTAGATTGATATTTGTGATAGGGGGTATCATTATTGTATCTTTGTGACATAGTTGATGCTTTCTTTACATCTTTTCATCATTTTCATCATACTTTTGCTAGGCTTGTTTCTAACTTGATCTTGTCTTGTAGGAGGAGGGCGATTTAGTCATCTTTGAAGGAGGACGATTTGGCTTGGAGCACTAGATCTCACTCTTGAATATACACATAGGGCGAAGGTTATCAATTTGCAAAGTGGCCACAAGCAGTTGAGGTATGTTCTACAATGTACCTAGTGTAATGTCCCTTTATAATAAAATTCCCAATGTGCTCAAATTCACCAAATTTCAACTCTAGGTATATGGATACAACTAATTCCAAACTCCTCCAGTTACTTTCAAACTTGGTGAGGAAGGTCATGAGGGGTGCTGGGACACATTAACACATCTATCAGACATATAATAAACTGATATACCCAACCATGGTCTTCAATTTGCAAGGGAAGAAGTTTCAGGACAAGACTAGTCAATTTCTCCACTAGTTCGACCTTTGACTAGCTTTGATGTCTTCCTCTCCAAATTGCTCCAAATAGTCTGATAAGGTGTATGGATGATGTTGGAACATAAATATGTGTTTTATGGATGCTTTTGGACCTTTAAAATACTTATGCAAATCCTCTCTCAATTCTGGCCAATTTAGGGAACTTTACTAGTAATTTCCCTTTGACTAGTATTGGTCTCTAGATCTCCAATTGGCTCCAAATGCCTCCAAATCTTCAAGGAAGGTGTATGACTGATATTTGTACTTGATTATGATGTTCAGGGATGAGTTATGACCATCAAAAGACTTATGCAAACTTATTTAAACTTCTGGCCAGTGTAGGGACTTTTACTAGTAATTTGGGGCTCAAATCCCTCCAGGGTAAGTGCTGAATATTACTTTCCAAATGCTCCCAAACCCACTCAAATTTCTGAACAGAGGCAGAGGATGTCTAAGGGACAATGTTGATGTCTTGTGTGCATCATTATTCAATTTATTAAGCTGGTTATAACCCTCTCTCAAACGACTACAAAATCACTAGTTCGACCTTGGGGGATGTTATCATCAGTCTTGTAGTTGCCCCTATAGGTGGATCCAAAGTGGATGGTAGAGGGGACATGCAACTAAAGTGGTGAACCATGAGGGCCTTGGTTCCCAAATGGATGGTTGTCATGCCAACCAAGGCACTCTTCGCTTTAGCTATCAAAGCCAAGATAGCAAGGGGGAGACCCAAATCTACTCCAGATAGGAGAAATCAACCCAATCACCAGATCAAATCAATCTAATGAAGTACGTAGGGTGACAGGTATGGAACCCTAGAATTAAGGAAATAGGACCACTATGGAGGTTTAGGAAAGGTGTGATATGATAAGGAAAGACAACATACAGTGGTTCTAGGATTAAGAATGATTCCATGATTCAAAGCTAGTTTCAAATGGTCAAAATCAACTGCCTCGAGAAATGTGACCCTTAAAACAGGGAAAGTGTCCCAAATCAGAGATCAGACAGTTTAGGCTTTCTAGCTATGCTTGATAGATGGATATGACAATATCTAAGTATGCAAGCAACTAGACAAAGATCAACCCAAGGGGAAACCAGACAACCCAGCAAAGTCGAATGGGCTTGGAGAATATCAGTGCCTTGGGAAATGGGCCAAATGGAGTCGGATGTCCACCAAAATACAGAACAGGGTTGTCAAGGTGTAAAGCAAGGTGGGTTTCAAAGGTCAAGCTCATCCAATGGCCAGATCTCAGTAGATATGAGATTCAAAGTGCATCACCAAGTGACCCAAGTGGGGCACAACTCTCAAAATGAGGAATGGGGCCCACAAGGTGAAAATCAACAAGGTGAAGCTAAGTTTCCTTGGGAAAGGGGTCAAATGGAGGCCAATCCACACCAAACTATAGATCCGAATTGCCGTGGATGCTATAGAGGTGGGTTTTCAATGTCTTACCCAAAAGCTTGCTAGATCCAAGTAGATCTGAAAAATTGTAAAATGAGGGTTTGAACTTATGAGGGTTTTATCATTTAAATGTTGTGCCAATGGATTGGAACCAAGAAATAGCAAACAAACTTGTGGATCTTACCTAGATAACCTTGTAGATGCCTTGATGATGATGATTTATGCAAGCCCGATCAATTTGAGAAGATTTGAGGTAGTTTTCTATGAAGTCGATTTGCCCAAGGAAGCCAATGCGCCCTCTCTCCTGCACAACAAACGTCAACAATATCGGATTTGATGCAATTAAGAGATAAGACTAATGCCACAAGAGAAATAATAGAAAGATAGCATAGATCACAATGATACTAATGATAACCCCCTGATACAAGCGAATGCCTAGTGAGGAAGTTGAAGAAGCCTTGCAAAAACGCCCAAGTTGAAGTCGCCCTCCTGCAGACAAGACAATTTCCACAAAAAATAGATCTTACCACAAATACCCAAATGCTAGGATGCAATAGACTTTACAATCACCATCTAAGAACATCACATTCAAAGGAGACCACAAGAATTTCCACAGAAAAGTTTTTCTATATCAAGATTCCAAGAGCCAAAGACCCCTTTACAATGAGAAGCTCTCTCCTTTAAATAGGATGGAGAGATACCAAAACCCTAACCACCTTTTGAATGGATGGCTAAGATTAAAAGATCAACATGATCTAATCAATGGTTGAAATGAGCTCAACAATAAAGTACATGGATCAACTCAATAATATAATGTAACAATGGACAAATCACCCATAATAGGGGGTCCCACCAAATGTCAGTGATAAAACGTAAGATCTAGCTCATGGTGGGTCCAAGGGGCAATATCTAGCACCCTTGGTCAATCCCCATGGCACAATATCAATAAAATAATGCTCTAAGCACCAAATCGTGCCTCTGGAGAAGTCGTGAGCCTTTGGAGGCTCCATAAATCCATAAAAAATGCCGGAGTGATGGGTGTGGGTCCCACTGAAAGCTGAAACTGTTGGAGAAGGTGTGGAAGACATCCCACTCATCATCAAACATCATCCCATGCCATAACCTTGCCTCGGTAACCCAAATCGAATCCCTCAGTAGCCATTTTCACCATTTCTGGACTGCCTTGGGAAGTGTGAAACTGCCCAAACTGCCTCCTGGAGTGCCTGCACTGTCAAGGTGAGGCCATTAGGCTCTCTAGGAGGGGGGTAACATGGTAATATCAAGTGGCTAGACCACCCCTTCCATGCACAGCGCCCTAGGTGAACCAATAAAAAATCATCACTGCTCTGATAGGTCATCTCATAGACCAAAACTGCACTAGGATAGCCAACTGAGGCTAAAAATCACTGTAATTGCCCGGAACTGAAAACAGACTGTCTCATGGGACTCAGAGAGCTGAAATACATCTAAGATGTGTACTCATACACCATATGGATCTCTGCATGATCCTATAATATATCCAACATATTCGACAGACCAAATAATAATAATCTGTAAAAGTGCTGAAAAGGCACAAATCATCATCATAAGCCTGAAACCACTACATAGAACCACCTGATGGACTGTACCGGACCATATATAATATCTCTGTATCATCTAAGGTTTGCCACCTCATGTCCTATGGTTGACTTTTGGTCAAACCGAGTTTGACCCAGTCAACATGACCCATAATATAACTTAGTTTATCATCAAAGCTGCTGCAAGTGTTAGAGGTTAATATATGCTCTACAATTCATCCAAGTAACAATAATAACATAAAGCAATCATTTCACTGGTGATCTAAAACCAATATATAAAAAGTTTTAATTATTATTTATGACTCAGACAAGACTTTCCAGACTATACTCACTTCATAGTTGTGACCAATTTGCTAGTGAAGGGTGAAGGCTTTGTACTACAAAGGCTAGGCTAGAGGGAATGACTTATTGACTTAACACTGTGACACTTTGGATATGGAAAGGGAATACACACCATAACATATACCAAATGAGCAATAACACAGGGAATGGCAGTGTCTCACAAATGGGTAAGTTGTTCAAAGAGTGTTTATTCACCTTAGCAGATGCGCACAATCCATAATACAAATGAGGCCAACAATCGTTTAGATATAGAGTTTAAGAACCATTGCTTTTTTGGGCCTTTGCTTTCCATTGCCTTTGATCTATGTGTGTTCACAAACACATTGCATAGATTTACATTTATATAAGGCTTTAAGCTGCAGGTGTGTTTTTAATGCACTTGTTTACCTGAGCTTTACATTTCACTGCCAAGTTCATTAGGCTCATCTTGCCTTTCATTCATGAGTGTTGAAAAACACTTTCAAGAATGGGCGTATTTCAAAAGATATAACATTTCATTTCTTTGCCATTTTCATTTGGCTTTTCAAGATACACATTTCATTCCAGATTTTGTATTCATGGCAGCACTATAAGTTTTAGGTTTAGCCAACAACATCTTTAGTGACTAGGGGGACTTCGTGCCAGTGCCAAACATCGGGACAACTGACCAGAATGATGTAGGCCTACAATCCAACTTACCAAAAGTAAGTTTTGTCACCAACTTAGACCCGAGACACAAATAAACAGGGAAGCTCATCCAATACAGATGAGTATAGGTCAAGAACTTCTAAGTCTGAGTAGGGACAAGTATACATAATATAATAGTACAACCAGGTCCATATATCTATATGAGCACCAGATCATGACACTAAATGCTAAGACATGTCGCAAGAATGAATATAAAAGCAAAATAACCATAACACAAGAATATACCTGCTGAGTCATATACTTGAATGCACAATACCTGAACCATCATCTGTCCATTGAAACACTGCTGCTGCAACACTGGGCAATACTGACTGCTCTGTATAAATGGCTAAATGGCTACATCAGTCCTCTCTCTGAGTGTCCTGAATCTCAGTCACGGCAGGGGAAATCAAACTATTGTCCATAATTTGATAGTGATCCATAATAGATGCTCGTCTCGGCATCTCAATGTAAGGGAACTGGCTGAAAAGTGTACTGGAATCTGAAAAATGGAATAGGGTAGCCCGACTACTATATATGTGATAACAGGGGAAATAACATTAAATCTTCTTCAAATGAAATAAAACTATGCAAGATGGCTCCAAATGCCTAAGTGTTGAACATGAAACTCTTAATACTCATCAATGGCAATCCATAGTACCATACATCATAAATATATTAGAGAAACATTCTTCCATTTGAAATCATCATCAATACATTGGTATACATCAATCTAGTGGGGGAATGGTCACTGTTTGCTGAATAATCATCAATTTTACATACAACCACTTGATATTTCGACCTGAAACTTTCTGGAGATGAAGAACAGAGTATTTACTTCATATTATTAAAGAAATAGGGCATTAAAAGCTTTCCCAAAGAGTGCAATAGCTCACCAAAAACGCCCTCCCTCAAGGATCAAGAATATGCCATGAAAACTGGAAATGGTTGAAGGAATGAGCTGCAATAGAAGAAACCATGATCTGCCTTGTAGCTTACACCTGCAACAAATGACTCCATTAAAGCTCCAAATGAAAGGTTTGAATGGCCTTTTTAATTACCAACTTGGACGGGAATCTTTCACCCTCGAAATTGGCTAAGGCAAGAAACTAGTCATCCATTAGCTCTCCCTCTTCACAAATGCAATTGCAAATTCTAAAAATGATCAAAAGCTGCCATTATTCTTTGTTCATGACTTTTATAAACTTCCAATGTCCTCCATGAGTCGAATTCCTTCCAAGAGATTCATGCCAACTCAATTTGGGAAGAGATTCCCAAGTATGCCACTTGTCCTTCCAATTCTAGCCCTCTCCTTCTCCCAATTCGATTTGGTGTCTCTTTGGCTGCCCTAACTCACTTGAGCGCCCTCTTGGAGACTATTTTTAGCCCTGACATGTCATAAATGTCATATGTCAACCCTCAGGTCTGATTTGTGTCATAGGTGTCATAGCATCTTCATCATTGTTGTCATAGAGCTAGGGAATCTAGCCCAAGTGTCTCACTAGCTCCAAATTGCCTCTTCCTCTTCCATGGGAGTTATTCTTCCACTCCAATTCAACCTTACATGACTCATGCCAAGTATATTGACCTTCTAACTCACCCCAAGAACATTTGGCTTCTTATGGATTTGAAATGGCAAGACTAGGATGCCATGTGGCATGTCAAATCTAGCTTGTGTGGGTCCCACATCCTCCATGTGTCTTCATGATCAATTGCCACTTTGATTTTCCCTTGTATTGATTTATTTAGCTCCTTTATTAAATATTTATGCCATTCTAATGTGCAAACATCATTTATTATCCTCCTTATTTCAAATCCCAAAGTTTCCACCCCCAACCTAGGAAACTAGTAATTTTCCTCGGCAATTATTTGACCCTTAACATCAATTTGACAAACTCTCATGAATATGGCCATTGGGCTTAAGCCATTGTGACCCAATGCCAAATTTGGGACATGACACCTAGATCCATCTATTTTTCTCCATCGGTCATAAAACCCTCATAGTTAAAACCCTCATTTTTATTTTTTCTTAGATCTACTTGGATCTAGCATGCTCTTGGGTATAGAATTTAAAACCCGCCTTAATAATCTTCACGGTAATCCCGATCTATAGTTTGGTGGTGTTTGGCCTTCATTTGACCTATTTCTCAAGGCACTTAGTCTCTCTAAGGGAAGTCGCACTCCTTGGGAGGGTGGCTTTTTGTTACTTCCAAGACGTGGGTAGGTGAGATTGTTGCTTCATTGAAAAGATCATCCCCTAAAACCTACCTCTAGTGCTTCACCTTGCTGATTTTCACCTTGTGGGCCCCATTCCTCATTTTGAGGGTTGTGCCCCACTTGGGTTACTAGGTGATGCATTAGATCTATGGAGATCTAGCCATGGCATGTACTTGACATTGAAAATCCACCCTGATATTCATCTTAACTATCCCGATCTATAATTTGGTGGACATCCGACTCCATTTTGCCCTTGATTTAAGGCACTAGTCATCCTTGGGGCAATTCGCACTCCTTGGGTAGGCGGCCATTTGCTAGATCCCATACTTGGGTGTTGCTCTTTCTTCATCAAAGCCATAGATCCATGCTATAGCATACCCCTAGTACCATCTCACTTTGATTTTAACCTTGTGGGCCCTAATTTGACCATTTTCCACTTTTTAAGGGTGGGCCCCACTTGGATCCGTAATTTTGGTACTAGATCTACCTAGATCTACTAATTCAAATTTATAAGTGGCCTTAATTTATCATTAGTTGAATCATTTGTCACCTCCTAAGCCTCTTCAACCAAATCCCAACTTTTTGGGTCCACTTATTCATCCTAGATCTAGATCTTGTTTCATCTTGGTCTCCTAGTCTTTCATCATCACATTTCCCTAGGAGGTCTAGATTGAGTTCACTAGCCTTTCTTTGGCTAAGTTAGGGTTTCCCCCTTGGTCTTGCTTAGGCTTGATCAAAAGTGAAGAGTGCCTCGGTTGACGTGACACCCAACTTGCATTGGGAACCATGGCATCTCTTGGGTCACCTCTTTAGTTGTCTACACTACTACCGTCCTGGGTGGGATACCTTTAGAGACAACTGCAAGTTGCATGATAACAGGAATGAAAGCTCCTATCAAATAAACAAGTCAAATCTCTAATATAGAAAAGATCACTCCATCACAGAGTAGGCAATGTGAGAGCACCCTGGGACCAATCTCCCCACACCTTATGACTCGGGCTAATGGGAGAGGGACTGCCCTTGTATGGGCCATTCACCTCTAGTCATATGACTTAGGCTCCGAGGATGAATGTATCATTCCCGCTTGGTCAAATCGGCATGACAAATCTGGGAGAATGTCTACTCGATGCTGCAAATTGGAGAAACATCAATAGAATGAAGGTGTTATCTAGGTTTCTATTGCACATGCTATTGGCTGATGCTAGAATGGTTGTACTAACTCAAGCACTAAAAGTGACCTAGGATGAAATTCTGCTCATCTTTGTTAAAGAATCAGTAAGTTATACTCTGACCTAGTTTAATGATGCTTTATGGTGTATTACTCTTATGTGTTATTGTTTCTTGTTTGATATTTTGTTAACCTAGCATTGTATTGGGCCTTGGACTCCTTTGCTTGCCCTAATTGGGCTCTTCTAACTAACCCTTGAGGTTGCTAGTTGATGCCCTATTGCACGTATTGGAAGCCATTTCAAGAGAGTGACGTTGGTATCGATTTCTCAATGCCTTAGGGATTGAGACAAGAATCATATGCTCTATGTTTTGCAACAAAACTCTCTTTTAAAAATTTATTTGTCTTTTATTTTACATGCATTTCTATATTGAAAAAAACCCTAAAAATATAATATTGCTGGAAAAACCTAAAAAATTAGAGAAATTCATCAAACTAAAAATAGTTGCAATTTGATAATTCTGGTCCACCCATCAAATTCGCCCTAGTGGATTCATCCATAGATCTTGAAGGGCGTCCTCATTGCCTTGGTGCATTGGGAATATTGTGAAATTGCCAAAATTAGGGCTTTTGCAGTTTTGATTGGACCAAAAAGTGTGCCCTAGGCCACTTAATCATCTCCCCTTCAGAGTGCACTTTTTTGAGGTTGTGTGTTGGGAAGTGTGAAACTCTACCTTAGGGAATTGTGAAGTGCATTGAAAGTTGTGATATTGATTGACGTTGAATGGTAGATTGAATTAACTCCTTTATATGTTTTATGTGTCTTTCTTATTCATTGTTGACTCCATATAAAGCAGTGTTCGACGGGGACGCGTCCTGAAGGGTCGGGGACGCGTTTCGGCGTTTCTTGCGTCCCGGGGACTCCGAAACTCCATGCGAAACGTTTCGGGACGTCCCGCTTTGGGCGAAACTTGGCGAAACGCACAGCGAAACGTTTCGGTGGGTGGCGAGACTTGTGGGCGTCCCCCCCGAAACTCCGAAACTTCGGCGAGACTTGTGGGCGTCCCGCCCGAAACTCCGAGACTTGTGGGCGTCCCCCCCGAAACTCCGAAACTCCGGCGAGACTCAAAACTGAAATATCAAATGACAAAGACTCAAAAGTGACAAACATGAAATATGATGTTCATGTTAATCATAGATTCATATATTAATATAATTATGATGAATTGTGTAATTTGTTTGAACTTTGCATTTACATTGCATGATTGCACAATGATTGCACAATGATGAATGTAGTGTTTAGTAATTCACTAATTTGCATGGGATGGTTTGTTATTGTTGGGATTTATATTTTGCATATTTTAAAAAAAAATTATAACTCTCGCGTCCCGCCGTCCCCCCGAATTTCTCTAAAATTTGGGGGTGGTCTCCACACGTCCCGAATGTGCGTCTCCCCGCACCAGCGTCCCGCCGTCTCAGAACCTTGGGGGAACATTGATATAAAGTAGTGATCTTGGCTATAAGGCTAGTAGGAGGGTGATTGCAGGTACTCATTTGTCCATTAGGGAATCTCCCTTGGGTTTAGGAGTTAGCCGAAGAAGTTAAGGAGGTACACTGAGGTGACATTGGGTCTTACCTCCTCTTACATGCTTACCATCACTAGCACAAGGCCATGCATTTTCTGCTTTGAAAGGACCGCTTGTTTGAGCTATAACATTTTTTGTGTTGTTGCCGGGAATGCTTTAAGACTGTTATAGGACGGTTGGGGCATTTTGCTCAGGTCATATTTTTCATCTCCCTAGCAAGAACGACATTCGGTAAGAAAATCAAGGTAAGTCTTTGCTTGGTATATTGAAAATATTATTGTTAAGGACTAATCTTGTAGATCTTACATGGCAACTCTACAAACAAGAAGCCTAAGAAGCAATACAACATTTGGCTCTAGGGATAAATCTATTTCTGGGATTTCAGGAACATATCAAAACTTTCGTGAAGTTGAGGTAAGTTCTTGTTTTTGTACTTCGATAAGATTGTTGTTGAGTACTAACTTAGCAGGTCTTATTTGGTGACGCTGAGGAAAAATTGAAAGAAGTGCGGAAGTAAGACACAAGCCCTCAACTGTTGAAAAGATGCTTATCTTGGAATCCATCAAAGAATTTCATGCAACATGATGAATGTTTATACGGATGGCCCTTTGAGTTTTTCAAATATTTGGGATCCTCCCCATGAACCAGTAGATGTAGATCCCTGTGGAGTTCCAAAGTTTAATGGCAATGAAGATTTGGGTACACCATATTTGATATCATTTATGTAGTTCACGAGTGAAAGAAGAGGCATCGTCTATGAGGATGACATGATGAAATTTTAATCTTTCGGTTTCAAGGACTATACTAGGAAGTGGTATGAGTCTCTTGAAGCAAGGACAATTTCCTCTTATGCAGACTTCTTGTTAATATTCTGTAAACGTTGGTGTCCCTACGATATGGACCAATTGATACCTGGGGTTCAAGAGATGCGGGGATTTTATGATTCATTCAGGATTGTTGTACAAGGGTGCCATGACGAAGATCAATCCATTGACATATCCCATAAAGCAAACCCCGTTGAAGAAATCTATGATGAATATCACTCCTTGGAAAGCTTGCTTGAAGAAAACGTTGTTCAAGATGTTGTCAATAACATTCTCGGCCTTATGTCCGAAGATGAAGGTATCCATGAAGAATATAAAGACCAAGAGGCCCTAATCAAGGACATGAAGAAATGTTGAGGCCAAGCAACATTAGATTTGAGCATTGGGGTCTCACAGATTCCGAAGAGCAGGTCCATGATCCTTTCTAGACAGAGTAGGTCCTTGTTACACATCCGAAATCGAATGAGGAAGCTCTCCAAGTACTATTTCGAATTCACAAGAGTGTTGAAAGCATGGTTGAAGAAGATATGGTTGTTGCTTCCCATCGTTGCATTGATGATGAAGATTGGATCAATCCTTTTGCATTAAATTCTAACGATGAAGTTCTTCAGGTTGTGGGTCTTATTGCTATTGGAGATGATGTACGGATGCAAACTATATTTGTAGATGTTGAGCAGCCAATTTTTTCAAATATCGGTAAGTTTCGAATGATATACTTCAACAAAGCCAAATCAGGGATGAAGACATGTATTGTATTTACTTCTTCTTGCCATGATATCTATCTTTTTGCTTATATCTTGAAGGAATGAATTTTGCGGCCAATAATTTTAAATTTTTAAGGATTATTGATACTAACATGATTATTAGAAAGTTCAAGAAAGTGTTTGCATGTCCGAAAGAATGCTTGAACATGTGTAGGGATATATTACAGTAGGCCCTCAACGATTCTCCAGAAAGTTTCTATGGTTAATCTTTGCAAGTGATCTCCCAAGTTTAGAATCAAATAGCTAATTCCTTGTAGGCTAATTTCGTAGAACAAATATATGATGTTGATAGTATATACCCGAGCTTAGTATAGGCGTGGATAGATAATGCTTGCAAAAGTAACCTTCCTCCATGGTAGAATTTGAAGTTTTCTAGGTTCCCAGGTTTGTACATCATTTCGGTTCCCATTCTGACGAAGATAATGGTATGTATTCAATTTATCCTTGATGTTATTTTATGTTGGATTGTTTCCAAAGACAAAGGAAGTAAATTTGACAATATGCTCAGGTGGCTACACTGGTGGTACGATTTCAGTTGACCTCGTTATGTTATCATAATTAGGGTAGGTATGTATGGTTTCATTTGAGTTCAACATTTACTATTACCTATGCATTGCACTTGTCATTATTTCATTTTGATTTTATTGTATTTCATTTTGAACAAGGAAGGACGGAAGTGTTTTCCTCCAATGCATTTAATGTTTGTGTTGTTAGATGTGTGTCTAGGTCTATAGGCACGCAGGAGATTCTAGGGGGTTCTGATACACTCTCGAGAAGAGTGCATGTCTCGCAGTTGGAGCCAACTGTTACGCCTTAGAGTACCTGCAGCGTTCCCTATAGGTCCCCCAGGGGAAGGGGTTAAACTTTTTTGATATAAAGGCCAACTTGAAGCATAGAATGTTGATTTTGGGCTAAATATCCCTAATCTATGTTGCAGGAAACGCCACCCCCCACGTGCCTAGGCTGTTTCATGCTTGAAGCCTGGGAAAGCGTGTTGTATGGCATGGAAATGCGTTTCTCTTAGCTCTTTAGCTCATGAGGCACTCCACATAGTTTTGTCTTGTATGTGGAAGTGACCTTGCATTACGTAGGTACTTGACGTTTATAAAGTTGTAATAAAGTGGTTTTTTTTATAAAGTGACTTTTTATGTAATGTTCCTAGTTTATTTTTATAAAGTGACTTTATGAAATAAAAATGAACGTATTTCATAAAGTGAAATTACTTTATTATAAAGTGTAACCGATTAATTTTTGGAGGGAATGAATCTTGTCCCTTGATGACAAGATTAGATCTTGTTTGTTGGATTTAGGGATGGGGAAGGTGAAAAGTCATTTTACCTTTATAAGAGCAAGCCTAGGGTAGTGTGCAAGACAATTTTCCAAGAGTGAGCATTTTGGCATTTTTGAGTTTTTGAGTGAGAGCAAGTTTCTCTAGTGGGTGGCTTGATTCCCTAGGAGAGGGATTCATCCCAAAAGGAGGTGGCTTGAATCCCAAGGCAGCTCTGCTACATTTATTTGCTGGTCGTACTACCTCAATTGGCACGCAGTTTGAGGAGAGTTTTCTGTTGCACGAATTTTGAGGGAGGCTGTATTGCTTTACATACATAATGGGCATAAATTTTGAGGTATTGCTGGGCACGAGTTTCGAGGTACTGCTGGGCATTGTTTTCGAGAAGGGACATCTGTTGTGGAGGCTGTACATGCCATAATTCTGCTTGGGCACAATTTCCAAGGTGCTGCACATATCCCGAGGTGCTGGTACATTCATTAAATGCTGATTTTATTGCTATTGTAACTCTGTTTTATGCTTGAGAATGCTTAATAAAAAATTGCTATTGGACTGGTTTTCCCCTTGTGGGTTTTTCCAAGGTCTATTTTGACCAAAATGTTCTGTGCATGCAATTTTCAGACTGCTGTTACAATTGTTTTTCCATTGCTTAACTATCTCAGCATGAGTGTTTCAACTTGTGGTTCATTTTTAAGTGCCTGCAAATTGTCATTTAACTTGTGACTACCTAAGTCTGAAATCTAGGTTTTGTTGGGTGGTTGAATGGCTTTTAAAAGCCTGATTTTTATCATGGTATCAGAGCTGAGACTCTGAGATAACAGTATATTATTATTGCTGCAGTGTATTGAGTTGTTGGGCAAGGATATTGTTGATTTTGACAACTTGTGTATTGGAAAAATCTATCTACAAGTGTTTTGCAGGTGTTGGGCAGATAAGGAAAACTGGTGGTTGGTTTCTTTTGGACTAGCAAAAGGAATGGCTATTTGCATCAGATTTGAGAACCGATTGGATGGCATTTCCAACTATTTGCAATGGAAAGTCAAGATGGGTGTTGTACTTAAAGAAAGTAGATTGTGGGTTCATGTTAGCACTATGACAACTCCTCCCACTGACCCTATTGCTCTTGACATGCATGAAGTAAAAGGGGCTAGAGCACAGAGGGTTAGTCTGAATGGTGTCAAGGACCATCTCATCCCACACTTCGCTGAGAAGAAGTCAGCTTATGAGATGTGGGACACAGTGAAAAACTTGTATGAGGCGAAGAATGAGAACCAAAAGATGGCACTCAAGGATAAATTGCATGCAACCAAGATGGCCAAGGGTGAGGGTGTGGTATCCTATCTTACCCGGGTGGCGCAGGTAAAAGATGAGTTGGCTGCAGTTGGGGAGGTCATCTTTGATTCTGAGTTGGTGAGGATAGCCTTGAGAGGCTTCACCAAAGATTGGGAGGTCTTCGTGAAGTGTGTGGTTGGTTGTGAACATCTTCTAGATTGGAGCAGATTGTGGGACAATTTCACTCAGGAGGAGATCCAAGAAGGATCTCAGGGTAGTGGACAGATGGAGGATGCTGTTGAAGAAAATGTTTCTCTTTCAGCTAAGAGAAAGAAGAAGTCCACCAAGGACTTGAGCAAAGTCAGATGTTTTGCTTGCAACCAGTATGGCCACTTTGCTTCTCAATGTCCTGAGAAGAAGAAGAAGAAGAAGAAGAAGAAGAAGAAGAAGGCTGTTGCTGCAACTGCTGAGATAGATGACTTTGGGGAAAAGTTTGAGAAAGATTTCTCTATGTTCTCTCTTATATCGAGTGCCAGCAGCAATGGATTTGTGATGAACAATAGTTGGTTCATTAACAGTGGAGCCTCTCGTCACATGACCGAAATGTATCATATATTTCGCAACATTACTGAGACAAATCCAGACCGAATGCTTGAGAGTGAAGGGGGAACGACACGTTCAATGCGTGGATTTGGGAGAGTCAGATTCCAGGTTCGACAAGGTGAACTGTAAATTTTGATACAAAAATCACTACTCCCTCTGTATTAGTCTGAGACCCCAAGTGATATGAATCTCTATGTCAGTACATACTCATAAACAACATAGATTCAAATAACTAGGCCTACATCTACCAACTAACACATAAGGCAATCATATAGACGACAGATATACCTTGGAACCCTTTCGGGAGAAACCAGCTAACCATGGGGCTATCTTCTCAATCTCGAGCCCAGAGCATATAGATGTATAAAAGAAGATACAATACAGAATTACCTCAACCGGTAACTCAATTCCTCTGACTAGGGCAAACCCTGATTTGCATGCATCTAGCTGATGCATGCACTGATGGAATGTGCCCTAACTGCCAATCTGGATCTGAGTGCTCTGATGAAGCCTCTGACTGCTCTGCCCTCTCTCTCTCACTCTGCTCTGATTTGCTCATTCAAAATACTGCCCACTGATGAAATCGGCCCTCTCTGCATGCACACGTGTGACCTCCTCCTCTGGATGTAAACTGCTCGTACAGCTCCGGATCTCAGTTAATATGAGCTCCGATCGTCCCTAACCTTCCTGGAAAAATAAGGCAAGGCTATCCTGGAAGTCTCGGACTCCAAATCTGACAATCCAGCACACAATGAGCTTCTCCTCCTTAAGAAAAACGTCCTCCTCCACTGCAAACTTGGCCTCCTCCACTCTCCATAGTAATCTCACTGTTGAGCTCTCTCAGCTCACAAGAACAAGTATCTATCCTCTCTGGAACTGAAGGTCACTGATCTAGCTCAGATCTGACCTTCCTAGCTCCTGCAACAACTCCTCCCTATCTCAGAAAGTCGCCCACATGGACAGATTCGCCCTCCTCACTCTAGCAGTATCTCTCTCTGATAATGCAACTGAGTAACCTCATTTGGGGACCCCCTGCCTCTATAAATAATCTCATCGATGAATTAAGTTTGCCAAAACCCTAATTCCCAGTGCATGCAAAAAGTCACTTTTGCATGCATGCATGCAAAAGGTCACTTTTGACCTTTTGCACGCATTCACTGAATGCTGACAGGTCATGCAAAACTCATGCATGCATAGGTCCATCTCCCCTGAAGCTCCGCATGCAGCCCCCACTAGACTCATGCCACTGAGTAGAGTGCATCTCATTCTCTACTCCATCTTGATGCCTATGCAGCTAATGTACCTCCATGTAAGGCATCTGAACCATGGAGGACATCCCGAAGTTACCATAATCTAACATGAACTCCTTGAGCAGGACGGATTTCTGTTTGTTCCAGGGTTGAGTGTGAACTTGCTCTCTGTGTCAGCCTAGAGGATGCAGGGTATTCGACATTGTTCCGGAGGGGACATGTGTACATTTTTCCAGAGAGGGAAATTCTGGGAAATGTTCTTATATACTCAGAGGGAGCGAAACTGATCCAGCCACTGTTGATTGGTGATCGGTTTGGTGAGCTGTACAAGTTAGGTGGACAACCCATGATTTATGATCTAGAGTCGGAAGAGGAGCAGGAGGCTCTTGAGGCTGCAATGGCGCCATGGTTTTAGTCTTGATTTTCGATGGAACAGAGGTACTCTCTTCAGAGTACCGGTAGGAGGCTCAACTGGTATGAGAGGACCAACGCTAAGGATTGGAGGATGGATTCTCCTAGGAGCTCAGGGTTCTGGGTTGCTGCCAGGAAGGTGTCTTCAGATTCGAGTTCAGTGCAGGTGGTGGCATTGGCTCCAGGTTCAGAGGGAGCTCCTACTGTGAATAGGGTGATGGACCTGAGGACCAAACCAGTTGATGGTGATGGCAGTGAGTACCTCCCTCGCTAAGAAGAAGTGTTAGCTTTTTAGCTCAGGAGGCACTCCGCATAGTTTTGTCTTGTATGCAGAAGTGACCTTGCATTACCTAGGCACTTGACTTTTATAAAGTTGTAATAAAGTGGCTCTTTTTTATAAAGTGAGTTTTTATGTAATGTTCCTAGTTTATTTTTATAAAGTGACTGTATGAAATAAAAGTGCACGTATTTCATAAAGTGAAATTACTTTATTAAAAAGTGTAACCGATTCATTTTTGGAGGGAATGAATCTTGCCCCTTGATGACAAGATTAGATCTTGTCCGTCGGATTTAGGGATGGGGAGGTGAAAAGTCATTTTACTGTTATAAGAGCAAGCCTAGGGTAGTGTGCAAAACACAGTTTTCCAAGAGTGTGAGCATTTTGGCATTTTTGAGTTTTTGAGTAAGAGCAAGTTTCTCTAGTGGGTGGCTCGATTCCCTAGGAGAGGGATTCATCCCAAAAATGAGGTGGCTCAAATCCCAAGGCAGCTCTGCTACATTTATTTGCTGGGTTGTACTACCTCAATTGGCATGCAATTCGAGGAGAGTTTTCTGTTGCATGAATTTTGAGGGAGGCCATACTGTGGTACGGATAAACTGGGCACAAATTTCGAGGTATTGCTGGGTAGGAGTTTCGAGGTACTGTTGGGCGTTGTTTTCGAGAAGGGACAAATGTTGTGGAGGCCATACAAGCCGTACTTCTACTTGGGCACGTTTTCCAATGTGCTGCATATATCCCAAGGTGCTGGTACAGACATTAACTGCTGATTTTATTGCTGTTGTAACTCTATTTTATGCCTGAGAATGCTTAATAAAAAATTGCTCTTGGACCGGTTTTCCCCTTGTGAGTTTTTCCAGGGTCTATTTTGACCAAAATTTTTTGTGCATGCAATTTTCAGACTGTTGTTACAATTGTTTTTCCGTTGCTTATTTATCTTAGCATGAGTGTTTCAGCTTCTTGTTCATTTTTAAGTGCCTGTAAATTGTCATTTAACTTGTGACTACCTAAGTCTGAAATCTGGGTTTTGCTGGGTGGTTGAATGGCTTTTAAAAGCTTGATTTTTATCAGTTTCCATACAAACGAACGCGTTTCCCAAGATGGAAACACATTTTCGATACAGATGTGGTGTGTAAGGCCACGTTTTCAAAAAAACATCGTTCGACTAATAAAAAATATTGCCCTATTCAATAGTATTAAATGGTAATATTAAATTCTTAAAGTAAAAGTGGCATTCTCCTTTCTTAAAATTTTAACACCACCATCAATTATTTTAGGATGTTTGAGAGTGGTTCCAACCTCATCCGACTTCATATGCAAACAGTAGAATTTTAGATCCCATTCAAAATTCAACAGACTTAAGAGTTTTCAGGATTTCAGGATTGCAAAGTTTCCATCATTTATGAGGGTGTGGGATTGGCATTTAATCAAGCACATCAACACTTGTATGTACCTTGATGTTGGTGGTGTTGATTGTTGAACTCCTTCGCCATGACCTCAATAAAAATGTACTCTTCACTTAAGCAAAATCACTTATTAAGCATGGAAAGCTTTTTCTACCTTATTTTAACGATTTTATTAGGAAGTTTGATCAAAATTGTAGGGTGAGTCATTGACTAATGTCCTTGGAGGATCAACTTTGAGATTCAAGTTGGAGGTAAGGGAAAGAGCCTAGAGGAGGGAGGCATAGGGTGTTATTGATGAATAGGATCCTAATATAGGCAATGATTTGTTGACATGTATGATTTATGTTTCACATTCATTTTTTTTAAGCTCCAATACCATGTTAATTTTTAACATAGATCTGAGATTTAATAGCAGTAACAGTCTTCTTGGAATTTATAGTAGACTTAAAACTTCAAATCTTAGATTTAGCAGCAGTAGATCATCAACAGTAAATTATGAACAGTAAGATAGAAGAACAGACCTTTACATCAATCTTGCCTCGAGGGCATATATACCAAGACTGTACATGCAAGTCTGTACAAGATGACCACCGTCATCAAACACTAGCCATACCAACTGCTGATCTGAGATGAAGTTTGACCAAAGAAGAACACCCTGAAGCTGCCTTCGATTGGTTTGACTTTTCTGAGTTTGATTTTGATTGAGTTGAGGCTGGTTGCTGACTATTTAGCTGGGTCGCAGTCCTTCTAAGCCCTAACAGGGTTGTGCTGTAAGTGATAGGCCCCAACTAGGGGCTCAGCTGCATGAAAAAGGACCTAGTTAGGGCTTGGTTGCATGGGACGGGTTTGGAGCAAGGCTCCGCCTGCTCCCTCGCCACTGGACAGACCTGCAGCTAGGGTATAATAGCCCTAAGAGGGGCTCGATTCACTTCAGTGAGACTTAGGGTTGTAAGAGAAGAGCCCTAACAGGTTCGGCTGCCCAAAAACAAGATAAAACAGACCTTAAAAAAATATAAAAGATCTCTGTTGTTATTGCCGAGTTGCGTAGAGAGATAGGATGCCCCACGAATTTTTCTTGTGGATCAAAGATAAAGTTGTGTGAATGTGTTTTACAAAAGAGAGTGTACTTTATTTATGGAACATCATAAAGGGTTAAGACCTTAGCTTTAGGATTTAATTAAATGCAAAAATCCAATTAGATAAGTTATATTATTTTTAAATTTTCACTTTTAACCCTTTCAATTTTAACTTGGTCTTGGACTTTTGGTCTTTCACAAATGGTCTTTTGGTCCTTTAAGGTATCTCTTGGTCATCCATTGGGGTTCTTGGACCATCAATGGGTCTCTTGGTCATCCATTGGGGTTCTTCGAACATCAATGGGTCTCTTGATCATCCATTCAAGTACATCATCATATATAAGGAAGATATTCTTTGATTACCTTGTTCTACCCATTAAAACCAAGATCATGTGCTAGGTACTTCAACAAGGGGTGGCTAGTCACTTGCGAAGGTCCCATAGCCCACTGATTAAGGAGAGGAGTACAACACTTGCCTAGATCCAATCTAGGTCTTCACGCTGATTGAATCAACGTCTTGGTCCCATACCAGGTCCTAGTCCTTGACCAGGTTCTTCAGCCCTAGGCTGAAGGTTGACTGAAGTCAACATCTTGGTAACAGACCAAGTGCCTCGATTCTTAAAGAATGGCTCATAGCCCCAGGCTGAGCTTCAGTCCTAGATTGAAATATGTTGATCAATCCCCTGGTCCCTGACTAAATGTTGATCAACCTTGGTAACTGACCATGTGCCTCCATTCTCACGAAGAATGGCTCTCGATGCTGCTAAAAAAATCAACAATGAATATGTACAGTGGTTAATTTCCACTGAGATGAAATTCATTAGAGCTATTTAATTGTTGTGCATGGAATATTATGCGGTCTTCTAATTCAATTATGTCTGTATGGACTGCAATTACTGGAAAATGCTGACGTTGTCCGAAATGCAGTTGTATTGACAATATGCAGTAGAGTACGGATGCGTTGGTACAAATTGAAGATGTGGTGGAGGTGCACGACTGGTAAAGTGTCAGAATTAGACTCCAGTCAACACAAATTGTAGGAACAATACGGAAATTTTCAGGTCTCTCTATGCTATACAGAATTTTCAGATCTCTGTATGCTGCAAGAATTTTATGGAATCACTGAATTTTTTCATCTTCTTTGTATGCTTAAATATTGGCAGCGGAATAACCTTTAACACTTTTGCTAATTTTTTTTTCCAATAGAATTTCGAAACTATAACTGGCCCTGTTATCACATATATAGTAGTCGGGCTACCATACATTATTTTTCTGATTCCAGTACACTATTCAGCCAGTTCCCTTACATTGAGATGCTGAGATGAGCATCTATATTGGATCACTATCAGATTTTGGACAGCAGTTGTATTCCCCATGCCATGACTGAGTCTCAGGACACTCGGAGAGATGACTGATGTAGCCATTATACCATTTGTACAGAGCAGTCAGTAGTGCCTACAGTTGTAGTCGCAGTTTCAGAGGACAGATGGTGGTTCAGATTGATGAGCATGGAAGGTATATGACTCAGCAGGTATATCATTGTGTTATGGTTATATTGCTTTTATATTTATTCTTATAGCATGTCTTAGCACTTAGTGTCACGATCTGGCAATCATATAGATATGTGGACCTGGTTGATCTTATTATATATATTATATTGTCCCTACTCAGACTTAGAAGTTCACTATTCATACTCATTGGTTTTACCCTCCTTAGGGAGAATAGAGGTGATCATTCCACCATACCTTGGCTTGCTAGTGTTGGCTCCATTATTCATTGTCTTCATCCATCCATTGCCCACCTTTTAGTTTATCACCTTGACTTACTACTTGACTAGTGGCATGGAGGACTTTTCCCCACTGTAGCCTCTGTATTGGATGAGCTTCCCTGTTTATTGTGTCTCGGCTCTGAGTTGGTGACAAAACTTACCTATGGTGAGTTGGAGTTCCTTGAGAATTCCCCCTAGTCACTAAAGTTGTGTTGGCTAAACCTGAAACTTTTAGTGCTGCCATGAATACAAAATCTGGAAAAATGAAATGCTATATCTTGTATGAAAAGCCCGTTCATGCAATGTGTTTTTCAACACACATGAATGAAAGGCATGCCAAATGAAAATGGCCATGAAAATAAAATGTTATATCTTTTGGAAATGTAAATACCTAGGTAAACAAGCTGTCTGTGACATACCTAGAAGTGCTCAGGTAAACAAGTGCCTTAAAAACACACCTGCAGCAGAAAGCCTAAAATAAATGCAAATCTATGCAATGTGTTTGTAAACACACATAGATCAAAGGCTATGGAAACTTCAGGCCCAAAAGCAATGGAACTTAAATGCTATATCTAAATTATTGCTGGCCTTATTTGTATTATGGATTGTGTGCATCTGTTAAAGGTGAATAAACCCTCTTTGAACAACTCATCCATTTGTGAGACACCGCCATTCCCTGTGTTGTTGCTCATTCAATATATACTATAGTGTGTATTCCCTTTCCCTTTGCCAAAGTGTCACAAAGTTAAGTCAGTCAAGTCATCCCTTAGCCTAGCCAGTTATTTTAGCCTTCACCCTTCACTAGCAAATTGATCACAGCTATGAAGTGAGTATGATCTTGAAAGTCTAGTTTGAGTAATAATAATAATTAATGACATTATATTTTTGGATTTAGATCGCCAGTAATGATTACTTTGTGTTATAATTGTTATTTGAATAAGTTGTGGAGCATGCATTAACCTTGACACTTTGCAGCAGCTTTCGATGATGGTCTGAGTTATATTTGGTCATGTTGACTTGGTCAAACTGACCAAGGTCAACCATAGGACATGAGATGGTTGGACCTTGTGATGATATGGATAGATGATATATGGTCTATGTACATGTACATGATGATTCTATGCAGCAGATATAGGGTTATGATGATGATTCATGGTTTATAGCATTATTTGATCATTTACAGATTATTATTATTTCACCTGTTCCGGTATATTGGATATATTTTATGATCATGCAGAGACTCATATGGTGTATGAGTACACATCTTGGATGGATTTGGACCTTTTGAGTCCAATGAGACAATCTGTTTTCAGTTCCGGGCACTTACAGTGATGATTGAGCCTCAGTTGGCTATTCCAGTGCAATTTTGGTCTGTCGGAGACCCTGTCAGAGCAGATGTGATTTTTATCCGGTTGACTTAGGGCGTTGTGCTTGGAAGGGGTGGTCCAGCCACTTGTTTTTACCATATTACCCCCCTCCCGGACACAATGGTGCCCTCACCTTGACAGCGCAGGCACTCCAGGAGGCAGTTTGGGGCAGTTTCACGCTTCTCGAGGCATTTTAGGATTGGTAGAAATGGCTATTGAGGAATTCGATTTGGGCTACGGAGGCAATGTCTTGGCATGGGATGATCAATGATGATGGATTGATGTCTTCCACACCTCCTCCAGCAGTTTCAGCTTCATCGGGACCCGCATCCATCACTTAGGGCACTTTCTGATGATTTCTGAGGTCTTTTGAGGCCTACGATTTGTCCATAGAGGCACGGTTTGGTATATTGATGACTATTTTATTATTATTGTGCTATGGGGATTGACCAAGGGTGGCTAAAATTACCCCTTGGACCCACCATGAGCTTTTTATTATATTTTGTCATCATGATTTGGTGGGATTCCCCTCTTCTAGGGCGATTTTGTCCACTTATGTTATATTTTCTGAGTGATCCATGTATTTTATTGTTGAGCTCATCTCAACCATTGATTAGACATTTGTATCTTTTAATCTTTTAGCCACTCATTCAAAAAGTGGTTAGAATTTTGATGCCCCTCCTTCCTATTTAAAGGAGAGAGTTTCTCATTATAAGGGGTCTTTGGCTCTTGGATTATTGGTATAGAAAAACTTTCTTGTGGAAATTCTTGTGGTCTCCTTTGCATCTGGTGTTCTTAGATGGTGATTGGAAAGTCTATTGCATCCTAGCATTTGGAATTTGTGTTAAGATCTATCTTTTTTTGGAAATCATTGTCTTGTCTACAGGAGGGCGACTTCAACAAGAGTGATTTTGCAAGGCTTCTTCAAATCGACTTTCTTGGCATTTGCTTCAGGGGGTTATCATTAGTATCATTGTGATCTATGCTATCTTTCTGTTACTTCTCTTGTGGCATTAGTCTTATCTCTTGATTGCATCAAATCTGATATAGTTGACGTTTGTTGTGCAGGAGAGAGGGCGCATTGGCTTCTAGGACTAAATCGATCTCATAGAAAACTACCTCAAAGCTTCTCAAATTGATCGGGTTTGCATAGATCATCATCATCAAGGCATCTACAAGGTTTCCCAGGTAAGATCCACAGGTTTGTTTCTCTTATCTTGATCCAATCCATTGACATAGCTCATAAATTGATAAAACCCTTATTATTTCAAACCCTCATTGTTACATTTTCTTAGATATACTAAGATCTAGTGGGTTGTTGGGTATAATATTGAAAACCCACCTCTATAGTATCCACGACATCCCGAATCTATAGTTTGGTGAGGATTGGCCTCCATTTGACCCCCTTCCCAAGCCAAATTAGCCTCTCCAAGTGAGGTCACACTCCTTGGGGAAGGTGAGTTACCCTAGATCTAGTTGATGGGTAGTTGAGATCCCACTTGTTTCATGATCTACACATCCAATAACCTACTCCTAGATTGTCACTTTTTGATTTCTACCTTGTGGGCCCTATTCCATATTTTAAGGGATTTAATCCCCATTTTGGACCACTTGGTATCTTTAAACTTAGATTTAGTAAGATCTAGCCATCGGATTGCCTTGAAATTGTAGATCCACACTCTCACTTGACTAACATACTTGGATCTAAAGTTTGGATGCCATTGGACTTGTCTTGATTCATTTATCCCACTTTTTAGCCTCCTTGGGTAAAGTCGCACCACCCTGGAGAAGTGAGTTGGTCCACTTCTAGGGCATGGGTACATGAGATTTTTGTGGATTTGGAACGAGCATAATGCAAAACCTAGGTCTAGTTGGTTACTTCATCAATTCTTGCCTTGGGGATAACATTCCTTGTTTGAAGGGATTGTGGTCCACTTAGGTCAAACCTTGAATCTCTAGATCTAGACCTATTCATCCATCAAGACTTTAATTGCCCATTTGTCTCATGCAATAGGAGTCATCAACCACAAGTTAACTTTACTTTGACTCCATTATCCCAATTCCCAAGGCACTGGTCTCTCTCCAAGTCAATTCGACTTTCCTAGATTGTTGGATTAACTTGTGGTTTGACCGTTGTGTGGTGGATTAAACCCTTTCATGTCATCATACTTCATGATCAAGCTTGTCACTTGTACTAGTTAGTCCCAATTCAACCCCTAAATTACGCTGCATTGGACACGGTTCCCAAGGCAGTGGATTTTCTCACATTGAACTAGTACTTCAATCCTGGATCTCATTCCAAATATTATAAGTCACTCTCACATCAACAATGAACCAAAGCTATACTCATTGAACTCCTCACTTGTCTTGTGACTTCATCCTTAGGTCTAGGATAAACCATACACCTTACTTCACTTAGAATTAAGTTGATTTGGTGTCTTGGTTTTGATCTCTCCTGTTGGGAGTAGATCGAGTCTCCCCCTTTGTTGTCTGGGCTAGATAACATAAAGCGAAGGTTGCCTCGACTGGGGTGACAACCATTTATTGGAGGTTGAGGTGATCGTGGTTGCACCTTTTGAGTTGCCCTTCCCTATTGCCATCCATTAATGGATACATCCATAGGGGTAACTACAGTTTAGGTGATAACAGGCCCAAAGCCTGATGTGTTCAAAATCCTCGTAATTCAGAGAAACTCTAAAACTTTTAGAGAGCCAAGGACCAGATCAGACAATGAAGCTCTAATACCAAATGAAATGAACAAGTTCATTTCGCAACATATTTCCAACACAAGAAAGCTAAATAACATAAATCCATATAGGATAGTAATAAAATAATATATAAATAATTTAATGGTAAGAATATTGATTACAATGAGGAATTACCATGTGACGGTGTACGTATAACATTGACTGGTCACAATGGTTGTAGGTCATGTCCCTTCAATAGGTCATGTCTCTTAGATAAGATGTGTCATTTCATTAGCTTTTTAGCTCGGGAGGCACTCCGCATAATTTTGTCTCGTATGCGGAAGTGACCTTGCATTTACATTACCTAGGCCCTTGACTTTTTCCAAGTTGTAATAAAGTGACTCTTTTTATAAAGTGACTTTTATGTAATGTTCCTAGTCCATTATAAAGTGACTTTATGAAGTAAAAGTGCACATATTTCATAAAGTGAAAATACTTTATTAGAAAATTATAAGTGAATTATTTTGGAGGGAATGAATTTCATCCCTTGATCTTGTCAAGACAAGATTAGATCTTGACCGTTGGATTTAGGGATTGGGAAGGTGAAAAGTCACTTTCATGTTATAAGACCAAGCCTAGGGCAATGTGCAAAGACATAGTTTTTTCCAAGAGGGAGCATTTTGGGCATTTGTGAGTTTTTTTGAGAGTAAGAGTAAGAGTTCTTTTGGGTGGCTCGATTCCCTAGGAGAAGGTGGCTCAAGTCCCAAGGTAGCTCTGCTGCAAGTTTTTGTTGGGCCGTACTTCTCATTTGGCACATTTTTCGAGAAATTGCGGGGCGCAGATTTCGAGGGTTGAAACAGAGTTCGGGAAAAAAGTTTTTTTTTTTTTTTGCACAGTTCGTACATCCGTACAGTGGCACAGATTTCGAGGTGACACACAGTTCGGGCATTTTTTTTTTCTTTTCTGTTTTTTTTGCACAGTCCGTACATCTGTACAGTGGCACAGATTTTGAGGTACTGTTGGGCACAAATTTCGTGGTATTGCTGGGCACGAATTTCGAGGTACTGCTGAGCATGAATTTCGAGGTGTTGGTACAGTCATTAAATACTGAATTTATTGCTGCTATAACTCTGATTTTATGCTTGAAAATTGCTCTTGGACTGGTTTTCCTCGTGTGGGTTTTTCCAAGGTCTAGTTTGACCAAAATTCACTGTGCATACAATTTACAGTTTGCTGTTCTATTTGTCTTCCGCTGTTTATTTATCTTAGCATGTGTATTTCAGCTTGCTGATTCACTGTTTAAATGTCTGTAAATTGTCATTGAGCTGTGACAACTTAAGTCTGAAATCTAAGTGTTTTGCTGAGTGGTTGAATGGCTTCAAAAGCTTGATTTTTTAACATTTATGTTCGTTACAAAAGATATAAAGGAGTATTACATATCAAACCAGATTAGTATCCTGTGAGATATAAAAGTAAATTCAAATATTACTTCCACGTTCAATGAAGAATATTATGGTCTAGTGGAACCTATGCACTAAAAAAAGAAAGACAAGAAAGAGGAGTATATTAAAAGGCTTATAGAGAGTTTTTAAGACAAGGGTATTTAAAATCTTTTAAAGTAGTTCATAACTTAGCAAAGTAAAAAGAAGTTTGAATGGATTTTAATACAAAGAAGGATGGTTTACTTATGAAGGTATTGATGCATTGAAAAACCTTGTGTGACATTGAAGGGACTATTCAAGGAAAAGTTGTTAATGTTGCTATTTGTTTGATCGAGATGATGAATCACATCAATGTTGATGTGGGCAATCAATTATTGGTTCTTGAGATTAGCATAAAGGAAACATTGGTGTTCGGGAACAAAAGGAAATACAAAATAAATGATCTATTATTGAGTGTTAATTATTCTACCTTCATATCCAAATTCAACCTCACATCCATTTTTTATAAAGACATTGATATAATTCTAGGTTCACCTTTGGTATAAAAACCAGTCACTTTGATTTTACACATGGGGAAAAGGTTTTTGACATCCTCCTATAAGAAGAAGAAAATAACATTGAAGGACGCTACAATGAAGCCATGCTTAGAAGTGCTCTCATCAAAAGACCCAAGGTTATCTCTGGAAAAGACGAAGAAACTTCTCGCCTAATAAATAATAATAAAAAACTACTTGTAAAAATCAAGATGTCAAAGGATATGAAGCAATGCATTCAGAAGTTGAAGCAAAAGAATCAAGATCTCGAGAAGAAATTATCAGAAAAATTGAAGAAGGTTCTAGCCTAAGGTACCTGTTATCACACAACTTGTAGTTGTCCCAAAAGGTGATCCTATCCAGGATGGTAGAGGTGTTGGAAAACTAAAGAGGTGACCCACGAGAGTCACGGTTCCCAAGGATAAATGGTTGTCATGCTTATCGAGGCACTTTTCACTTTAGATCAAGCAAATGCAAGACCAACTGGGAGACCCTAGCTAACCAAAAGAGGCTAGTGAACCTACTCTAGACCTTCTAGGGAAATGTGAAGTTGCAAAGAGAGAGAGATCAAGAGTAAGTAGATCTAGATCTATGGAAGACAAGTGACAAATGAAGTTAGGGCTTGGTTGAGGAGGCTTATGAAAGGGATAAATGCTCAACCATGGAATGAATATGCCACTAATGAAATTAAAAGAGTAGATCTAGATAAATCTAATGCCAATCTAAAAGACCCAAGTGGGGCCCACCCTTGATTTAGTCAAAATGAAGTGAAATGGGGCCCACTAAGTGAAATTAAGGTAGGAATGGCACTAGGAGGGTGGCTAAGTGACAGATCTGAAGTTTGAAAGACAAAATACGAACACCTAGATGATAGATCTGAAAAATGACTAAGAACCCACAAGTGCGTCCTCCCTTAGAGATGGTCAATGCCTTGGATCGAGGGGTAAATGGAGTTGGATTTCCACCAAATTTGGTCTCTAAGGTTCTTTAATTAATTAAGAGTTGGGTTTTAGTTATTAGGCTCAAAGCATCGTCAGATCTATAAAACTAGGGTCTTAATAGTGAGGGTTTGAAGTGACCATTGGGTAAAATGCATGAAAACTAATATGTACCTTGTAAATCTTACCTCAAATGCTTGCGGCCGCTAAGTACATTGATGATCCTTCCATTTAGTTACAATTCGAATCTAGATCCAAGTGATTCCAAGCAAAAGTGTCCTAGCCCCAAGGAGAAAAGGTTTTTTCTTTACCTGCAAAATCAAATTACCCAAGTGAGATTTGATCCACGGATAAAAGATGAGCTATGCACGACATATCAAAAGAAGTAAATCAATGGACAAAGCACAATTGAAAAACTCCCTTCAAGATGAAAACGTCATCCCTAGAGAAGATGTGGGAAACCCCTGCAATCGTCCCTCAAGCAATTCGCACCCCTGCAGTAGATGAATTTGGCCTCCCTCTAAAGATGTTGGAAATCACATGTGAACAACTTAGATTTCTAAGGAAAAGATGTATAATCATGTACGAGAACATTCATCAAAGCATGAGAAGCATATTTGCAAAATAATATTTTATTTCAAGAGTTCAAGAGCCATAGGTCCCTTTACAACGAGGGGGGTTTCTTCCTTAAATAGGAATGAGAGAGACCAAAACCCTAACAACTTTATGAACAATTGGTGGAGATCAAAAGATAAACATAATACAATCGATGACTATGATGAGCCAAAACTAAAACACATGGATCAACTCACTAATTAGGGGTGCGCACTCACTAAGGTGGCCCTAGGGGGGTCACACCACAAAAAAGATGACTAGGATGAGTGTAAGGAGCACATGGTGGGGCTAGGAGGTGTTAATATCCTTCATTGGTATCACCCCTTCGTACAATGATAAAATATATGATTCAATAACATCGCAAAGTGACCAAGTGACCAAATCGCGGCCCCCTCAATAACATAATAATACATCAAAATAATGCCCCCGAGTGCGTGTGGACCCCACTGAATGATGAAACTGTTCCGGAAGGTGTGGGATGCATCATGAATGACCTCTGAACAAACCTCATGCCAAATGGTTTCCCCATTTGCCCAAATCGAATTCCTCAATGACCATTTTATCCCATTTTTTATCCTCGGAAAATCACCTGTAAATCAATAAAATGGTTGTAGCTCTCTGCCTGATGCTCCGAGCACAAATCTGACTGTACCAAAGTGTTTGGGGGTATGGCAACATGGTAATAACAAGTGGTTGGATCCCATATTCTCTCTTTAGCGCCCTAGGAGAACCAAATAAAAACTCATCTATGTTGCCAGGCCATTTTATTATGGCAAATCTGCATAAAAGTGACCATCCAAGTGAAATCTCGTCCAGAAGTGCTTGTAACTGAAATATAAGTGTACCAGTGGACTCAGAAGGTCCAAATGCAATAGAGATGAATACTCATACACCCTATGGCTACCTGGATAATCAATCTGTAGTCTCAACCATGCCCGGACCAATAAAAATAAATGGTATGTAAATAATAATAACTATAAAAATCCATCAAACCATCAAGTGAAGCCCGTGTCTGCTCCATGGAACCATCAAATGGGCATCAAAGGACCATAAATCACCAACCTCGAACATCACTGGTCCAACTCATCTCTGATCCTATGGTTGACTTGGTCAAACTAGATTTGACCAGGTCAAGACTGATCAAAATATGACCCAGGCTTAAAATGCCCGATGCTGCAAGTACAAATGGTTATGGTATGCTCTTTTAATCATTCTAATAGCAAGACTTAAAGTGGGAAGCATCATTTCACTGGTGGTTAATTTCATGTCCCAAATATTGCATTGGGTCACAATGGCCTAATCCCATTGGTCATATTCATGAGAGTTTATCAAATTGATGCTAAAGGTCAAATAATTGCCAAGGAGGAAAATTACTAGTTTCCTAGGTTTGGGGTGGAAGCTTTGGGATTTGGAATAAGGGGGATAATAAATGATGTATGAACATTAGAATGGAATAAACATTTAATAAAGGAGATAAATAAATATATACTAGTGAAAATCAAAGTGGCATTTGATCATGAAGACACATGGAGGAAGTGGGACCCACATATGGCTAGATTTCTCCATTACACTTGGCATCATTTTCTCACCAATTCGAATTCAAGGTGAATGGTAACATACTTGGGGGAGTTCAAAAGGTATTATTCATTGCATGACTCATCCAAGGTCGAAATGTAGAGAAAGAGTAACTCCCATGGAAGAGGAAGAGGCAATTTGGAGCTAGTGAGACACTTGGGCTAGATTCCCTAGCTCTATGACAACAATGATGAAGATGCTATGACACCTATGACACAAATCAGACCTGAAGGCTGACATATGACATATATGACATGTCATGGCTAAAAATAGCCTCCAAGAGGGCGCTCAAGGGAGTTAGGGCAGCTAAGATGCTTCCACATGTGATTTGGTGGAAGTGGGAGACTAGGAATTGCTGTACAAGTGGCGTTCTTTGGAATCTCTTCCCAACTTGAGTTGGCATGAGTCTATTGGAAGGAATTCAACCCATGGAGGGCATTAGAAGTTTATAAATGTCAATAACAAAGAATGAAACCAACTTTTGATCATTTGTAGAATTTACAATTGCATTTGTGAAGAGGGAGAGCTAGTGGATGACTAGTTTCTTGCCTTAGCCAATTTCGAGGGTGAAAGATTCCCATCCAAGTTGGTAATTGGAAAGGCCATTCATACCTTTCATTTGGAGCTTTAATGGAGTCTTTATTTGCAGGTGTAAGCTACAGGGTAGCTCATGGTTTCTTCTATTGTAGCTCACTTCTTCAACCATTTCCAGTTTTGATGGCATATTCTTGATCCTTGAGGGAGGGCGTTTTTGGTGAGCTATTGTACTCTTTGGGGGAGCTTCTAATGCCCCATTTCTTTTGTAATATGAAGTAAATACTCTGTTCTTCATCTCCAGAAAGTTTCAGGTCAAAATTCCAAGTAGAAATGTATAAATCTCATTTTTAATGAAAGAACAGTGCCATTTCCCCACTACCTTGTTGTGAACCAATGTAATGTTGATGATTTCGAATGAATGGATGATTCTCTGATACATTTGTGATTAATATACTGCCATGGATGTATTTTACAAGTTTCATGTACTGTACTTGAGCATTTGAAGTATTTTTACTCAGTTTAATTGCATTGGGAGAAGAAATCGTGCCATTTCCCCAAGGGTCGAATGGGTGATTTTTGCAGCTGAATGGGAGAGGGTTGGAACAGATATAATAATCAATTAATGGTGCAATTAATAACGTCCTTAATACATTCCCTACCTTTGTTCAAAAATTCGAGGGAGTTTGGAAGCATTTGGGAGGCCATTTTCAGTGTTACCCAGGGGGGTTTTGATGCACAAAATACTAGTTAAAATCCCATACATTGACCAGAATATAAATCAAGTTTGCAGAAGTATTTTGAGGGTTATAAATCATCCCAGAACCTAATATTCAAGTCTAAATATCATTCATATACCCTTACAGAATATTTGGGAGCATTTGGGTTAATGTGGAGGCCAAAACAACAAAACTAGTCAAAGGTCGAAATTGGGGAAAAAGTGGAAAATTTGCAAGTTTAATAAAATCCTTAAAAAGGGACATTACAGTTAATCAATAGTTATATCAAATATAAGTTTAAATAATCATCTAGTCAAAACAGAACCTTAAGAATATACCCATTTCATAGATGTGAACATTTTGCTAGCAAAGGGTGAGGGTGAAGAATGCAAGGTTAGGATAAGGGGATGACTTGACTGACTCAACACTGTGATACTTCGGATAACATATGTTGGATAATAAACAAACAGGGAATGGCAGTGTCTCACTAATTGAATGAGTTGTTTAGAGAGGTGCTTATTCAACCATGGAAAATGTCTACAACTCACATCCAAGCTGAATCCAGCTCCGTGAGGATCTTTGTTAGAACCGCCATAACTAGGTGCACAACTAACCGTAACTTGAGTTTCTAGGGGACACTCACATCCAAGCTGAATCCAGCTCCGTGAGGATCTTTGTTAGAACCGCCGTAACTAGGTGCACAACTAACCGTAACTTAAAATTAGTTGTCCCTTACTCCATCTCACATCCCGACCCGTAGGCTTCGCGAAGTATTAATCATTACATTTAATTCATGGCCAACAATCTTTGGATTTAGCATACATTTAAAACCATTGCTTTTTAGGCCTTTAGGACCCTTTGGATTTTTGCATGTGCTTAGAAGCACAACTAATCGCAACTTGCATCCAGGGTGCTTTAACATTTCAATTTCCATAGCTCTTAATCATTGTGCTGAGAAGCACAGTTTTTAATTTGTTTCCGTGGGCTTGCACAAGAGATAAGATAATAGTTTCCTTATGCATTTAATGATGGTAGTACAATTTGCTTTAGGTTTAGCCAACACAACTCAAGCAACTAGGGGGATTATCCACAATCAAGACCAAACATCGGGGCAACCGACTAGAGTGATCAAGGTATCAAATCCAACTCACCTAAGCTTAGGAACCAACACCAACGTTTTCTCCTAGCCTAGAAGGATCAAGGCTTCAGTAAGTTCTGTTACCAACTCAGAGCTGAGACACAAACTAACAGGGATGCTATCCAACATAGAGGCAAAAGTGGGGAGTTCCTCCATATCTAAGGCTGAGGTGTAAGTCAGGGTAAAAACCAAAGATGGGAGAGAGAACAGATGGATGGGGAAAGTGAAGGTGATACTTAAGCTAGCAAGCCATAAATGGTGGGAATGATCACGTCCACACTACTAAGAGGGTAAAACCAACGAGTATAAACAAGAGCTTCTAGTTCTGAATAATAAGACCATTTAGATAATCATTAACAACCATATCCATATCATACATATATATATACCGCTAGATCATGACCACTAGATACTAAGTTAAGCTACTAAGATGACCAAAAGAGCAAGACAATCATAACCAATGCACACTATATACCTGCTAGGCCATATACCTGTACTTGCCATCTGGATCATCAATAACCACTGGAAACATTGCTGCTGAAACTCTGGGCACTGCACTTCTCTGTATGGAATAAAAATGGTCATCTCGGTCATCAAATTTGAGGTCATGAGGCTCAGTCTTGGCATAAGGTTCACTATGTCTGATCTGGGGTTGCTCTGATATGTGAGTTATCATAAAAAAGTACTGCTCATCATAGGCTGATCTCATCAAAAAGATGTAAAGGCCTGGCTCAAAAATATACAAGGAACTGCTCTGCAAATCATGGTAGCCCGACTACCATGGATGTGATAACAATACTTCAATCAAAGGTTGCATGAACAAAACAAAGGGTTAAAGGATGAGAAGGCAGAGAATTGTAAACCTAAAAATAAATTTGACAAGTTGGAAAATGGTTAAGAACTTTCCCGTCTAAGGAAGCATAATCAAAGTTTGTTGGCACAAATCAAGAAGTTGAAGGATGAAAAGCAAACACAACTAAAGTTATATCCACATGTTGAAGTGCAAACAAAGGAAATTCTAAGTATCTCTAAGCACAAATGTTTAATGATTAACATGGTAACACAAGTATGCAAAGAAGACATACTACCAAATGTGAAACAAGAAGTCACTACAAGCATGAGAAAGACAGATCATGTTTCAAGTGTTGATTTTTGAGTAGCATCGAAATCCATTCTTGAGGAGAATGGAGGCACCTGGTCAGTTACCAGGGTCGATCAACATTCAGTCTGAGACTGAAGCTCAGCTTGGGGATGAGAACCATTCTCGAGGAGAATGGGGGACCTGGTCAGGGACCAAGGGGGTGATCAACATATTTCAGTCTAGGACTGAAGATCATCTTGGCGCTGAGAGCTATTCTTTAAGAATGGAGGCACTTGGTTTGTATTCAAGATGTTGACTTCGGTCAACCTTCAGCTTGGCGTTGAAGAACCTGGTTAGGGACCAGGACGTTGAATCAAATCAACAGGAAGCCCTAGATTGGGTCTAGGTAAGTGATCTTCTCCTCTCCATGGTTAGTGGGCTATTGGACCTTCTCAAGGACCTGACCACCCCTTGTTGAAGTACCTAGCACATGACCTTGGTATCAATAAGGAGAATAAGATGAACAATGAAAATCTTCCTTATTTATGATGATGTACTTCGAGTTGGCATGTGTGGACCATGAAGACCAAGAAGAACGCTTGAGATGACTAGTTGTGGTTATGGAACCCTCTTGTAAAGGTCCAAAGGACCAAGAATCCTCGTGTAAGGGTGCAAGGGACTAAGATCCCACTTGAAAAGGTTGAAAGGACCAAGATAAAAGTGAAAAGGGTTAAAAGTGAAAAATGAAATAATAGAACCCTAACTAATTGGACTTTAACATTTATTTAATCCCTCAATGTAGAGGGTCTTGAAGAAGCAACTTCGTTCATTGAAGATGGAGGAGAAGGAATCGGTTGCCTCCTTCTCAAAGATTGCTTAGATAAAAGATCAACTTGTGGCAATTGGAGTTGAAGTACATGATGATGATCTTGTGCAAACAACAATAGATTTCTTCCTACATCTTAGGAGACATTTCTTTCAGCAGTGAATGGAAGAGAAATACAACCAAGCTTTGATAGGTTGTGGCATGATTGCTTAGAAGAAGAAAGTAGAATTCAAAGTAGATCTGGGCCTCCCGTTGAAAAGAATCATGCTCTTGCTGCTAAGACAAAGAAAGGAAGAAGCTTCCCTCAGTACCAGAAAAAAAGGTAAGGGACCTCAAGGTAAGCACTTTCATAAGTCAAAAGTAAGATGTTTTAAATGTAGCAAGCTTGGTCATTATGCAAACGATTGTAGAAATCCTCCTAATAGGAATTGGCATAAAGGGAAGCATCATGCTTCAACTGCTACAGAAGAAGAAGAGCCTCAAGAAAAGAAATCTAAAGCCAAGACCAAAGAAAAAGATCAAAGAGAGTTCTTCTTGATTTCAACACTCTTAGGATCCATCTCCAACTCATCAGACTCATGGTGGATTGATAGTGGGGCCACCAAGCATATGACTAGATACAAAAGGGCTCTTGTGGGTAACAAGGCCAAGAAGTTCAATGAGAAAGTGGAGATTGGAAATAGAAATACCTTTGAAATCAAAGGAGTTGGTTTTGTTGATGCCTGGTTCCACACTTGGGAAAACGCAGTAGAAGTCTTCAAGCTGCTAGTGTGGCCTTGGGGGCAAGTCAGAGTCAATTGCTGTCACCCGAGACTCGACTCCTTCGTCTAGGGTTTCCTAGTGAAGCCAAGGGGGGTGGACCTTAAGAACAAAACTATGGTGTGTAATCTAGGAGTTAGAAATATTTTTTGAAACCAAGCTAATAAGGCATACATTTATATAAAGCAAAGCATCATTTATTAACATTTCATTTGCAAATATTCAACATTATCATCATGAACAACATCCATCAACAACATGAAATATAACAGTATAAACCAGTGCCTTATAATGGAGTCGAAATAGATGCATGAACTGAAAAAGTAAATGTTGTGCAAGTGTTCTTGGTTTATTTTAATTTTAATGTGGTAGTGATCTTTTTATCAGGGTTGGTGGGTTCCCAATATTCGCAAAGGTATGGGGAACATGTCCGGAATTTTGATGTGTGGCCTTCTCACTCAGACCTGGGCTGGATCGGAGTCTCAAGGAGGTGTTCAAATGCTGTACCAATGAGGGCAAGCCTAACGATTTCCAAGAGGTCACTACCCAGTTTTGTCCAAAGTCCTCTGAAAAATTTGCCCATGACAACAAAATACTTGCGTTGTGCCGGATTTTCACAAAAAGGTTTGTTTATTGGGGTGGTGTTAGATTCTATTACTAGTCATCTTCTCCTTTCTGATGTGTACCAACATGATCAGACTGAGCTGCAAGTTGGCCACAGAGCATACGAGAGAGGATCTTGGAAATTTAAAAAAAAATTTATGAACCAAAATTTTATCTTTTAAAACCCCAAGAGTCTCTTTTCAGGCCAGTACTCAGGAAATGCATTGTACTGAAACCCTACTTCGGGAAAGCGAGGGGGTGTTTGAGTTTGTAAAAAAAATGATAAAAAATAAAAATCTATGTCCCGAGTGAACTTGTGGCCCGCCAGTGGAATGGACCAAGAAGGTAAATTTTAACCCTAGTTAGTTTTATTAAATGCCAAAAATAAAAGAAATAAACTACTCTAAAAAGTCACACCATGAAAAGAGACGACACAGGCCACCCCAGGGGGGATGGGGGTGTGGGCGTTGGTTAGCCCACTTGCTCTCATTTAATAATCTTTTACAATGATCAGAGAAGGGCCCCAGTCTACTTAAAGTGACTTGGCGACTTACAATTTTGAGGAAAAAATAACCGGTTTTACAAAATTTTTAGTTTTGGTCCTCCGGAATGCCTGGATCCTTGAAATTTCGGCAGCACCTCCTCCTACCTGTTTGTCTTTTGCTGCAAACCGGCAAACAAATATTAGTATAAGATGCCCAAAAACACTTTAAGAGTATCTTTAAAACACCTCCTAAAAAACCCAAAAAATTCTAAATGTTAAGACTACTTAAAAATGCAAAATTTAACCAAGTAAAACAAGCAATGGGCCTTGTTTACTTGAGATCTTTGCAAGCTTTAAGAGCTGCAAATTATAGGCTCTACTAACAACCAGATATACTTTAAAATCAGAACTATTATTACTCAACAAAACTCTGAAAAATTTTAGCAATTTTTTGCAAGTTGGAAAAGAGTAAAATATTAGACAAATGAAAGATCTAATCTATTAAAGATGTGAACTTTGCAAATAGAATAGATCAGACTTCTAGAGTAATAAATCAGAATGTAAAATTCAGAAATGCAAACCACTATTACTCTATACTTGTAACCAGTAACCAAGTTGAAAGTATGAAGTAGAAGAGAAGGAGATATGGAGAGTTTTTTTTTATTATTTTATCAATATTTTTTTTGAAGAAGCCTTGGATCCTTCTTAGTGGAGAACTGAGGGGCTACGTCTGCAAAAAGGTGTTAGAAAAGTAAAGGAAAACAAACAAGATCCTCCACTCATCCACTTGAAATAACCTGCAAATCACATCAACTTGAAACCAAATGATCAAATCTAGAAATATACATATGAGAAATCAAAAGGAAATGCTCATAAACAAATGACACATTAAAATTAGATCTCTACACATGCATAGATAAAAGATTAAATAATAAACAAATTACTCTACCTCCCTTATAAATCAGTACTGATCCTTCCCAAAGCTAGATTTAGATGCAAAAGAAAACAAGTAGCTCAAATACATGTTACCTCAATGAAAACCATGACATTCACCCACTCATCAAAAGCACTACACCAAGCTTGACCTCCAAAGTCTCTTTATTTTCATTAATAATAATAAGCAAATTACAATGGTACTCTTGCTCCCAAACTCCAACTAACCTAAAGGGAGTGGGTAGCCATGCTTAAATAAGCAAAGATGGAGAGGAATGGGTGGAATGAGTGACATAACTCATGGAGCAAATGGGGCTGCCCACTCCCATGTAATGGGTTGCCAAAATCTGCCCCAAAATCAGCTAGAAATCAACCATGTGACAACCCATAAACATAGCTGCAAATTCCATGATTGAAGGGGTCCAATTTTGGGAAATGTGTCTCTCTCAAGTGGGGAAGTAATTCCACTAATATAACTGCCCGAAATCTTTCCAAAATCAGCTTTTACAACTCCTAAAACATAGCTGAAATAATTCTGACTTCCAATCCCCCAAAAAATGGAATTTAATTTTTTGTTATTTTTGACCTTTTTCAATTTTTCATGACTTTTTTACTTTTTTTGACATTTTTGAGCATAAGTGAAAAATAAATGGGTCTAAGACTATAGAAAGTGGGTTTAGGGGTAAGGTGGGTGCTCTGAGTTGGAAAATGAGCACCCCCAAGGCAAAAAAGACCCCTAGATGACATTTTTATGCCATTTACAAAAAAAATAATTGAACCATTAAAAAATGGCCCAATTTACGAAAAAAATACCTTTCGCCGAAAATTAAAAAAAACAACCTGGGGGGACTTAGCACATATCCATATGACTCAAAACTAATGTCTAGCATGCTGATATACATTGACCCATGTGTTAGTTTTGTACCTAGGAAAGTGTTCCCCAAGTGACATTTGCCTAATGTCACTTAGAAGGGGGAAAAAGGTGACCCTCACATTAAATGCACTTAATGAGACTTTATAAAATGAAAGTCACTTTTTGATAAAGTTAAGTGGGTGAGTGAATTTTATTTAAGTGATTTAAATAAAAGGGATTTTCACTCTCATTGAATCTCATCAATCGGATTAGATCTTTCTTCACCGTTGGATTAGATTCATGCTAGGGTTTGATCAAAAGGGCATGAGGGAGGCATTTTGCATCATTCTTGAGCGCACATTTCTCGAGGTGAATACCGTACAGCAGTACTATTTCTGAACACAGATCGAGGAGGGTATTTGGGCATTGTTTTCGAGACAATCTTCACGCATTTTGAGGCACTAACCCAGGCACAGATTTCGAGGTTAACTGGCGTAGAAATCGAGATAAGATTCTGCACGATTTTTGAGGAATAGACAGGTATAGAAATTCTGGTCCGTACAGACCGTACCTGTATCTTTTTCTTTGCACGGATTTCGAGGTTGATACTGGCACAGATTTCGAGGAGAGTACAACACAGTTTTTGAGGTTGATTCTGCACATTTTTCGAGAAGGGTTCAACATTAACTTCAAGGCTGATATTTGCACAGAAATCGAGACAGCCTTGCACACATTTCGAGGCATACTGTGGGTGTATTTCTGGGTGGAGATAAGTTGTATTTTCACTGTATTACTGCCCTATTTTACTGCTGAAATAATAATAAAATCTCTCTCTCTTACTGGTTTTCCCCGTGGGGGTTTTTCCAGGGCACAGTTGTCGAAATTTTTTGAGTCTCTATCTTTGATGGTGTGCATGTTTAAATATTTATTTTGAGCCTGTTAGTATGTTTTACAGCGTGTTTAAATGTTATAGAAATTTTCGTAAGTAACTTTCAGCCTATGCAAAACCGGCTGCTAGTGAGAAATACTGAAATGTTAACATAAACCAACAAGCAGTAAAACCTAGAAAATCTACATGGTATCAGAGCGAGGGGGCAGAAAACAGTGATATTTTGCAGACACACAAAAATTTCCAGAACTCAGATTTTTATTTTTTTCTTCTGTTAGTGAACAACACTTTGTTGGGTTGGCTGAAGGATGACTATAGGACTTAGGTTGGAGGATAGGCTGAATGGGACAGTGAACTTTGTGCCATGGAAGGCTAGAATTTTACTGATATTAGAGGAGAATGAATTATGGGTGGAGGTGGTTAGACATACTACAGCTAACTCGGTTGTCATTCCCACTGCTACAGATGCATTAGCACTATCAGCCTTCAACAAGAAGGACTGTAAGGCTAGGAGGATTATCCTTGATGCAGTTAAAGACCACATCATCCCTCACATTTCTGGGAAGACTAGGGCACATGAGATGTGGAGTTCCTTGACCAGTTTATATGAGAGTTCCAATGAGAATAGAAAGATGGTTCTGTTGCCGCCTGGTTCCACACCTGGGGAAAAACGCAGCAGAAGTCTTCAAGCTGCTGGTGTGGCCTTGGGGGCAAGTCAGAGTCAAGTGCTGTCACTTGGGACTCGACTCCTCCGTCTAGGCTTTCCTAGCGAAGCCAAGGGGGGTGGACCCTAAAAAATAAAAAGAAACTAAAGCCTCTAATCTAGGAGTTAGAAAAATACTTTTGATAACCAAGAACAGACAACATATACTTTGATCAAATAAAACAATCATTTATCATTTGCTCTCATTTAAAATAGCCATCATTTAACTGCACATTAGTCAACAATGTAAAATAAAATTTGCAACAAGACCAGTGCCTTATAATGGAGTCAAATAACAAATGCATAAGCAGAAAAGGTAAATGTTGTGCGAGTGTTCTTGGTTTATTTTAAAATTTAATGTGATGGTGATCTTTTTATTAAGGCAGGTGGGTTCCCGATATACGCAAGGTACGGGGGAACATGTCCGGAATTTTGAAGCGTGGCTTCCCTCTCAGGCTTTGGGCTGAATCGGAGTCTCGAGGAGGTGTTCAGATGCTATACCAACGAGGGCAAGCCTAACGGTTTCCAAGAGGTCACTATCCAGTGTTATCCCAAGCCTTCTGGGAAATTTGCCCACGACAACAAAATGCGTGTTGTGCCGGATTTTCACAAAAAGGATTTTTTATTGGGGCGGTGTTAGATCCTATTACTAGTCATCCCCTCCTTTCTGGTGTGTACCAACTGGATCAGACTGAGCTGCAAGTTGGCCACAGAGCATACGGGAGAAGACCTTGGTATTTTTATAAAAATTTTATGAACCCAAATTTTATCTTTGTTAAAACCCCAGGAGTCTCTTTTCAGGCACGTATTTCGGGCAAGCCCTCATACATAAACCCTACTTCGGGAAAGCAAGGGGGGCGTTATGAGTTTGTAAAAAAAATGTGAAAAAAACTAGGTTGTGAGTGAACTTGTGGCCCGCCAGTGGAACAGACTAACAAGGTTTATTTTAATCCTAATTGATTTTATTAGATGCCGGAAAACAAAGAAATAAACTACTCTAAAAATCACGCCATGAAAATGAGACGACACAGGCCACCCCTGGGGGGATGGGGTATGGGCGCTGGCTAGCCCACTTGCTCTCGTTTAAAAATGTTTACAATGATTTAGAGAAGTGCCCCAGTCTACTTAATGTGACTTGGTGGCTTACAAAATTATAGGAAAAATATGACCGGTTTTAAAAAAACGGAAATTTGTCCTCCGGATCGCCTGGATGCTCGAAATTTCGACAGCACCTCCTCCTACCTGTTCGTCTTTTGCTGCAAACCAGCAAGCAATAATCAGTACAAGATGCCCAAAAACACTTTAAGAGTGTCTTTGGAACACCTCCTAAAAAATCCAAAAAAATCTAAGTTAAAAACTAAGTAAAAATGACTAAAAATAACCAAGTAAAACAAGCTATGGGGCTTGTCTACCTGGGATCTCTGCTAGCCTTTAATGGCTGCAAATTTCAAGCTCTAGGGCAGCCAGATAATGCTTTGAAATCAGATCTAATACTACTTTAGAAAAACTTGAAAGATTTTGACAACTTAAACTAGTTTTTGAAAAGAAAGTACTAGATAACCATAAAATTTGATTTTTCTTGAATGAGAGAGAGAGAGAGATGGAACAAATCCTTGTTGAAAATCGAAGCTTTGAAGATGGTTTAGTGATGTTTCAAGGGACTATATCTGCAAACAATGATTAGTAAAAAGGGGAAACAAACAAGATCCTCCTTCTTGCCAACTCAAGAAACACCTGCACATCACAGATCTCACCAAAAAATATCAAGTGTAGATATATACTCACAAGAAACTATGATTGCATATCCATAAACAAATGAAAGACACAAAAATAATCTCTTACCAAGCACACATCACTAAGCTGCTACAATAAACAAATTGAAGACAACTTATCTCATAGATGAGCACACCACACCCTTGAAGAATGAAACTTATGCACAAGTCATCTTGGAAAAGGAATCAAGATACTACATCCACATATAACAAGACACCACAAGCTGACCTCCAAAGTCTTCTTTTATTCAAATGATAAAAACTATTACAATCATAAGTCCGCTGCTCCAATTCTCACTCACTCACAATGGAGAGGGCACTTGAATATATAGAGAAAAAATAAGGAGGGAGGGCGCACTTGGTGAAGGAGACAAAGGGGGAGTGGTGGCACGATTTGAGGGAGAGATTGGGGCTGCCCACTCCCCTATTCTAGCTGCCCATACGCAGCACCTAATGTGCTAATACAGCAGCATACAATGTGCTGCTCCTCCCTTGTATCGTGGGCTGCCCATAATAGCAAGTGCGCCCCTCTCATGGATAAATGCGCCCTTCCTCATGGGCACCATTTGCTCCACTTATGGGGCTGCCAAAACATGACAATTCAGCCCAATAACTCTCCTATAATATTGCTGGTCGAAATCAGACCCTAAAAACTCTCCAAAAATTTAATATTTTTTTATGTCATTTTCCCATTTTTCTATTTTTTTATGACTTTTTTGGGATTTTTGCCTTTTTTGGATTTTGACAAAAATAGAAGCACCCAAACATTAGGAAAAGTGGGTTTAGGGGTTTAGGGGGTGCTCTGAGTTAGAAAACGAGCACCCCTAAGGCAAAAAATACCTCCAGACGCCCCTTGTAGGCCAATTACAATTTTTTTTTAATTAAACCATTAAAAAATGGCCCAATTTACGGAAAAATTAAAACTTGCCGAAAATTAAAAAACAACCTAGGGGGACTTAGCACATGTCCATATGACTCAAAATTAACGCCTAGCATGTTCATATACATTGACCCATAGACTCTAATAATTCCCTAAGGCCCGTCAGCCTCCCCAGGCATTCCAGCTTTGGAGGAGCAGGAGAAAAACCAATTAATTATGTAATGCACTGATGCAAGACATAATAGATAGGTGAAAAAACTCCTTGGAATACCTGACTTAGCCAAAAAGTCCTAAGGAACCGAGTCTTTTACAAAACCCCATGCTAGTACGTTTTTATTACAAACCCCGCAGGGCCATGGACATGTGGAAAAAATTAAAAACGGGGGCCTTTAAAAAGCCAGCTGGATATCAAATCACCAAAAATGAACATGTATCATGTTCCACTCTGCCCGCTCGCTTGACAATCCAACCAAGTACAACTTAGTTGGCAACAGGTTCTCAAAGAGAAACTCAAGAGTATAAAGATGAATGGAGGAGAGGGAGTCACAGCATACCTCACTAGGATATCTGCAGTTTCGGATGAACTGGCAGCGGTTGGGGAAGTGGTATCTACTACTGAGCTTGTACGTACAGCAGTGAATGGGGCTTCAAAGCCCTGGGGTGCATTTGTGCAGGCCATAGTGGGTAGAGAGAACCTACCGTCTTGGGAGAGACTGTGGGATGACTTTGTGCAGGAGGAGACTAGGAGAGGTCTCATACAGGGCAGTTCATCATAGAGTGGGGTAGATGAGGAGAACGTGGCATTGACAACAAAGGGAAAGAAGAAGAAGGGTCCCAAGAAGGGTGGGGCCAAGCAGTAGCAGCAGGGTGGACAGAAGAAGGACTTGAGTAAAATCAAGTGCTATTGTTGTCAGGCGTTTGGGCACTATGCTTCATAGTGTCCAAGCAAGAAGAAGAAGAAGGGATAGCAGACAACAGCCTCAGCAGAGGTTGATGACTTTGGAGACAGGTTTCAGAGGGAGTTTTCCCTATATGCTGGACAGATTGAGAGAGAGAGAGTCTCTTTAGCCACCAGAACAGATATGGATATGGAGAGTGAGCATTCATTGTTGGCAGGTCATCAGACGAGTCCATCCACCACTAGTACTTGGTACATTGACAGCAAAGCCTCGAGACACATGACAGGTACTTGAGAGTTGTTCTCCAAGCTATCACAGACAGGTAGAGATGTGGAGGTTGTACTTGGAGACAATACCATTGTTAGAGCAGTTGGTCAGGGAACCATTACATTTAAGAGGGAGTCTATGAGTCCCATGATTCTGAGGGATGTGTTGTATGTCCCTGGGTTGAAAAAGAACCTTGTTTCAGTTTCCACTATTGAGGACAGGGGTCTTGGGGTGTGTTTCTCAAAGGGGAGAGTGCAGTTGTTCCCCAGGACTACAGGTGTATCTACCCCCATGGACATTGGAGTTAGATGTGGATGGCTGTACAAGTTATTGTTTCAGCCGCAACATGCTGTAGCACACAGCAGCAGCAGTGAGCTATGTGAGCTATGACATCGGAGGATGGCCCACTTACATCACCCAGCTCTGAGATTGTTGAGGAGCATGGTTACAGGTTTACCCGAGTTCAGCACTGAGCAGAGTGATGTGTGCAGGGGGTGTGCTTTGGGAAAGTACACCAAGACTGCTTTTCCAAGCAGTGACATGAGAGCAGCAGGAGTGCTTGACTTGATTCATTCTGATATTTGCGGTCCTATGTCATCAGTATCCTTGACTGGTTTTGAGTATTACATTAGCTTCATTGATGACTACTCCAGGAAGACCTGGATCTACTTCTTGAGGAGCAAGAAGTCACACCTAGTGTTGAGTGTCTTCTAAGGGTTCAAAGCCCTTGTGGAGAAGCAGACGGGGAGGAAGATCCGGATGTTGAGATCGGACAATGGGTGTGGGTATGCCTCCAAGGAGTTCGATGCTTTTTGCAAACAGGAGGGTATACAGAGACAACTGACAGTTCCCTACACTCCTGAGAAGAACGAAGTAGCAGATAGAAAACAGGTCGATTATGGGAGCAGCGAGAGCTATGCTTCATGATCAGGGGTTACCGTTCTTTCTATGGGCAGAGGCATGTAACACTGCAGTCTATCTGAGGAACAGGAGTTCTCACCGTGCTTTGGGGAGGAAGACTCCAGAGGAGATGTATACAGGCAAGAAGCCTGAGGTGAGCCACTTTCGGATATTTGGTTCTTTGACTTACTCTCACGTCCCTTCTGAGAAGAGGACGAAGTTTGATCCCACTGCAGAGAGAGGTATCTTTGTGGGTTATGATGAGACTTTGAAGGCATATCGGCTTTACATTCCTGGCCAGAAGAGAGTTGTAGTGAGGTGGGAAGTGAAGTTTGACGAGGAGAGGGCTTTCAGGAAGTCAAGAGAGATGGAGCAGCGGGAGCCACCAGCGCCCACACCTCAGTTGACACAGGCTTCTTCTATACGAGTTTCAAGTCCATAGGTTTTTGGAGTGACTGGATCACAGGGTACAGGCACAGCTTCTACAGGTTCAGTGGTTCAGGTGACAGGTACTTCAGGGACAAGTACAGGTTCAGGTTCACAGGTTACAGGTTCTTCAGGGACTGGTTCATCCGTCACTGGTCCTCGGGGTGTTGGACCTTCTGCTTCTGGGAGTTCCTCAGATGAGGATAGAGCAGTTTGGGAGGAACCTTCAAGGAAGAGGAAGCCTAAGTGGCTTCAAGACACCTTGAAGGAAGCAGAGGCATTTGGTAGACCCCAGGAGGAGATCAGGACAATAGTTGAGCCAGACAGATATGGGATGGCTCTTGTTGCGAGTCTTTGTGACTCTAAGCCTTCCACATTTGAGGAGGCCTTTCAGCATCAGGTATGGAGAGATGCCATGATGGAAGAGTACCATTCCATCATGAAGAATGATGCTTGGGAGATAGTGCTGAGACCTGAGGGGAAGTTAGTGGTGACTTCCAAGTGGCTTTACAAGATAAAGCATGCTGCAGATGGCAGTTTGGAGAAATTCAAGGCTCGGTTTGTGGCTCGAGGGTTTTCATAGGTTGAGGGAGTTGACTATGATGAGACTTTTGCGCCAGTTGCTCGGTATTCTTCCATCAGAGCAGTGATATATATAGCAACAGAGATGGGTTGGAAGATCCACTAGATGGATGTGAAGACCGCATTTCTCAATGGTCTTCAGCAGGAGGAGGTGTACTTAGAGCAGCCACAAGGATTCGAGATTCATGGGAGAGATTCTCATGTGTGCAGGCTGAGGAAAGCCTTGTACGGACTGAAGCAAGCTCCTAGAGCTTGGTACTCCAGGATCGATGCATACTTGACTTCGATGGGCTTTCAGAAGAGTGAGGTTGATCCCAGCCTTTACTTCATTGTGGTTGGTGGAGATCCTCTCATTCTTCTGTTATATGTTGATGACTTGTTTATCACTGGAGATGAGCGTCTCATTGCACAGTGTTAGAGAGACCTTGCAGCTGAGTATGAGATGACTGATATTGGGTTGATGCACTACTATTTGGGGATGGAGGTTTGGCAGGAGCCTGGACATATTTTCCTAGGACAGGGGAAGTATGCAGTTGATATTCTGAAGAGTTTTCTGATGGAGGACTACAGGCCTATGTCTACACCGATGATTACCAACAGGAAGCAACTTCATGTTTCTGAGGGTAAGTTGGTGGATCCTACACTTTACCGTCAGCTCATTGGTTCTTTGATGTATTTGGTTAACACCAGGTCGAACTTGTGTTTTGCGGTTAACACTCTTAGCCAGTTCATGGTGGAGCCTAGGAGTGTACATTGGACTGCCGCAAAACATGTACTGAGATACCTAGCAGGTACAGTGGATTATGGTTTGGACTATAGGGGTTCGGGTGGAGTCAGCTTGGTTGGTTTCACAGATTCAGACTGGGCAAATTGTGTGAGGGATCGGAAGAGCACTTCCGGTTGTTGTTTCAGTTTGGGCTCGGCAGCAGTGTCGTGGTTCAGTCGGAAACAGAAGTCCGTTGCATTGAGTTCTGTCGAGGCTGAGTAGATGGCGGCTAATCAGGCTACTTGTGAGGCATTGTGGCTTCGCAAGTTATTGGTAGATTTATTTGATCAACAGCTTAGACCTACGGTGATCTATTGTGACAATCAGAGTTGCATTCAGCTCTCTGAGAATCCGGTGTTCCATGACAGGTCAAAGCACATTGAGATCAGGTACCATTTCATCCGAGACTACGTCCAGAGAGGGGCAGCTGAGTTGCAGTAAATTTCCATTGATGAGCAACTAGCAGATATTCTGACGAAGTCTTTGGGGAGGGGGAAGTTTGTCTTCTTTAGAGATAAGTTGGGAGTGGTGCAGAACACCTTCCTCGGTAAGAGGGAGTGTTAGTTTTGTGCCTAGGAAAGTGTTCCCCAAGTGACATTTGCCTAATGTCACTTAGAAGGGGGAAAAATGTGACCCTCACATTAAATGCACTTAATGAGACTTTATAAAATGAAAGTCAGTTTTTGATAAAGTTAAGTGGGTGAGTGAATTTTATTTAAGTGATTTAAATAAAAGAGATTTTCACTCTTATTGAATCTCATCCATCGGATTAGATCTTTCTTCACCGTTGGATTAGATTCACCCTAGGGTTTGATCAAAAAGGCATGAGGGAGGCATTTTGCATCATTCTTGAGAGGAGAGAGCTAGAGAGACCAAGAGCACTTGCACGTATTTCGAGACAACCATTAATAACAATGGGCACAGAAATCGAGGCATAGGTTCAACATTTATTATTTGCACGTAGTTCGAGGTGGGTGTATTAATCTTCATCACATTTCTCGAGGTGAATACCGTACAACAGTACTATTTCTGCACACAATTCGAGGAGGGTATTTGGGCATTGTTTTCGAGACAATCTTCACGCATTTCGAGGCATTAACCCAGGCACAGATTTTGAGGTTAACTGGCATAGAAATTGAGATAAGATTCTGCACGGTTTTTGAGGAATAGACAGGTACAGAAATTCTGGTCCGTACAGACCGTACCTGTATCTTTTTCTCTACATGGATTTCAAGGTTGATACTAGCACAGATTTCGAGGAGAGTACAACACAGTTTTTGAGGTTGATTTTGCACAGTTTTCCATAAGGGTTCAGCATTAATTTCAAGGCTGATATTTGCACAGAAATCGAGACAGCCCCTACACACATTTCGAGGCAGACTGTGGGTGTATTTTTGGGTGGAGATAAGTTGTATTTTCACTGTATTGCTGCTCTATTTTATTGCTGAAAGAATAATAAAATCTCTCTCTCTCTTACTGGTTTTTCCTGTGGGGGTTTTTCCAGGGCACAGTGGCCGAAAAATTCTGAGTCTCTATCTTTGATGGTGTGCATGTTTAAATATTTATTTTCATCCTGTTAGTATGTTTTACAATGTGTTTAAATGTTATAGAAATTTTCATAAGTAACTTTCAGCCTATGCAAAACCGGCTGCGAGTGAAAAACACTGAAATGTTAACATAAACCAGCGAGCAGTAAAACCCAGAAAATCTACACCATGGACTTTAATAATCCCCTAAGGCCCGTTAACCTCACCAAGCATTCCAGCTTTGGAGGAGCAGGAGAAAAACCCAAAAATTATGCTATGCACTAATGCAAGACATAATTAATAGGTGAAAAAGCTCCTTGGAATACCTGACTTAGCCAAAAAGTCTTAGGAAACCAAGTCCTTTACAAAACACCATGCTAGTACATTTTATTACAAACCCCGCAGGGCCATGGACATGTGGAAAAAATTAAAAAAAGGGCCCTTTAAAAGGCCTGCTGGACATCAAATCTTCAAAAATGAACATGTAACACGTTCAACTCTGCCCGCTCGCTTGATAATCCAACCAAGTACAACTTAGTTGGCAACAGGTACAACTGCCTTAAAGCTTGATTCAGGTACATTAATTCATGTTGAGGAAATTTTATATGTTCCTGGTTTTATCGGGCAAGTTAGCAGGGCTAATTCCCAGTAAGCAAAAATAAGATCAGTGACCCAATGTCACCTCGGTCACCGTTCTAACTTCTTCGGAAGTTGAAACCTCCAAGGAGAAGTGTCCTTATGGAATCCTGTAGAACACTGAGACAACCAAAAACTATATTTTCTATGCAAGTGTTAGTTAGATCAGTGCCTAAATGGAGTCAAGTGCATTCAATAAAATGTAAGAACATTTACACATGTAAAAATAATCAACACTGGATCATAAGATTGTGTTGCTAGCACACTCCAATCGTTAACCAAATATGCATTTAGCGATAGTTATCAATGTCATTTAGTGTAAGTTCAATCCATTCATTTGATATAATACTATAGTGTGTGTCAGAATAAGACCAAGAATAATCATACATATAAGTTACAATTATGACTAGGTAAGCAGAAATAGTAACCATCAAATAACCCTCATTCAATCCAATTCATAAACATAGTTCTTGGTATCAATTTATCCAACAACGTACATGCGAAATCAGTTAACTTTATGACCTATATGATTAATGTATCGTAAAAGTGAAACTATAAATTATTGTGATATTCAATATGCAACTTCAAGCATATGTGCTAATGCTTGTCAATGTAAAGGAGTCCAATAACGAATATTCATTAGCAAATGAACTCTTGGGATAATTTCATTATGTCTGCTATTTGCCCTAACTAGGGCTCTTTGAAGGGATGCGCACTCCTTGATGAAGGTTATTTCGCAAGTTTGAAGTGTTTCTTGGAAGTTTTATTATTGTTCATGCCATTGCTAAGGTGAGGCTAGAGTTGTTTGCTTAACGTGCACATAGAAGTATCCATACTTTTTGTTTGACGTCTCTATGCCAAATTGTATGAAAGTGATGCTTGTTAGGGTTGAATGGAAGCTATTGTTGCTTCATTTTGTCTTGATTAGCATTTCATTTTTGTCTTTGATCACCCTTGCATTCAAGCTTGAGTTTTAGGTTTTCAAGTTTTGCTAGGCTAGGTCTCCTCATGAATCTCAAAGATGGTTGAGGTTAGCCCTAGTTGCCTAAACTTGCCAAGTACCATCTCAAGGAGGGTAACTCTTCTCATTGATGCCCCAGGGTTTGGTAGATAGTATTCTTTTGAAACCCTAGGTTGTTCATTCATTTACATTTTAACTAAATTTTTGAGTTTGTATTTTTGTAAATATTATTGTTAGGTTAAACTTGCATTTTCATGGTAGAATTAGGGTTGGAATTAGGTTTGCAATTTCATGACAAAAACCCTAAAAATTAAAAAAAGATTTTTTTTTGGCAATTTTTGGCCTTCCTAAAATTTCGGCCCTTCCTCCTATAAATTCGGCCTACCTTTTTGTCCCCAGAAAACCTGGGGCGAAATTGTAGGAATCCCTAAAAATTTAAAATTCTCAAAAATCCTTAAAAAACCCTATTTTTTCTGAGTTTGTATATATTATGTTAGATTATATTCTGACTTATGTATTTTAAACTTGATTTTTAGTTCTAATTTTCACTTTTTATTTTATTTTTACAAAACCCTAAAAACCCCTAAATTTTCTGTTTACCCTAAAATAGAAAACCTAAAAGCTCCCACGATTTTCTCTTCCCCTCTCCTTCCCTTCGTTGTCCATTCTCCTTCACTTCCCATTCCATTCCTAACCTTTCCATTCCCCACTCCTTTTGGCTGCCCTTTTCCTCCTTTGCTGCCCTACCAAGCCTTTCCTTTTATGCATACACAAGTCTGCATTTAAATTGCGGAGTCTGTGTGCTTGCCCTTCATCTCCTCATTTGCAAACATAAAAAAGGGACATCAAGTCAACATCTATTTGGTTAATTTTTGGTGTAGTTTATGGAGTAATTTGTTGTCTTTAAACCTCTTTCAAGATGACTCAGATCTGGAAATTGCATGCATTGGTGAGTGGTTTCCTTCACTTTATTACTGCTGCTATAATTATAAATAAGAAGAGATTTAGTAATCTGATTTTATTTATCTTGTTAGCTAGCACTTGAAGTGATTCACAACTCTGAATTTTGCCTAGTATTGATCTGAAGGTTGTATTCAAAATTGGGACACCTTTTGGTCCTTTAATGTGATGCTGGAAGTGCTTTATTGGATGATATACATTAGATTGGCATTGAGTAGTTAAAACTGATATGTGGTTAATTTATTAATGACTGGATGACATTGAGGACTAAATTGTTGATTTACATTTCATGCTATAGCTTTCCAGTCGATAAGGTGTTTTTGGTGTCTTGTGAACTTGAACCATTGTTATACATGTTAACACATATATCTTGAGCTATTTGGTTCTCTCACTGCATTAAATTTGAAAGCTATATGTTGGTGGATTGAATTGACATTAACTTAGTCTTAGTCATTGATTATGAATTGTCATTCTACATGCTTATAACTTATCAATGAATGACATTCAAAAACATCACTTAATGTATATTTGGCTAATGGTTGAGGTGTATTGGCAATTTAGTCTTTTGATCCAATATTGATTTATGTAATACATGCTTACATGTTTATACATTTCATTGAATGATCTAAGTGGATTATTGATTTTGATCATATCTTTTGCACCCACTGGCGTTGATCATAATATTATTGACTCCATTTAGGCACTGGTCTAACTATAAGATTGCATAGAATATCGTTTGTCGGTTGTTCCAGTGTCCTACAGGGTTCCACAAGGATACTTCTCCTTAGAGGTTACGACTTCCGAAGAAGTTAGAACGGTGACCGAGGTGACATTGGGTCACTGATCTTAGTTTTGCTTACTGGGAATTAGCTCTACTAATTTGCCTGGTAACACCTTGTTTAAAGAGGAATGTTCTTTTAGTGGCAATTTTAGAAGACAAGGGGTTCTCTGTAGCCTTCTCAGAAGGGAAGGCACTCGTATGGACTAAAGATGGAAATATAAGTTCAGTTATTGAGGTTTGTGTCCGTAAGGGGGACCTTTACAAGGTCTCAGGACATGTTGTTAAAGCTCTAATGAATAACCCCTGTCAAGTTTTAGAGATCAAGAGGGAGTCTTTCAGTGACTCAGATATGGAAGCTTATGAGACTTCTCGTTCAGAGAAGCAGAGGCTGAAGGCCAAGAAGCCTCCAGTTGATCTCATTGAGGAACCTATTGAGAGGTTCCAAGGATGGTCTAGTGGGAGCCATGCCACTGATATGGATGCAACCAAACTTCAGGTTTGGAAAGATACTATGACAGAGAATATCCAGTTAACACTGGATAATGATTTGTTAAAGTGATTCTCAGACAACAAGGGAAGTTAGTTGTAACTTCCAAGTGGATCTATAAGATCAAGGTACATGCTGACATTCATATCTCTTTGAAGCTCTCAGAAAATCTTGTATTCTATGACAGGTTGTTTCACCATGACAAAGACATGGTGCAGTTTTAAGCGGATGTGTTGACTAATCCTTTGAATGCCTCTCTTGCTGAGAGGGAGTGTTAAAGTTAGTGCAGTTGTGAGACCCATTCTCAGAGAGGATGGTACCCTAGTGAGTTAACTAGGGTTCCCGGTCAAGTTTACCATGCAGAGTTGAGAGTAAGACCCTAGAAGGTACCCTAGGGCCCCCAGTTGTCTCCTGGGGCTCTTGGTCGGGGACCAAGCAGGTTGATTCCATGGAAACGTCCATAGGTTCGTGGTCAAGTTAACCAGACAGAGTTGAGAGTAAGACCCTAGAAGGTACCCTGGGGCCCCTAGCTGTCTCCTGGGGCACTTGTTCGGGGACCAAGCAGGTTGATGCCATGGCAAAGTCCGTAGCATGTGGCTAGGGCCCTTATTTGTCTCTGGGGTATTCTGGTCTGGGACGAGACAGTTTCTTGGTCACGAGGAGCAAGCAGATCCTGCAGGTTGAGACAGAGACATCCTAGTCTAGGACTAGGCAGATTCTTGGCCACGAGGACCAAGTAGGTCCTGCAGGTGGTTTCAGTCTAGGACTGAAAGCTCAGCCTGGGGCTGAGAGCCATTCCTTGAGAATGGAGGTTCTTGGTCAGTTACCAAGATGATGATGTGTGATGTCCTCTTCTCCTAGGTCTTTGAGATGGTTGAGTTAGATGGTCTTCTCAAGGGACTGGCCACCCCTTGATGGAGCCACTAACATTTGACCTTAGGAGTAGTCTAGAGGAGCACATGATCACATCATTCGTGTGGACCCTTCCTTATACAATGATGATGAACTTTCAGGTTATATGGAATATTTGTACATTTGAGAGAGAGATGACTGGTTGTACCTTCCCCACCTTGGTTGATTTACTTTTGGTCCTCACACCGTGTTGTTTATTGATTTTATGGTACCCTTGTCTTTGACTTGTGGTTAGTGGGGTTTTCTACCCACATTAAGTTGTTTCTTGATTTATACCTTGATGTTTTTGGTCCTATGGGTACTATGGTTATTTGACCACCATGTGGTATGCCCTTGGTCCTAAGGGTCATGGGTCATGTACCCACACTTATGTTATCATGGGTCATGTACCCACATCTATGTTATATTGGGTCATTGTACCCTCACCTAAATGACCCTAGAACCCTACTTTTGATTTATGTTAGTCAATGTGACTCTTTTATTTTATATTTTTTTATTAAGTGGTTCCTTCCTTACTTAATGGAACCCTAACATAAATAAGTTGGATCTTTCTAGAAGATCTTGTTTCTATATATATTGAAGACTTATCTTTATCATCCATTATCTTTATCTCAAGGTCTGCTCCTTCCTCTGCTTGACGCCAAAGTTATTTCAGCTGCTCTTTCTGAGTTTGATTGCCGCCCACCTGTTGGTCAAGTTAAGATTTAATTTTTTATGTTTTTGAGCTTTCAGGGTTTGTTCTATGTTAAGACATGTTCTATTTTGTTGACTGTTAACCTGACTAAAGGAGGCTGTGACAGTTGTGAACTTGTTAGCTTATTGTTTTGCTTGCCTTGGATTTTGTGGAAGTCCGATCTGCTATTATCAAGATTGAGGTCGTAAGGTTTTTGAGTTTATTCTTAGTCTGCTGATTGTATTTCTGTGGAGGCCATGAGGCCTGAAAGTTTAAATTGGTGAAGGCAGTGAGCCTTGGGATCTGATCTATTTTTTGTAATGATCAACCAGCTTGTTCTAGAACAGATCTGAGTATCTCTTTGGAGGCCATAGCTGTTGGGGTCTGCTCTTTGTTTCATAAAGTGGCCTAAACCTGATCTAATTTGTTGAGACCTGTTTTTTGGTTTGGTTTTTGTACTAAGGCCTTGTTGAGGTTCGTTCCTCTGTGTTAAGACTTATTTAAAGTCAGATCTGTTGTGTTGTGACTTTGTTGGTTTACATTTCGTGCTGAGTTTTTGATCAGACCTCTTGTATTGAGTCTTGGTACTGCCAATGTGTTTTTGACTGTCATTGACCACTTCTGATTGACTGTAGCTCAGCTCTGTCATCTCTCTCTCTCTCAGGTTTGTACCAACCCTTTAATAGTGTCAACTGGTTCCTAGTGTTGACTGGCCTCTGAGAGGCACAGTGTTTTCTGAAAGTAACATTTCTGAGTATATAACAGGAAAGGCTCCACACCCAGGTAAGTATCTTCACCTATCTCTTTTATTGCTAATTAAACAAGTTGATTCTTTTATTATTGATTACGTGTTACTGAAGATTACTTTAACACAGTGACCAAATTGGTAGTGTTAAAGGTGAGAAGTTGAAAGAGATGAAAATTATGTTAGAATTACTGCTGTACTATTTCATTTTCAGTACCGGTTGTTAAATGTTAAAAGTGATTTTGCATTAAAGTACATTGATTTTTTATTTTCTGCATTAAACCCTAACCCTATCGAAAATTTAACAGTAATCACTAATAAATAAACAGTAACAAATAATAAATAATGGTTAATAATAATAAATCAATAATTAATGAAGACACACATGTCCCATCTAAGGGGGATGTCTATTCATCCATGGTGACCGGTCAATGGGTATAAAAGTATACCATCCCATGGCATTGTAACATATTCTATCATTCAATCTTATATATATATATATATATATAATATATTAGTCATTGACTCATTACTATCCTATATGGATTTCTGTGTATTGTCTTTCATGAAACCTTTGTTGAACCCTTTGCCCAATGGATAAAATACTAGTCTCCAATCCATCCATCCTTTCTTTAAATCAAGTACCATAAGCCATTTTGCTTAAGCCGCTTTTCATTTCACCTTGAACTTAATTGCGAAGCTTTGCTAATCTTATCCTAGGGACTCCTCCCTTGAGATAGAGAAAAGTTAGCCTAAAGAGGTGAAGAGGGTTAGGTATGGTGACATTGGTGTTAAATTTCATACATTCATAGCATAATAATATAAATGCATAACCAAGATCTCTAGAAGAAAGACACAGCACAAAACAATAACACAAAGTTTAACCTGGGAAACCCAAATGGGAAAAACCCAGCAACCTTCGCATAGAGATGATAATCACGAGATCAGAGTACAAATGATAAAAGAGAAAATGTGAAAATGTTTTCCACAAGTAGAAACCCCAAAACAACTTCCTTCTCCAGCTTGTGCGAACTTCTTCTCTCTCCCAAGTGATGCGCAAATGTCAAGTGAGTGAATGATCTAATGAGGTGCACTTTACCTCTTATTTATACAAGTGCAAATATAAAAAATCCCTAACTGGGCCAACTTCACCTGGGGGCAATTAATAATTTTAATTTTAATATTTTTCTTTTGTTTCTTTGCACCCCAAGGTTTACATTGATTATTTCATGTGTTTATATGAGTGATTACATAAAGTTCATCTCCCTTAGGAGGTACAAGCAAGTACAATAAAATACAATGAATAATATCTTCTGAAGTTGTACAAAATCCAACACTCCCTCTCAACGAGGAAGGTATTCTTCGGTCTTCATCTGCATCATGATCATCTAGGTTTCATCTTGTACATCCATGCTGTCTCCATCATCCCTATACATACTGAAGGTTGTCCACACAGTCTCAGTGCATATCTTCACCAGTGCTTCGGTGAGTCCAGGAGAATCACTCAATCCTGGATCCAGGAGAATCACTCAATCCTGGATCTAGGAGAATCGCTCAATCCTGAATATCTGAGATTTATCAGCTATACCATCTATGCTATACAATTTGCTAGCTGTCTGTCTCATCTACCGATGGGGTCCTCCCATACTTGGCTGAGATCTCAGACAAGCAAAAGGGCACGACCATCTACTAACTGTCCGACTCATCTGCCTATGGGATTTCTCCCATATCTGGCTGAGTAGCTGGACTGTAGAGGCACCTGTGCAACCACACGGCCAACTGCTAACTGTCCTACTCATCTGCCTATGGGATTTCTCCCATATCTGGTTGAGTAACTGGACTGCAGAGGCACCTGTGTGAACCCGACCAACTTTTGACTGTCCTACTCATCTTCCTATGGGGTTTCTCCCATATCTGGATGAGTAACTGGACTGCAGAAGGTACCTGGGTGAGCCCAACCAACTGCTGACTGTCTTACTCATCTGCTTATGAGATTTCTCCCATATATGGCTAAGTAACTAGACTGCAGAGGCACCTGGTCAAAGCAGGGAAAGCATCTCAATGTCATCTTTCCCTCTCATGGAGGGACACGTTCTCTTCACTCCAAGTCTTCTGCGAAAGTATTCAAACTTCACCCTGGGAAGAGCCTTGGTGAGAACATCTGCAGTCTAGTCATCTGTCGGCATGTACTGTAACTCGACTGCACCTTTCTGCACCATATCACGAATGAAGTGATATCGAATCTCGATATGCTTCAACCTGTCGTGAAATACAGGATTCATGACATCTGCACACAGCTCTGGTTATCACAGTGAATCACGATCGGCTCTGGAATCTGGCCGAACAATCCTGCCAGGAGTTTACGAAGCCAAACTGCTTCTCGAGCTGCTGTGCTAGCAGCTCTGTACTCGGCCTCTGCAGTACTGAGTGCTACCGAGTTCTGCTTCATGCTGCACTAGGAAATAATTGCAGAACCCAAATTGAAGGAACATCCGGAAGTACTATTTCGATCTGCAACACATCTGGCCCAATCTGAGATTGTAAACCCGTGCAATCTCAGGTCACCATCTGAAGCATACTTCAATCCATATCCCACAATGCCATGTAAGTATCTGAGCACATATTTTGCAGCAATCCAATGAATCTGCCTTGGTTCGCACATGAACTAATCAAGGGCATTCACATCAAAACATATATCTGGTCTGGTGTTGGTCAAATACATCGATGACCCAATCAACTGGCGATAAATGGTGGGATCAATCAAATCAGAATCTGAAGTGGAATCTCTCAACTTCTTCCAATTTGCATCCATCGGAGTAGCCATGGACTTGCAGTCCAACGTCTCGAATCTCGTCAATATATCAATGGTGTATTTTCCTTGTCCTAGGAAAATCTTTTATCTGCCTCTGCCATACTTCTAATCCCAAGAAGTAATGCATCAATCCAAGATCATCCATTTCAAACTCCAAGGCGAGATTCTTCTTACATGTAACGTCCCCTCCCATCATACCAGCATGGGAGAGAACATCACTCTAATTCCGGGCATCTAACCCCATACTTAGTAAACAAACATTCATATAAAATGAAGATGGACATATGCAAATGCATAAATATTTGAAAACACAACAGAATTAAATTCTATTACACATCCATCATACATTCAAGATATTCATGTCATTCATCAATTAAAACAATATAGAATTAGCACAGGAGAGTACTTATCTTAAAACAAAGTAGTCCCTGAGCAACCAGCTATGCATCTGCAATGTTCCACCCAACCATAGGCCAGTTGTGCTTATCAATCTCTTGATACAACTGCCACCCCCGAGCTGGGCATGATTTCTACAAGGAAGAAGGGAACATCAGACTCACACATAGCCAAAATACACCAAAATCATAATGACCATCTCATTATAATGACCATCTCATGCATAATGACCTTCTCCAAGGGTTCCATGACCCCAACAAGGGATACACGGGCATCAAGATCTTCATTAAGGGTTCCAAGTCTTCATCAAGTCATTAATGACCACATCATCACCTTTAAGGGGACAATGACCATTAAGCCATCAAATGTGGGTCCAAGGATTTTTGGAGGGCTTCTTCCTCAAGCAAGGGGCTTCATAGGCTTCTTTAACCACCCCAACCACACCAGGAGACCTACAAGGGTCAAGATCCATCATGACATCACCTGTGGGGTTGCTAGACCTTGTCCTGGGGTACCATGACCTCAATAAACACAAATGACCACTGAAAGGTTCATTTGGACTCTTGCACCTTCTTCAACACTTTTGTAGCGTACTGGGGCATAAGTTGTGGTACTGGGGAAACAAAGAAACAATTGGGGAACCGCAAAACATCTTTGGGGTACTTAAACACTCTGGGGTACTTAAACACTCTACAGGGTGTTCAGGGCTTTTGTCATTGTCCCAAGGGCTCCAAGGGCTTCAAACTTGGGCTTGGACAAGATCAAAAGGTCTCCTTAGACACTGATAATTACTTAACCCTCAGGGGCTCCTCAAGGGGCACCAAGACATGTTGGCGTCAATGACTATACACTGTTGGCATCAATGACAACTTAATTAACAATCTCCCCCTTTGTCATTGATGACAACACCATAAAGCCTCTTCAGAACAAGCTCCCCTTGTCAACAACTTCTCTCCCCCATTGGCATCAATGACTATACACTGTTGGCATCAATGACAACTTAATCAACAATCTCCCCCTTTGTCATTTATGACAACACCATAAATCCTCTTCAGAACAAGCTCCCCTTGTCAACAACTTCTCTCCCCCATTGGCATCAATGGCGAAGGGAACTTCCTTTGACAACACTGCTCGCCCTTAGGGCATGCTCCCTTTGTCAACAACTTCTCTTTGTTTTTCGACTCTTGGAAAACCTTTTCTTCCTTTTTGCATCAATGGCAACAAGAATTTCCTTTGGTAATACTGCTCCCCCTATCATTGGGCATTGCTGTTGATCGATAGTCTTCAAAATGGTATTTGGTTTTTCCCAATATTTTCATCATTTATGTTTTGATCATTGGTGCAATCTATTGACATTATATTCCATACTCTGGTAGGTTGATCACTGTTCATGACATTCGGTTGAACTTGCTTTCTTCTCCAAACTTTAACTTCTCCCTGCATCCTGCAATGTTTCGCAAAATGACCATAATGATAACAATTATAACATTGAACGGAAAACATACCTTGATTTATATCTGGAATTATTCTGTCATGAGTTCTGCAATGGATGGATTTGTGACCATAGTTGTTACACTTGTAGCAGTGACCATGGAACATTATAGGATATGTTTGAGCAAAAGATCTCTCTTCTGTATAACTGTTGGTCTCTTCTTCTTTTTCCCTGAAATTCTTGCTTTCTTCAATGTTCTTTTCGATCTTCAAATTTGTTTTTAATTGAGCAGTTGTATTGTCTAGATCTTCCTTCAGAGAGAGGATCTTCAATTCTTGCCTTTGACAAATTTTTATCTTTTCTTGGAGTTGTCTTGTTAGGTCTTCTTCTATTTTCTTGACTTCTTTTACCTGTTTTTTCAGATCAATAATACTGTCTTCCATCTGTCCTTTTGAGTTCTGATCTTCCTCATGAGATTTTTGCAGTCGCCCTTTTAGTACTTGATTTTCTTTTCTGATCTCTGTGAGTTCTTTTCAAATTCAAAATTTTTCAGACATACCTTTCGTAATTCTATCTTTAAGGATTTGATTTCAATTTCTTGTTTTCTTCTTAGTTTCTCTTCAATCTCATGACTGAACTGAATTCCCTTTTTATCACTTGAATCTCCTTTCTGACTGGTGGTACTTTCCTTCTGCAATTTTTCAAGTAAGGTATTGATCTCACTATCTTTGTCTTGAAGCTTGCAAGTCATTTCTTTCTCCTTATCTTCTTGCTGTCTTTTGAGTCTGCTAATTTCTTCTAATTGCCTTTTATTTTCAGCAGCTGACTTCTCAAGTTGATCTTTCAAAGAGTTTGATATGGCTTCTTTGATTCTGGTAGCTTCTTCAACTTGGAGATTTAGATCAATTATAGTCTATGTGGCCTTCTCACATTCTTCTTGATTCCTCTGCTCAGATTTGTATAATTGCTCTTGCAATACCTTGTTCTGTTCACAAAGTTTCTCAACCTTTTGCATAGCATTAGCAATATCATTATCTAAACATTCATTTCTATAATTTGTCACGGAGCAATGGGATTCATCACATTTTAGAGTATTACAATCTATGAATTTAGAATAGTGCTTATCTTCTATACCTGATAAACATATTTCTTCAAAAACATTACAAGCAGGGTGTTCAAGAGAGTTACCTTCAAACTTACCTGGATCTTGTACTGACCTTTCTATGGAGTTGTTTTCTGCTTTCTGTTCTTCAATGGAGTAGAGTTGATCTATCTTTAGTGACAATTCTTCAATTGAGTTGCACTTTCCTATTTTCTCCTTTTGGAGATCTGTCAGATCTTTAACCATGAATTTCATAACCTCTTCTTCATGTTCTTTAGTGGAGTATAACTGTGTTGGACACACCGAGCACACTGAGAGGGGGGGGGTGAACAGTGTGTGTAGCTTTTATTACTTTTTCAACTTTAGCAATCATCAACAACTTATTCAATACATCATTCATTAATGCATTATCACATTATCATTATATCATCAGCATTATTAACAATTACAGCTCATCATATCATCATCACATAGGAAGCATAGAAAAACACAGTACACAAGATTTTTACGTGGAAACCCAAGTCCTGTGGGAAAAACCACGGAAGCCTTTATAATAATAATTTACCAGCAACTACTGGAAGGAGGCAACAACCCCCTTTGTTACAAAGACTTCAATTCTCCAGCTACAACTGGAAGGAGGCTACAACCCCCTGGTTTACAGGCTACAACCTGAAGGAAGCCTTAGCTCCCTCAATTTCCTTGCCCCGTCCTGCCACCCTGATATGAAGATAGAAACTGAACTACTGAACCACAAACTGCACTGATCCTGCGGACCTGCTATCCAACACCTGTACCACACTGCACAATCTAAACCACACTGCACAACCTGTACCACACTGCAAAACCTAAACCACACTGCGCAACCTGTACCACACTGCAAAACCACTTTCACTGCTCATCAACTGACCACTGCTCATCAACTGTTCATTGCTCATCAACTGTCCACCGATCATCACAACTGTGCCACATTGTTCATCAACCTGTACACTCAATCTGTCCAATCTAGCTGTACCAATCAATCTCAACTATACCAATCAATCTGTCTGCATAAATCAATCTCTTGTTCACATCATTTGAATCAATCAATCTGAGTTCAACCAACTGTGTACCAGACCACCTGGGTCAAACCAACTGCTCATACAACTCAGCCAATCTGAGTTAGACCAACTGCACATAAGGCAACCTATGCCAAACCTGTACCAAGCTGCTTATGTACCTGTGCCAAATTAATCATATGCCTGTGTCAATCTGATCATGTACCTGTCCATAATTGCTCTATGGGAAACCTACTTTCTTACTTGGTCAAGATAGAGTTACAACCATAACTTTACTCACCCAATCATACTTAGTTAAATGACATCACAACTATTCTCACAATTTGACAGGCAACATAGTCAAGCAGAACTTGACGGACAACTTCAAACAAGCAATCAACAAACTGTAAGACAATCATTTCTTCAACCAACTTGGTCAATGCTATACCACCTATGGATACTTTCATCAATATACAGTCTCATACAATGTTAACTAAATCAAATACAGTCAATGGTTTCTCAATACTGGAATGCCCATTACTTAAGATCAATATTGACTTACTAAGTCAATGGTGAATAAAACAATTGCCCAAAACCAATCACATCTCAAATCAATCAAGAGAAGTATTATCAAATCAATCAAATAGCCTTTACTTTGTCAAATCATCAACTTGCCAATGTTACTCAGATAACAGTTAAGGCTCATAGTCAACCACTAACAAGTCAATCTTAGGTCAATCCACTTAGTCAATGACAAACCCTTACAACATTGTTTTGTCAACTCAATGAAGGTCATCAATTAAGTCAAAGAGTACTGTCAATACAGTCCTAATATAATACTATTCAAAATGCAATGGAAGAATGCTAATTCAATGATGACTTGTCAAATCAACATCAAGTATACATCATAATGCATAGGAGAGCATCATCACACTATGGTATGCATGTACATCATATTGTATAGGAGTGCATCAACTTCATAGAGTGTACATCATTATCACATGCATTATCATCATAAAGTGTATAATATCATAGCATAAAGGTATGCAACTTCATCATCATATCCTCCATAATGACTTCAAATATATATACCAATATATAGGCTCACATACTAATATCAAAGATGAACTCTATCCATGAGAGACATGTGCCATTACAAGAGAAACCTAGAAGCATGAGCCATACCTTTTTGAAGATCATAAGGTCAAGAAACGATAGAAAAACCAAAATAAACTCTATATCATGTCATCACATAGCCCTCGTAACAAGCTTTCCAATGAGCCAATAATTTTGTAATTCCGATTCCGTATGAGAAAGTTATGCCAATTTTAGTGAAGATACCCAAAAAAATTTCTCCTCCACAAAATTTCGCACTTTTCTCCAAGAGTTGCGAAATTCCAATTGATGAGAAAATGAAATGTTTGATATTCTATTTATATAGGTCGTGGAGGAAAGTTATTACTTCAAACAAGGCCGACATGCAATTCAAAATTACAAATAATTAAATTTTCTTTTGTTAGGTCGGCTCACCCAAAAAGGTGGGGTACACCAACTTCAAAAATTCATATCTCTTCAACCATAAGGAGTTAGAAGATGCTCCACATATCAATGGAAATGGCTTGACGAGGAATATCTCCCTATGATGGGTTTATTTGCAAATTCTTGGTCTAATACCCTTAAATTATTCAATGTGTCCAGGACGTCAAAGACCCCACACATGAGGGTGCCAAAGACCATACCACTAACTACAAGAGTTTCAAAGTCTTCTTCAACATATCAAGGCACGTCCGTGGGATCTACCTCCATCTACATCCCAATAGCCATATAACCACAAATATGACCATACATCACCATGGTTCAAGACCCAAGGCACCACATGCAAGGGTTTCAAGGACTCTTTCAAGGATATCATATAATATTTAAACAAGATACTTTCCATGGACTTCAAGCCCATCACATAGGACTCCGTCGCCAAGTAATGAGGGAATCATGACCAAGGATTCTATCATATCAAAGGCTCCAACAATCATGGGATTACAAACCACCATATGTATGGATTCCAAGACCCAAATCATTTCCAAATGCACCATCAATGATCATATAGTGTCCAAGGGTCACCATGCCGCCATTTATGTGGGTGCCAGACCTTCTCATGCATAATGACCATCTCCAAGGGTTCCATGACCCCAACAAGGGATACACGGGCATCAAGATCTTCGTCAAGGGTTCTAAGTCTTCATTAATTCATTAATGGCCACATCATCACCTTTAAGGGGACAAGGACCATTAAGCCATCAAATGTGGGTCCAAGGACTTCTTCATCAATCAAGGGGATTCATAGGCTTCTTCAACCACCTCAACCACACCAGGAGACCTCCAAGGGTCAAGATCCATCATGACATCACCTTTGGGGTTGCTAGACCTTCTCTTGGGGTACCATGACCTCAATAAACACAAATGACCACTGAAAGGGTCATTTGGACTCTTGCAACTTGTTCAACACTTTTGTAGCGTACTGGGGCATAAGTTGTGGTACTGGGGAAACAAAGAAACAATTGGGGAAACGCAAAACCTCTTTGGGGTACTTAAACACTCTATAGGGTGTTCAGGGCTTTTGTCATTGTCCCAAGGGCTCCAAGGGCTTCAAACTTGGGCTTGGACAAGATCAAAAGGTCTCCTTAGACACTGACAATTACTTAGCCCTCAGGGGCTCCTCAAGGGGCACCAAGACATGTTGGCATCAATGACTATACACTGTTGGCATCAATGACTATACACTGTTGGCATCAATGACAACTTAATCAACAAACTGTTCTAATTTGATCCACAATTCCTTAGCTGTGTTGTACTTTCCAATCTTCTCTTTTATGGAATTTGATAAGCCTTCAAGAATGGATTCCATAGCCATTGAATTATTTTTTCTTGCTTCCTTCTGAGTTGTTGTTTTCACTTTCTTCGGATGATTATACCCTGTAAGCACTGATTGCCATATTCCAATACCTTCTAATTCAAGATAAACTTGCATTCTTATTTTTCAGATCAACTAATTTGTCCCACAAAACAATGGTGCTCCATTCACTGAGAACCCCATCGTGTGTCAAGGATCTCCTTCAAGCTAGTAAGGCTTTCTGTGAAGGCCCGCTCTAATACCAATTGTTGGACACACCGAGCACACTAAGAGGGGGGGGGGTGAAGTGTGTGTAGCTTTTATTACTTTTTCAACTTTAACAATCATTGGTGACTTTTTCAATATTATGCAGAGTATGTAATTATCACATTATCATTATATTATCATCAACATTATTAACAAATACATCTCATCATCACATATCATCATATCATCATTGCATATGAAGCATTGCAAAACACAATACACAATATTTTTACATGGAAACCCAAATCCTAGGAAAAACCACGGAAGCCTTTATAATAATAATTTACTAGCAACAACTGGAAGGAGGCAACAACCTCCTTTGTTATAAAGACTTCAATTCTCCAGCTACAATTGGAAGGAGGCTACAACCTGAAGGAAGCCTTAGCTCCCTAGATTTCCTTGCCCCGTCCTGCCACCCTGATATGAAGATAGTAACTTACTGAACCACAAACTTCACTGATCCTGCGGACCTGCTATCCAAAACTTGTACCCAATCTGTACCACATTGCACAACCATTGTCACTGCTCATCAACTGACCACTGCTCATCAACTGTCCACTGACGACTGCACCACAATTGCTCTACACTACTCATCAACTGACCAATCAATCTGTCTGCACCAATCAATCTGTTGTTCACATCATCCGACTCAGTCAATTCTGAGTCTAACCAATTGCACACCAAACCCTAAATCTGCTGCTGATAACCTCTGCACTCTTATCACTGCCAAATCATCCATGTATACCAACAAGTCATTTTACTACCATACACTGCTCATGTACATCCTTGTACACCTCGTCATACACAATCATTGAACAAATAATCCTTCTCTGTTTCCATTGAACATAAGGCATGCATCGTCACGCATCATCATCATAGGTATGCATCATCGTCATAGGGTATGCATCATCATCATAAAATATGCATAATCGTCACTTCAGTGTGCACCGTGTATGCATCATCAACATCAAGTATACATCATAATGCATAGGAGAGCATCATCACACTATGGTATGCATGTACATCATATTGTATAGGAGTGCATAAACTTCATAGAGTGTACATCATTATCACATGCATTATCATCATAAAGTGTATAATATCATAGCATAAACGTATGCAACATCATCATCATATCCTCCATAATGACTTCAAATATATATACCAATATATAGGCTCACATACTAATATCAAAGATGAACTCTATCCATGAGAGACATGTGCCATTACAAGAGAAACCCAGAAGCATGAGCCATACCTTTTTGAAGATCATAAGGTCAAGAAACAATAGACAAACCAAAAGAAACTCTAGATCATGTCATCACATAGCCCTCGTAACAAGCTTTCCAACGAGCCAAGAATTTTGTAATTCCGATTCCGTATGAGAAAGTTATGCCAATTTGAGTAAAGTTGCCCAAAAATTTATCCTCCACAAAATTTCACACTTTTCTCCAAGGGTTGCGAAATTCCAATTGATGAGCAAATGAAATGTTTGATATTCTATTTATATAGGTCGTGGAGGAAAGTTATTACCTCAAACAGGGTCGACATGCAATTCAAAATTACAAATAATTAAATTTTCTTTTGTTTGGTCGGCTCACCCAAAAAGGTGGGGTACACCAACTTCAAAAATTCATATCTCTTCAACTGTAAGGAGTTAGAAGATGCTCCACATATCAATGGAAATGGCTTGACGAGGACTATCTCCCTATGATGGGTTTATTTGCAAATTCTTGGTCTAATACCCTTAAATTATTCAATATGTCCAGGACGTCAAAGACCCCACACATGAGGGTGCCAAAGACCATACCACCAACTACAAGAGTTTCAAAGTCTTCTTCAACCTATCAAGGCACGTTCGTGGGCTCTACCTCCATCTACATCCCAATAGCCATATAACCACAAATAGGACCATACATCACCATGGTTCAAGACCCAAGGCACCACATGCAAGGGTTTCAAGGACTCTTTCAAAGATATCATATGATATTTAAACAAGATACTTTCCATGGACTTCAAGCCCATCACACAGGACTCCATCGCCAAGTGATGAGGGCTTCATGACCAAGGATTCTATCATATCAAAGGCTCCAACAATCATGGGCTTACAAACCACCATATGTATGGATTCCAAGACCCAAATCATTTCCAAATGCACCATCAATGATCATATAGTGTCCAAGGGTCATCATGCCGCCATTGATGTGGGTGCCAGACCTTCTCATGCATAATGACCTTCTCCAAGGGTTCCATGACCCCAACAAGGGATACACAGGGATCAAGATCTTCATTAAGGGTTCCAAGTCTTCATTAAGTCATTAATGACCACATCATCACGTTTAAGGGGACAAGGACCATTAAGCCATCAAATGTGGGTCCAAGGACCTCTTGAGGGCTTCTTCCTCAAGCAAGGTGCTTCATAGGCTTCTTCAACCACCTCAACCACACCAGGAGACCAACAAGGGTCGAAATCCATCATGACATCACCTGTGGGGTTGCTAGACCTTCTCCTGGGGTACCATGACGTCAATAAACACAAATGACCACTGAAAGGTTCATTTGGACTCTTGCACCTTCTTCAACACTTTTGTAGCGTACCGGGGCATAAGTTGTAGTACTGGGGAAACAATGAAACAATTGGGGAACCGCAAAACAAGTTTGGGGTACTTTAACACTCTACAGGGTGTTCGGGGCTTTTGTCATTGTCCCAAGGGCTCCAAGGGCTTCAAACTTGGACTTGGACAAGATCAAAAGGTCTCCTTAGACACTGACAATTACTTAACCCTCAGGGGCTCCTCAAGGGGCACCAAGACATGTTGGCATTAATGACTATACACTGTTGGCATCAATGACAACTTAATCAACATCCTCCCACTTGGATGGTTTGTCCATTACATACATGCGAAGCATGTCTTCAAGCACCCGATTTACTCTTTCCGTTTGCCCATCTGTTTGAGGATGGTACGCGGTACTAAAGCTCAACTGTGTACCCAAATCTGCAAAAAGACCTTTCCAAAAATTGGAAGTGAACTTGGTATCCCTGTCATAAATTATTTCCTTAGGCAATCCATGTAACCTGAAAATTTCCTTGATGAAAATATTTGCAATGGCATCGTCTTTATGCGTGGACTTAATCGGTATAAAATGTGCTGCCTTTGTTAACTTGTCCACCACCACCACCATCACCATGATGGAATCATGTTGTCTCACAGTCATTGGCAATCCTGTAATAAAATCCATGGAAATTACTTCCCATTTCCATTATGGGATTGGCAATGGATGCAATAAACCTGCTGGGTGTTGGTGTTCAACCTTCACCTGCTGACACTTCATGCACCTGGAAATGTATTCAGCGACGTCCTTCTTCATTCCTGGCCAGAAATAATTTTTTCTTGCTGTAGCAATTGTTTTCTGATATCCTGGGTGACTGGAGTATGGAGCTTTATGGATTTCATCCATAACAATCGTCCTCAAATCTGCCATATTTGGAATATAGGCTCTATTCTTATAAGTAAGAAGTCCGTCTTCTTCCAAATGGTATTCTTCATACTTCTTTTCAAGGTCTTGTTGCTGCAATTTGTCCTTTATCTGCACATACACTTCGTCCTCAACAATATGGCTAACAGTCTGCTGTCTCAAATCTGGTGTGCAAGTGCTAAGCGCTGCCACATGCATTTCATGTACTTTCCTGCTAAGTGCATCAACCACCTTGTTCTCTTTCCCTTTTACGTGTTTGATCTCAAAATCAAATTCACACAAAAAATTCCAACCATCTAGCTTGCCTAGCATTTAAAGTTGGTTGATCAAACAAGTATTTCAGACCACAATGGTTTGTCCTTAGCTCAAATTCCCTGCCCATTAAGTAATGCCTCCACATCTTTAGAGCATGTAGTATGGCTGCAAGTTCTAAATCATGAGTAGCATAGTTTTTCTCGTGCTCCTTCAACTTCCTCGAGTCATAGCATACCATGTGGTTTTCTTGCATAAGAACTCTTCCAAGTCCTTGGTTGCATGCATCGGTACACACCACAAAGTCTTTTTCTGGGTCTGCAATTTTCAAAATTGGTGCACTCGTAAGAAGATTCTTCAACCATTGGAAACTTTCCTCACATCTTGGTGACCATTCAAACTTTATCCCCCTCTTTTGCAAAGAAGTGATCGGGTTTGCAACCTTGGAGAATCCTTCAATAAACCTCCTATAGTAACCAACAAGGCCCATAAAATATCTCACATCTGTCACATTCCTTGGAGTTGGTTCTAGCATTTCTTCATCATCGATCTCCATATCTGATCCTCTGCCTTTTCTGACATCCATCTCTTCTTCAAAGGTCACATCCCTACTGACTTGAATCTTTCTGGATCCAAGAATGTAAATTCTGTAAGCCTTTGAAGACTCACTGTATCCCACAAAGGTTCCCTTCTTTCCTAAAGGTTCTAAGTTCGATCTTTTCGCCTTGGGCACATGTATGTAGACTAGACAGCCAAAGATCCAGAGATGGCCCACTTCTGGTTTCACACCTGTGAACGCTTCTTCCAGAGTCATATTCTTCAATATCTTATGTGGACATCTGTTCTGTACATATACAACGGTTCTGGATGCTTCTGCCCACAAGAACATTTGAAGACTCTGGTCATGTATCATAGCTTTGGCTGCCTCCACAATTGTACGATTCTTTATTTCTGCAACCCCATTTTGTTGAGGGTTGTAGGGAACTGTGAGCTCCCTCTTAATTCCTGCTTCCTTGCAGAAATCATTGAATTCTGTAGAGGTATAGTCTCCACCATTATCGGATCTCAAAATCTTGATCATCTTTCCTGACAGATTCTCAACTCGTGCTTTAAACTCTTTGAACTTGCTGAGTACTTCCTCGGATTCTTTTGACTTGAGAAAGTATATCCAAGTCTTTCGTGAGTAATCATCAATAAATGTCATATAGTAATGATATCCACCCAATGACACAACTGTCATTGGCCTGCACAAGTTAGAGTGTACCAGATCCAAAATCCCTTTGGATCTACTCTCGCTATCTGGAAAATATTTCTTGGCATTCTTGCCAAGTGCACATCCTCTACATGTCCCATCATGGTCTACCTGGAGCCCTGGAAAACCTGTCACAATATTCTTCAGAACTGGGAGAGCTCGATAGTTCAGATGAGCTAACCTTCTATGCCATATCTCGCCCATAGTTGTAGCATCATGTATTAGGGCTTGGACTGGTGGAGTGTTTAGTCTATACAAGCTCATGGTCTACCTAGAGCCCTGGCAAACCTGTCACAATATTCTTCAGAACTGAGAGAGCTCGATAGTTCAGATGAGCTAACCTTTTGTGCCATATCTCGCCCATACTTGCAGCATCATGTATTAGGGCTTGGACTGGTGGAGTGTTTAGTCTATACAAGCTCTCTTCTCTTATGCCAATAACTTTGGCTGTGCTCATGCTTGAGTTATTGTGCCAAGCAAGAACTTTCTCTTATGAGAAAGCTACTCTATATCCCTTGTCCTCCAAGGCTGAGATGGAGACAAGGTTTCTTTTCATTCCAGGTACATAGAGCACATCATTCAGACGTAATGTATCATTTGATTGTAGTTGAAGGGTGGTGGCTCCCGATCCCTTCACAGTGTAATTTGCATCATTTCCAAGTACAACACGAAGATGTGAATCTTTCTCAACTAATTTTGAAAGATTCTCTCTATAACCTGTCATGTGTCTATATGCACCACTGTCTATGAGCCAAGTGTTACTAGTGGTGGGAATAGTACCTGATAAAGCTGATATGAACATAAATTTTGTGTGATCTTCATTCTTTTGTTTCTTGTGATGATGATCTTCTTCTACATCAGCAGTGGATGCTTCATGCTTTCTTTTGATTTGGCTTCGACAACTACTGGCGTAATGTCCATACTTTCTGGACCTATAGCATTGAACTTGAGATACATCCCTCTTCTTCTTTTGTTCTTGGCGGGGACTTGATCTCCTTTCTTGATGCTTGTGTTTATGGAACTTCTTCCCTTTTTCTTTACCTTTCTTGACATGGGAAAGAAAAGCTTGGTTCTCCTCAGGTTGAGTGCCATGGAGTCTTTGATGTGCTGCAATCCTTGTCTCCTCCTGAGAGCAATCTGCCCAAAGCTTGTCAAACTTTGGTAGTTTGGATCTACCACTTATGCTTTGTATAAAGGACTCCCAAGATGGTGGAAGACCATTCAGAGTGTGGAGGACAAGCTCCTTATCATTAATAGGATCTCCACTGGTGCTGATCTTATCCCTTAGTTCTGTGATCCTCATAAAGTATGAGGCAATAGATTTTGACTTGGCTATCTTCATATTTGAGAGCTGGTTTCTCAAAGTCATGGATACATTGAGGTTAGTGTGTTCAAACAACTTCATAATGGTCTTGAACATTTTCCTAGCATTCTTCTTTCCTCAGATTTGTGGGACCAAGTGATCTCTTACTGAATCCACACGTATCCTTCTTGCTTTAGCATCATTCTTCCTCCATCGGGATTTATCCTCTTTGGCTTCTGGTTCAGGAACCTTCTCATGTACATATAGTAAGAGGTCATTTTCTTCTAGAAGCAGAAGAACCCTAGACTTCCAAGAGATAAAGTTGGAAGCTCCTTCCAAACAATCTTCAACCTTCATACCAATCATCTTGATTGTAGATCTGGTTCAGAAACCCTAGCAGGAGCTAGGTCAAAAATGAAAGTTGATAATTTGAAAAATTGAAACCACAGATAAATGTGCCTTGCCAAGGAGAGTTGAGTTGAGGTAGGGCTGATCCAAATATGTGAAGAGAAGTGAGTTAAAATTGAAACCCTAATTTTGCTATAGCCATAGAGTTAGGTCAAAAATTGAAAATTCTTGGAATTAAATTTCGTCTTCACCAAAAGATGCGCCTTGCCAAAAACGAAATTCCTATTGCTCTTTTTCTCCAAAATGATGGGTGAAGACTTCACAAGATGAAACCCTAGTTCCGGCATGGTTCTGACAATGTTTCGGCAATGGCTTCTTCTAGAACTGCTTTGATACCATGTTAAATTTCATATATTCATAGCATAATAATATAAATGCATAACCAAGATCACTAGAAGAAAGACGAAGCACAAAACAACAACATAGAGTTTAACCTGGGAAACCCAAATGGGAAAAACCCAACAACCTTCACATAGAGATGATAATCCCGAGATAAGAGTACAAATGATAAAAGAGAAAATGTGAAAATGTCTTCCACAAGTAGAAACCCCAAAACAACTTCCTTCTCCAGCTTGTGCGAACTTTTTCTCTCTCCGAAATGATGCACAAATGTCAAGTGAGTGAATGATCTAATGAGGTGCACTTTACCTCTTATTTATACAAGTGCAAATATAAAAAATCCCTAACTGGGCCGACTTCACCTGGGGGCAATTAATAATTTTAATTTTAATATTTTTCTTTTGTTTCTTTGCACCCCAAGGTTTACATTGATTCTTTCATGTGTTTATATGAGTGATTACATAAAGTTCATCTCCCTTAGGAGGTACAAGCAAGTACAATAAAATACAATGAATAAAATCTTCCGAAGTTGTACAAAATCCAACAATTGGCCTCCTTCTTGTTTGTCCACAAGCTATCATTGATGTTAGGGCTTTAATCTTAACATGCTAGTTTGTGTGATAACAGGCCCATAAACCCTTGTTGAAGAAATGTCCTCTTAAATGGGTGCCTCACTTGAGTTGTGTATAAATACACAACGCAATTTGTCATTTGCAACATCTCATCTTGTGATATTCTTGATTTCTTTTATAAAATGTCTTATGCCCAAGGGCACCTATATCTTTGGTGTTTACACAACTCAATTTGTCATTTGTAACATCTTATCTTGTGATATTCTTGATCTCCCTTATAAAATGTTTTATGCCCAAGGGAACCTATATCTTTGGTGTTCTCCCGTTTGGCATTTCGTTCTTCTATGTGTATTTGTGCATTTCTTGTGTAGCACACTTGTACTTGGGCATACCTCTTTATCTTTCTAGCAGTTATCTCTCTTTAATGCAGTTATGATTGAGTTGATGCAGAATTTGGGTTTATTCTTGTTTCCATTCAATTCCTTTCTTTCATTTGTGAGTCTCAACATAGGTCTTAGGTTTCAGCAACTTTTGTTTTCCAAGGAGAACCTTTCAAGGAAACCCAAGGGATGCTTTCCCACATAAGTGCACCTCACGAAGGGGGATTCGAACCGAGTACCTATTGGCATGAAACTAGTCAAATGCTTAGCGACATTAGCAATAACTGGTTGAGCTAAACCTTTGGGCTAGGTTTTTGCAACATAGGTGACTTTTGTCCACTGTACTGTATACAGATTCCAAAGTTGTTACTGTAAGAGGACAATAAGATAGATTGTATATGTACACATAATCTTATTACCTACACTGTCTAATTCTTGAATTATTAAAAGTAGATTACATTTTGACATTTTATATGAGATGCTACTTGAAGTTTGTCTTCTAGCTGTGGATTAAGAATCAAGATACTAAATCAAGTCAATTGGTTTTATATTTGATGTAATTACCATTCCCATTGATATTGTTTTGGTCATCCATGGATATGAATATAATTTCTTTCTTTATTCTCTAAGCTGTTGCAACTGAGGTCAACGTTCGAGAGTCAATCCAAAATTGTTAGCAAATTGATGAAAGGAATGATTGTGCTGTCTGTCAGTATTCTGGTTTCCTTCTGGTTTTTCCATGATCTCTAATATACCCTGTTGTAATGTATATTAATTTTTCTTGTCCAGATTGGGTGCACGCAGCCACGTCGGGTTGCAGCAATGAGTGTGTCTGCTCGAGTTGCACAGGAAATGGGTGTTAAACTTGGTCATGAGGTGATGCTCTGTCTACTTTATAACAGCTATTTAGCACATTTACAGAAGGAAGTGATGATAATGCCGTGCTTGCTTTTTGGGTTTCACCTGACTATGTATAAAGGTTACTTGCATGACTGCATATTGCTAGTCACAGGACCATTACCTACTTTTTGTTCAATTCAACTACAATGTACTTTTCTATTATTTTATGCACATTATCTGTTCAGTTCATAACCGGTTCCATGGGTGAGTGTATTATTTAAAACTTCAGGTAGGTTACTCGATTCGGTTTGAAGACTGTACATCCGATAAAACCATTCTGAAATATATGACAGATGGAATGCTACTCCGAGAATTCTTGGGCGAACCTGATCTAGCAGGCTACAGGTTTGTTTGGAACACTAATTAAACATATTTAGTTCAATGATAAAAAAGTAGCAGTGGCTCTAATTGATTGCTTTGTTATTCAGTGTTATGATGGTTGATGAGGCCCATGAGAGAACCCTTTCCACAGATGTTCTGTTTGGTTTAGTGAAGGTAATCATCTTCTTCGTCTTCTCTGTGATGAATTTTCCTTCTCATGAAACTGCTTAAACTGCAAAGCTTCCTATGTATTTGATAGTGTGGTCTTTAAAAGTTCTCTATGGCATTTTACCCCCGCCTTATGTGTCAGAGTCAGATATTGACAAAATGAATGATGAAGTTTTAGCTTAGTGTTTGATGTTAGTAAAGGCAGACTCCAATGTGGAGAATGAAAACAAATTTGGACATCTAGTCTCTGTAGTCGAGCTTAAAATTCATACCTGTCAGAGATGCATGTACTAATTCATGTTTTCGAGGCAGAAAACCTGAATAAATATTTTCTCCCTGCAAAATGAAAGTCAAATATTTCAGCTGGTATATATATTATTTTCTTTTCTTAGTTAGATAAAAAAGATGGGATGTTCTTTGATACTTGCAATGCTAGTCTTATATGTATTAATATCCCTGTGACTGTTGAAGTCAATAAATATGAAAATTTTGAATTTTATTTTGCTGAATGTAGCAATAATATATGCTGTTCTTTAGTTTAATTGCATGCTATGGTTGTATTTTCTTTGCTTTAACAACCATTACTATGTCATTTCAATAATTTTGTGAAGGATATTGCTCGGTTTCGTCCAGACATAAAGCTACTTATATCCAGTGCAACATTAGATGCAGAAAAGTTCAGTGATTACTTTGATGCAGCTCCGATTTTCAAAATACCGGGGAGGAGGTATCCTGTTGAAATTCATTATACAAAATCGCCTGAAGCAGATTACTTAGAAGCTGCAATTGTTACTGTGTTACAGATTCATGTGACACAAGCAGCAGGGGATGTTCTTGTGTTCTTTACAGGACAGGAAGAGATTGAAGCAGCAGAAGAGATTCTGAAACACAGGACTAGGGGTCTAGGGACAAAAATTGCTGAGATGGTCATATGCCCCATATATGCCAATCTTCCATCAGATATGCAAGCAAAAATTTTTGAGCCAACCCCAGAGGGGGCACGTAAGGTCATTCTAGCAACAAACATAGCAGAAACTTCCTTGACTATTGATGGAATTAAATTTGTTATTGATCCAGGATTTTGCAAGCAGAAATCCTATAATCCACGCACAGGCATGGAGTCACTAATTGTGACTCCAATTTCCAAGGCATCTGCTCTGCAGAGATCAGGCAGAGCAGGAAGAACAGGACCTGGTAAATGCTTTCGTTTGTACACTGCATGGTCATATCAAAATGAAATGGAGGACAATACAATTCCAGAAATACAGCGAACAAATCTATCAAATGTTGTACTCATGCTCAAGAGTTTGGGTATTAATGATCTTATTAATTTTGATTTCATGGATCCTCCTCCAGCAGAAACACTAATGAGAGCATTGGAGCAGCTTTATGCTCTTGGTGCCTTGAATGACAGGGGTGAGTTAACAAAATTAGGAAGGCGGATGGCAGAGTTTCCACTAGATCCCATGCTTTCCAAAATGATAGTTTCATCAGACAAATACAAATGTTCAGAAGAAGTCATCACAATTTCTGCAATGCTATCAGTTGGAAGTGCCATATTTTATCGTCCAAAGGATAAGCAAGTTCATGCCGATAATGCTAGGATGAACTTCCATGCTGGCAATGTGGGAGATCATATTGCATTGCTGAAGGTATGCTGATTTGTTTAGATTCATTTCCTATTGAAAAATATGCACCGGCTCATGTAAAGAATCTCCATTGAGATTATTATTTGATGTTCAAGTGCAAGCACTATATGAGTATTTTAATTTTTTTAATATTCATGTGGGCCTGAAAACTTGAGATCTTTTTCCGCAAAGAAGCAATCACCATTTCTATTCAAGTAGAAGGCAAATCACAGAGCAAAAAAAAGGGGCTTTTGAGTTTCCTATCAAAACTCAGATTTTCATCTATCTCAAAAAGTATCATAACTTCAAAAATAAAAATCTTTTCAGATCTGCTATAGCTTTCAAACAAAATCTGCAATGCAATTTTCCCCTAAGGAGGAACAATAAAAAAAACTTCAGAATTTACATTACGAGAGCCGACAGTATCATTGTACCATACCTGAAACATTAGAAAATGATCGAGACTAAAACAATCTCCACAGATAAAAACCAAGAGAAGAAGCTATGTGGCTGATTTAGGAATAAATATCTTCAGATACAATTATGAATCCATCTCTGCATTCTTCATACATTGTTTTTCCTACTGCCCCTTGCTGAACTTCGCCATTCAGCCTCCATATTCTGTTCCCTATACTCATGAGAGAAGCAATTTCATCAAAATCCCTTGCCACAATATTTACATGATCACCCAGATTCTTTAGATGGATTTTCAACAGTTGACCTGACCCATCCATCCATTTATTTACTAGGGTAGAGTCCCCATAAATATGAATTTTCCTCACATTCCTCTCCAGAGCAGTTTTAAAAAGCAGTCTTAATGCCATTAATTCACAAAAGTTATTGAAATCAAGTCCCAAGACTGCCTTAACTTTAACAGTGTGAGAGTCTGGCAAGAAAAGAACACAACCAAAACTACTATACCCTGTGGGCAAAAATCCCCATATACAATATGGTATAACAGGACCATCACTGGACAACTGAGTCCCAAGGGCCTTCACTTGCTTTCAGCCTAGGTTTCTTCACAACTAGACTCTCTTAACATATCAGAAGAATAAACCATAAGATGAGAAGGTGAATCCTATGCAATGGGAGAGAGAATTGTCAAATATTTTTTTCATTTAGATTGAATAGGTCTGCTTACATTTATACAAGTGAATTAGGGAAAAGGTTACATAACGTCTTTCCCATTAACTTTATTGCACCGAGAATAGCGAGTTGCTTTACAGTCCAGTATGGGGAGACGTTGTAATGTAATGTAACTGTTATCACACAACTTGTAGTTGTCCCTAGTGGTATCCCATCTGGGATGGTAGAGAAGATGGACAACTAAAGAGGTGACCCAAGAGATGCCACGGTTCCCAATGCAATGTGGGAGTCATGTCAACCGAGGCACTCTTCACTTTAGATCTAGATAAATCAAGACCAAGGGGGAGACCCTACTACCAATCAAAGATGATTGGACCCAAACAAAGGTTCCTAGGGATGAGTTAATGGTAAGTTACGGAAACCAATGCAAGGTAAAGTGGACCTAGAGATTAAAGTATGGTTGAAGGTGGTTTGAGAGATGATTAGTGTTTCAACCAATGTATGATTTAGGCCACATGATGAGCTAAAAGGACAAGATCTAGTACCAAGTGTTACACAAGTGGGACCCACTTCTTTGGGATATGTGAATGGTTCAAATGGGACCCACAAGGTGGACTTTAAGGGATGAACTTGGTACTAAGGGGTATGTAGTGAGTAGATCTATGGATCTAAGTTAAAATTAGGAATACCCACATATGGGATCTAAGGTTTGACACAATTCCCAAAGAGTGCGACTTGCCCAAGGAGGACTAGTGTGTGTTGGATGGGTTAATGGAGTCAAAAGATATGTCAAAGTGTAGATCGGGACACCTAGTATGCAAATCAAGTGGGCTAATTGGGATGTGATGGTTGGATTTTGCTAGATCTAGGGTTTCATGATATGACCCAAGTGGACCACAATCCCTTAAAACGAGGAATGCTACCCCCAAGGCAGATCATCACAAAATGATACTCTAGACTTAGGTTTCAAGGTATGATCGTTCCAAATCCATGAAAATCTCAACTACCCACGTCCTTAAAGTGGGCAAACTCAATCACCCAAGGAAGTGCGACCTTGCTCAAGGAGGGCTAAAAGGTGGGAAAAGTGTGTCAAAACAAATCCAATGGCCACCAAAATGTAGATCCAAGTAGTTTAGGCAATGATTTATGTGGATCTTGAAAATCAAGGGGATCCAATGGCTAGATCTCCATAGATCTGAGATTGAAGTGCATCACCAAATTGATCCAAGTGGGCATAACCCCCAAAATGAGGAATGATACCCCCAAGGCAAAAATCAACAAGGTGAAGTACTAGGGGTAGGTTATCAAGTGTGTAGATTATGAATAAAGTGGGATCTCACCTACCCACATGCTAGATCTAACCAAACAAGCCTCACCCAAGGAAGTGTGATTTGCCTCGAGGGCTATATTGCCTTGAAAACTGTGTCAATTTTAACCCAATCACCACCAAACTATAGATCCGAATTGGCGTGGATGCTATAGAGGTGGGTTTTTAATATCTTTTCAAAAGCAAGGCTAGATCTAAGTAGGTTTAAGAAAAACCAAAATGAGGGTTTCAATTAATTAGGGTTTGTGACCAATGAAGAAGAATGGATGGAAATAGGCACATACCTTGTAGATCTTACCTCAATCGCTTATGGCCACCTTGCAAATTGATAGCATTCTCCTATGTGTATATTCAAAAGTGAGATCCAAGAGCTCCAACCAAAACGTCCTCCTCCAAGATAGCCAAATCGTCCTCCTCCTACAAGACAAGATCAAGTGAAACAAGCCAAGTAAGATGATTATGAAAATGATGGAAAGATGTAATAGAAAGCATAAACTATGTCACAAAGATACAATAATGATACTCCCTTTCACCAAGATCAACCCAAGAGAGAATATGTGGATCCCTCCAACAATAACCCTCAAGAAATCGCCCTCCTCTCCACTAATTCGACTTTCCTGCAAGAAAACTAGTTGAAGAACCAAAATCCACAATGATACATAGAAGAGATACTGTATACTCAATATGCAAGACAATCCATAAGACAAGAGAGATATGCTCCACAAATAAGTGTTCTATTCCAATATTCCAGAGCTCCAAAGGTGAGCTATACAATAGGGGGTCTCCTCCTTATATAGGATAATAAAGACCAAAACCCTATACCACTTTACAATACTATATCAAATGAGTGGTTGAGATTAAAAGATCTCAACATACAATCAATGGCTAAGATGAACCATAATAACATAACACATGGATCACTCATAAAGTGATGACGTCATAGTCTAACAATAATCATGGAGGGTGATGTCATCCACTAGAGGGGTAAAAGTACCAAAATCCACCTCATAATGACTAGGACATGACATATGGAGCACATGATGGGGCTAGGAGGCATCAATCCTTACTAGCTCATCCCCAAGGCACAATAAAATAATAAAATATGTCCAAGATAATATAAATGACCCAATCTGTCCTCAAAATCTGTGACAGACAAGCAGTGAAAGACCTCCTGTGATTTCTGTGGGCCTACCCACATGGTGAAAACTGGCTGGAAGATAGTGGGATTACCTTGGAAGACCTCTGTGAAAACCAAGTGCCAAAACCTTGCCTCAATTGCCCAAATCGAATTCCTCAGTGACCACTTTATCCCATTTTTTAACTGCCTCGGGAAATGTGAAAGTACCAAAACTGCCTCCTAGGGCATTTGCGCTGTCCAATTGAGCCCACCAGGCTCTCCAGAAGTGGGGGTAAATGGTAATAACAAGTGGCTGGACCACCCCCTCCTCATACAATGCCCTAGGTGAACTGGCCTCTCATGGCTCCTGCTGCTCAGGCTGGGAAATCAGCCCCAAATTGGGTCAACAAGTGTAAAACTGCATCTATCACTGTCAGAAGTGCCCGGAACTGAAAGATAAGTGTCTCATTGGATCTAGAAGACCCAAATCCACTAAAAATGTCTACTCATACACCATGGGTTGCCCTAATGGCCCAGCTGTAGGGTCCACCATATATGGACAATGCATAATCTGATGATCGGAAGTAATAATAAAACCTGCTGAACTGCATCAATCATCATCTGAACCATATGCCCATCATATGGCATCATCATCTGAACCATATGCCCATCATATGGCATCATCATCAAGAGTATGTGGGACCATTAACCAACATCATATGTGGCCCACATCATCACAGATCCCAAGAAATGACCATAGTCAAACTAGGTTTGACTAGGTCCATATATAACCCAGGAAAAATCATATCAGTAGACTAAGACATGCTCCTCTAATCATTCTCACAGCTTAGCTCAAAGTATAACATCCATTCAGTGGCATTAATCAAGTTAGCATATTCCTTTGTTATATGAAATTACTTGCACAATAGTTTAAAGGACAAACTCACCCATTGGACATGGTCAAACTGCTAGTGAAGGATGAAGGCTAGAAACAAGGTTGGGCCAAGGGGTTGACTTGTCTAGTTCAACTCAAAAATACTTTAGATTGGGAGAAGGGGAAAACTACAAACTCTGTGCTGGAAAAAATAACATGGGGGATGGCTGTGCCTCACAAATGGATAAGTTGTTTAGAGAGTGCTTATTCAACTTAGGCGTCATGTCTACATCAAGTTGATCCAGGTTCATTAGGATCATTCAATTTCATTTCATGGCCTTTTTGGCCTACATAACCCTTCGGATCTCATGTGTGTTGATAAGCACAACTAGTTGCAGCTTGCATCCAGGGCATGTTTTTATATACATATAAGGTCAACAATTGTTTATATATAGATTTTAAGAACCATTGCTTTTTTGGACTTTTCTTATACTCTTCGAGGAGTATTTTTAGCAGTTCATCACTCTTGCCCTTTTTAGCTTCCATGGGCAAATTTATAAGTTTCCATAAGTAGTACATGAGCTTTCAGTTTTAGCCAACAACATCTCAAGTGACTAGGGGGAGTTCGAGCCAATGCCAAACATCGGCACAACTAACCAGAATGATTTAGGCCTACAATCCAACTCACCAAAGGTAAGTTTTGTCACCAACTTAGAGCCGAGACACTGAACATACATGGATGCGGTCCAAACACAGAGGTAGAAAATGGGGAAGTCCTCAATACCAGAAAGTCAAATAAGACGGGTCAAGGTTTAAGGTCAAACAAGGAAAGTCATGTATGGATGGAGTCAAGTGAATTTGGAGCCTAAACTAGCAGACAACTGGTGTCAAGAAAGACCATATCTATGTAAGGTGGTAAACCAGTGAGTTTTGTCAAACAACCTAAATGTGCAAGTAAATGTCCATTTTATAATTTATAGTTCATTTTAAACAGTTTGCCACATCAGGAATAATATACCAAGCAGATGCTGTGAACATGACTAGATCAATAAGATAATAATCCACAGTCAATGATAAAACATCCATAGGTCATACAACATCATCACAAGAATAATCATCATATATCATCTGAAACACTGCTGCAATACATCTCTAAGCACTGAACTGAAACTGTATGGGATAAAGGGTCACATCGGTCATCAAATCTGAACTCTCAAGGCTCAGCCTTGACACAAGGTCTAACATAAGTCTGAATAATACACTGCTTTGATCATGAGTGATCTCAAAATATACAATCATCATAGCCAAGCTCTGAATAATGGAAGCTCTGGAATGTGCAGATATCTGCTAAGCAAAAATAGTAGCCCTGCTACTATGGTGTGATAAAAGTAACATAATGCTACATTATCAAAAAAACATAATTAAAAAATTCACATCGGGTCATAAAATTAAAAAATTGAAGCTAAATATAAAGTAAAAAATCATGTTGGCCCGTAAAATAAAAAAATTAAAACCAACATATATCCATCTTAAACATGGATCTATCAGAGCGGGATCCAATTTCTGGAGGTGTAATTTTTTTTTTGGATGTGTAAAAACATTAAGATAAAACAACTTACACCTCAAGAAATTGGATCCCTCTTGGTGCTTAATAGATCTGGATTTAAGATGGATCTATGCTGGTTACTCATGAAAAGTACACTTTAACATATAAATTATTTAGATATAAACTCCTATTTACTATAAATGGCAAATAATTAGACTAACACTAATGCTTTGCAATGTAATTATGAATTTGAATTACTACATATGGACTAAGAAAACAAATGTCATCAGTAATAAGCATTGGATAATATTTGTAGGTCAAACAATCATTGTGGTATCCATTATTGTCTGACCATTGTTTCCTTGGTATCAGGTATATGATACGTGGAAGGAAACGAACTTTTCAACACAGTGGTGTTATGAAAACTACATTCAGGTAAAAGACTCTTCTTGATACTTTCTAGCTATTCCCTAAAAAATAAGCTATATCGTGCAATTAAAGAATTGAACAGCGTGAGAAAGATGAAATGAATTATTGTAGGATAAAATGTTCATAATGAGTAATTCGTGTTGAGTCCTTTGTCTTGTTGCTCAGGGCCATACACTTGACTTTTTGGCTTTCTTGGGCCTAAAATTCCCAAATATCCTCGTTTGTGTGATGTAATTCTCTCAGTGCCATGATGTACTTATTCATTCTATGAAGTAATTTATGCAGCATTCCAAAAGAAATTAATTCATGTTCTTATAAAGTCATGGAATCCTTAAACGTTCAGATCAAATAATTTGCACATCCTTGCGAAGTTTGTAGTACAAAAGCCTGACTACAAAATATTTGTTCAAAGCTGCAGTGAACATGCCAGTCTGGCATTGGAAAATTTGGTTTATATTTCTGTGCACTGTAAACATTTGCCTTTGACTTTGACTTTCCAAAGTATAATTTGCATTTTTTTCATTGTAAGAATTGCAGTTCTGCATACAAATAAAAGCATCAAACATGTGTATCCAACCTTCTAGTTCAATTAAATTTTGACAACTTTCTGCATCTAGTAGCCTAGTACTATGCTGACATTGGAGGTTACTGAGTTATTGAACTGTAGTATAGTACATGACATATTCCAATATTCTTGAGCTTGTGTCCTTTGAATATTGTATACATGACATATGCCAATATTCTTGAGCTTGTGTCCTTTGAATATTGTATACATGACATATGCCAATATTCTTGAGCTTGTGTCCTTTGAATATTGTATACATGACATATGCCAATATTCTTGAGCTTGTGTCCTTTGAATATTGTATCTTATTTTGGTACAAAAATGGTTTTCATCTATGTTACTGGGTTCCGGAAATAATGACATCCTTGAAACACCTTGGAAAGTTTTGGGCTTTTTCCAATAACTGTAAATGCTTGAAAGCCATTTCTTGGATGTTTCATGATGACAGGCTGCATTTCCCTTTTCTTCTGTGACATTAACATTAAACAACTTGTAAACATTAACACAACTCAAGTTTTAGAAAACAAAAAAGTTTTTCTAGGAATAGATACAGCCCTACTCTGGTGTATTGTTCATTGTTTACAAGTTGTGTGCACTCTATGAGTAGGCTAAGTGTGACTAATATACCCGTTTTCTGTATTGCCACATATGTATAAAGGAGCCATGTTAATGTGTCAAATATTAAGCTAAGAGTGTATTGATGTAAAGGGATCCTAATTTTGTGAAAATGGATACTCAAATTGATGCTTCATTTCGAGATGAGGCATTAGAATATTTTGAGATCTTTTTCTCTATTATATAAGTTAATGGGTAGAAGTCCAAAGCTATAATGCAATGCAAATAAGTGGAGTGAGAAGTAAATAGCAATGGGTTTGGGGGGTGGGTGCATATGAAATGATAAGTGGCATATACCTATCTACCTCACTTTTTGTGTGTCAAATAACTTCCCAGAGAGAGAAAGTGCCCATTGGGTAGGAATTCCACCTCGCTACCAATCATGAGCTGCTTCACCAACTTTCATTAACCTCCCTTGTCCTATATAAATCCCACTTTGAGATTGGAGAGTTGTTAAAAAGGGTTACATTACACTATCATGTATTTCATACAAAGTGTTTCAGAAGGATTGATCTTTACCAATGACCACACTGCTAATTTTTATCTAGAGATCACTACTCCCTCTGGATAGCCCTGAGATCTCAAGCGGTTTGAGTCTCTGTAAATCAATAATGCAATGCAATATAGACTTAAGAATCAAACACTATAGATCTCTTAACACTTTGACAGTGAAAACTCAATCAATCACAGAACACTGGATGTACCCTGGAAACCCCAAACGGGGAAAAGCAGCTATCTGTGGGGCTCTTCTATCTCGAGCCCAAAGCAATATAAGAAGAATACAAGTACATACAATGTTACCTCAAAAGGAACAACCAAACCTGAATGTGTCAAAACCCTAGATCTGCATGCAACAATTGTTGCATGCACAAAGGAAATGTGCCATAATCTGTCAATTGGATCTGGATTTGTCTGCAGTTAACTTTATCTGTACTGTCTCTCCTACTGCACTGCTGTGATCTGCTCTGCTACGGAAGAAGGCCAATTGCTCAATCTGGTGAATGCGTCCTTCCTCTGCATGGAAAAGTGCGCCCTCCCTTTGGATGTCAAATGCTCGTACGGAATCAGATCTCAACAGATCTGAGCTCTAATCGTCACAGTCCTTCCTCAAACACTAAGGCAAGTATACTCCAAAAGTCTCAGCTGCTCAATCGGTCAATCGGATCCAGAACGAGTTCTTCTCCCCTTTGGTAATGCACCCTTCTCCCTCTCTAGAAGTCGTCCTCCTCAATCTCTGCAGAAACCATTTTGATGAACTCTCTCAGTCCCCAGAACTAGGTGCCAAGTGCATCTGGTCAAGTGGTGTCTAATCCAGCTCAGATCACACCACTTTCCCTCCTACAGAAGCTCCTCTCTCTCCCAGAAAATCGTCCTACATGCACTAATGCGCCCTCCTCACTCTTGACTAATCTCTTTCAGATAAGTCAATTGAGCTACCTCATCCTGGGACCTCCTGCCTCTATATATAATCTCATTGATTAATTAGGTTTACCAAAAACCTAATATCCGCGCATGCAAAATGTCACTTTTGCATGCATCGTTTAATTAATAATTGTACATACAAATCTCATGCAGGCATGAGGAAAAACAACCTGGAAGGTCCGCATGCATCCTCCAATGGATTCATGCTACTGAATAGAGCACATCTCACCCTCTACTCCATACTGATGCCTGTACTGCTGATGTACCTCCATGCAAGGCATTTGAATCATGGAGGACATCCCAAGATACCACTATCTCTAACACTCCCTCTTATCGAGGGAAGTCCATCCATTGATGCTTAGATCCAACAAATCCGCTGTTGATGACACTGGCCCAACTGTCCTGCTTGTCACTGCTGCCCTCTGACCTGCTGTACCCTGATCAAACTCCATCAATGTGGCTCCAGAAGAAGCCCCCTGATCAACCACTGACTTTGTCACTGAACTTTGATTCAGACTCCCTCTGAATCTCTGCTATAGCCAATCCCGAAGACTATTGTCAAGTGGATCCACTGGTCTGTAAGTGAAGTCCCTCTATCTCTAAGTTGACTCAACTCTCTCCTGAGCTAAGTCCATCTCTACCATCTCATACCAACTCAGTCTCTGACTAATGCTTGTATGAGCATCATGCTCATCTATCTGATCTGAGTCCAAGGACTCACTCCTCTGTGTCTCCTCAACACCATGAGCATCCTGCTCATCCATCGGATAACCATAATCACTCCTCTCATCCTCACCAAAATGGTGAGCATATCGCTCACCCATCTGCTGAAAGGACTCACTCCTGTGAGCACCATCTCTGCTGTGAGCATGTAGCTCTCTGTCCCCCTCTGACTCTGAAGAGGATGCACTCAACCAACTTGATGTGCCAGATGTGGGTTGTCCCCGAACCAAGTACTCACCGACAATCCAGTGACCCATCAAGACTAGATCAACTCCTTGTGGATAAGTGAATATCAGATCCCTCTGGAACACCACTGAGTAATCATCAGTCCCCAATGCCACCTGTTGTCGTTGGATTGCGCACCTCGTTAACGCAGCAGAAATCTATGCTACTACTTAGTGCGCCCTTGGGGGCAAGTCTCGAGTCAAGGCTGTCACCTTATCTTGACTCCTCTGTTTAGGCCAACTCCTAATCGAAGCCAAGGGGGGTAGTCCCTACGAAATGATTCTAAGTTTATTAGAATGTTTTGGTGAATTAGTTATGAATGTTGTTTTAAGGAGTTTAAGGAAGTTTATGATTAAAAAATTAGTCCAAGTTCGTTTTGCAAAATAGTTTAAAGAAAAGGTTTCACCAGCGAAATGAAATGACAACCATTATAGATTGCACAACAATGATATTAAGCAAATAAACGATTGTTGTAGACCAGTGCCAAATGGAGTGGATATATAAGATATAATAATGCTGTTGAAAGGGAAATGTTTTGCAATTGTCTCTTGGTTATTTTTAAATTATTAGTGATTTGAAGTTATTTAGGGAAAAAAGGGGGGGACTCCCGAGATACCGTTAGGTACATGGAGGAATGTCCGAAAATTGAAAAATGGTGGCTCCTCACGAAGACGTGTGGGCTGGAATGGAGTTTCTAGGGCGGTGTTCAGCACTACACCAACACGGGTGTAGCCTAATTGTGCCCCGAGGTTGCCTCCCAGTTGTTCCCTCTTCCTCTGAGAAATTTCCCCATGCAAAATTCAATTAACTGTAGTGCCAGATTTCCACTATGTGAAGGGTAGTAAATTTTATTAAGTGACTTGTTTAGATTAGATGTGAAACTTTAGAAAGTAGTTTATAGCTCTTTTTGATTTCCCACAGGGCCAGGCAGAATGCCTGCAAGGGGAAAGAGCATACTTTGAGCTACAAGCTAAATTTTTTATTCCGATTAATATTTGAAGATAAAATAGAAATAAAGAAGCACAAAATCTATATGTCACTTTTCTGATCATCCACCACTAATCGGCAATGCCTTCGTGTGGTGGTGAGAGCATACTTCGTGGCAATGAGATTTGTGTTAAATTCTAATTTACTCTTGCGGAAATAAAAATGCAATAAAAGAAAAATTATTAAGTTAAAGTATACACCTTGCAAATTAAAAGGTGTGTGTGTGTTTGTTGTGTTGTTAGAAAAATTTATACCACGAAAAATTAGACAGTGCAAATCCCCCCAGGGGGGATGGGGTGTGGGCGCTGTGTATCCCACTTGCTCTCGTTTAATAATTACAATAAAAGATTTAAAGAAATGCCACTTAGTCCATTTATAGTTGGATCTAAGGGCTTACAATCATATAGAGTAATGTACAAATGGATGGGGCCCCACATGAAGTATTTTTTGCACTTTTTGATAAGTTTTGGTTGCAACTCCGCCCACTTTCGTCACGGACCTGCTAAAAACCAGCGAGCTAAAATGCTGCAAATTAGTGGTTAGATAATATAAAAATACATAAAAATACAAGATCTTATACTTGCAAAATTATTGGAGACTTTTAACAACTACAAGTATAGAAAAGTAGGATCTAGATCTAGTTTTTTAATATGAAAATGAAGTTATTCTAGATCTGATTTTGATGCTAAAGTAAAAGGAGATGTTTGATTTTTCAACAAAAAAATCTATCTCTTACCAAGCTTATAGTAATCAAGTAACCAAGGAGTAATTTAGAGAAAAGAGAGATAGTGGAAGCAAACCCTCAAGCTCAAGGCTTGATATGAGAACAAGATGAAGAAGGAGGAAGTTGTGGATTAATAGCTTGTAGATCCGAAGCTCGAATGTGATGGAGAGAAAATGGAATCAACCTACAACCAAGCTCCCTTCACCTTGAGGCTTCCTATAGAGCTTACACAATTCTCACACAAACAAAGTTAAATCTAGTATGCTCATCAATCAAAACCAAGAGAATAGTTGTACAACCAAATACTAGTATTACTCTTTGAAACCTTGAAAGCATGCTCATAAACAAACAAGGTGACAACAACAAATGTTTGTTCTACAATATCTAGATCTAAACATTGACTTGCATAAAAATAAATAAAACTCAGAAAGATGTCACCTCAACCGAAAATTGTACATGCATGGAACAAAAGTCAAGATCGACCTCCAAAGTCTTCAATCTTATTACTTGAAAGAATATTACACTTTACAGGAGCAAAGGTTCTATGCCTTTCTATCACTATCCAACTAGCAATAACAACCTTGCTTAAATAACATTTGAGAGAGGGGGGAGGGCGCATCTATGAGGACAGGCGCATTCCTTGAGAGGAGCCAAATGTCAATCACATCCTTGATTGATTCCTTAATTGGTGTGATTGGGGATGAGTAGGCTGCCACCTAAGGGAGGCACCCTCATCCAAGCTTTGGGATTAACTCCCACTCAATGGAGAGATGCCACCTCAAGAAAGTCACCCAAGAGAGGAGAGGGCGCACTTCCCAAGAGAGGACACCTCACACCAAGCCAATCCTTGATTGAATCCATCAAAATTTGATTGGAATATTTATTAATTTGATGCATATCAGTGATTACTTGAATCACATTTTTTAGACCAACCTCATTAATGGTTTTTAGTAGGAGCTCTGCTATGTTTTGAGCAGATGAAGTGATTGATGAGGAGTCATGCTCTGCGAGAAACACTGGATCACTAGCGGAAACATGAAGGACATTTATCAAATGTTAGTTTCTAACATTAGTCCAATCGTCAAATACAATGGATACCCCAGTATCTGCCCACCCATTTGTAAACCGTGTAAGGCCTCTTTTGAATTTTGCTCTTTCCTTATCTAGTAACATAGTTCTAGATTTTTCATACGTGGGGCCTTTGTACCCAATGGGGGCTTTGTTGATGGCTTTAACCATATCATGCCAATAAGGGGATCAAAGAACATTGAATGTCACACCACATGCATGGAGAAACCACGTCACTTTTGCATTTGTGTCATCCCTACCACCAATATCAAGGAAATCTGATATTGTTCTCCTACCACCATCAGAGGTTGCACCAGTAGATGCATTGCTACCAAATCTAGATGATGTGGATTCAGATGGAACCTTTTGTTTTTTGCCATGGATTCTTTGTGCATCTTCCTCTATCTTGATGTATCTTCTTTTCTCTTCTCTTGATACATTGATACATTAGGGCAAATTGCAATCCCAATGGAACCTTTATTATCATCACTATGTATTACCCCAGAAAGATGCCTCTTCACATGGGTGTATGAATCGGTATAAGGTTTTCCTTGATGACAATCATGCATGCATAACTTCCACCACCTTTCCCCCCCTCAAGTTTTGTCACAAATTGCCACAAGGGTGTTGATGAAGTTTTGCTAGTTTCATTGCCACCTTTAAGATCCTCATCCTCCTCCCTTTCAAAACCTTCCTCATCTTCATATGTTGGGTCTTGATCTTCCCTCTCATTCCTATTCCCCACCAACACCATGAGAACCACAAATGGAAGTAGAAACCAAAAGAAAAACATTTTTCTCAAGTCTTAATGGACGACCTGCAATATAATGAAGAAGAAGAAAGAATGGGAATGGGATAGGAGAAGAGGAAAGATTCACCAACAAACAACACAACTATATACAAAAAAATACAAAAAATGGACATTGGGCTTACCCCTTTAGCTCTCCAAGTATTTGTAGAAGTAGATAGCAGCCTTTATTGTCTCCTCCAAGCTCCCACAAATCTCCTTTAAGCTCCCATAAATCTCCTCCAAGCTCAAGCCTCAAGCACACAAGCTCTCCACTCCGAGTTCAAGCACACAAAGATGAATGGAATGAGAGAAATGGTGAGCGAAAGGAGTTTTTATTTTTCCCTCACCTTCTCTAAACCCTAAAAACCCTTAGGGGCCCACCCAACAACAAATTAGTGGTTGGCCCATGACATTGTAGTGTGTTACCACCAAAGTTACAAATATCGGCGATTTATTGCCGACATCGTGATAAATCGCGATGCTTCCTCCACCCCGATATTATCGGCAAACATCGGCGATATTTAGGGCGATATTTACGTACGATAAAATTGCGATATTTAGGTGATTTTTCTTAAAAAATCGCGAGTCGATGTTTAAAAATCGACAGTCTACCGGGCATGTAAAATACAGTTTTTTTTTTGGCATTTTCTCTATTGTTTGAGCTGCGGCCCGCAAGCGCGGGCTATCTTTGTTTGTGTTGTGAACTTGTTTGAGCCGCGGACTAGGGTATTGCACAAGCCTTCCTGCGAGTATGGATTTCTATGCTGGCGAAACTCCAGATTGATTCGCGAGGTAAGATGTAGCAGTGCCGCCGGCATCTCCAAGTGTAAACGCATATATAGTGTGTGGTTTGCAGAATACTCAGCAGCATGCCAACACTTGGTGGCAATTAGCAGCAAGAAGTGGGAAACTCGAACCTAATCAAATGCTCGCTAGTCTCGATGGTGACTAACCTAATAATCTCCAGTCCGATTTTATCAACAGGTGACCGTGAGTCGTGACCATATTTAAAATTTAAAATTTAAAATGTGACCATATAAGTTGTAAATAATTTATTAAATGTTTTTTTTGTATTGTATATTAAAAGTTTTAACTTTTGATTTATATATTAAATGTTATAAAGTATTTCATATAAATATTAAATGTTATTTAATATATATAAAATAAAAAAAACTTTAATATATATATGTATAGTTATAGGTTATAAGTTGTAAATAATTTATTAAATGCTTTTTTTATGTATTGTATATTAAATGTTTTAACTTTTGATTTATGTATAAATGTTATAAAGTATTACATATAAATATTAAATGTTATTTAATATATATAAAATAAAAAAACTTTAATATATATATATATATATATGTATACAGATGAATCTAAAGGCGAACTCTATTCTGAACCTCATTCTAAAATTTGAAATACGTCTTATAACATCTTATATATCAGTTTTCTTTCCATATTTATGTGGCAATGTGTTTATTTGATGTTCTTGTTGCTTTAAATGTTTAGAAAATTGAAAAAAAATGCATATTTTTGTATTTTTTTAAGTTTGCCGATATATTGCCGATGTTTGCCGACATTTTCGCCGATAAATCCGATAATTTCTTTTTGGACCCTCGGCGATATATTCGCCGACACGATATTTGTAACTTTGGTTACCACCAATATTGCATGGGTGTTCACCAAAGAATTCTGAGGTGATCTGGGCAGTTTGTGCATGGTTGACCTCCTAGGATGGTTTTGTGCACTCCTGGGGAATAAGCTGCAATCTGGATAGTTCTATGAATGAGAAAAAATCAGCTTGCTTGGAAATGAGAAATGAATTTTGCTTGGATTTGATTTAAGGGTATCTCTGAGAGCAGCTTGAGCCATCCTGTATGCATCTACAACAGTCAACATAAACCCAGAATTTCAGCAATGGTTTCTGTGCAGTTTTGAATGTGACTGAATAATGAAGGTCCATCCACATCTGAAATCCCTGCATTCCTGTAGCTGCATCCTGAGGAGATATTCCATGGAAAAATAGCAGTGGCTGATCACCATACGCCTGGAAACTGTGGCAGGCCCGATACTATCACTGTTAGGCACATCTATGTTTAAATCTATAAAGCTTGTTGTTTTCTGCACCCCATACTGTCAACAAGACCTGTCAATTGACTGTTCAATTTAATGTCATTGGATATGTTTTGTGGTGAGCCTTCGAGTGAACCGATGTTCATGTAATTTACAGTGAAGTTCTATTGCAAATTCAAGGCAAATCTGGAATTGAAATCAGCCTGATATGTGAATTTAATGTAAGGTGAATTTTTATAGAGCCACACAAACTACAGGGGACATTATAACGGAAGATACTTGTTATCACCAAACTTGTAGTTGCCCCTAGAGATGGATCCAAGATGGATGGTAGAGGGGATGGGCAACCAAAGAGGTGAAACCAAGATAGCCTTGACTCCCAATGGATGGTTGTCACGCCAATCGAGGCAATCTTCACTTGATGTTTTCCTAGCCCAAGACAACAGTGGGGGAGACCTAGATCTACTCCCGATAGGAGAGATCAGACCATACACCAGATCAAATCAAATATGGATGAAGTACGTAAGGTGTATGGTGGAGTAAACCCTAGATCTATGGATGAAGTCACAAGGTGAGTAATGGATTGGATCAAGAGGCTTAAGCAATGTAAATTTGATCCAACTTGGTTATGCAAGTGACTTATGAGAAACACTAGATCTAGAATCAAGGTACTAGTCAATGATGAGAAAATCCACTGCCCCTTGGGAATCGTGTCCAATGCAGGGTAGTTAAGGACAGAGTTGGGGATAACTAGTACCACAAGATGGACTTGATGAAAGATATGACAGTGTCAAAGTGTCCAAGCCAAAAGATAAGATCAAAACACAAGATAAAATGGCCACCTAGGGGAATGCGCATTAATTGAGGGATTAGTGCCTTAAGGATTGGGCCAAATGGAGTCACCCAAGCATGACGCCTAGGAGAACCCACTTTGGGTTTGACCCGATCTACAATACCCAGATGTGTTTTGCCAAATGATCAAGGGGTTTGATCAATAGATTTTTTTTATTATTTTTAATGAGGGTTTTAACAGTGAAATATTTATGCCAATGGATTGGGATCAAGAAATAGTGAACAAACCTGTGGATCTTACCTGGATAACCTTGTAGATGCCTTGATGATGATGATCTATGCAAGCCCGATCAATTTGAGAAGATCTGGAGAAGTTTTCTATGAAATCGATTTGCCCAAGGAAGCCAATGCGCCCTCCCTCCTGCACAACAAACGTCAACAATATCAGATTTGATGCATCAAGAGATGAAGGCTAATGCTACAAGAGAAATAACAAGAAGATAGCATAGATCACAATGATACTAATGATAACCCCTTGATACAAGCGATGCCAAGCCAAGTGAGTTGAGGAAGCCCTACAAAAATGCCCAAGTTGAAGTCGCCCTCCTGTAAGCAAGACAAAGTTTCCACGAAAGATAGATCTTACCACAAATACCCAAATGCTAGGATGCAATAGACTTTCCAATCACCATCTAAGAACACCAGATGCAAAGGAGACCCAAGACTTTCCACAGAAGAGTTTTTCTATTATCAAGATTCCAAGAGCCAAAGACGTTTTACAATGAGAAGCTCTCTCCTTTAAATAGGATGGAGAGATACCAAAACCCTAACCACCTTTTGAATGGATGGCTAAGATTAAAAGATCAAAATGTTCTAATCAATGGTTGAATGAGCTCAACATAAAGTACATGCATCAACATAATAATATAATACATCAATGGACAAAATCGCCCTAGAAGAGGGGGTCCCACCAAATGTCAATGATAAAACATAACAACTAGCACATGGTGGGTCTAGGGGGAAATATCTATCCTCCCTAGTCAATCCCCATGGCACGATCATAACATATGAACAATCCTAGCACCAAATCGTGCCTCTCTGGGAAAGTCGTGAGCCTCCAAAGGCTCCATAAAACCATAAAATGTGCCAAAGAGATGGGTGTGGGCCCCACTGAATGCTGAAACTGCTTTGGAAGGTGTGGAAGACATCACACTCATCATCAAAACTCATCCCATGCCAATCCCTTGCCTCAGTAGCCCAGATCAAATTCTTCAATAGCCATTTTTTCCATTTTTAATCTGCCTCGGGAAATGTGAACCTGCCCAAACTGCTTCCTGGAGTGCCTGCGTTGTCAAGGTGATCCCACCAGGATCTCTGGGAGGGGGGTAATATGGTAAAAACAAGTGGTTGGACCCCCCCTTTCCATGCACAGTGCCCTAGGCAAACCAGTGAAATCCAATCTCTGCTCTGACAAGCCATCTGACATGGCAAAACTACACCAGAAAGGTACACTGAGGCAAATAATCACTGCAACTGCCCGGAACTTAAAACAAACTGTCTCATTGGACATAGAGAGCCCAAATCCATCTAAGGTGTGTACTCATACACCCTATGGACCTCTGCATGGTCCTATAAATATCCAACATGCCCAGACAGACCAAATAATAATAATCTGTAAAAGTGCTGAAAAACACAAATCATCATCATAAGCCTGAAATCACTGCATAGAACCATCGGGTGACATGTACTAGACCATATATCATATCTCTGTATCATCTGAGGTCTATCGACCTCATGTCCTGTAGTTGACCTTGGTCAAACTAGGTTTGACCAAGTCAACATGACCAATCATATGACCCAAAGTGTCATCAAGCTGCTGCAAGTGTCAAAGGTTAAAACATGCTCCATAATTCATTCAAGTAACAATTATAACAAGAAGTAATCATATCTCTGGCGATCTAATAACCAATGATAAAGAGTTTTAAATATTATTTGTGACTTAGACTAGATTCCAAGACCATACTCATTTCATAGTTGTGACCATTTTGCTAGTGAAGGGTGAAGGCTAAAACTGAATAGGCTAAGCTAAGGGATAAATACTAACTTGACACTGTGACACTTTGGATATGGAAAGGGAATACACACTCTAGCGCAGTGTTACAAATATCGTGTCGGCGAATATATCGCCGAGGGTCCTGTTATCACCTAAGCTGTAGTTACCCCTATGGATAGATCCAGTCATGGATGGCAATAGGGAAGGGCAACTCAAAAGGTGCAACCACGATCACCTCGACCTCCAATATGTATGGTTGTCACGCCAGTCGAGGCAACCTTCGCTTTATGTTATCTAGCCCAGACAACAAAGGGGGAGACCCGATCTACTCCCGACAGGAGAGATCAAAACCAAGACACCAAATCAAGGTATTTCTAAGTGAAGTTAGGTGTATGGTTTATCCTAGACCTAAGGGTAAAGTCACAAGCCAAGTGAGGGGTTCAATAGGTATAGCGTTGGTTCATAGTTGATGTAATAGTGACTTATAATGTTTGAAGTGAGATCTAGGGCTAGTGTACTAGTTCAATGTTGGAAAGTCCACTGCCTTGGGAACTGTGTCCAATGCAGGGTAATTAAGGATTGTATTGGGGCTAACTAGTACAGATGACAAGCTTGACCATGATACATGACAGTTTCAAGGGTTTAGTTCACCATGCATAAGTCAAACCACAAGTCAATCCAACAATCTAGGAAAGTTGAATTAACTTGGAGAGAAACCAGTGCCTTGGGAATTGGGAAGTGGAGTCAAAGTAGGGTTGACTTGTGGTTTAGGACTCCTAGTACTTGGGACAAGTGGGCAATAGAGGTCTTAATGGATGAATGTGTCTAGATCTAGGTTTGACCAAAGTGGACCACAATCCCTTAAAACAAGGAATGCAATCCCCAAGGCAAGATTTAACACAGTGACAGTCTAGACCTAGGTTTTGAATTATTCCGGTTTCAAATCTCCAAAAATCTCAAGTACCCAGTTCCTGGAAGTGAGTCAACTCACTTCTCCAAGGTGGTGCGACTTTGCCCAAGGAGGCTAAAAAGTGGGGTTAGGTGGGTCAAAACAAGTCGGATGGCATCCAAACTTTAGATCCGGGTAGATCGGTCAAGTAGGAGTATGGATCTATAATTTCGTGGTAATCCAACGGTTAGATCTTAGTAGATCTGAGTTTAAGGGTTCCAAGTGGTCCAAAATGGGGATTAAATCCCTTAAAATGTGGAATAGGGCCCACAAGGTGAATTTCAAGAAAGGGACAACCTGGGTGTATGTTATTGGATGTGTAGATGTCAAATCAAGTGGAATCTCAAACACCCACCACTTAGATCTAGGTCAACCGGCTCAATCAGTGAAGTGCGCCTTGCTTGGGAGAAGCCAAATTGGTATGGGAGAGGGGTCAAACGGAAGCCAATCCTCACCAAACTATAGATCCGGGATGCCGTGGATGCTATAGAGGTGGGTTTTCAATATTATACCCAACAACCCACTAGATCTAAGTAGATCTGAGAAAATGTAAAAATGGGGTTTTGATTAATTTAGGGTTTTAAGATTTTTTAGACAATTGGATAGATCATGGAGATAGAACTTACCTTGAGATCATACCTGAGTGATGTGATGAGATGCCTTGATGTTGAGGAAGATTCCCGCAGAGATCAAATGAGAGATTGTTGATTTGCTTGCCAATTTGATGCCCTAGCCCACAAGTGCGCTTTCCTCTACCTGTCAAACCAAGGAATGAAGATTCAATCAGTAAGAGCAAGTATGGAAGAAATACAAGAGAAATGCAAATAGTAACATGAAATAGAAGGTCCTGGGACAGTAATACTCCTTGTTACCAACGAAGAGCTCCAAAGAAGAAGTAGGGAGAGTCTTCCCCTACCAATACCTCCTCCTCCAAGCAAATCGGCCTCCACTTGTAGATGCAAAATCGTGGTACAAAAGATATGGCAAACAAGATCTCCAATAACTCAGTGCAAAGGAAGAACCAACGAACGAACACCAAAAACATTCACCACAACATTGGAGATAGATGCAATAATAATTTTCTATTCCAATAATCCAGAGCCAAAAGTCCCTTTACAATGAGAGGCTCTCTCCTTTAAATAGGAAGGAGAGGCACCAAAACCCTAACCACTTTTTGAATGAGTGGCTAAGATTAAAAGATACAAATGTCTAATCAATGGTTGAGATGAGCTCAACAATAAAATACATGGATCACTAATAAAATATAATGTAAGTGGACAAAATCGCCCTAGAAGAGGGGAATCCCACCAAATCATGATGATAAAATATCATAAGAGGCTTATGGTGGGTCCAAGGGGTAATTTTATCCCTCCTTGGTCAATCCCCATAGCACAATAACCAATAAATAATCATGAATGTACCAAATCGTGCCTCCATAGTGAAGTCGTGGTCCTCAAAAGACCTCAAAAATCCACAGAAAGTGCCATAAGTGATGGATGCGGGCCCCGATGAAGCTGCAACTGCTGGAGAAGGTGTGGAAGGTCCCGATCTATCATCACTGATCATCCCATGCCATAACTTTGCCTCAGTAGCCCAAATTGATTTCCTCAATAACCATTTCTACCAATCCTGAAATGCCTCGGGAAGCGTGAAACTGCCCCAAACAGCCTCCTGGAGTGCTAGCGCTGTCAAGGTGAGGGCACCAATGTGTCCGGGAGGGGGGTAATATGGTAAAAACAAGTGGCTGGACCACCCCCTCCATCATCAGCGCCCTAGGTCAACCGGATAAAAGTCATCTCTGCTCCGACAGGGCCTCCAACAGACCAAAACTGCACTGGGACAACCTACTGAGGCTCAATCATCACTGTAAGTGCCCGGAACTGAAAACAAACTGTCCCATTGGACTCAGAAGGTCCAAATCCATCCAAGATGTGTACTCATACACCATATGAGTCTCTGCATGATCAAAATAAATACCCAATATACCGGAACAAGGCCAATAATAATGATCTGTAAATGACCAAACACTGCTGTAACCCAAGAATCATCATCATAACCCTGTAGCTGCTGCATAGAACCATCATGTATGTGTACATAGACCATATATCATCTATCCATATCATCATAAGGTCTAACATCTCATGTCCCATGGTCCTCCATGGTCAAACTAGGTCTAACCAAGACCAAATATAACTCAGACCATCATCCAAGGCTGCTGCAAAGTGTCAAGGTTAATACATGCTCTACAACTTATTCAAATAGCAATTATAACACATAATGATCATAACTGGCGATCTACATCCAAATATATAGTGTCGTTAATTATTATTATTACTCAGACTAGACTTTCAGGATCATACTCACTTCATAGTTGTGATCAATTTGCTAGTGAAGGGTGAAGGCTAAATTAAATGGCTAGGCTATGGGATGACTCAACTGTCTTGACTTTGTGACACTTTGGCAAGGGAAAGGGAATACACCATAGTATATACTGAATGAGCAATAACACAGGGAATGGCGGTGTCTCACAAATGGATGAGTTGTTTAAAGAGGGTTTATTCACCTTCACAGATGCGCACAATCCATAATACAAATAAGGCCAGCAATTGTTTAGATATAGCATTTAAGTTCCATTGCTTTTTGGGCTTGAAGTTTCCATAGCCTTGATCTATGTGTGTTTACAAACACATTGCATAGATTTACATTTTTCTTTTAGGCTTTCTGCTGCAGGTGTGTTTTTAAGGCACTTGTTTACCTGAGCACTTCTAGGTGTGTCATGGACAGCTTGTTTACCTAGGTATTTATTTTCCACAAGATATAACATTTTATTTTCATTGCCATGTTCATTTGGCATGCCTCTCATTCATGTGTGTTTAGAAACACATTGCATGAATGGGCTTTTCATACAAGATATAGCATTTCATTTTCCAGATTTTGTATTGATGGCAGCACTAAAAGTTTCAGGTCTAGCCAACACAACTTTAGTGACTAGGGGGAATTCACAAGGAACTCCAACTCACCATAGGTAAGTTTTGTCACCAACTCAGAGCCGAGACACAATAAACAGGGAAGCTCATCCAATACAGAGGCTACAGTGGGGAAAAGTCCTCCATGCCACTAGTCAAGTAGTAAGTCAGGGTGATAATCTAAAAGGTAGGCCATGGATGGATGAAGATAATGAAATAATGGAGCCAACACTAGCAAGCCATGGTATGGTGGAATGATCACCTCTATTCTCCCTAAGGAGGGTAAATACCAATGAGTATGAATAGTGAACTTCTAAGCCTGAGTAGGGACAATAATATATATATATATATAATAAGTCAACCAGGTCCATATATCTATATGATCGCCAGATCATGACACTAAGTGCTAAGACATGCTATAAGAATAAGTATAAAAGCAATCTAACCATAACACCGTAATATACCTGCTGAGTCATAAACCTGAATGCACATCAACCTGTACCATCATCTGTCCTATGGAACTGCTGCTGTAACTCTGGGCACTACTGTCTGCTCTGTACCAATGGTATAATGGCTACATCGGTCATCTCTCTGAGTGTCCTGAAACTCAAGTCATGGCATGGGGAATATAACTGCTGCCCACAATCTGATAGTGATCCAATATAGATGCTCATCTCGGCATCTCAAATGCAAGGGAACTGGCTGAATAGTGTACTGGAATGAGAAAAATAATGTATGGTAGCCCGGCTACTATATATGTGATAACAGGTCCAAAAAGAAATTATCAGATTTATCGGCGAAAGTGTCGGCAATATATCGACAGACTTAAAAAACTACAAAAATATTCATTTTTTTCAATTTTCTAAACATCTAAAGCAACAAGAACATCAAATAAACACATTACCACATGAATATGGAAAGAAAACCGATATATAAGATGTATAAGGAATCTAGTGATAGATCACACATAAAAAATGAATCGTGTCCTAGATCCTGAGTCCCCGACTATTGAATCACCAAAAAAATACAATCAATGTATCTTATATACGATGAAATCAAGTAAATAAACAATTGATTCCCTCTACCCCTTTTACAAGCAAAGGTAATTTCTCTAGTAATGGCTTTGCCTCTAGAGCTAGAAGGCCCTAGCGGTCATGGGGGTTGTTGTGGACTCTATGTATATTTTAAATCGCTATGTATGTATATGCATATTTTTAATTAATAAATGAGCAAGGACATTTTAAAAAATGAATGTGAAACATAAACCATAAATAATACATGTCGGCGAATCATTGTCTATATTGGGATAACACCCTATGCCTCCCTCCTCTAGGCTCTAGTCCTTGTCTCTACCTTAAATCTCAAAGTTGATCCTCCAAGGACATTAGTCAACAACTCAACACCTTACAATTTTTATGAAACTTCCTAATCCAATCGTTAAAATAAGGTAGAAAAAACTTCCCATGCTTAATAAGTGATTTTGCTTGAGTGAAGAGTAAATTTTTATTAAGGTCGTGACAATGGAGTTCAACAATCAACACGACCAACGTCAAGGTACATTGAGGGGTTGATGTGCTTGATTAAATTCCAATCCCATACCCTCATACATGATAAAATCCAGTGGAAACTTTGTTATCCTAAACTCCTGAAAAACTATTAAGTCTGTTGAATTTTGAATGGGATCTAAAACTCTACTTTTTGCATATGAAGTCCGATGAGGTTGGAATCACTCTCAAACATCCTGAAACAATTAATGGTAATGTTAAAAATTTAAGTAAAAGGATAGAAAATGAAAGATAAGGAGAATGTCACTTTTACTTTAAGAATTTAATATGACCAATTACTAATGAAGAAGGCAACGTTTTTTATGGGCACGACAATTTTTTTTCTTCTTTCAAACCATGGCAAATGAGCAAAAAAAAGTAAAAAAATCGCGATATATTAAAAAAAATCGCCAAAAAATCACGATAAAATCGGGAAAAAATGGGCAAAAAATTTGGGAAAATATCGGCCGATATATTGCCGGAGGGTTAGCATCGTGATATATCGCGATGTTGCCGATTTATCGGCGATGTTTGTAACACTGCTCGAGCGTATGCTGGACAAGCAGTAACACATGGGATGGCTGTGTCTCACAAATGGGTAAGTCACTTTCAGAGGTGCTTATTCACCTTAGCAAATGCTCACCATCCATATCAATAAAAATGAGGCCAACAATCATTTAGATATATAGTTTAAGAACGATTGCTTTTGGGCCTTTGAGTTTGAATAGCCTTTGATCTATGTGTGTTTAGAAACACATTGCATAGATTTACATTTATATAAGGCTTTCATTTCACACTTTACATTTCACGGCTAGTTTCATTAGGCTCGTCTTGCCTTTCATTCACGAGTGTTGAGAAACACTTTCTAGAATGGGTGTATTTCAAAAGATATACATTTAATTTCATAGCCGTTTTCATTTGGCTTGCCTTTCGTTCACGAGTGTTGAAAAACACTTTCAAGAGCAGGCTTTCATACAAGATATACATTTCATTTCCAGGTATTGTATTGATGGTAGTACTATCTGTTTCAGGTTTAGCCAACACAACCTAGGTAACTCAGAGCTGAGACACAATAAACAAGGGAAGCTCATCCAACAAAGAGGCTATAGTGGGGGAAGGCCCTCCATTCTATAGTGGGCTGGCCTATTCTTTGGGGCTTTAATCACACATGCCAATTCAAACTGTAACATAGTTCAACTCATCCAAAGGCTTAAAGAAGATCCGAACCCTTCTATGGGGTATATACATGGCACCAAGATACCTTGTGCTATAAAGATAGCATTTTTCTAGCACCAAATTCTACCTTAAAACAAAGAATATTAAAGGAATTACATTCATCACCAGCAGGAGGCCACTTGGGCTTTCATAAAACCTATGAATGGATTAAGTGCCCATTCTTTTGGGTGGGCATGAAACCTGACATCCAAAACTTTGTTGCAGTGTGTAATACTTGCCAATGCCACAAGGGACAGATGGTGAAGTTGCCAGGGACCTTGCGACTGCTTCCAATTCTGACACATCTCTAAACTGATATTTCCATGGATTTTATTGTGGGGCTTCCGAGAGCTAGTAATAATCATGGTGGTCATAGCTTGTCTTCCCAAATATGCTTAGTTTTGTGCCTTGTCACACCCCTTTACACCATCTATAGTTTCTCAAGTATTCATGGATCAGATTTTTAAATTACGTAGCATGTCAACCTCCATTGTCTCTGATCGGGAGCCTACCTTCTCAAGCAACTTTTGGTCGGAGTTATTTAAACTTTAGGATACTCAATTGAACCTCAGCATGGCAACCCACAAATTGATGCCCAAACCAAAGTGGTAAGTAAGTGTTTGGAAACTTACTTGAGATGCTTTGCTTCGAAAAAGCCACATCATTGGACACAATGGCTTCCTCTTGCAAAATGGTGGTATAATACCACTTATCATGGAGCTATCAAAATGACAGCTTATCATGGAGCTACCAAAATCATAGCCAAAAGCCCTTGTCTGTAGTTTCATATTTATTAGGTAGTTCTGCGGCCCAGGCAGTGCATAGCACACTTTGCACCAGAGAAGCTACTCTTTGCACACTTAAGGATTAGGGTTGATTGATTTTATATGCACATTTTAGTTATTAGAAAGCATCATACAGAAACCCTAGGAATTTTGTGGTGACAGGGCTAGGTCACCTATTATCACTTGGATTTGTTATTTCTTCTTGGCACAGATTTGTGTGACAACAAGTCCTTAGGACTTCACTTGCTTCTTCCCTCACTTCTCCTCAGTGTGTCTTTGCTACTACATTAAGAAAATTGAAAAATAACACTACAAAGTACTTGAAAGAAAATGATACTTTGATACTAAGTTGCATGATACGGGGAAAACGAAAACGTGTATCCGATATGGAAACGCGACACCCAAAAATTTAGGAAACGGGTAAACACGATATATATATATATATATATATATATATATATATATATATATATATATATATGCAAATTAGCAAGGACATTAAAAATTAAATGCGAAACATAAATGACAAGTGATAAATCACAATTTCAAACATCTAACATCACATTTTACTCATAAGTCCATCTCTGTATCATTAATAATTGTCATAGATGATTACATAATGCAAGTTTCCAAGTAGTAATATCCAAAAACAACCTTGGCAATACAATATATTCAAAATTTCAAAATCAACGTTTATTTATGAGGCTACAATGCTACATATATCAAAATGTGAATCGTCAACATAGAACTAAAACATAAGATAAGTCTATTTGCATAGTGTTGTAGTAGATTGTCTTCAAATCAACTTCCTCAAGTAACCCTCGCTTGCTCAAATCATTGTGTGAGATGAGGGAAGTAAAATCCTCCTTTTATGAAAAAATTGACTTTTAGAGGCTTATAGAGGTATCCTAAACCATCATTAACCCATTAAGAAACAACTTAACCCATTGCTTAAGCTAACAGGTTCTTTTTTTGGATGGAAAAGTGAGAATTCGAGGAGGAAATGTGCCATATAGACGTGGATACGACATGGAAATGGGTTTCCAGCCGTACCACCCATGTTTTGTCCACGTGAAACGTGGTGGCATGGTCGGAAACGCGTTTCAGAGGAAAACCAAACGCGTTTCCGAGTTTCCTGTTTGGTACGACAGTGGTACGGGGCCTAGTACCAAGTTTCCTGCAACTTAGCTTCGATATATTATTGAGAGATCCATTGTCTTTTTATAAGAGGTAAATAGCACAAACCGTAACTCTTGATTGACATACAACCCTAAATATAGGTTGACATAAACTTTAAACTTAGAATGACTTAAATGGATATCTAAGTCAATATTACATCACTTTATAAAAGTAAACATTGAATGGGAATGCCACAATTGAATGGGAATGGGTTGTGAAGCTTTCCTATGACTATCAATTACACAATTGTTTAGCTGAAAGATGAGTATTGTCTGTAATGTTATGTAATTCTCCTTATGTTTTGCTGGAGTTAAATCTGAACTTGTGTTATGAATTTAAATTGTGCCTTGACTCCATCATGAGTTAATTAGTTCATGGTTTATTTTTTCTTGCCTGATTTTAGTGGAATTTGTGTGAAGGTACATTTGATAATGTTCTAAACATGTAGTACTAGATAAATATGAAATATCCCCAAATAATTCAGTAGGGCTAAGACTTGGTATATGTGTCAATATACCGAGCATGTGTCAGAAAGAGAGGGCTTGTATGAATACAATCCTAAGGGTCACCTTTGATGACTGTTCACAAGGGTTATGTCCCTTGGGTAATTATTGTTAATTATTATTATTAATATTATTATTTAATATTTATATATTTTAAGTTTGTTACATTGCCTTCCCCTTAAGAATGCTTTGTCCTCAAAGCATAATTTGGAAAATACTTCTCTTTAACTCTTATTCTCTTTCGTAATGTCTTCTCAGATCTTTTGTGCTTGTAACTACGACACTTGAGGAAACAAGATGATATAACTTTCGAAATCCTGAACTTATGTGTTGCATCTTTTGGGAAGTGATCCACCCCAAATCTACCTTCATTGGAACTATTTGATGATCGACTTTTCAGATAGAACTTCTCATTTTAGGCTTACATGCAAGTTGTCGATTTTCTCTTTGTTCTTTCTCAATGTTGTAGTCGGGTTGTCTATAAATTGAGTATTGTTTATTTTTCTCTTGACGTTATTGTTGGTCGTAACGACTCTTATGATTTGGATGACGATAAGGCATCTTAATTTTTTGTGATTGTTCTTCAAAACCATCTTCTTCTAATGTTCGTGATTTGTCAATATAAGCATTCTCCTGAATTTGAGTGCTGATTGACTCGGTATTGGTTCCTTGTTTTGGTGTTTGAATTTGAGCGTCTGATGACTTCTGTATTGGGCCAGTCATCGTTTCTTTGTCAATGAATGATCCTTTACGATTTAACTCTTCGTGTAAAGATTTCTTATCATGTTTTAGCTTTGTAATTTGTATAAGTAAGTCTTGATTATGTCTCCTTAAGCATAAGAGTTCTTCCTTATAGTTTGACTTGTCGACTTCATTTTGATTGTCTTGATTTTTGTGCTCTCTTTCTTTTAAGCTTTTCATTTGCTCTAACAATTCTTGATTAACCCTTTTTAAGGAAGAGCTTTCTTCATCCTTGTCCAATAATTCTTTTTGAAGATCTTGATTCTCTTCTTCTAGATTTTGATGGTGTTGTACTTTATCCTTCACCTTCTTGATTTGAAGAAGTAATTTCTGATTATGATCTCTTAGACGAGAGATCTCTTCATCTTTTTCTAGTAAAATTTTGTCCGCTTTCTTTTTGAAATCTTGATTGTCCTGTAATAATTTATGATTGTGATAATTCTCATTTTTTAATTCCATGATTTGAGTGAGCAACTCCTTATTCTTCTTTTCTAGATAAGAATTTTGTTTCTTTACTATCTTGCATAGTATAGATTCCCTTTCTTTTAAATAACTTGTTCTTTTTCTTTGTAATTAGTAAGCACCAAAGGTGTGATGGCCCCCAAAATTGATAAGAAATAGAACTTAAAAAGTTTTCTTTGACAAAACCTTTTTTCCCCTTCTAATAAATCCAATAATATATATATATATATATATATATATATATATGAACCTTTTTTTTCCTTCTAATAAATCCAATAATATATATATATATATATATATATATATAACTTTTAAATCTTTCCTTTTTTTATGTTAAAAGGTTATTTTATACCCCTTTTATTATTTCCCTTTTAAAAAACTTGGGTATTATAATACTTTTTTATTTCAATTTTATTTAATTGTTATCACCCCACTTTAACTTTTCAACAACTTATTTAATACCTTCACTTAATACCGTCACTTTAGTAAATGTGCTTCCTTCTTATTTATCTATATAACCTTTGGACTAACTAATTGTCTATTCACGTTATAGTATAAGTTATATTAACCTTAATATATTGATAGAGTGAAGTGATGGGACTTCTCCTAAGTTGTCACGGTGCTTCTTAGTAACGATTCGTTCCTCGTCCTCTTTCACCAAACTGAAATGTGATGATCTTCCATCAATTTCGTGATAGTTATAAGATGACAGCACATAAGATGGTCCACGTAATTTGACATCACTGTCTTGTAAATGTTTAACTAGTAGACAATTCCGTAGCACCAAATGAAAATGATGATATCTCTAGCAATGGCTTGATCACCGAATAGTTAGCGATTCTCCACCGATATGTCAGCCAGAGTAGTGGCCAAGGTTATCCATCTTCTTCAGTTTCAATGAAGTTGGGTCATGATGGTTATGAAACTTCTTCGCACTGTATCCACAAATGCTTAGAGATTGTTTCGTTGACGAACGAAGGAGTCATGATTGTTATATCTGTGGTGGTGCCTTAATGCTAAATTCTTTCTTGTCCCTGTAACAACGATGAAGATGACAAGTTTGGGAACAAAATGGATTCTTGTCGAACTTCTAAGCTGGGGCGGAGCTAGTGATTTGCTGCTTTATTAGATTCCTTATGCAGCGACCCTGGTGTGATGTGTTCCCACCTAACTATGTGAAGAACAATTGCGAAGTTTTTTTTTTTTTTTTCAAACCTTTACCAATGAGTCTGCTCAGCGTAATCTTCTACGATAACTGTGATTTTTTTGGCTTGTCTTTGAATTGTCAGCGTAATACTTCTGAGTTGTCGATAGAGGAGCGATAGCAATTTTGATATCACACAATTTTGTTTAAATAGAATTTGTTTGAAATGGCCAAGGGCCAGTTGGTGGTCAAGGACCAATTCAGAGACTCTGAAATTGGTGTGGCCAAAAGGAAACAATTTTTCTTTTTTTTGCTTTATTTCCCCAACAGAATTTTGAATTAAAATTCTGAACTTTTTAGTGGCCAAAAGCTTGATGTGGTCAATGACCTATTCAGGGAAACCTTGAATTTCCTTTAGACAAGGCCTAATAAAGGTGTGGCCAAGGGGCGGGATCAAGCGCAACTCTGATACCAAATGAGACGAACACAGTTTGTTCTAAAGAAATATCCACTGTAAATAAGACAGAGAACATAAATCCATATAGGAAAAATATATATTAAGTGTAAAATGATGAGATGACTACAATGCAAAGAGAGGGCCCGTATAAATACAATCCTAAGGGGCACCTTTGATGACTGTTCACAAGGGTTATGTCCCTTGGATAATTGTTGTTAATTTATTATTTAATATTTATATATTTTAGGTTTATTACAACCATCTCCTTTTGATGCTTGTTATGGTTTTCATCCACTCGTATCCTTATGAACTTCTTGTTCTTCCTGTTTTAGCCACAACACAGGAAGAAAAGGAACAATGCATTTCTTTAGTAAATAACTTGTTGCATATGCAAGCCAATGACACAATTCTGAAAACACAAACCAAATATGAGGATCTACAAAATAAATATAGGATTTAGCATTACATTCACTTTAGAGACAGTATATCTACATCTAGACAAACCATTATTCAAACACTTAGGAGAGGGGTTCCAAAATTGTACATCCTCAAGACACTATTGTGAATTCCCAACTTCCCATTTGTTAGTGTTTCATACATTTATAGCATAATAATTCAATTGCATAAATTCAATAGGATCACTAGAAGAAAGACAAAGCACATAAACAAGAACACGAGAATTTATCCTGGGAAATCCAATCGGGAGAAAACCCAGCAACCTTCGTATAGAGATGAATAATTCCGAGAACAGAGTACAGAGATGAGAGAGAGAAAGTAGAAAGTCTCTCTAGCCAAAAACCCCAAAAATACGTTTCTCCTAGTTGTAGGTGCGAGCTCCTCTCCAAGTGATGAGAACTTGTTGTGTGTGAGTGAATGAACAAATGAGGCATACGACCTCTCTATTTATACACATGCAAAAATGACATTTTCCCTTTTTGGGTTGACCTGACTTTTCCCAAATTGGGCCGACCTGACTGGGGCAGTTCTACCCATTGTTTGGGGCAGACTACCCACTGTTTTGGGGCAGTTTACCCACTGGACTGACTTGTCTAATTTGACAGGACCGACTTGTCTTGGGGGAATATAAAAATACATTTATTAATTATTTTCTTTACTTAATTTTCTCCCCAAGGTTTATATTGATTCTTTCAAGGGTTTACATGATTAATTACATCAAGATCAACTCCCGTAGGAGATTCAAATAATTACGATAGAATATAATAAGAATAACTTCCGAAGTTGCACAAAATCCAACACTCCCTCTCAACAAGGAAGGTATTCTTCGGTCTTCATCAGCATCACGATCATCTGGGTTTCATTCGTACATCTATACTGTCTCAATCATATCTATACATACCGAAGGTTGTCAACACAGTCTCAGTCCTTCGAGAAGTGTCATCATGCATCAACTCCACCAGTCCTTCGGTGAGTCCAAGAGTTGTCTCTCCATCCTACCTGGATGTTCGAGAGTTAGGTTTTACCATCTGCTTTTACCATCTACTATCTGCTTTTACCATCTACTACCTGTCTGTCTCATCTGCCGATGGGATCCTCCCATACCTGGCTGAGAACCTGGACTAACAGAGGTGCACGACCATCTACTACCTGTTTGTCTCATCTACTGATGGGGTACTTCCATACTTGGATGAGAACCTGGACGAGTAGAGGTACTTGTGCAATCATCACATGACCATCTACTACCTGTTCGTCTCATCTGCCGATGGGATTTCTCCCATACCTGGCTGAGAACCTGGATGAGCAGATGCACCTGTGTGTAACCCGACCATCTACTACCTGTCCGTCTCATCTTCCGATGGGATTTATCCCATTCCTGGCTGAGAACCTGGACGAGTAGAGGCACCTGGGTGGAACCCGACCATCTATTTCCTGTCTGTCTCATCTGCCAATGGGATTTCTCCCATACCTGGATGAGAACTTGGACGAGTAGAGGCACTTGGGTGGAACCCGACCATCCACTGCCTCTCCGTCTCATCTGTCGATGGGATTTCTCCCATACCTGGCTGAGAAACTGGATGAGTAGAGGCACCTGGGTGGAACCCGATCATCTACTGCCTGTCCGTCTCATCTGCCGATGGGATTTCTTTGATACTTGGTTGAGAACCTGGACGAGTAGAGGTACTTGGGTGAAAGTAGGGTAAATATCTCTATGTCATCTCTCCCTCTCAAGGAGGGACACATTCTCTTCTACTCCAAGTCTTCCACGAAAGTATTCAAACTTCATCCTGGGAAGAGGCTTGGTGAGAAATCTACAGTATGGTCATCTGTCGGAATATACTGTAACTCGACCGAACCTTTCTGCATCATATCACATATGAAGTGATACCGAATCTTTGAATGCTTCGACCTATCGTGGAATACATGATTCACTGACATTTGCAAACAACTCTGGTTATCACAATGAAAAATGGTTGGCTTTGCAATCTGGCCAAACAATCTTGCAAGGAGTTTATGAAGCCATACTTCTTCTTGGGCTGCTGTACTAGTAGGCATATACTCGGCCTATGCAGTACTGAGTGTTACTGAGTTCTGCTTCCTGCTACACCAGGAAATCACTACAGAACCCAAACCGAAGCGACATCCGAAAGTACTCTTCCTATCTGCAACACATTTGGCCCAATCCGAGTCTGTAAACCCCTGCAATCTGAAGTCACACTCTGAAGCATATCTCAGACCATATCCCACAGTGCCACGCAAGTATCTGAGCACATGTTTTGCAGCAATCCAGTGAATCTGCCTTGGCTCACACATAAACTGGCTGAGAGCATTCACAACAAAACATATATCTGGCCAGATACATCAAGGAGCCAATCTGCTGTCGATACATAGTGGGATCAATCAAATTTGAATCTGAAGCAGAATCCCTCAGCTTCTTCAAATTTGCATTCATCGGAGTGGCCATGGACTTGCAGTCCAACATCCTGAATCTCTTCAGAATATCTATGGTGTATTTTCCTTGACCTAGAAAAATATCCTTCTGCCTTTGCCATACTTCTAATCCCAAGAAGTAATGCATCAATCCAAGATCCTTCATTTCGAACTCAGAGGCGAGTTTCTTTTTACACCATACAATAAGTTTCTCATTTCCAGTGAGAAACAGGTCATCAACATAAAGGACCAAAATCAGTGGCTCATCATTCACAACCTTATAGTAAAGGTTGGGGTCTACATCACTCTGATGGAACTTCCACCCCATGGCTGAAGCAATAGCAATGATTGATCTGATGGAAGTACATCGAGCCACAGGAGCAAATGTCTCATCATAATCGACTCTCTCTTTTTTAGAGAACACTCTGGCAACAAATCTAGCCTTGTGTTTTTCAACGCTCCCATCTGCTCCATGCAAAGTCTGTTGTGCCCATGTAGGCCTCTTCCGGTCTATTGCAATATCTATGGGAACATCAACTGGCTCAACTGGATCAATGGAATCGATGAGTTCATCCTCTTCTGCCAACTCCCTCTGAACTGAAGGGGGAGATGATCTCATCTCCCTTGGTTCTAGCATTTCCTCATCATCGATCTCCATGTTTGATCCTCTGCCTTTCCTGACAACCATTTCTACTTCAAAGCACACATCCCTGCTTACTTCAATCTGTCAAGATCTTGGAAAGTAGATCCTTTATGTCTTTGAAGACTCACTGTATTCCACGAAAGTTCCCTTCTTTCCTGAAGGTTCTAATGTTGTCCTTTTCTCCTTGGGCACATGTATGTAGATTGGACAGCCAAAGATATGATGGTGGCCCACTCCTAGTTTCACTCCTGTGAAAGCTTCTTTTGAGGTCATCCTTCTAGTCTGAGGGTCATACTCCTAGAAGCTTCCTGCTGAATATCAACGGGATTCATGTGTCCACCACTTGTTCATCGGAACAAGTCTCATCATCCTTCTCTTGTAGGCCATATCACATGATCTTTTCCCTACAAGTCAAATCCCATCTGATGATTAGTGACATTGCATTATCAAATTTAACCAATGTCTATTTCAATGCAATGACAATAGTTTACACAGGCATCTTGGCTAAAACTTTAGCACAACAATCATAAACTTGTCTTCCAAACACATCTAGGAACTATTTAGATGTCTGCTATGTCCACTAGAACATGCCATCAAGAGTGTGCATGCTACAACAAAAAAAGTAATAAATAGGTAACTATTCCTAATAGTAGTTAATAATATTAAAATATAGTTTATGAAGAGAAGTGTCTCTTCAATATGTGATGGCCAAGCCATATTTAAGGCAACCATATCCTTTGTAATTTATCACCATCAATTATATATTATTATTTTATCAAATGGAGTTATTTTCCATTGGAGGATTATTCGCTTGAATAATCACTGAGTATATCCGGACACGGATATAGCATTGGTATCAGAGCCAGCCCTTCCTTGGGCCTCACTGATTTTGGTTTTTAACCAATACTATCAGAGTTTCTCTGAAACTATGCCTGTGGCCAACAAAATCAGATTTTCTGAAAACACCTGTTGCACTCACTCTCCATTTTCTTCATTCACCAACCTGCACTCTCTTCTACATGCTCTCTGCCTTTTTCCATCCTCTCCACTTCATATTCCCATCCTACTTGCCACGCTCCTCCCTTCGCTCCCACCTCCTTCTTCCACTACTCCCCTCCACCCCTGCGCCGTTCTCCCCACGCTACTTCCTTCTTCCCCTCCACCATGACAGCCCTCCTGCGCTGCCTCTCCCGCCTACTCCAACATCTCCCCAAACACCGCTCCTCCTTCACGCATCAACCTGAATATCCCTTGCCAACCTCACCACCTTTCTCCCCGCCAACCCCACCGTATTTCTCCCTTCCACCCTCGTTCCTGCGTTCTGTGACTGCCTCCCTCCTTCCCCCGTCCACTGTGCCCGTGTTCTGCTCGTCGCTGCAACTACCCTACATTGCGCCTCCACTTCTACGACGTCGCTTTCACCTCTCCCACGCTAGCATCCCACACGCCTGCAACTTCTCCCTCCTCAGCATCTCTCCAATCCACGAGCCACTTCCCTCTTCCAGTCAACCACCCTCCCCCCTTCACCTGCGCCTTCACCACTCGCTCGACCTTCCACTCCCTCAGTGCTTCTCTGTCACTCCCGCAGCCCTGCAACCCCTTTCTCCTGCCCTTCCTCCAGTCACCACCTCTCCTCATCCTAGCACCTCACCCCTGCACTTCACCTCTGCAATCACGCCGTCGCTTTCACCTCTGCCACGTCGGCATTCCACCACCGCCTGCAACTCCATCCTCGCCCTCTTGCATTTGGCAACCATTTAGGCTCCTTCAAACCCTAATTTCCAAAGCCAAAAAAAATAAAATTAAAATTATTATAATAATTTAAATATTTGGATTTAAAAAAAAAATATATAATAATAAAAATTTATTATTATTATACTATATCATACTTTCAAACCAAAATATTAATAATATTATTATTATTAAATTTTAATAATAATTATTATTATCAAAGAAAAAAAATCAATTCTTTTGAAATAAGAATTGTTTGAAGAAACAAAGCAAATTCAAGTTAAAGAAGACCAAGTCAAAGAAGACATTAAAGACAAAGTCCAAGCAAGACTCCTTATTATCAAAGAAGTCAAAGAACACTTATCATCGAAGAAATCAAGACAAGGACAATCATTTATCGTTGAAGAAGTCAAAGTAAAGGAAGGCTCATCAAGAAGTCGAGACACGTTAACGACAAGGATGACCAAATTTAAGAAAGACTCATCAAAGAAATCAAAGAAGATCATTCCACCGTCGAAGAAGACAGAAACCATGGAAGCCGATTTGCGAGAGAAATTAGAAACCAAGTTAAAGCACTATCGAAAAGACAATGAAGAATTACGAGACATTAATACACGATCATAAATAAAGATTGAACTACATAAGATACAAGAACGGTTCAATGAACAAACAATGTCCAACCAGAAAAATCACATAGAAAAATTATGTGCGCAAATCAAGGAATTAAAAGATGAGAGTGATTTCAATCAGAGGTTGAAAAATCAAGATATAAAGAAGGAAATAAATAATTACGAAGCAGAAATAATACGCTTGAACAAAATCGTTAGCGACAAAGATGAAGAACTAATGCAGTTACGACATAAATTAGAAAGTCAAGAATCAGAGGTCGGCCAGTGTCGACAACAGATTAAAGTTCTTCAACAACAAAATGACGACTCTAAAAAGACACATAAGTCTGAGATCACGAAGAGTAATAAAGCATTATCTAACAATGCTGAAGAAATTTTTAGACTAAGAAATCATAACAAGATACTAGTCACAAAAATTAAGAAGTTGAAAAATAGTCGGAAGATAGAACAATCTATGGACAACATTGGAGGGAAACTTCTAGAAAAGCAGGAAGAAAATAGTTGTATCAGAAGTCATAATGAAGATCTTAAGGAACAACTTAAGACATCTGAAGATGACAGAAAATTGCAAGTCGAATTGATTAAGAAGTTTCAAAATGATAATAGGCAGTTAGAAAACAAGTTGGAAAAGATACAGAACAAAAAATTAAATCCTCAAGAGACGAAAATACAACTTCCAACTCAGATCAATGCTCTAAAGGTGACATTCGTAAACGAAAATGATATCGCGAAAGTTCCCTATCGACACCCCAACCATAAAAACCGATATTTGAAAAAGTGGGAAATGTCGAAAGATAATGGTACTAATGTGATCAAATCTCCCGACGACACATCAGTTGGGAATCCCATCAGTCTACAACAAATCAATTTGGGATGGATTGATCCGTCCACATATCGGAAGTTATGCTCTACACTTAGCAGTTCGTATCGACATGTTTCAGCGGCCACGACATTGCAAAGAATAGTGCGACAAAATTATAAGGCTTTGAGGATAAAGCCTCTCTAAGAGAGTGGCAATGCTACAACAAAAAAAGTAATAAATAGGTAACTATTCCTAATAGTAGGTAATAATATTAAAATATAGTTTATGAAGAGAAGTGTCTCTTCAATATGTGATGGCCAAGCCATATTTAAGGCAACCATATCCTTTGTAATTTATCACCATCAATTATATATTATTATTTTATCAAATGGAGTTATTTTCCATTGGAGGATTATTCGCTTGAATAATCACTGAGTATATCCGGACACGGATATAGCAGTGCACTACTCTAAGCATGCATGAAGGAGATATCATCTAGACTAGCTCCATCATGTGTTCATGGAATGTTGTGTAGCTCATATGCATAACAAATACAACGATAGCCTATGGTACATCAAAAGTAAATGAAGTGTAAAAACTTCTTAATGTCCGTAAATGTTCTAGAATGCCCACAGATACTTCGAATCCCACATTTTGATAAGAATAGTATATTGATAAATGATTGGTGGTTTTACAATTTACATTTGATTGGATTTTATAAGCGCAATGTACCTTTTCGTAGAAAACATGACTCTTGACTTATAATTGTTTTATTATTAACAATTAATATTAATTGCTATCTTATTACTATGATGTTATATATATATTTTTACATAACATTTCCTTCCCCTTAAGGGAAGCTTTGTCCTCAAAGTTTTGTTTACTGAAGGACTTATCAATTATTTTTGTTTGTAACATCTTCTTATGTCTCTTTGAACTCGTAACTCCGACATTTGACGAACATGGCGATATAATTTTCGAATCCTTGAACTGAAATGTCGCATTTCCTCGGAAGTGATACATCCAAGATTTACTTTCATCGGAGCTGACTATTGGTTGCCTTGCTGGATAAATATTCCTTTTTTTTGTTCGTGTCTGACGTCATAACTTCATTTTTTATGTTCATTTTGACCCTGTCGTTGGTCAAAATGACGTTTATAATTGGGGTGTCGATAAGGAGTTATTGTTGTATGTTTTTCTGCTGGATTGACTTCTTTTTGAACTGTGACAAGGACTGGATTTATTTCCTCAACTTGACTTTGTTTTCCGGATAGTTTGGATGCTTCCTTCTTGATTTGCGCACTCTGAATCTCCTCTAACCTTTCGTCTTGCGACTTTTTGTCCTCTTTTAACTTCTCGATCTGTTCTTCTAGCTCTTGATTAAGACTTCTTAAGCTCTGGTTTTCTTCTTTCTTTACTAGTATTCTTCCTTCAAGTTCTTCATTGGAATGTTCCTTCTTTTGACTATTTTTCAACTTTTTAATCTTTGTAATTAATGTTTTGTTATGATTTCGTAGTCGACTTAGTTCCTCGGTATTGCTTGATAACGTATTGTTGATTTTTGTAATTTCCAACTTATGTGTCTTCTTAATGTTGTCATACTGTTGTTGGAGTTTTTCCTTCTGTTGTTGATGTCGACATCTCTCTGATTCTTGATTTTCTAGCTTTCTCTAGGCTTGCGTTAATTCAGTATCTTCATCCATGATGAGCTTGTTTAAACACTTTGTCTTCTTCAAAGTCATTATCGCTTCTATAAGGTGATTCTTCGACATTTTTGAATTTTCTGATTTTGTCTTCCAGGTTTTGATCTTGGCTTCTTGTCTTCTTTGATTTTGTCTCCTTCCCTTCGATAACTGAGGACTACACAGAATGTGTAGTAATCTCTTGATGTGTTCCCTTTTTTTTTAAGTCCTTCTTTGACTTGATGATTTTTTTTGTATTAATTAATAATTGTAATGACAATTATTAAATAATTATTATTATTATTAATAAAAATAATATTAAATTTTTTCAAATAATTAAAATTAACTATTATAATAATACATTATTACTTTATATAGTCTTTTTTTTTAGATTTAAGGATAAAAGTCTTTAAATATAATAACTAATTATTATATTTAATAATTCAAATTTTATTTTTAATAATGATATTAATATTATTAATAAAGTTTTATTAATAATATATCTTCCTTTTTTTTATTATATCACTTCTATTATAAATGTTCGAACCGGAAAACAAAACCATATATTGGTTTTATAAAACTGTTCTAGTTTTATAAAACCATGTTCTTGTTTTCTTTAACTTTTCTCTTCTTACTTTCCTCTCTTTTAATCTTTCTTTCTTCCTTTTACTTCTTTTTTACTTCCTTTTTCTTTTTCTTTTTTACTTTTTTTTTTACTTCTTCCTTTTTTTTGTTTATACTTTTTTGGGCCAAGGGCCTAATTTTTGGACAAGGTCCTAGATTTTAGGGAAACCCAAAAATGATGGCCAGAAGCCTCGATCAGCAACGCAACTCTGAAACCACTTGAAGTGTAAAAACTTCTTAACGTCTGTAAATGTTCTAGAATGCCCACAGATACTTTGAATCCCACAATTTGATAAGAATAGTATATTGATAAATGGTTGGTGGTTTTACAATTTACATTTGATTGGCTTTTATAAGCCCAATGTACCTTTTTGTAGAAAACATGACTCTTGACTTATAATTGTTTTATTATTAACAATTAATATTAATTGTTATCTTATTACTATGATGTTATATATATATATATATATATTTACATAACAGGAAACTATATCAACTGCTCAACACACTTCTTGATAGATCTACATATAATTTGACATGTATAAGACAAACAGATCTATGTGAGCAATAAAAACAAATACTTATCTCTTATTGTTTTTGTGTGTGGGCTCCCACTACCTTCTTGTGGGAACCATGAGAGACCTTTGTTCTTGTAGTCTGGATCTTTATATCTCCTCAACATATGGAGAACTAAAAGAACAACTTTGAATGATCATTATTCCTTGACTTCTTGTGAAGGTGGTCTTCTTCGGCTTCTAGATCTGGGACCTTCTCATTGACAAACTGCAAGAGATCATTTTCTTCTAGTAAGAGAAGAACCCTAGAATTCCAAGAGATGAACTTGGAAGCCCCTTCTAGACGATCTTCAACCTTCATTCCAATCATCTTTGACTGCAGATCTGGACCAAAAACCCTAGTAGGAGGTAGGTCAAAAATGAAAGTTGGATTCTTGGAAAACTGAATCCACAGGGGGATGCACCCTAGCAAGGCGAGTTGAGGAAAGGTGGGGCTGAGCCAAAACTGTGGAGGAAGTAGGTAAAAAAGTGAAACCCTAATTTCTCTTGTAGTTGTAGAATTAGGTCAAAAATTGAAAATTCTCAGAATTGAATTCTACCTTCACCAAAAGATGTGCCCTCCTTAGAGCAAAATTCCCAAGGCTCTTTTTCTTCCAAAATGTTGAGTGATGGCCTTGAAAGATGAAACCCTAGTTCCGGGAATGGCTTCTTCTAGTACCCGCTCTGATACCATGTTAGTGTTTCATACATTTACAACATAATAATTCAATTGTATAAATTCAATAGGATCACTAGAAGAAAGACAAAGCACAGAAACAAGAACACGAGAATTTATCCTGGGAAACCCAATCGAGAGAAAACCCAACAATCTTTGTATAGAGATGAATAATTCTAAGAACAGAGTACAAAGATGAGAGAGAGAAAGTAGAAAGTCTCTCTAACCAAAAACCCCAAAAATAAGCTTCTCCTAGTTGCAGGTGCGAGCTCCTCTCCAAGTGATGCGAACTTGTTGTGTGTGAGAGAATGAACAAACGAGGCATACAGCCTCTCTATTTATACACATGCAAAAATGACTTTTTCTCTTTCTGGGCCGACCTGACTGGGGCAGTTCTGCCCATTGTTTGGGGCAGACTTCCCACTGTTTTGGGGCAGTTTACCCATTGGGCCGACTTGTCTAATCTGACAGGGCCGACTTGTGTTGGGGAAATATAAAAATACATTTAATAATTATTTTCTTTACTTAATTTTCTCCCCAAGGTTTACATTGATTCTTTCAAGGGTTTACATGATTAATTACATCAAGATCAACTCCCGTAGGAGGTACAAATAATTACAATAGAATATAATAAGAATAAATTCCGAAGTTGCACAAAATCCAACACCATTTCCATGAGATACACTTCTTGACTATGTTGTAGGAAACTCCATCTCGAGTGTCGTACCTGTACTGGAAACTCGTTGAAACGCGGGTACTGGTAAGAAACACCGCCGAAACGACGCTGGTTGTACCGTATGACGTTTCACGATTTGGAAACACCGTACAGTACGGCTTGCGGCGTTTCATCTGTTTTGCATGTCGTACAACGCGTGTCGTTTCATTTTTTTGGACTCGTGGGGCCCCAATGTACACCTGTTTTTTTAATTAATTTTTAATTAACCTAAATGATAAATCCTATTTAGAAGCATCTAAAATCCTAAACTAAACTCTATATAACAAAGTTCATCTAATAAACTATTCACAATTGTTTTGAGAAGAGCGTAATTCCAAAAGCTAGCGAGATTCCATTTCATTTTTTTACTATTTGTGCTTCGGATTTTCTTGCAGCCGTACAACAGAGGCTAAGGTGAGTGTGATTCCATTTTGTTTTTACTGTTTGTGCATTGGATTTTTTTTGCAGCTGTACAACAGGGCTATTTTTTTATTGTTTGTGCCTTGGCCTTTGCTTGCACCCGTACAACAGGGGCCCGAGACATCTATAAAGGTTGTTTTTGGATGTAAAACCTCATCTACAAAGGTTGTTTTTGGATGTAAAGCCTCATCTAATAAAGGCTCAGTTAATAAAGATGTGTTTTTCCTTCTAAATTGTTGTTTATTTGTCTCATTCTTATTTTTTTACAAAACGAGGTATTTTAAAATAATATATAAATATATATATTTTTGTATTTTATAGATACGACGTTTCCCCCGGCGTACCCATTTTGGGGGGGTCACGTTTCTAGGCGTCCCCGTTTCGGAAACTTGGAAACTTTTCCATGTTTCGTGCAAATTAGATTCTTGATACTAACACAAGAACTGCCAAATAGAATCAAATCACGATTCTCAACACACCTTGTTGGGAAGTGTTACGATGGTACTAGCACCAACACGCCTGTAGAGGTACCCCAGGGGGAGGGTGTCTTTTTTCTAACTAGGAGGGGTGTTTAGCCAGCTTATTCTGAGGTGGGTGTTGTTGTGACTAAATATTGTTCTAGTCTATGTGTGTTTATTTATTTTTTATTTTTTAAAACAAATTCGGTTTCTTTCGGATTTTAGTTTTTGGTTTATGTCAATTTTATTATTAATTTTATTTCACTTTTAATATATTTTATTTGTTTTTATAACAATTTTGATTTATTTTTATTGATGTTCTTTTGGCCTATTTAGTATTATATATCTTTTGAAGTTTGAAGAGCTCATATTTAAAGTTATCCTAGGTTTCATGTTAAGATTTAATAGCAGCATTACATTCCATTTCACAATAATAGCATATACAGGATCACTGAAGAAACAACAAGCACAGCATAAACACAAGAGACAGAGATTTATCCTGGGAAACCCTCATGGGGTAGAAAACCCAGCAAAGCTTCCTCAATATAGATGACCAGCAATATACAAAGATGAAACCCTGAGACATGATCTCCTCCTCCACAATAGCAGACCTCTCCTCCACAAGTGCGCTATCCTCAAGTGAGTGAGTGTGTTAAATGAGGAACACACCTCCTCTATTTATACACTACACTGACATGTATTTTACACAGGTACACGTAGGCTCGTATTTAACCAATGGGTTAAATACCCCACTACAACTGACTGGGCCGACCCCTCTAGGGTGGTCTAATGACCCTTTGACCCACATAACACATACAGGGCCGACCCCCACTAGGGAAGTCTAATAACCCGAGTTACCACATTCCGACGGAGGAATAAACATGTCCGGATATACAATAAGATCTTCACGGAGGAATGAAACATCTCCGGAATAATAAAGTACAAATATAATATTCTTTGAAGTTACAATATCTCAACACTCCCCCTTAACGAGAAGGATATTATAACAACATCTGCACAAGCAAGGAGTCATCAACATCATACATGATACATCTATAAATCATTGGAAGCTTTCTCAACATCATTAGTAACTCAAGTAGTTACTGGAACATCTTCAATACTGGAACATCGACATCTTCAGTATTGAGTCTTTATCTTTTGTAGCACTTGAACAGCTACAACAATATCATCATCTGGATCCTCACGATTATCGTCATCACACGATCATCAGCATCGTCATCTCACGATCATCAACATCGTCATCACACGATCATCAGCATCGTCATCACACGATCATCGGCATCAGCATCGTCATCACACGATCATCAGCATCGTCATCACACGATCATCAGCATCGTCATCACACAATCATCAGCATCGTCATCACACGATCATTAGCATCGTCAACACGATTGTCAGCATCGTCATCAATACATGTATCCATAACAATACAAGTATCCACATCATTAGTACAAGTATTCATGCCAATACAAGTATACATATCATCAATACAAGTATCCATACTGATACAAGTAATCATGTCATCAATACATGTATCCTACCGATACAAGTAACCACATCATCAATACAAGTATCCATACCGATACAAGTAACCACATCATCAATACAAGTATCCTACCGATACAAGTAACCACATCATCAATGCAAGTATCCTACCGATACAAGTAACCACATCATCAATGCAAGTATCCTACCGACACAAGTAACCACATCATCAATACAAGTATCCTACCGACACAAGTAACCACATCATCAATACAAGTATCCTACCGACACAAGTAACCACATCATCAATACAAGTATCCTACCGATACAAGTAACCACATCATCAATAAAAAAATCACTTTCTCGAAGACCATTCGTCTACGGATCAATTCAAGGACCAAAGTCCGGGGATGATACAATCCCCACTTCTCGGAGACCACACGTCTACGGATCAATTCAGGGACCGAAGTCCGGGGATGATACAATCCCCACTTCTCGGAGACCACACGTCTACGGATCAATTCAGGGACCGAAGTCCGGGGATGATACAATCCCCACTTCTCGGAGACCACACGTCTACGGATCAATTCAGGGACCGAAGTCCGGGGATGATACAATCCCCACTTCTCGGAGACCACACGTCTACGGATCAATTCAGGGACCGAAGTCCGGGGATGATACAATCCCCACTTCTCAGAGACCACACGTCTACGGCTCTCTTTAGGACTGAAAGTCCAGGGATGATCCAATCCCCTCAACTGTCCACTAAGGACTTCATTCTCGGAGACCTCACGTCTACGGCTCTCTTTAGGACTGAAAGTCCAGGGATGATCCAATCCCCTCAACTGTCCACTAAGGACTTCATTCTCGGAGACCTCACGTCTACGGCTCTCTTTAGGACTGAAAGTCCAGGGATGATCCAATCCCCTCAACTGTCCACTAAGGACTTCATTCTCGGAGACCTCACGTCTACGGCTCTCTTTAGGACTGAAAGTCCAGGGATGATCCAATCCCCTCAACTATCCCCTAAGGACTTCATTCTCGGAGACCTCACGTCTACGGCTCTCTTTAGGACTGAAAGTCCAGGGATGATCCAATCCCCTCAACTGTCCACTAAGGACTTCATTCTCGGAGACCTCACGTCTACGGCTCTCTTTAGGACTGAAAGTCCAGGGATGATCCAATCCCCTCAACTGTCCACTAAGGACTTCATTCTCGGAGACCTCACGTCTACGGCTCACTTTAGAACATGTGTTCAAGGATGATACAATCCCTCTTCTTTCTCGTCAATACATCTCATCATCAAAAGCATGTATTCTCATCAATACATCTATCATCAAAAGCATGTATAAGTATTCTAAGTATAAGAGTCCTAAATCTAAATATTTCTAAGCATCTAGGTGTAGAGAACAGGTTACCTCATCATCGACCTTGTTGTTCGATGAGACAATCTCATCATCAATGACTATACTACTCCCCCTTTCGAGGAGGGTCCTTTTGAACTACACCAAGCTTGTCTTGGAAGTATTCAAATTTCACCCAAGACAGAAGTTTGGTAACTTCTTCACTTGAGGTAGAGGTTTGGTTAGTACAACGGTAACCTGTTACAAATTCAAACTTTATAGTTCCTTTCTGTGTCATATCTTGTTAGTTCCCTATGTTCTTTGACTTATCATGGAACACTAGAATCTATGTCATCCTGATACAACTCTATTTATCACATAGGATCATAGTTGGTTCTATCTCTAAGTCAAACAATCCTGAAGCCAAACTTCTTCACAACAAGTAGAGCAAGCAGCCATATATTCCTCTTGTGCTGAGAACCACACTAGACTGCTTCCAGCTAAACCACGAGATCATGGATAATCCCAAACAATAACATCCTCTCGATGTGTTCTTCCTGTCTTCCCAAACTGCATCTGAGTAGCCATCTGAAGTCATGATCTCCAAGATAGCATAGATCAAAGTCTATCGTATCCTTTATGTGCCTCATCACATGCTTTGCAACTATCGGGTGAACACATCTAGTTTCCACTAGATACTGACTCAAGGTGTTCACAACAAAGCATATATCTAACCTAGTATATGTTAGATACATCAATGACCCAATAATTTGACTGTACAGAGTTATATCCACTAACTCTGATGAGTCATCTCCTAACAGCTTCAAGTTGGAACCCATAAGAGTGGCCATTCCAACATATCAAGATTTCTCAGCATACTTTCTCTGGTTGAGAGAGATTCCTTCTGAGACTTTCCATACTTTTAGACCTAGAAAGTAATGCATCAATCTGAGATCTTTCAATTTCATTTCTACAGTCATCTATCTGTGCCATCTCTCATCAGATGGGTCTATTGAGATGAGCCTCAACATCATTCGAACTCTGTGGTGAGTTCCTTCTTGCATCCATGTCATATGTGTATAGAAGCCATATTCAACCTTGTAGCAAAGGTTGAGATCCACATCACCCATGCTGATCATTAAGCTCATCAATTGATTATCGATCCTGGGAACCCATATAGAACCTGATTCACACTTCTTCTTTAATTACACCATTAAGAGAATGGTCTTATCTTAGCCACTTGGAGCAAACATCTCATCATGATTCTCTTCCTCTTTCTAAGAGAATCTTCTAGCCATGAGCCTTCTATATTTTGTTTGATTTGTAAATCTTCTTGTTGAACATCCATTGCTTGTTCAGTGTTCATCATTCATCATGATCTTTCCTACAAATCAAAATTAAGTACAGGATTAGTAATACTTCATAATCATCAAATCATATTGACATGGTAACCTATTATGCATACAGATATCATTTACATAGTTATGCAACTAATTTGACCAATACTTTGGCACAACACTTTCCCATATCCTGTATGCATACAGTGGCTATCTAGATGCCTTCCATCTCTACCAGAACATACTATCGAGAGTGTGCACAGCTCTCAGCATGTCAGCAAAGAGGTTTCATTCTAGACAAGCAACAATGGAATGTTTGTCCAACTTACCAATCATATGCACATTAGTAATATACTGTTCAATGCTCTATGAATGTTTACACTCAGCATCATATATTCTAGGAATACAAATATGCAAACAACCTATTACAGGCAATATCATTACTATTTCAAATAACAACTCAAATACTTATCTTTTATGTTTGTGTGGTTGCCTCCCGCTTGATCTTCTGTATATCTTTTGAACTTCTATTCATTCTGTACCACTATGCATGTTCAAGTGTCATCCTCATGATCTCATACACAAACATACACCCATTAGTATGTTCTAAATGTTATCAAAACATTATAGTTCTAAATAATCTTGAAAATGTATAGTCATGATTATAGTTAATAAACATTAGTATTCAAGATTTCAGGGAAGTCTTCTTTTACTCATGCATATTATCAATCAAGATAAAAGACATAATATGCATAATCCCTTGATTACTAACTTTATGAATAAGCATAGCCAATCATACCAAGTATACTTATATAAGGGATCCTAACACAAGGTAAGATTCATGGGAAACATACCTGGATTAGTATACCTACTTAGTTATGTACAACATACCTAAACAATCTCTTCAATGATTTAGAGATCCTGAGCTAGAACCTGCATGTCTCATAGGTTAAGCATAATATAACAAAGTCATACATACCTCGTAAGTAGAACAAATATTATGGATGAGTCTTTGTCTTCATGTTTTCATGGTCATGGAACCTGATTTGTCTTTTGTGATGTACCTGTATCTTGTTAGCAGACAACATCAACCTCACACAACATCATAATGCATTAGTACAATCATATAGCCCTAATCAATGAATGTCTTTGATCATTCACATGCATTCATATTGTTACTAGGGTGATAAGACAATTCTAACATTAATCAAGATTGTACTAGTAAATAACATGAAGACAAAACACATTATGAACTTAATCAAGAATCAGATTTCAAGACATACCTGAACCTCCTTAAGTCATACCTGTCGAGACTTCTTGTAGTCTTCTTATGTAAGGCCTTAGCCTCAACTCCCCCTGAAACTTGATCTGGAGCTTGATTAGGGTTTGCTGGAGAAACCCTAAAAATTCAATCTTTGACTTTCCCACTTCCGAATGAATGGAAGGATGTGTCTTGCTGGGTTGATCAAACTAGCATACTTCAATTTTGAAATCTCCAAAATTTGACCCCTCAAAATTGCCTTTGAAACTTTTGGATCTTCTGGATAGGATCCCGAACTAGGGTTTGATGAAGCCCACCCTTCTTCTCAATGAAAAGGTTTGATCCAAGGCTCTAAACTCTTTTTTTTTTTTAGGAGCTTCTAGCCGTGGTTACAGACTTCAAAAATTCCAACTTTTGTTAAAGCCCTAATTTTCCATCTTTCCGATCAAGATCCCAAGCTAGGGTTTAATCAAGCCCGGTCTTCTACCCAACCAAAAAATTCGATCTTGGTCTCTAAATTTCAATTTTCCTGAGTAGCATTCAGCCATGGATTCCAATTCCAAGAATTCTAACTTTCTCCGAAACCCTAAATTTCGGAAGCCATGAATAAAGGTGCTCCAAAAATAATTCTGTTTTGACAGAAATATGTACCTGATTGTTTCTGCCATAACTCTGAAATTTTTGCTCCACAGGGTCTGAAACCTTTTTTCTGCAGTAGCCTGACCTGTCATCTTTCCATCCTGACAGGTCTGACCTCAATTGGGTCTTCTGAGAGAGAGTTATGCCAAGTGTCGCAACGTGACCTGTTTATGGGATAAAACAGGAGAGCGAACTTGTACGGAATGCCACGTGTCACTGTTTGAACTTCGGCCTCTGAAAACTTTTCCTGAGATAGCTCGACCTGTTATCTTTCCATCCTGACAGGTCTGACCTTAATTGGACTCTCTGAGAGAGAGTTATGCCAAGTGTCGCAACGTGACCTGTTTATGGGATAAAACAGGAGAGCGAACTTGTACGGCGTGCCACGTGTCACTGATTCACCTTCGGCCTTTGAAAAAGTTTCCTGAGATAGTACAGTCTGTGTACTACCTGTCACTTTTTACGAAATTTTATTTGGAGCTTCCTAGCCCAAGTTATGACCTTTTTTCCAAGGTCACCTGATTTTGACTGAGATCTGGAAGAGGCAGAAACCCTAACTTGTACTGATCATAACTCACAAAGAACAACGAATCTGAGGGTGCCCTTTGGACACAAGGTACCTGGAGATTTAATCTTCGTCCTGTAACAATTTCAGATCCGAAAACTTCGCCAAAACGGATTTATAGCGAAAGTGCTACGATGACTGGTTTTTGCTATGTAAAACCCTAACCTTCAAATTGTCGTAAGTAAAGCAAGTGTCGTTAGTGCCATACCTTGTCTTCCTTCAGGTTAGCTCTGATACCATGTTAAGATTTAATAGCAGCATTACATTCCATTTCACAATAATAGCATATACAGGATCACTGAAGAAACAACAAGCACAGCATAAACACAAGAGACAGAGATTTATCCTGGGAAACCCTCATGGGGTAGAAAACCCAGCAAAGCTTCCTCAATATAGATGACCAGCAATATACAAAGATGAAACCCTGAGACATGATCTCCTCCTCCACAATAGCAGACCTCTCCTCCACAAGTGCGCTATCCTCAAGTGAGTGAGTGTGTTAAATGAGGAACACACCTCCTCTATTTATACACTACACTGACATGTATTTTACACAGGTACACGTAGGCTCGTATTTAACCAATGGGTTAAATACCCCACTACAACTGACTGGGCCGACCCCTCTAGGGTGGTCTAATAACCCTTTGACCCACATAACACATACAGCGCCGACCCCCACTAGGGAAGTCTAATAACCCGAGTTACCACATTCCGACGGAGGAATAAACATCTCCGGATATACAATAAGATCTTCACGGAGGAATGAAACATCTCCGGAATAATAAAGTACAAATATAATATTCTTTGAAGTTACAATATCTCAACATTTCATCCTTATGATCTAACTCTTGTTTTGGAAGCCATTTTCTAAAAGAAAGAATATGTATAAAGGAGATTCTTGTAGCGCAAAGCCCAGGGTTAATGCTAAAAGGTGCTACAAGAACCTAAAATCATTGAAAGAAGTGTTGATGATCGTGGCTGTCCTTAAAAGAATGCGGGAAGCTTCCAATCACCTGTTAAAAACATAATCCTGGAGGTTCAGAGCCCTAATGCCTAATCATGACAAGTTTATGAGAGTGTACAGAAATCATTAAGATAATCGTGGTTTGAGTTAACACGATTCTAATGCTTTTTGGTTTATTTGAAAATAATAACCCTATCTGTCACACGTTGTTTCGGGTATTAACTTTGTTGCTGCAGAAAAGAAGTTGAGTCTTTCTTGGAAGTTTCTTGACGAAATACATAACCTAGTTACAGTGTCGAGATGAAGAAAAGTGGAAAGACTAATAGATATGAACCTATGGATACCAATTGGGCAAGTGAATTTCCTCAGTGTGTAGAGTTATTTGAAAGGGCAGGATGGTTCAATTTCTTTGAAAGAATCACAAGTTTTAATCCAGAAGTATCATATCGATTTGCACAGAGTTAAGATAAAGATATGGTGACATTTGATTCTCTTAAATTTGAAGTGACAGAAGAGTTGATTGCAGAGGCTACAGGCATATCAAGAGATGGAGAGCTGTGGTTTAAGAAGATTCCATTCAGTTTCGACCCAAAAGATTTCTTGTTACCAGAGACCAAAGCCCTAAATTGGAAAAACGGAATTCAGCTGGATAAGTTTAAACCCGAATGGAAGGAAGTTCTTAAAATTTTGATGAACTACATCACATGTGAAGGGAGATTTTCTCTGGTTTTCCAATATCATATCATATTTTTACAACATTTGAACCAGCAGGCAAAGATAAATTTACCTTTTTTCTTCTTAAAAAGTCTTCGAAAGATGTCTAATAGAATCAAAGAGCATACAGATCATACTCGCCAGTCTGTTTTTCATCATGGGTTAATAAAATTAATTATATGCACAATATTGCAGAAGAAGGGTAAAAGTTGGAACCATTTCCTGTAATGGTCAAGTTTTTCCAACAAGCAAGAACACCAAATCAAGAAAAGCTTGATGAATAAGCATTCAGTGCTGTCAAAAATGTCAGTAAGGAGTTAGTTGATGAGATGGTACAGGATACTGTTCAAGAAGAATCTTTGAATCAAGATTTTGAAAGACTCGTTGATGAGGTCGAAAAGGAATTAGTTGAGGGTAATCAAGAACCTGCTCTGGAGAATGAAGAAAACAAGCAAAAGACTGTTATAAAAACCGAGTCTCACATGTGCATAGGAAAGCACAACAAAGGTTCTTCTTCTGGCTGAACCAAAAGGTCAAAGTTTGCAGTCAAACAAAAAACTTCAAGAAAAATCTCTTACACAGGAAGTAGGGGTCTAATGGAGACCAAAGACCAGAGAAAAGAACAAGTTCAGACTAGGTATGAAAGAAATCTTAAATCCTAAGTTGAAAAAGGAAAAGATTATAGTAATTGAGGATTCCTCGACTGATGAGGAGGTGGAAGGTGAACAAGTGATTAACTCTCAACAAATTTGTATTGAAGAAGAGCATTCAGGTTTATTAGAACCAGTACAAGACAAAGTTTTAGAGAAACCACTTTCTACTTGCTTTGAACAAGGTATGACTTCCAAGTGTCCTTTTGCACAAGAAATAGTCAAAGATAACGAAGAAGATGAGTTCATCTTTAAGAAGTTTGACATTCCTTGGTTGTCAGGAGAAGGTTTTACAGTACAGGGAGATATAAAAATAGACTCAGAAGTCGACCATCTCAAGAAAACTTTAGAGCAGCATAAGTACCAGATTGGTTTTCTTAATGAGACCAATAATAGATTGATGAGCACAAATAAAATACTTAGAGGAGATTTGGATGATATCAATATACATTATCAGGAGCTGATAGTTGTGTCCAAAGAAGCTGTGAGAAGAAAATGACAGATGCAGAATCAAGCTGAAGAGCTAAACCAGAAAGTTCAAAAGTTTAACCAGCAGAATGTAGTATTACTAGAAAGAATCAGAACCCTGGAAGCAGAACAAGAACGAAGCAAGAAGCGTTCAGTTGCTTTAGAAGGAGTTAGTATGTTAGTTGAAGCTGCCAAGAATTTGTAAATACTTTCTAGTAGCCAGATGCCCATAAGTTTAAAGTAATTCTAGTTAATAGTTTTGTTATCTTTAAAAGTATAACTACTCTTGTAACTATTTCGAAACTCAAACCTAAAAAATCAGTTTTGATAGTTGTGTAACTGGTTAAGTTTGAAAGAAGATAAAAGTAGAGAAAGAAATGAAGACAGGGTTCGAATTTTGGCTCAAGGAAGAGGCTGTATAACGATATATCTCAAACTAAGATTGATGATTCTTATGTAAGTTTTAAGACTGATACTGATATATACATACTTAAAGGCCCTTTTTTTGTCTCATGCTGATTTCGTTTTGAATCTGTTTGATTACTCAAATGTATAATTTCATTTCTTGATGAAAGTATTTTATCTTGTAAATGCTTATATTTTGTGAATGAAATGAGCATGCTATTAATGTTTTTGGTTTATATTGTTTGTGATAACAACCCAGTTTTTATTATACTTTTATGATTTAGTATTTGTGTTTTGTTTGTAGATGATTTTCTTTCTTGATGATAAATTTTCAAACCAAAATTATAAAAAATCCTTTCATATTTACTTATTATTATGAGATTGTTCTAGCTTGTTCTTGTAGTAGTCTGAGAACAAATTCTAGCACAAACATCTTTGGCGCCGTTGCCGGGGACGGAAGTGAAGTTTCATCTTTCCTGGGATATTTTTGTTGTTCTGATTTTGAGGTGAACATAACCAGAAATTTTTTATTTCAAGACTACAGTTCACCAAGGTAGTATTTCACAGTGGCTTCCAAGAGGTCTGGGACTAGAGGGAAGCCCACTTCACCTTTACATCCAGGGGTGTCAGATCTAGAAAAGATTTTAAAGAAAGTTAAGCGAGAGTTACATAATCCTTCTTTTGGAAGATCTAAATCTTCTCTATTATTACTTTCTCTTGGACAATCACAGTCTTTATCTTCATTTCTATATTCTGAACCAAAATTAGAAGAGACAGATATTCAAGCTTTTATCAATCCATTGTCTCCTAAAAAACTCAAAACTAAGTTATTTCCCTTGTTTCAGTCTAAAGTTAATATTCCTGCCATTCAGATTTCTTCAGTCAAAGCTAGTAAATCTTTGTCCTCAAGCAGTCAGAATACTTCTAACATGGCTGACAACAGCTTGATAAGATGGATAGGATGGTAGCAGTTAGGTATGCTCCTTTGGTACTTCCCCAACCTTTAAATGCCCTTCCAGGAGGCGACTATCAAAAATATTTGCCTAGGTTTAATGGGCAAGGAGATATAACTGCAGAAGAACACTGGACTGCATTTTTGAGTGATGTTGATAATCAAAGTATAGAAGCAAAGGATGTGTGGATGAGAATGTTTGTGCAAAGTCTAGATGGTGATGTTAGAAAATGGTTCAGGGAGCTACCAGCAAATTCAATAACACTTATAGAGGAGTTACAGGATTTATTTATGAGGCAATGGGGGGATACAAAAGATCACACATATTATATTACTGAGTTTGCAGCTTTAAAGAGAAAACATGGTGAAACTATAGCTGACTTTTCAAAACACTTCAACAAGATGTATGGTAGAATTCCAGTTGAAATTAAACCTTCAGAAACTTTAGCTAAGTTGACATATGCAAATGCTTTTGATCATGACTTTTCTATGCACTTGAGAGAGAGGAGAGCTATAACATTATTGAATATGCAAGAAGTTGCTCTGGAGGTGGAGTCCAATATTCTGGCTTCTAATAGACTTAAGGAGTAGTTAGACCATCAGATTCATGATCGAAAGGGTAAGAATGTTGTTTTGCCTGCAACTTATACATCAAAGAAGGAAGAAAGTCAATTAGAGGAGATGAGTAAGATTATTAAAAGTTTGACTGCAAAAGTGAATAGATTGGAGTTGGAGAAAAGTTAAAATGAATCCTTTCAAAATGGAGAAAGAAATCCTAATCCTCATTTTCTCTTCTTTCCTTCTGAATATCATTATTTCTTCTTTGCCCCTCCTTTTCAAAATAATTTTATAGAAGAGGTTGAGCGGGTGGAAGATCTACAATATGAGGATGATTTAAATCAGAATTTAAACTTTTTTGGGGAGTTATCATATGAAGGTTTTATAACTTAAAGCAGCTATCAGAATTCTAATCATTCTGATTCATATGATAATCATGAAGGAAGTGATAATCATCCTCAAATTTCAGATAGTATATGTCAGACTGATCCAAGAAAATCTTATAACTTGAGATCAGGCCATAAGCAAGTTGTTCAAATTCCAAAAAAGAAGGTAGTCCCACATGCTAAACAGTTGCTTAATCAAACTCAGAAAAGAAAGCAGGATCAAACTGATCAAACCAAAACAGCAGAAATTGAAGAAACCAACAAAAATGTACAGACTTTTAACTTTGAGAATGAATTATGCAAGGTCAAAGTTCCAATACCATTGACTGAGTTAATGAAGACTCCATGTTTTAGGGATTCAACATGCAAGTTATTAAATGTTCCTGTCAATTCTTCTTCTTCAGATACTGTGAATCTACAAGAAGAGAATCCTACTATTATTATTGGCTCTGCTTTTCCTGAAAATCTTGAAAATGCTTCAAGTTCTCCCCCACCTTTTTATGTAACTTTAACTGTTCATGACCAGATGATTCACAATTGCCTTCTAGATTCTGGAGCTTCACATAATTTAATGCCTAAAGCAGTCATGGAGGCCCTTGGATTGAGTGTCACAAAACCATATCATGATTTATTTGCATTCGATTCCAGAGCTGTAAAATGTTTAGGAGTAATAAAAGACCTTGTGGTTAATTTGTTTCAATTACCAATGAAGAGTGTTATAATGGATGTGGTAGTTGATGACATATCTCCTAAGTTTGGCATGCTACTCTCAAGGTCCTGGGCAAAGAAGGTAGGAGGTACATTACAGATGGACTTGGGATATGCAACAATTCCAGTGTTTGGTGGAGAAAATAGAAGATTGTATAGGGAATTATAGTATGCTTTTATAGTTATAGATGACAAGAATCCAACCAATCATCCCCTTTACTCAGTAGATGAAGAATTGGGTTCTTGTATGCTTCATTTTAGTAATGAAAGTACAATTGGGTTGCTGCAGGTTGAAAAAGAAGAATCAGTCAAAACCACTATTGAACAAAAAGATGAGTTGTGGCAAATGGATTTTGATGGCTCTTCATGTAAAGAAGGAGCAGGAGTTGGCATTGTTTTGATTTTTCCAGGTGGAGAAATAATTAGTTTAATGTATAAATTGGAGTTTGTCACTACCAATAACACAGCAGAATACGAGGCACTGATATTGGGTTTGAGAGCTGCAAAAGACTTGGGAATTCAACAACTTTCTGTTTATGGCGACTCCGAATTAATTGTCCAACAGGTGAAGGGCAAATATCAAGTAAAGCAGGACTTGTTGAGGGTATACAGAAATGAGGTTTGGGATATGATCAACAATTTTTTCATAGCATTTAATATTACTTTTATTCCCAGAGATTAGAATCAGACTGCTGATTCATTGGCATTAGCAGCTACACATTTCAGGATTCCCAAACATACTCAGTTGAAATATCCAATCGAAGTAAAATATAGACCCTCAGTGCGAAACAATATAAAACAGTGGAGAGTTTTTGAAGATGATGTGGAAATTAAAAAATTCTTGGAATTAACTGGAGAGTTTTCTAATTCTCTAATTGATCAAGATCAAGATGAGGAACTAGATGATAATACTACATACACAGAAAATGAAATTGCTGATCATAGAATTATTGAATTGAAGGGTAATTTTATTCCTAAGGGATTGGTCCCCTTGAAAGAATTTTCTCCAAAGATGATACTCTGCTGAAACCATCAATTCAGTCTTCAGAAGAGAATGTCATGAGCTGCAATATTGGTACAGAGGAGCAGCCAATAATGGTGAAGATTTCTAAATCTCTTTCAGCTGAACAAAGAAACAGGTACATTCTATTATTGAAAAGGTTTGTTGATATTTTTGCTTGGTGTTATGAAGATTTAAGAACTTATGACACAAGTATTATTCAACATAAGGTACCTCTGAAACCAAATATCAAGCCCTTTAAACAGAAATTGAGGAGGATTAACCCAGCTCTGCTGCCAGTTATAGAGAAGGAGGTAAAAAAATAATTAGATGCAAAGATAATTGTTCCCCTCAGATATTCATCATGGGTTGCTAACTTGGTTCCAGTACGAAAGAAGAATGGGGAAATTAGGTTATGTGTGGACTTCCGGAATCTTAATAGAGCTTCTTTAAAGGACAATTACCCATTGCCTAAAATTGAACAAATTCTACAAAAAGTGGTAGGAGCACAGAGAATCTCCATGGTTGATGGATTCTCAGGGTACAATCAAATAGCTGTACACCCGGATGACAGGGAGAAAACAACCTTCACTACTCCATGGGGTACATTCATGTATGACAAGATGCCATTTGGATTGATGAATGCGGGCGCAACATTCCAAAGAGCTATGAATATAGCCTTTGTGGGAGAAAATGACAAATTTGTTGTAATTTATTTGGATGATATTACTGTCTTCTCTCTGTCTGATGATGAGCACTTGAAGCATCTTGAACAAACATTTCTGAAATGTAGGAAGTTTGGGCTATCATTAAACCCCAAAAAGTCACATTTTGCTGTACAGGAAGGAAAACTCTTGGGACACCTTGTTTCAGTTGATGGTATTAGAATAGATCCTGAGAGAGTCAAAGCAATTCTGAAGATTACTATCCCAAGAAGTAAGAAAGATGTTCAATCTTTCATTGGAAAAATCAATTTTTTGAGATGGTTCATCCCGAATTTTGTTGAAACAATCAAACAGATTACATCTATGTTGAGGAAAGATCAGGAGGTGAAATGGACAACAGAAGCTAGAGCTTCATTTGAAAAGATTAAGCAAGCTCTTACTGAAGCACTAGTGTTGGTAAGCCCAGACTTTTCAAAAGATTTTTTGACATTTTCTTTTGCGTCTCAGGATACAATAGTTGCTGTATTATTACAAAAAAATGCAGATGGTTTAGAGCAGCCTATTGCTTTCTTCAGTAAGACTCTCAGAGATTCAGAATTGAAATATAGTACTTTGGAGAAACAAGCTTATTCACTGGTAAAGGCATTAAAATTTTTTAGGATTTATATTTTTCATTCAAGGATCATTGCATATGTACCTTGTTGAAATACTGAGAGGGGGGTGAATTAGTATTTGCCAATTATCAAAATTTTAATCAAGAGCAAGTTGCTAATCACCAATCATAGCAACATATCATCAACAATCATGAAATAACAAGATGCACAGTACACAAGATTTTTACGTGGAAACCCAATTCCTGGGGGTAAAACCACGGAAGCCTTTTATGATAAAATTTGACTCAGCAACAACTGGGGCTACAAATTTAATACAACTTTTCCAGCTACAACTGGAAGGGGCTACAACCCCTAGGCTTCGTCAGCTGCAACTGACGAGCTGCTACAACAGCTCAGCTCACAAAATTGTGAGTCCTAGCACCACCCTACCACCCTGAAGAAAAAGATTGCTGAACCTGTGGACCTGTCAAACAACAAACCCTGTACTTTCTGCTGCTGATAACCTTTGCTCTCTGATCACTTATATATCATGGGTATAGGCATCATTTCTGTCTTGCCTATCCAATAGACTTCCAAACAGCGCTTGACCTTGAACTATTTGTATACTATCATACTTTTTGACTGCTGCAAATTTCAGGAGCCTCAGCAAAGTCCTAGATCACCATTGTGTGCTGTTGTAGCAGCCTGAGAGCCTTCAACACTTGCATTGGTATACTCTTGTGAAAAGATAAGAACAGATCTCCCCAAAAATAAGAAAAGGTCTCCCAAAATTGCCTGAGTACTAAGTCTGCTCCACGAGTTTCTTTCCTCAGTCTCCTTGAAATTCGGGACTGTTCTTTAACCTCTGCTGCTGCCACAATTTTTTTTTTTTTTTCTCACATAACAGATCTGAATATTTCATGGAAAGTAATGTGTTTACATGCCTGGAAATGAAGGGTGGAATTACATAAGTTGTGAGGTCTTCATCCACAAAGAAATGCCAATTAAAACATACCCATACAGTGCCAACTCCCACGATTTACTAACTCAGTCAACAATAAAGATAGTGCTGAAGATGACGTCTCTTTTTCACGTTGATTTCTGCTACAGGAAGACTTCACCCAAACTGGAGATAAAACAATAGGAAACTCGTGGCAGCAGTAGATAAGCCCAAGATCATCCCGTCATCCTCACGTTTTAACTGGGTTTGATTTGTTGATGATGTGACTACTCTGCCTGGAAATATAACCTTCAGATGAGCAGCGTGATCCTTTTCCTCCCTACTGGAAACAACAGCGATAAACTCAAAGTCTGAACTGGAACCACTGTGCTTGGTTGATTGCGCCTTCCTTTTTCCTCCTCTCTGGTTACTGTGACTAAATCGATCTCTTCTCAGATTGGAGCTTTATACCACGATTTCATGGAAGCAAGGAATGTTCTCCTCTACAAATGCGACTTCCCACAGAGATGATGGCAGAGATACAAGTGCACCCCTCTTCCCTTCCTTTATTATTCACTGTTGGAGCAGCTCGACCCCCTTGCTAAACTCAGAATATCAGTTCCTCTCGAGCACCCAGCCAGTAGCAGCTCGTCCTTCACCCAACTGGGCCTCATTCCATTCCGAATTTGTCAGAGCATGAGCACCAGAATTTCAAAGGAGAGACCACGAAATTTAAAAAAAAAAAGGTTCCTCAGTAGCTGCCTTAGTAAACCCGAAAAATCAGAGAGGATCAAACTCTGGGGATGCCTCAATAACTAACCCGAAAATCAGAGCTGTGACATCTTACTTCATCCTCCACTGCAGCATATTTCTCCACCACTGTGGCTGCCTCAGACCAGCTCTGCTGCCCGAAAAATCTCAGAGCTTTTTCTCCACCAAAAATCCACACTCAAATGAATGACTTTTCATTTGTATTTATACTACTTTTTCAATTAATTATTTTGAGCCGACTTGTCACAAATTATTATTTTTATTTGAATTTTTTAATTTGAATTGTTTCATTTTTTAAGTGACTGGGCCGACTTCCTTAAAAAATTTGTTCTTTAATTATAATTTTATGATAGCTGGGCCGACTTGTTGAAAGAGTTGTTGTAAGGTTTCTTTACTCCTTTTGAGGGTTGAGTTCACCATTTGTAAGGTTTATTTTAGAGTTTGCTTCAATCCTCCATAGTTGGGGCTTTAGCACAAGACTTTCATCATGTCATATCATTTGTTTTCTTTGTATGTGGGTTTCAACGAGGGCTAAACCATCACAATTAGAATGCCAAGCATTATCATCAAAATACATGTGTGATCATCATCATGACTATGAGATCCATACATTTATAGTTATTGTCAATCTAGATAACAAGTAAGGGCTTCAATCATGTCCATGGGTTCCACCAAATGGCATATAGTTTGCCAATTTATTTTGCCACAAACATCTTCAACAAATGACCACAGAATGGGTCATTTGCACACACACCATCTATGAATGGGCTTCTTCAAGGGCAACCCATCAAAGTCAAAGGGTAAATAGGGCTTTGTAATTGTCTCAAGGCCTCCAAGGGATTCAAGCTTGGGCTTGGACAACCACAAAAGGACTCCTTAGACTCCAACAACACAAAAGACTCTCAGGGGCTCCACAAGGGGCACCAAGACACCACAAGCCCTCACCAGGGCATTGTTGGCATCAATGACAAAACTTTATCAACATACCTAATGCTGCCATTAAAGATATTTTAACTCAGCCAGATAGTGAAGGAAAGCGGGGGAAATGGATTGCAAAGATTATGAAATACGAAGTGGAAATTAAGCCTACTAAGCTTGTGAAAGGACAGGGTTTAGCAAAATTATTGGCAGATTCAAATTGTGAATATCTTAGTCTCCATCTCATGGCAGAACAACCATAACAAGAAGAATTAAAAATAGAGCAAGAGAAAAATTAGATCATAGATCAATATGCAGAATCATAATGGTATGCAGATATTGTTCATTTTTTATTGTATTTACAGTGTCCAATACATCTAGATAAGGACGCTTGATCACTAAAATTGAAGGCTGTTAAGTATTGTTTGATAAATCAGCAGCTATATTGGAAAGATCCAGGAGGAATATTGCTTAGATGTTTGAAAAAGCCTGAAATTGAAGAGGTAATTTCAGAATCACATGAGGGTGCCTGTGGAGGTCACAAATTCTGGAAAACCACTGCTTATAAAATATTAAGGTCTGGATACTATTGGCCTTCTTTGTTTTCTAATGTATATCAGCAAGTTAAGGCTTGTATTCCATGTCAAAAGTTTGCTGGTAAACAAAAACTTGTGTCTTTACCTTTGAAGCCTATTGTTGTAAATTCTCCATTTCAACAATGGGGTTTGGATTTTATAGGTGAGATAAATCCTGCTTTTTCTGGTCAACATAACTGCTACTGATTTTTTCACGAAATGGGTGGAAGCTGTTCCTACAAAGAATGCAATTGATAAAGTGATTATTAATTTTATCCAGGATAATATTTTGAGTCGGTTTGGTTGTCCTCATACATTGTTGACTGATAATGCTAAGGCATTCAAATCTAAAGCCATGCTTACATTCTGTCAACAAAATGGAATTGTTTTGAAGCATTCTACAACTTATTATCCTCAAGGCAATGGATTGGCAGAGTTAACTAATAAGAATCTTATTCAGAACATTAGGAAGCTGTTAACTCAAAACAAAAGATCATGGGATTCAATGTTGAAATATGCTCTTTGGGCAGATAGGATAACCACTAAGAAAGCAATTGGTTCATCTCCTTTTCAATTAGTGTATGGTACTGATGTTGTTTTTCCAGCTCAATTAGGTATTCCAGTGATTAAGTTTCTTCAAGATAATTAGGGAGAGCCTAATGATATTCAAAGAAGAATTTTTTCACTGATTGAATTGCTTCAAGAACGAGAAGCTTTGGAAGAAAAAGCTTAGACTTACAGGAAAAAGATAAAAGAAAAGTTTGATAAGAAAGTAAAGGAGAATACTTTCTCTTATGGAGACATGGTACTTAGGTGGGATGCCAGAAACGATAAAAAAGGTAAACATGGAAAATTTGATAATTTATGGCTTGGTCCTTTTATGATTTCAAAATTTTTCGAAAATAATAGCTTTATATTGCAGACCATGGAGGGTGAAGAATTGTCTAATCCTGTGAATGGACGATTCCTCAAACATTTCTACAATTATTGAGGAGAAAAGGATTGTCATTCATTGTATATATCGGTGTGACATAAGTTGAATAAAGACTCCATAGCCCAATGGAAATTTTGCAGAATAATGGACATGTTTAGTTGAAATGGCAAAGGCACTGGTCAATGGGTTCTTGAAACCTCACAAGGAGGCTTTCATCCCATAGCTGGAGCCAAATGTTGTGACTAAATATTGTTCTAGTCTGTGTGTTTATTTCTTTTTTTTTTTAAGCAAATTTGGTTTCTTTGGGATTTTAGTTTTTGGTTTATGTCAATTTTATTATTAATTTTATTTCACTTTTAATATATTTTATTTGTTTTTATAACAATTTTGATTTATTTTTATTGATGTTCTTTTGGCCTATTTAGTATTATATATCTTTTGAAGTTTGAAGAATTCATATTTAAAGTTATCCTAGGTTTCAGCCTTATGATCTAACTCTTGTTTTGGAAGCCATTTTCTAAAAGAAAGAATATGTATAAAGGAGATTCCTGTTGCGCAAAGCCCAGGGTTAATGCTAAAAGGCGCTACAAGAACCTAAAATCATTGAAAGAAGTGTTGATGATCGTGGCTGTCCTTGAAAGAATGCGGGAAGCTTCCAGTCACCTATTAAAAGCATAATCCCGGAGGTTCAGAGCCCTAATACCTAATCATGACAAGTGTATGAGAATGCACATAAATCATTAAGATAGTTGTGGTTTGTGTTAACACGTTTCTAATGCTTTCTGGTTTATTTGAAATCATAACCCTATCTGTCATAGGTTGTTTTGGGTATTACTTTGTTGCTGCAGAAAAGAAGTTGAGTCTTTCTTGAAAGTTTCTTGACGAAATACATAACCTAGTTACAGTGTCGAGATGAAGAAAAGTGGAAAGACTAATAGATATGAACCTACGAATACCAATTGGGCAAGCGAATTTCCTTAGTGTGCAGAGTTATTTGAAAGGGCAGGATGGTTCAATTTCTTTGAAAGAATCACAAGTTTTAATCCATAAGTATCATATCGATTTGCACAGAGTTATGATAAAGATATGGTGACATTTGATTCTCTTAAATTTCAAGTGACAGAAGAGTTGATTGCAGAGGCTACAGGCATATCAAGAGATGGAGAGCTGTGGTTTAAGAAGATTCCATTCAGTTTCGACCCAAAAGATTTCTTGTTACCAGAGACTAAAGCTCTAAATTGGAAAAACGGAATTCAGCTGGATAAGTTTAAATTCGAATGGAAGGAAGTTCTTAAAATTTTGATGAGCTACATCACATGTGAAAGGAGATTTTCTCTGGTTTTCTAATATCATATCAAATTTTTACAACATCTGAACCAACAGGCAAAGATAAATTTACCTTTTTTCTTCTTGAAAAGTCTTCAAAAGATGTCTAATAGAATCAAAGAACATACAGATCATACTCGCTAGTCTGTTTTTCATCATTGGTTAATAAAATTAATTATATGCACAATATTGCAGAAGAAGGGTAAAAGTTGGAACTATTTCCTGTACTGGTTAGGTTTTTCCAACAAGCAAGAAGACCAAATCAAGAAAAGCTTGATGAATAAGCAGTTCAGTGCTGTCAAAAATGTCAGTAAGGAGTTAGTTGATGAGATGGTACAGGATACTGTTCAAGAGGAATCTTTGAATCAAGATTTTGAAAGACTCGTTGATGAGGTCGAAAAGGAATTAGTTGAGGGTAATCAAGAACCTGCTCTGGAGAATGAAGAAAACAAGCAAAAGACTGTTATAAATCACGAAGGAGAGAAGAATTCTTTGGACAAAAAACCGAGTCTCACATGTGCACAGGAAAGCACAACAAAGGTTCTTCATCTGGCTGAACCAAATGGTCAAAGTTTGCAGTCAAATGAAAAACTTCAAGGAAAATCTCTTACACAGGAAGTGGGGGTCAAATGGAGATGAAAGACCAGAGAAAAGAACAAGTTCATATTAGGTATGAAAGAAATCTTAAATCCTAAGTTGAAAAAGGAAAAGATTACAGTAATTGAGGATTCCTCGACTGATGAGGAGGTGGAAGGTGAACAAGTGATTAACTCTCAGCAAATTTGTATTGAAGAAGAGCATTCAGGTTTATTAGAACTACTACAAGACAAAGTTTTAGAGAAACCACTTTCTACTTGGTTTGAATAGGGTATGACTTCCAAGTGTCCTTTTGCACAAGAAATAGTCAAAGATAAGGAAGAAGATGAGTTCATCTTTAAGAAGTTTGACATTCCTTGGTTGTCAGGAGAAGGTTTTACATTACAAGGAGACATAAAAATAGACTCAGAAGTCGACCATCTCAAGAAAACTTTAGAGCAGCATAAGTACCGGATTGGTTTTCTTAATGAGACCAATAATAGATTGATGAGCACAAATAAAATACTTAGAGGAGATTTGGATGATATCAATACACATTATCAAGAGTTGATAGTTGTGTCCAAAGAAGCTGTGAAAAGAAAAAGACAGATGCAGAATCAAGCTGAAGAGCTAAACCAAAAAGTTCAAAAGTTGAACCAGCAGAATGCAATATTACTAGAAAGAATCAGAACCTTGGAAGCAGAACAATAATGAAGCAAGAAGCGTTCAATTGCTTTAGAAGGAGTTAGTATGTTAGTTGAAGCTGCCAAGAATTTGTAAATACTTTCTAGTAGCCAGATGTCCATAAGTTTAAAGTAATTCTAGTTAATAATTTTGTTATCTTTATAAGTATAACTACTCTTGTAACTATTTCGAAACTCAGACCTAAAAAATCAGTTTTGATAGTTATGTAACTGATTAAGTTTGAAAGAAGATAAAAGTAGAGAAAGAAATGAAGACAGGGTTTGAATTTTGGCTCAAGGAAAAGGTTGTATAGTGATATATCTCAAACTAAGACTGATGACTCTTATGTAAGTTTTAAGACTGGTACTGATATATACATACTTAAAGGCCCTTTTTATGTCTCATGCTGATTTCATTTTGAATCTGTTTGATTACTCAAATGTATAATTTCATTTCTTGATGAAAGTATTTTATCTTGTAAATGCTTATATTTTGTGAATGAAATGAGCATGCTATTAATGTTTTTGGTTTATATTGTATGTGATAACAGCCCAGTTTTTATTATACTTTCTTGATTTAGTATTTGTGTTTTGTTTTTAGATGATTTTCTTTCTTGATGATAAATTTTCAAACCAAAATTATAAAAAATCCTTTCATATTTACTTTTTATTATGAGATTGTTCTAGCTTGTTCTTGTAGTAGTCTGAAAACAAATTCTAGTACAAACAGGGGTTTTCACACAACTTGTAGTTGTCCCTAGTGGTATCCCATCCGGGATGGTAGAGGAGATGGACAACTAAAGAGGTGACCCAAGAGATGCCACAGTTCCCAATGCAAGCTGGGAGTCACGTCAACCGAGGCACTCTTCACCTTAGATCAAGATCAATCAAGACCAAGGGGGAGACCCTATAGCCAATCAAAGGTGATTGGACCAAAGCAAAGGTTTCTAGGGAAGTGCGAAATTCAAGTTATGGAAACCAATGCAATGTTAGTTGGACCTAGAAGTTTAAGTATGGTTGAAAGAGGTTTAAGAGTGACTAGTGTTTCAACCAATGAATGATTTAGGCCACATGATGAGATCAAATGACAAGATCTAGTACCATGAAATACACAAGTGGGACCCACTTCCTTGGGATATGGAAATGGTTTAAATGGGACCCACAAGGTAAAGTTAAGGGTGCAAATGGTACCAAGGGGTATGCAAAGAGTAGATCTATGGATCTAATATTAAATTAGAGATACCCACATATGGGATCTAGGACTTGACACAATTCCCAAGGAGTGCGAATTGCCCTAGGTGGACTAGTGCCTTGAAATGGATGGGCAATGGAGTAAAAAAGGATATCAAATTGTAGATCGAGACACCTAGGATGCAAATCAAGTGGGCTACTTAAGATATGATGGTTAGATCTTACTAGATCTAATGTTTCACGAAGTGAACCAAGTGGACAACAATCCCCAAAACAAGGAATGCTATCCCCAAGGCAGAACTTCACAAAGTGAGACACTAGATGTAGGTTTCGAGGTATGCTCTTTCCAAATCCAATGGGATCTTAACCACCCATGTCCTACAAGTGGGACAACTCAATCACCCAAGAAGTGTGACTTTGCCCAAGGAGGGATAAAAACATGGAAAAGTGTGTCAAATCAAGTCCAAAGGCCACCAAAGTTTAGATCCATGTAGTTTAGGCAAGGGTCTGTATGGATCTTGAAAATCAAGTGGGTCCAATGGATAGATCTCCATAGATCCCTGATTGAAATTGTATCACTAAATTGACCTAAGTGGGCATAACCCCCAAAATGAGGAATGATACCCCCAAGGCAGAAATCAAAGAAGTGACACACTAGGGGTAGGTTATCAAGTGTGGAGAGTATGAATCAAGTGTGATCTCACCTACCCATGTGTTGGATCTAACCCAGTTAGCTTCTCCCAAGGGGTGCGATTTGCCTCAAGAGGGCTATTTTGCCTTGGAAAGTGTGTCAAATGGAACCCAATCACCACCAAACTATAGATCCGAATCGCCGTGGATACTATAGAGGTGGGTTTTCAATATCTTTCCAAGAGCCAAGCTAGATCCAAGTAGATCTAAGAAAAACAGAAAATGAGGGTTTTGAATTTTAAGGGTTTGTGACCAATGAAGAAGAATGGATGGATCTATGTGTATATTCAAGAGTGAGATCCAAGAGCTCCAAGCCAAAACGTTCTCCTCCAAGATGCCAAATCGTCCTCCTCCTACAAGACAAGATCAAGTGAAACAAGCCAAGTAAGATGCTTATGAAAATGATGGAAATATGTAATAGAAAGCATCAACTATGTCACAAAGATACAATAATGATACTCCCTGTAACCAAGATCAACCCAAGAGAGACTATGTGGATCCCTCCAACAATAACCCTCAAGAAATCGTCCTCCTCTCCACCAATTCGGCCTCCCTGCAAGAAAACAAGATGTAGCTTCAAAATCCACAATGATACATAGAAGAGATACTGTATATTCAAATGCAAGAGAATCCATAAGACAAGAGAAATATGCTCCACAAAGAAATGTTCTATTCCAATATTCCAGAGCTCCAAAGGTGAGCTATACAATAGGTGGTCTCCTCCTTATATAGGATAATAAAGACCAAAACCCTAGATCTCAAAACCACTTTACAAAACATAAAGATGAGTGGTTGAGACTAAAAGATCTCAATACATGATCAATGGCTAAGATGAATCATAACAACATAACACATGGATCACTCAAATAAGGATGACGTCATAGCTAAAAGATACTCATGGAGGGTGACGTCATCCACTAGAGTGGGCAAAAGTACATGGGCCCACCTCATATGACTAGGACATGACTCATAAAGCATATGGTGGGGCTAGGAGGCATCAATCCTTGCTAGCTCATCCCCATGGCACAATAAAATAATATAATATGTCCAAAGTAATACAAATGATCAAATTTGTCCTCAAAATCTGTGAGAGACATGCAGTAAAATGCCTCCTGTGGCCTCTTTGGACCCCATTGACTGATGAAAACTGGCTGGAAGATAGGGGGGTTCACCCTGGAAGACCTTTGTGAAGACCAAGTGCACAAACCTTGCCTCAATTGCCCAAATCGAATTCCTTAGTGACCCTTTTATCCCATTTCTGGATTGCCTCGGTAACTGCGAAAGTGCTGAAACTGCCTCCTAGGGCATTTGCGCTGTCAATCTGAGCCCACCAGGCTCTCCAGAAGGGGGGGTAAATGGTAATAACAAGTGGCTGGACCACCCCCTCCTCATACAACGTCCTAGGTGAACTAGCCTCTGAAGGCCCCTGCTGGTCAGGCTGGGAAATCAGCCCCAAATCTGGTCAACAAGTGAAAAACTGCATTTATTACCATTAGAAGTGCTCGGAACTGAATGACAAGTGTCTCATTGGATCCAGAAGACCCAAATCTACTAAGAATGTGTACTCATACACCATGGGTTGCCTTGATGAGCTAGCTGTAGGGTCCACCATATATGGACAGTGTATAATCTGATGATCTGAAGTAATAATAAAACCTGTTGAACTGCATCAATCATCATCTGAACCATATGTCTGTCATATAGTATTATCATCAAAAGTATGTGGGCCCATCTATCATCATCCATAAACATGCATGGCCCACATCATCACGGATCCCAAGAAATGACCATAGTCAAACTGAGTTTGATTAGGTCCATATACAACTAAAGATAAATCATATCAATAGAGTAAGACATGTTCCTCTAATCATAATCACAACCTAACTTAAAGTATAGACATCATTTGGTGGCATTAATCATATAGCATGTTCCATTGTTATTTATAATTACCTGCACAATAGCTTAAATGACAAACTCACCCATTGGACATGGTCTAACTGCTAGCTAAGGATGAAGGCTAAGAATCAAGGCTGGGCAAAGGGGATGACTTGTCTAAACTCAACTAAAAGACACTTTGGACTGGGAGAAGAGGGAAGCTACAAACTCTGTGCTGGACAAAAATAACACGGGGAAGGGCTGTGCCTCACAAATGGATAAGTTGTTTAGAGAGTGCTTATTCAACTTAGGAATCATGTCTACTTTTATAACAGATGATCTAGTTTCATTAGGATCCATTGATGTCATTTCATGGCCTTTTTGGCCTACATAACCCTTCAGATCTCAGGTGTGCTGATAAGCACAACTAATCGCAGCTTGCATCCAGGGCATGTTTATATATATATAAGGTCAGCAATTGTTTAGATATAGCATTTAAGAACCATTTCTTTTGGACCTTTTTTTATACTCTTTGAGGATTATTTTTAGCAGTTCATCGCTCTTGCCCTTTTTTTAGTTTCCATGGGCGAATTTACATAAGTTTCCATAAGTAGTACATGAGCTTTCAGCTTTAGCCAACAACATCTCAAGTGACTGGGGGGAGTTCGAGCTAGTGCCAAGCATCAGGACAACCAACAGAAATGATTTAGGCCTACAATCCAACTTTCCAAAGGCAAGTTCTGTCACCAACTCAGAGCCAAGACACTACATAAACAGGGATGCGGTCCAAACACAGAGGTAGAAAAAGAAGGAAGTTCTCAATATCAGAAAGTCAAGTAAGACAAGTCAAGGGTTAAAGCCAAAAGTGAAAGTCATGGATGGATGGAGTCAAGTGAAAGTGGAGCCTAAGCTAGCAGACAAATGGTGTCAAAAAAGACCATATCTATGTAAGGTAGTGAACCAGTGAGTTTTTTCAAACAACCTAAATGTGCAAGTAACATGTCCATTTTATAGTTCATCATTAAGATAGTCCATTTTAAATTTATAAATTTTGCCACACCAAACATCATATGCTAAGCTAATGTTGTGACCATGACTAAAGCAACAAGATAATAATCCATAGTCAATGATCAAATATCCATAGGTCATACAACATCATCATAAGAATAATCATCATATACCATTTGAAACACCGCTGCAATAACATCACTAGGCACTGAACTAAAACTGTATGGAACAAAGGGTCACATCGGTCATCAAATTTGAACTCTCAAGGCTCAGCCTTGGCACAAGGTCTAACCTAACTCTCATAATATACACTGCTGTGATCATAAGTGATCTCAAAATATAGGCTCATCATAGCCAAGCTCTGAAAAATCCAAGCTCTGGAATGTGCAGATATCTGCTAAGCAAGAATAGTAGCCCTGCTAATATGGTGTGATAACAGTGGGGTTATGGCCAGACCCTCTGGTTTCTCCTCTGGAAGTACTATGGCTTAATGGCATCGTCGACTGCCTCATGAAAGGGTTTGAAACACTGAGGTTGGTGTCCAGGGCTTCCAGAGGTGGGTCACTGGGTCACATGACCCCGACCTTGTTTTATCACTCCAGGGGCAGTTGCTTTAGCACTAAGACAAGCTCTTATCTTCCAGAGCACCTCCAGCACCCTCCTGGCCCTCTAGTTCAGCAACGCCCTCTCTTTGGGTCCTCCTTTAGAGGATGACGTCATCCTCCTAGGCAGACTATTTGCTTGATAAGGGGGGGTGGTGTTGAGGGATTTTTCATCATTGTTGGGGTTAGTTGGGGCATGACGACACCCCCCTACAGAATATGGCCGTTAGTTTGGTCAAATATGGCCTTGTTCAGCCATTTTACTCATGTTTGGGTCAAATATGGGGAAAACTCCCCAATTTACCCACTCTTATTATTATTTTATATTATTTTTGTTTTAATTTTAAGTTGACATTTTTAATATTAAATTTACCTTATTTTTTGTAAATGTGAGTGTGCGATCATATAAATACAATCTCCTCACTTCATTTTTAGACATCAACCCTTGGGATAATTTCATTATGTCTGCTATTGGCCCTAACTAGGGCTCTTTGAAGGGATGTGCACTCCTTGATGAAGGTTATTTTGTAAGTTTTACTATTGTTCATGCCATTGCTAAGGTGAGGCTAGATTTGTTTGCTTAACACATGCACTTGGAGGTATCTATACTTCTGGTTTGATGTTTCATAGTCAATTTGTATGAAAGTGATTCTTGTTAGAGTTGGATGGAAGCCATTGTTGCTTCATTTTGTCTTGATTTGCATTTCATTTTCGTCATTGATCACCCTTGCATTCAAGCTTGAGCTTTAGGTCTTCAAGTTTTGTTAGGCTAGGTTTCCTCAACGAATCTCAAAGATTGTTGAAGGTTAACCCTAGTTGCCAAGCTTGCCAAGTACCATCTCAAGGAGGGTAACTCCTCTCATTGATGCCCTAGGGTTGGGTGAATAGTTTTCTATTGAAACCCTAGGTTGTTCAACTACTTCTAAAACCCTAATTTCTGAAGTTGTTAATATTGTAAATATTAATTCTTAACCTAGTTGTTCTATGTTAATTAGTCTCACATTTTATTTCTGAGTTAGTCTTATAATTATATGTTAAGAAAACCCTAAAAATTAGTACTAAAAACCTAGTTAAAACCCTAAAAATCTGATTTTAAACCTAATTTCTGAGCCTTAATTTTCTGTTTAAAACCCTAAAACTGCCCTTTTCTCCTTACCCCTTCCTCTCCTGCATTCGCCCTCTTCACCATCAAGCTCACCTTCCCTTCTTCTTTATCCCTATACCCTCGGCCTCCCTCATCTACCCTTCGCTGGCCCCTTTTTATTTTCAGACCTGTTTCTCCTGCTGCCACTGTAATGTCCCCATTTTGACCCCCTTTGCATTAAATCGTAAATGATGTAAATATTGTTATTTAATCATGGTGAGGAGCTCAAGGCCAAGGCCTCACCATTGATTTAGCGTTTTATGTATCGGTAATTAAAAAAATAGATGCCTATGGTTCTTGTGCTAGATAGGCACAATGTAAATTAAGACATCATGTAAATATGAATTTTAATGAAAAACCCACAACTGGCTATGCAATGCAACAAAGAGATGGGGGCATGATTTTACAAGGAATAGGGAGGGAAATTATTCAAACCCTTGAGCTAATGGTGTTAATCCATGTGTCAATGAGAAAACCCATAAACTCTCAACTACCCATTTTGGGTTATGCACCCAATCATTTAATTCTTCCAGAAATTGGTTGAGGTAGTTAATGCCTTGGGAATGAAGAGGTATGGCATCCAATTTCGTGCATGGACAAGCCATCAACCTGGAAAAACGTACTTTTGCTTCTTGGGCAAGAAAACACCCACGAAATGGTGCCCAAATCCATTCTGAAGCCATAGTCTTTCCTCTCTCACGCAGTCTGAGCTAGCTGGGCTTTCCCCATCACGTTTTTTACCAATTTCCTGCATTTTTCCATAGCTGGGAGCTCGTTTTTGTGTTGCACAGTGGCTGGGAGAAAGGGAGTCACGTTTTGGGGGTTTATAGAGGTCATTTTTGCCCCTGAAATGCAGAAAAACGTTTTCTGAAAATGAATTTGCTCTCCCAGGGTTTATTCCCCATCTACCAGTTCGTTTTGGTTTCCCACGTTTTTCAGCACTTGTGTTTTGTTGTAGGGTGCATCCCTGTGTTAGTTGGAAATTATGAGCAAGAATTAGGAGTGGAAGTGGACCAAAATTGGCTTGATAAACCTAGTGAGGAGGTAACCTCTCAAGAGTATCAAAAGGGCTGGTTGCTCTTCTATGCACACCTTGAAGAACAATAGAATGGAAGGTATGGCCTGAGGGACTATGTATTAGTGAAGGGAATACTTCCTTGTGCCAGGTGTGTAGGTATTGTGGGGACCAAGCTAGATAGATCTTGCAGAGGGTGCCCATATCTCTATGGATGATCCCACTAGCTTAGCAATTCTTCCTTCCATTGCCTAATAGCCCGATAAACCCAACTGTAGATTGGCTTGGCTGATTTGGTGTATCTTTGGGCTATGTGTGAGTCTGTTGTTCCCTGATTGCTTTGTAGAGATCATGCCCAGCTCGGGGGGTGGCAGTGTGTTGAGATATTGATGATCACAACTGGCCTATGGTTGGGTGGAACATTGCAGTTGCATAGCCAGTTGCTCGGGGCTACTTTGTTATAAGATGAGTACTCTCTTGTGTTAACTTTGCAATTATTTATTTGATGAATATCATGAATGTATGATGGATGTGTTATTGAATTACTTCCGCTGTGTTTTCCTATAATTATACATTTCCATATGTTTTTTTATATTATGTGAATGCTTATTTAAAAGTTCATGGGGCTAGATGCCCAGTTTTAGCATCACGTTCTCTCTATCATGTTGGTATGATGGGAGGGGACATTACATTTTTCAGACTTGTTTCTCCTGCTTATTTTCAGACCTGTTTCTCCTGCTGCCACCTGCAGTCCACAGCCTCCCTTCCCTGCTCCTCGCACAGTCCGCAGCCCTCTCCACTCCGCTTTCCCCTCTCCATTCCGTCTCCTCCCTTCCTCCTCCATTTCTCTTACCCTTTCCACCTCTTCTCGAGCTCCCTGCTGCTTCTCCTCTCCCACCTTCCATCTTCTCCACGCTTCTACCTCTCCTCCCTTTCCCTTTCCCTTCCATCCATTCACTGCCCCTTCCTTATTCAGCCCTACCACAGTCCTCTTCCCTTGCCATCTGAATCCTTCTTTACTCCTCCTACCTTCTACCTTCCACCTTGGCTGTTCCATATCCTTCCAACACCTTTCCTCCTTGGCCCTATCTTATCCCTCTCCTTTACACAGGCCTGCCCTCTTGGGCAGCCCTTGTGTGCCCTAATCCTTGCCCTAAATACCTGTAACATACACACAGAAACAAAACAAAAATCAGAGTTGAATCATAGTCTCAATTGGCATAATTACCAGGTCTGATTTTGGGTCATTTTCTGCTTACTGTATGTAAAAATCTGAGTGCATATTTGGTTAACACAGATCTGATCTTCTATGGTTATCCACTGTGTAAACGCACACATAAAAACAAACAAAAACAAGACATTAAGTTAACTTTTATGTGGTTAAATTGTGGAATAATTTACGGAGTAAATTTTGTTGTTTTTCATCCTTTTCCCGTGTAATTCTCTCTGTAAGCATAACTCAGAAAACTTATAGCAGATCTGAAATTTCATGTCTTATACTGAAATATACGTGGTGGATTGAATTCTGTGGAATGTTAGTGGTGGAGAAAACCTTATTACGGACCTATTTAATGTAAGCATCATTGATGGAATTAGACGTGGATGATTGTTGGCTATTGAATGACATTGATTTACATACAGCATTAAGAGCCTAATATGATTGCTACATCTGACTGGTTAAATTTGAATGGTAAATAAACCTAGTACATTGCTGGTTATACATAATACATGTTTATGAGCCTTGCTTATGGTGCTTCGTTTGGTTGTCTATTGATTAATGCCTGAAGTTGGTCCTACTCTTTTATTGAACAATCTTGGTACAGGTGATTATCCTTTGATCACATCTTTACAATTATCACTTAACGCATATTTGGTTATTGGTTGATGATGTTGGCAATATATTCTCTTGATCCAATATTGATTAACGTAATACGTATACCTATGTTGCACTGGCCTTGGGGACGGGGGGACGCGGGGGACGCGGGGACGAGTTTCCGGGACGGCTAAAGCGCACCCCCAATTTTTCAGGGGACGGCAGGTAGGGGACGGCAATTTTATAATAATAAAATATATATATATATATATAATATTAATAATTATATATATAATATAATTAATAATTATATTAAATTTAATATATATATATATTTAATATTTTAATTATAAACATCATTGCTACAAAGGGAGAAAATCGTGGCCAAAGGGAGAAAATCGTGGCCATCCTTCATTGCTACAAGGGATCCAAGTGGGTCGTATTTCCTTACTGCTGTTCATAAAATGCATAAATCAGACTTGAGAGGTATTTCTCCAGTAGAGGGAAGAACCACTGAAATTTGCTAACAACTGTGGGTGTTCCAAGCAGTCCATTCGTGGATCATTTTATTGTGCTATTCTGTCAAGTGTAGCTGTTGTGAACAGGTCAGGAAGAATATTTAAATATCAGACTTTTCTCTTATATTAACTGCTGTTACAATAGTGTTTGCACTGGCCTTGGGGACGGGGGGACGCGGGGGAAAATCGTGGCCATCCTTCATTGCTACAAGGGATCCAAGTGGGTCGTATTTCCTTACTGCTGTTCATAAAATGCATAAATCAGAAAATCGGGAGTTTGGTGGCCGCGGGAGGAAAAGAAAATGTAGGGGTAGTGCATTAGGTTAGAAAATTAGAAATTGAATTACGTTTTTCATTTTTAATTTTGATTATTTTTTTAATTTTTAATTTTTTAATGTGCAGAAATCGAGGGACGCGTGGGAGTCCCTGGTTGCTCGAGGGACGTTGGGGACGTACCCGAAAAGTCCCTGATTTGCAAGGGGACGTTTAGGGGACGTCTAAAAAGTCCCCAAGTCCCCGATGGAGTCCCCGACGATTTGGGGACGTTTCTGAGGAGTCCCCAAGTCCCCGGAACGCGGGAACGCAGGAAACATGTGAAATTTTAGGGGGGACGGGTCCCCGTGCAACATAGACGTATACATTTCATCTCTTGCACCCACTAGTGTTGATCATAATACTATTGACTCCATTAGGGACTGGTCTAACTACGATTTGCATAGAATACAGTTAGTTGGTTGTTCTAGTGTCTTACAGGATTCATTAAAAGATACTTCTCCTTGGAGGTTTCGACTTCCGAAGACGTTAGAACGGTGACCGAGGTGATATTGGGTCACTATTCTTATTTGTGCTTACTGGGAATTAGCCCTGCTAATTTGGCCGTTAACAAGAAGAAAGGAAGCTTGCCCTCTCAAGCCAAGTTTATTTCCTAGAAATTGAGGACAATTTCTCCTGAAGCAACGAGGAAATGATGAATACTGTCAGCTTAGATAAGCATATTTTGTGTGTTTGTTATTTATATGTATTAGCCTTTAGATAAATCATTAATCTCAAATATGTTCTTAGGAATTTTTAAAATCTTAGACATATTGTAAATTGTAATATTTTTTTTTTTACCTAATTAATTGGTTTGTAAAACTTTAAGTACCATTCCTTCTAAAAAAATCTTCCTAATAGATCAAGTTCTATTGTTTGTACAATCACAAACATATCACACCATGTTAGGGAAACGTTCGGTGGAACTTTATACATATGTATTAGTCTTTAGATAAATCATCAATCTCAAATGTGTTCTTAGGGGATTATAAAATCTGAGACATATTGTAAATTGTAATATTAATTTTTACGCAATTAAGTAGTTTGGATTCTTGGAAAACTTTAAGTACTATTCCTTCTAAAAAAATCTTCCAAATAGATCAAGTTCTATTGTTTGTACAATCACAAACCTGTCACATCATGTTAGGGAAATGTTCAGTGGAATTTTCTTTCTCTACTTCTACATTTCCTTCTTTTTGACTTTACAGTGCATGTTCTTTTTCATGTATTGTTGTTAGCTTATTTTACTTTATGCTTTTGGAATCGCCTAGTGCATTCCTACAGGTTCTTATCACAGGTCCTTATCACTGTTTGTACCTTTTAGTTCTATTGACCTATCCTTTTGGTTATTTGTTGGACATTAATAAAATCATCTTATCTCATTTTATCTATCTAACCCATGCTTCTCTTCCTACTTTTTAACTTCTACTTCTATCAGAGAGCTGATGACCCCTAATATTTTAGGTGTTCATCTACAAACTCTACTAAACAATTTTGATGCATTTCTCAACTTTTGGTGAAAGTTATATTTAAGTAACATTATCTGTGTTTCTAAGTTTCCAATACACAATGTCTCTTTTGCTAAAATTCCTAAGCAATTTACTTGCAGTCTAGGATAAGCCCTAAGTTGTTATGGGATAATATATTGTTGCACATTTAGTCCTAGATTGATTTTTGTTTGTGCTTTCATATTTTTTTTCAGGTGAGGAGTATGAAGCGAGCACGAGACATCAGAGATCAATTGGAGGGGCTCTTAGAAAGGGTTGAGATAGAGCCTTCGACCAATTTAAATGATCTTGAGTCAATAAAGAAGGCTATAACGTCAGGTATCTACATCTTGGGTTGAGAAAGTTCAATCAAGGGTCAATTTTCATGAGTCAAAGGTTTCCTGACAATCAAGGGTTTCTTGCTTTGATAGGATATTTTTACCACACTTCCAAGCTGCAGAAAAATGGATCCTATCGCACAGTCAAGAACCCACAAATTGTACATATACATCCAAGTTCTGGCCTTGCTCAGGTACCATGCATGTGACTGATGATATTTTTGTTTGGTTTCCTTCTATAAATTCTTTAGATTTGTTCATTTTAGACCTCACCCTTTGAGACTTTATGGGTGGGACTTATACACAATAGAATGTCTCCCTTGCAATTTATCCTGGGTGACTAGTCTATGATGAACAACTATCTCGATTTTTCAGTGTTACGCAGAGTCATTTTCTTTATTTCTTTGCCAGTGAAACATTTTTAATGATGTGGGGTATTCCGTATTTCCTAGTTTTTATGGTGCCGGGCTTTGATTTTGTTTCAGCTTTACACAAATGCTGAAATGGTAAAATACTTGAGCACCTTCATTAACCAATATTCTGCAGTAGCAAATTATCCATCAACACCTGTTCTTGATCATTCAATCAAACTATGTTTCCAGGATATGATTACTGATACAAGGACGGATAGGGATTTGTCAATTTTTAGAAAATTTTCCATATAGCTAGCTACGACATTTATATATACATATCAAAATATATTTGCACAACAAATACCGTGAAACATAGAAAATACTATTTTTTATTTCGGAAATATCTTGGATCTCCATTGATGTTAAGATGCCATGCCAGTTTTCGATTACTTTAGATATCGTCAATGTATAAATTCATGTCTTACATCTTCATCATTGTATCTGTAATGAAGTTTAAGATCATTAACTTTCTTTGGTGTGTCGGGTAATGTTCATACCTTTTTCATCATTCTCATCTTCATCATTTTATTCACTCGTTCTACCCTATTTCTCCATGTTTCTAATCTGAGATAATTTATGTTTTATCTACCTGTCAGTTGTCACTGCCTTTTGTTTAGTATACTTATTTAGGTGCCTTTCACTTTCATCCATACGACAAAAATCTTCAAGTCTAATCATCATCAGCATTTTGATCAACATTTGGCCACTCAGAAAGCCAAATGTTTACAAAGTTAGAGGTCACTTCAGAAGGCATAGCATCAAGGACTGTAATGTTTGGTAGGTTAAAATCTGTGAGTAAAAGTTTATCCTGCTGAAATATCCATACTTGCAGAACTCAGGAGAAACAGAGTTATGTAGTGGATCTTTTGCTAGAATTGCATATTAAACATGGCCAAACTTTTGGATCTATTCCTCTTTAGCTGTAGCTATTCTTCTTTTCCATGTATGACGTTTTCTTTCCTATGGCGTGCTTGTGGCAGGTCTTACCACGCTGGGTTGTTTACTATGAGTTAGTTTATACAACAAAAGAATACATGCGACAAGTATGGACCCATTTTTTCTTTGAAGTTGTCAGATTTTTCTTCGTGTTTCTCAACTGATTTCAGGGTTTTTCATGATTGGATGATCGTTTTAACTTTAGTATTTTATGGTAGTGTAGGCGATTGAAATTAAACCTGAGTGGCTAGTGGAGATTGCCCCGCACTACTACAAGCTAAACGATGTGGAAGATGGTAAATTTCTCATCCTATGGCTTTCATCTTTTTTCGCTCTATCTTTTCTCTTCTGACTGAAATGGCCTTCCTTCTTTCAGCTGGGTCCCAGAAACTGCCAAAGGGTAAAGGAAGAGCATCGATGGATAAGTTCTGATTTCCAGACTTCAGGAAATTATGTGTTCGGAAATGCTTTTATCAGATGACAGAATGAGCAGGATTGTAGAGCATAATTTATTGTTTCACTGATTCAATGGCTTGTTACTAGAGGTGCAGTCAATAAAGAATGGAGTGATTTCCTCCATGTTTGGGATGATTTTGATATTGATGAAAAGAATCATTCCTTGTGAGAATACTTGAATCATCCATTCCACTGTAAATATAATATATATTTATTTTTATCAAATTTTAGTGCTGCAAATTCGCGGCTCCAGGTTGGCAATTTATCCAATGTTGGCGAAAGTGTCCATTTTATGGTTGGATGAAAGGGTGTTTTACCCTCACAAGTACTGTATGTTCAACGCTAATTTAACACTCGAGTATCTGCAAAAATAACTGCTCGAGTTCTGATACAAGATATGTAGGATAGGTAAATAGTTCTATACGTCTCCTATGTGAAGATATAAAGCATTACAATTCTGATCAGTGACATGACTAACATTCTTGCTTTAAGCTTGAGAGGTATTTCAATCAGTTAGCACGGACCCATGTGTGTTATATTCATTATTTACAATTTCTTGTTGTTTAGTGTAAATTCTGCGTTGTACATCGTATCTCAGATCTGATGAGATAAACTTATTCTGGACGTCATAATTTTTTTAGCTGGATGTTCGATAAGTTTGCAATAAACCATTTTCTTTTTCACTGGAGGTTTTCTTTCTTTTTCTTTCATTTTGTGCTTAGTGGACTGTGCTTGGTAATCTACATATTTATACATAAGTTGTGTTTGTCATATGAAAGGTAAGGCCTACTCTATAACTTAATCTATAATCTGGGCAATAACCTATTTATACACCTATAGCCGAAGCCATAACCTATTTAGAGACAGTTAAACCCTTAAGCTTTCATTTGAGATGCTAAAAAAATACATCATCGAAGGCCTTTTGTTGAAATCTTGTAGGAAGCAAGATAATAAAACTTGTCAAGTGTTTCCTTCAATTATATAATAATAGAAATGCAAAGGTAAAATAATTGATTTTTACTCTGTTATGTTGTAGTCTAGTGGTTGAAATGATACATTCCATGCTAAAAACATAGGTATAAATCTTGATTGATGTAAAGCCCTAGTATGGACGTTGGTTGAATTTGGCAATGCTCCATGTTGGAGTGAGACATGATAATGCAAACAATGTGGTTCATAGCTATTTATTCATATTGATAAAAAAAGTATTTACCAAAAAAACGGTCAATCAGACTAAAAAATACAATAAGTGACAATGACAACGTGGGAGTGTTGAAGGTGCCGCTTGAAAGGAACAACAACAAAAAAAAATCTATAGTAGTGAAAGGACAAATAATAAAATGGCAAAAAATGAGTAAATGCAAGTGGCTAGCAGTGGACATGTATGAGAAACATTTGCAAAGTTTTGACACTAAAAATTCTGGAAATCTCATCTTTGCCACTAACATTGTGAGGCATGGACTCTTGAGGTTGTGGCAATTACCCACAAGTAAATCTTCATAATTTTGAACTAATTTTATAGTGCAATGAGTCATGGTCCATAAAGATATGTTTACGTAAAGGTTAGTAAATTTTTTAGTTGCTTTACTTTGATGGTTGTAAACAATAGTATTGGATATGTGTTGTATCCTTTGTAGGTAGATTTTATCACATATTGAGGGGGGGTTTGACCAATGGTTTTGGTAATGGTTTTGGTCTATTGTAATATAATCTTGGATAGGGACTATGTTTTTAGTCTAATTTAGACTAATAGATTAAGGGTTAATTGAAGCTACAAAATACTTTAACATGTGTATGGTGTATAATTGAGTTAATACAATGAGATAGAGAGGTGTGACTCTTAGTTAGGTCAGTTTTTCTAGTTAAAAGTTTCCATGGTTAATATATGTATGTTAATGTTTGCACCATTGTTATTTATATTTTATATTTTCTTAATATTGCTTTTTTAGCATTGGTTTATCAAACTTTTCATTTGTTATGAAAACAAGATTATTGACTTCAAGGGGACACCTTTGTTGTTAGGGTTAGCTCATTCAGTGAATAGTGAGAGTATCTTGGATTTACAATAAATCTGTGATTGAGTGGGAGCTTTGTGTAGTGAATCTAGTATAAAGAAAATGTGAAGCTATTCAAGAGTATAAATATAAAGTTTAACAACCAAAGCTTTGAGTAATGGAAACTAAAGATGGGGGATCTTTGTGTAGATAAAGAACAATGGGTTGTTGTGGATCTAGGTATAAAACCTATTAGTATGTTGAAATAATGGAAAGAAAAAACATGAAGTGGATTTGAATCTGTCGATTAAATTTAGTGTTGTTGAACGTCTTTGGATATGATAGTACACAAAAGTAGTGGGATAAGTTAAGGGATTTGCATTAGTCAAATAGTTGGTAAACAAGTTGTTTCTTCAAAAGAAGTATCATTTTATGATGGATGATAGCGACTCCTTAATAGAGTATCAAAATTCTTTTAATACTTTGGTAAGTCAACCTGTCTCTATTAATATTAAAATGAAGTATGAATATAAGTGTATTACCTTGTCATATTCTTTTCCATACTCTAGGGATAATATGGTAGTAGCAATTAGTAGTACTACCCAATTTACATTAAATTTTGAGGATGTATATGCATCCCTATTATTAAAGGAAATGAGGAGAAAATCCATGAAGGGTGTTGTCAAGGATGATATATCTAGAAGGGAACATCCTCATGAGAGGAAAAATAAGTTTGGGAAGGGCATATCTAAATGTAGAGATTGGCTTAAATCTCTTAGACAATCTATAAGAAACTGTTGGAAATGTGATAAAGATGAGCATTATAAGAAAGATTGCAAATCTAATAAAAATATTGATAAAACAAGGGATTTGATGATGCTCCTTTTGTAGAAACAAAAACTTCCATAAAAGGAGGCGATAATGTTTACTTGGCATTTGTAAGTGCATATTTAGATCATGAAGTGTTGGTGCCAAGATCTGCTTCATCAAAATTTTTACATTCTGGCAGTGCACATGTAAAGAGAGACCCTGGTTTTTGTTGTCGGAATGTCCACTAGTATTTTCACCAAACTCGTGAGTGTTCCACTCATCTTAGTTAGTTCTCCTCATGACAACTATTCAACTTGGTGAAGTCCATTCAAATTCCAAGCATAAAATATTCAAGTGCCCAAGGCAAAGTATATCAGAATAGAGTATTTTTCAGGCATACTTTCCTGTATTTTCTTGTTTTGAGACACTTAAGTTAGGCATTGATTCCGAGGATATGGAAGTGAATTTTTGAAAACCAAAAGAGGTTTTTGTCAGAATAAGGCTATTCACAAAACACTCTCTCAGTTTTGTAACAGGTGTCATGGTTTGGAAGATTCGAATGGATCTTTACAACCTATTTCTCCATATTTAAAAATTAAATAATTTCATGTTTTAGTCATTATCTTTGGACATACTTTTTGAATAATTGGAGAGGAATTTGTAAAAACCACATGAGGTTTTTGTCAAGAACGGACTTATCTACAAAAGCCTCTTTCCGTTTTTACACAGGTATCAAGGATTCATAGATATGGAGGGATATTTGACTCATTTTTTAGAATTACGTCAAAAGCAGCCTGTAATCCCAAATGCACCAAACTTCAGAGCCCACTCAAAGGATGAAAACAAAGCTAAATTTATAGACGGAAGCTAAGTCCAAATGGATTACCAAGTGCTTATGCTGAGATCAAATGAAGATAACCAAGTATTCTATGTCCTTATTGACAAAAGAATACTATAATGCCAAATGTAAAAAATAAGGATACTTATCCAAGCTTGGGTTTTCATTGAAATATCTAGCAAAGCACAAAGCTAAATCGAACACAACAACTCCAGCCATTCAAATATTTGTTGGTAAATGATCGACATCAACTATATATCAAATACAGGTTTACTTTAATGATCTTATTTCAAATCCCAAATTCCAAGATGGGAATTATGCAATTCTTTTCAGATTCAGGTGTATGTACATGTAGCAGAAGATTTTTAATAATGGTCAAAACAAACTTCAAGATCCTTATCTGATTCTCTATCGGATCAAATCCAAAGGCTCAAGCGTATTAAGAGAAACTGTGTGCATCTGTCAATATTATTTCAACAAATATAAGTTGCCAACTTATGAGAATATTAAAGATGCTTATCCAAAGTCTCTTGACCTTTTACAACTGTCATCTATCTTTTCTAAAGGCATCTCGAGATCTTTATCAACTAAGTAATTTGATTCCAAGTATTTTCTTTTTATGGAAACAGGGTATTACATATTTTATTGGAAAATTTTCACATCAATTTTGTTAGAGCTATTCATGGGAGGCAGAGCACAATTGGCCGCAGATTAGAGATCCATATTCCAGCCTTCAAGGCATGAATTGAACAGTCAAATGACAGGTTTAGATTTGGCTACAAGCTCCAGATTTGAACGAGAATTTGACTCATATTTCAAAGCCATCTAACTCCACCATTCTAGATTCCTTGCAACCAATTCAAAATCAATTCTTTTCCATATTTCATTCCTAAAAGTTTGCAAACGGTTCATGTTGTGTAATCTCTATAAATTCTATCAATTTGCAATGTAGGGGGGGGGCGATAGAGAGGCTGAGAGTGTTGTGAAAACGGTCGAGAGTCAGAGCCTGGGAAGTCCGGCGACTATATTTTGTAATCTCTTTGGATACTTGTATTTGATTATGAGATTTTGTCATTTGTGATCCAAGTTTATACTATCATTGAGCTTGAGCATGAGTCTGGTTTTGTTAAAACTGTCATTATTAATGCATTCTTTCATATTGATGTTTTCCTTATGATTGCTCATCACTGTGGACTAAATGTTCAACAACCTCTGTTTGGGATGTTTTCCTGGACATTGTTCTTTATCCTAACATATCATCGAGTTGTTTGTTCTATATGTTATTAATTGGTTTTGGACCTAAGTCATCACTAATTTAATCTCTGTTTCCTGTCTAGTTATCCGAAGTTGTTCTCAGGATCTGATGTTATCAGCTGTCTTGAGCTTTCTTTGTTTACATTGGATCTCTTGATTCTTCACAACTCCAACCACAAAAATCCAAATCCATCTATTCCTAAACCTTGAGATGCCTAAGCTTTGTTCTTTAGCAGTCAAGTGCAGATTTTAGGACAAACAATAACGTATGATTGATTGACTTGGATGCTTGATTTCAAGCGACTCCTCACATGGAGTGGTTTTGTGAATATGAAAAGTACAATGGGGGTGATGTTTTCCTAGGAGATGACTCGACAACCAAAATGATAGGATATAAAAGAGTAAAGTTTTTCAAGATGGAAGGATTATAAATGTCCTTGGGAATCTACACATTTTAGATTTGGTCTAAAACTTGATATCCATAAGTAAAATGAGGGATGTAGATGAGCAATGATGTTGATTATGGGATCTTAGATTGGAACTATGTATAAGATGTTGGGAAGCACTATTAATGATGGGTGTAGCAATTCTATTATTCTTGAGGGTAGCCATGAAGAAGACAAGACCTCTACTATCCTTGGAGAGAAGACAATGCCACAACATCAAAGATAGGGACATATTGGAGAGAAGGGATTTCGAGTATTACATGGTAAAGGCATGGTTGAAGGTATATTTGATTGCTCATTAGATTTTGATTTTTGTAGACATTGTATGGGAAACATAATTAGGTAGAATTTCTATTTGGTATATTTTTTGTCTATTCTTATTGCTTTTGACCTTGAGGTAGAGCAAATGGATGTGAAGACAAAAATTCCTATATGTGGATTTTGATCAAGAAATCTACAAGAAACAACTATAAGGTTTTGTAGTGAAGGAAAAAGAGTAGTTGGCTTGTAAGTTGAAGGAGCCCCTATATGGTTTAAAACAATCTCCAAGAATGTGGTATTAGAGACTTATGTTTTGGGATTTGGTGTTTCAAGAAGTAAAGCTGATCATTTTGTGTATTCCAAGTAGGTTGGTGATCACTTTATTTATGTGGTTTTTGTATGTTGATGATATGTTGATTGGAAACAACAAGAAAACAATCAGATATTTCAAAGCTCAATTGTCTTGTGATTTTAATATGAGAGATCTTGGTGCTACAAATTTTGTTTTGGGCATGGAAATTAAAAGGGATCGAGAAAACAAAAAAAATGGTTGCATATAAGGAAATATGTTGAAACAATATTGTAGTGGTTTAATATGTGAGAATATAGATCGGTTAAGATTCCTATTCTTCTAGGTGTAAAGTTATCTGCATATCAGTGTCCTAAGACAAAAGAAGATGTAGAGAATATATCTCGTGTTCCTAATGCAAGTGTTGTTGGAATTCTTATGTATGTTATGGTCTTTACTAGATAAGACATTTCCCATACAATGAGAGTTGAGTAGTTATATGTCAAAACCGATAAAGGAACATTGGATAGTTATAAAGAGGGTTTTCATATATTTGTGCAACATTTGAGATTATGCAATATGTTACCAAGAAATATCTAGACTTGAGAGAGAGAGAGAGAGAGAGAGAGAGAGAGAGAGAGATTTACATGGTTTTGTTAATGCAAACTATGTTGGAGATCTTGACCATAGAATATCTACAAGTGGTTATGTTCTTAATATGTTTGGTTGAAAAATAAATTAGATGAGCAAGAGGGAGGTTTGTAGTTGCATTGTCAAACTATAAAAGCTGAGTACATGGAAACCGATCTTACTAGTAAGAAAGTTGTATGGTTGCAAAGATTGTCTTACAAGTATTGGTTTTGCTTAGAAAGCAATGATAATAGGTTGTGACAACTTGAGTGCATTTTTTTGGCAAATAATTGTGCTTATCATTCCATGTTTTGCTTCGAAAGCAATGATAATAGGTTGTGACAACTCAAGTGCATTTTTTTTAGCAAAACATCCTACTTATCATTCCAAAATAAAGCATATTGATGTATAGTACCATTTTGTTAGAGATGTTGAACAAAACAAAGTATTATTGAAGAACATTGATACCTTGAAAAATGTTGTAGATTTATTGATAACAAATTTTAATATTGAAAAGTTCTCTTGGTATAGATAATTATACGAATGCCTTCCCCTTTCCCCCACTCTTGCAAACTATTCAACAAGTGGGATAATGTTTGGTTCGTGTTGTATTCTTTGCAGTTAGACTTAGTTAGAACTTGATTGAAGTTCAAGGGCTATCCCTCGAATGAAGGGGCTCAAGGAGAGACCTATTCCTTGACTAAGGCATATGGGGGTCTGTTGGCCGAATTTTCTGTCTTGAGGCCAACAAGGAGAGATAACCCACTCAGATTGCTTAAAGCAGCTCCTTGAATGTTTGCATTAGCTACCTCTCGCAGGAACAAAGGCCCTGCTGCCTTATGAGTTTGCTCTCAACAAGAGAGTCTCTTAATCTAGTGATCTGAATTCCTTAAAATGCAATTAAAAAATCTTAAGATGCAATTTAACTTAATCTATGATGAAATTTTAGAATAGCTGAAACATAAAATTTAGTAGCTGCTAAATTTTCTGTAAGCAAAAATTTAGTAGCTCCTAAAAATTACGTAGATTTTGACTATGAAAAAAAAACGAAATTCTAATTCTAAAAAACTAAATCAGGTCTATTTTATCCTATCTAATACATTTGAAACCTATCCTGTAGGAGCTTGATTAACATAAGCATCTGATGTATAAAAGAATAATTATATTACTGTTTAATTAAAGGAAATCAAATAAACAATGATATATTGAAGCACATTAATATTACATAGTCAAATAACCTTATTTGATTTTGATGCAGGGGCACCTAGCCCAAGCCAACATGTGATCATTTTGTCACATGTTGTGGCTCAAAGTTGAACTAAGGGAACTTGAAAATCAAGGAAAGTTTATCCGAATATTTTGTTAAATGACTAATTATGTAGACCACGATGTGGTGTCAGTTATAGAGTTTAAATATGAAATAAATGGCTAATTATAGCTCCCCGCGAGGAGACTAAGCCACCTAGTTAGGCTGTTACGAGTTTTAGGAGTCAGTTAGTTAAACTTAGAAAGAAATTTTGAAGATTTGACCAAGTGTACGTTAGAAGAGAATCTTGCTAAAATGGCAATTGAAAAAAAAAAGACAGAGTTTTGTAACTCTCGGTGGGAGAAACTGAAGAGTTTTTCTAAGACTGTAAAAGAGAAAGAAAAATAAGCAAGGGGTAACTCGAGAGAATAGAAAGGGAGAATGGTCTGTCAATTAATAATAAAAAAATGAGCTCGAGAAATTTATGAGGAGATGTCAAGTATTCTTTCTTTCTTTGTGAACAACTAGAGAATAAATCGATAATTTTTTTATTTTTTTTTGGAAGCTGAATTCATTGTAATCATATATATTGCTGGTGCACAGAGGCATTTTGGGGGCCATCTAGGTTTTTTTTATGAATTTATAGTTGTGCCAGGGTCTCTTTTAAATAGAACTAGGCTCAGATTCGAGCCATTACGCATGCAAATGTTGCGAGGAATTCCAATGGGAAAGATTGAACTCGAATTACACTCATAATATACTTCTACTGTCAAATTGGGAAGGAATCGTGCGTATCTCCCATTGTTCTAGGTGTAGGGTAAGTGAACCCTCGTTGATGAATATGTGAAGTCTCATCATTTCTGGCAACGTTGGGAGCACGTTGCTCGAAGTTGGAGCCTACGGGTTTGACTGCATAGTATACGCAAATATGAAAATGATTTATAGAGCCATTGGTAACGCAATATGACCAGGGTTCTAGTCACCTATTCTATGCATCAGAGTTAGCCCCGGTTTAGCGTTTGGAATCTAATTACATTAATTTTCAGGCTTACTATAACATTAACTCCAAGTTTGAAAGCTTATTTTGGGATTGAAATCATAGTTAGCAAACTAAGCTAACTCGTTGGGTAAGTGAATTTGAGGCTCAAGCATCTTTTCGGTCATCAATTTTGGTATCAGAGCAAGGAGATTTGCTCAGTAAAATAGGGAAAAGACATGGTTGTTCGTGTTGGTAGAGCTTAAGGTCGTGGCCGTGGACAACCAGTAGTAAATGTAGAGGTTATGGAGGAGTTGAGAGAGCTAAGAGCACGTATGGCAGCTATGGAGCTGGGTAGACAGAGAGATCCAGTGGCAGGAGCTGTAAGTGAGCCTAAAGAGGAAGAATGTGAAGAGGAGGCAGCTCCTATGGCAGAGACACTTGAAATGAGATGTCTTCGATCCATTTTAGGAACCACATCCATACCAAAGACTGAGTTGCCTACTTATGAGGGAGGCCTTACTGCTGAACACCTCATTGACTGGATCAATGAGTTGGAAAAATATTTTGAGTACGATGATATTGAGGAGAACAGGAAGGTCAGATTAGCAGTGACACGGTTGAAGGGGCATGCATCCCTCTGGTGGGATAGTGTGCAAGCAGAGAGGAGAAGGAAGAATAAGCCACTAATCAAGAGCTGGGATAGGATGGTGTCTAAGATGAGGGCCAAATTCGTGCCCAAAGATCACCAACTGACTCTATATAGGAAAATGCAGAATTTGAGGCAAAGAGTGCTTACTGTGAGAGAGTACACTGAGGAGTTTTACAAAGTAAATTTGAGAGTTGGTTATGTGGAGGAATCAGCTGAGAAGGCTGCCAGATATGTAAATTGCTTGAGGATGGAGATCCAGGATGAAATCAGCATGATATCACCTAGGACAATGGAAGAGGTTTACCAATGTGCCTTGAGAGCATAAGATAAGCTATTGAGGAAACAAAACTTCAATAGAGGAAGAGGTTCAGCCAAAGGGAGAGGACAACCAGCTAGAAGGGAGAATTTTGCATCCCAAAAGGGAGAGTCCAATAATTCAAATTAGCAGGAGCAGCAAGATAGAAACAGTGACCCCAGAGGAAGAAGACCCTACCATGGAGGTAGAGGTAGAGGGAGAAGCAAAGAAATTGTCTTTCGATGCTACAAGTGTAACAAACTAGGCCATAGGTTTTTCGAATGCCCGGAGAAGAAAAACATAGGACAGAGAGGGGCCTATGTAGCTCAGAAGGAGCAACAGCAAAAGAAATTACCAGTGGCTGAAAATCTACTTGAGTCTGGAGAGGCTTTGATGATAAACAAAGTCTTGTTGAAACCTGAGAAGGAAAGTGCAAAACCTGCTCAGAGGAAAGCCTTGTTCAGGACTATGTGCAAGGTCAAAGGAAAATGTTGCAAGATGGTGATTGACAGTGGGAGTACTGACAATCTGGTTTCCATAGAGATGGTGGAGAAGCTAAGTTTGAAGAAGAGCAAGCATCTAGTTCTCTACAAGGTATCCTGGTTGCATAAGAACATCAAATCCTGGTAAGCGAACAATGTGAATTTGATTTGCAAGTAGGTACATATAAAGACAAAATAATATGTGATGTTATGCCCATGGATGTCTGTCATGTTCTTTTGGGGAGACCTTGGCGGTTTGATAGGAAAGCAGTACACGATGGTAGGAGGAACTGCTATAGTTTTGATAAGGATGGAATGAGACATGTCTTACTTCCTCTGTAAGAAGGTAGTGTAATAGAACAACAAGCAGCAAAAGTATTGATGTTGACCGACGAAAATTATTTACAACAGTTTGAGGAGGAGGAAGTAAACTATGCTGTGATGTGCAAGCCCAAGGTAGTAATGATGAAGACTACTATTTCAGATCTTCCTGAAGAGATTCAGAAAATGTTGGCTAAATTTGGTGACATAGTGGTGGATGATTTACCCAATGAGTTGCCACTATAGAGGGATATCAGTCATCACATTGACTTCATTCCGGGAGCTAGCTTACCCAACAAGGAAACCTATAGATTGACACCTCAGGAGAATGAAGAGATCAGAAAGCAACTGCAAGGACTGTTGGATAAGGGGTTGATTAAGAAAATTCTGAGCCCATGTGCAGTGCCTGCAGTGTTGAGCCCAAAGAAGGGTGGTGAATGGAGGATGTGCACGGACTCACGAGCCATTAATAAAATAACCATCAGATATAGGTTCCCATCAGGGATAATTTTAAGGACGCATACTTATTTAAAAGTGTATAAACCTTGGCGAATCTTACCAATTCTTAAAATATTTGGCGATATTTTTCTAAAATTATTTCAATTTCTAAGGATTTTATATAGTTTATATAATAATTTGGCGATTTTTAGAGTGAAAAAAGTTTACCCCATCAAAATTGGGCGAAATGGGGCTTCGAAAAATGCAAATTGGCGAATCTTTTTTTCGAAAAAAACATGGAAAAATAGCCCATGGGCTAAATTTCGTCCCTAAAATTATCCTTGGTTCCCATTGCCCCGAATGGATGACATAGTGGACTGTCTAAGTGGAGTAGCAAACTTTACTAAGATAGATCTGAAAAGTGGGTATCATCAGATCAGAATTAGAGAAGGGGATGAGTGGAAGACAACCTTCAAAACAAATGAAGGATTGTATCAATGGTTGGTTATGCCATTTGGATTATCAAATGCTCCAAGCACATTCATGAGGTTAATGAACGAAGTCCCGAGGGATTTCATAGGTAAATTTGTGATAGTTTACCTGGATGATATACTGATTTTCAGTCAGTCAAAAGAAGAGCATCTGAGATGTGTCTTGGAAAAGTTGCAATCAGAGAAATTGTTGGTGAATATCAAGAAGTGTTCATTCATGAAATCTGAGTTGGTGTATTTGGGCCTTGTGGTTTCGAAGGATCGTTTGAAGATGGATCTAGAAAAGGTACAAGCAATTTTGGATTGGCCTTCCCCTCAAAGTATATTTGAGGTAAGAAGCTTCCTTGGCTTAGCAAGCTTTTATAGAAAATTCATAAAGAACTTTAGTGGCATTTGTTCTCCAATTGTTGAGACTATTAGAAAGGACAAGCAACCATTCAATTGGACAGCAGGAGCTGAAAATAACTTTCAGCCATTAAAGAAAAAGATTACTGAGCAGCCTGTGTTGGGGTTACTAGACTTTAGTAAACCATTCCAAGTTACGTGTGATGCTAGTGGGATAGCCATTGGGGCTGTGCTCATTCAAGAAGATAAACCAGTGGCCTATTTTACTGAAAAACTAAATGATGCAAAACAGAAATATTCCTCATATGATAAGGAATTCTATGCTATAGTCCAAGCCCTGAATTATTGGAGGCATTATTTGATGCCTCAGGAGTTTGTATTGTATTCTGACAATCATGCTTTGCAGTACATAATGCAGCAGCCTAAATTGAATCAGAAAAACGCCAAATGGGTGGAGTTCCTACAGAGTTTCACTTTTGTGTTGAAGCATATTAGTGGACAGTCAAATCGTGTAGCTGATGCATTGATCAGGAGAACCTTAATCGTACAAGAAACTCAAGTACAAGTTTTAGAATTTGAATATCTTAGAGATTTATATGAAACTGACAATGACTTTCAGTGTGCATATAGAGCTTGCAAGAACCCTGTAGAAGTGGACAGAGAATTGTGGACTGAATATACATTGCAGGATGGATTACTTTTTAAGAACAGTAAGCTATGTATTCAAAGCTGCTCAATGAGGGAAAATCTGATTCAAGAGAAGCACAATTGTGGAATGGTTGGTCAGTTTGGAAGTGATAAGACTTATGGACAACTAAGTCATTTTTACTTTTGGCCCAAGATGAGGTTTGAGGTTGAGAAGTTCGTGGGCAGATGTAGAATCTATTAGCATGCCAAAGGAAGAAGCCAAAACACAGGCTTATATACACCATTTCCTGTTCCTACCAAACCTTGGGATTCTGTGCATATGGACTTTATTTTAGGATTTCCAAAGACTCGGAAAGGAAATGATTCCATCTTTGTAGTAGTAGATAGATTTACTAAAATGGCACATTTCATTCCCTGTTTTAAGACAAGTGATGCCACTCATATAGCAAACTTTTTCTTTAATGAAGTGGCAAAGCTGCATGGTTTTCCTAGAAGTATTGTCTCTGATAGAGATGCAAGATTCACAGGTCACTTCTGGAGGACATTGTGGAAGAAGCTGGGTACTAAGCTGAATTTTAGTTCAGCTTATCATCCACAGTCTGATGGTCAGAATGAGGTAGTCAACACGAGTCTGGGTAACATGCTGAGGAGCTTGGTTGGAGAAAATACAAAACAATGGGATAGAGTGTTGGCACAAGTTGAGTTTTCCTATAATGACTCGCCAAATAGAAGCACAGGTATGAGCCCATTTCAGATCTTGTATGGTATGCATCCTAGAGGGGTGTATGAACTAAGAGATTTGGGACGTTTGGAGAGGAGTGCAGATGGGGAAGACTTTGCATCTAGAATCAGTGAGCTACATGAAGAAGTTAAGGAAAGGCTACAAAGAAGTAATGCAAATTACAAAGTGAGAGTTGATTCTAAAAGAAGAGAAAAGAATAATGAGGTAGGAGACCTAGTGTTGGCCCATCTGAGAAAGGAAAGGTTTCCTAAGAGAGAGTACTACAAACTGAAAATGAAGAAGATTGGACCATGCAAAATCCTCAGAAAGTTTTCTACTAATGCTTATGAGTTGGAAATGCCAGCAGGAGTTGGCATATCTCCTATTTCAATGTTGCTGATATATATCCCTTTACAGCGGATGATGCATGAGACAAAGATGCTGATGATGATTTGCAGTGGCTGAAGCAGATGCCAGTAGCACATAAATTGGAAGTAGAGGAGATCTTGGACACTAAAATTGCAAAGAGAACTAGGCAGAAGGACTACTTGGAGTATTTGGTAAAGTGGAAAGCACACCCTGTAGAGGATGCTACTTGGATGAGTGCAGCAGAACTAGCAGCCAAGGGTTTTGTTGTTGCTGACCTTTTGAACAAGGGCTCAATTCTTTCCACCCTGGGAGTCTAATGCAGGGGCACCTAGCCCAAGCTAGCATGTGATCATTTTGTCACATGTTGTGGCTCAAAGTTGAACTAAGGGAACCTGAAAATCAAGGAAAGTTTATCCGAATATTTTGTTAGATGACTAATTATGTAGACCACGATGTGGTGTCAGTTATAGAGTTTAAATATGAAATAAATGGCTAATTATAGCTCCCTGCGAGGAGACTAAGCCACCTAGTTAGGCTATTACGAGTTTTAGGAGTTAGTTAGTTAAACTTAGAAAGAAATTCTGAAGATTTGGCCAAGTGTCTGTTAGAAGAGAATCTTGCTAAAATGGTAAATGAAAAAAAAGAAAATTCAGAGTTTTGTAACTCTCAATGGGGAGAAACTGAAGAGTTTTTATAAGACTGTAAAAGAGAAAGAGAAAGAAACAACAAGGGGTAACTCGAGAGAATAGAAAGGGAGAATGGTTTGTCAATTAATAAAAAAAATATGAGCTCCAGAAATTTATGAGGAAATGTCAGGTATTCTTTCTTTCTTTGTGAACAACTGGAGAATAGATCGACATTTTTTTTCTGGAAGCTGAATTCATTGTAATCATATATATTGCTGGTACACACAGAGGCATTTTGGGGCCATCTAGGCTTTTTTTATGAATTTATAGTTGTGCCAAGGTCTCTTTTAAACAGAACTAGGCTCAGATTCGAGCCATTGCGCATGCAAATGCTTCGAGGAATTCCAGTGGGCAAGATTGAACTCAAATTACACTCATAATATACTTATGCTATCAAATTGGGAAGGACCTGTGTGTATCTCCCATTGTTCCAGGCGTAGGGTAAGTGAACCCTCGTTGATGAATATGTGAAGTCTCATCATTTCTGGCAGTGTTGGGAGCATGCTGCTCGAAGTTGGAGCCCACGGGTTTGACTGCACATTATACGCAGGTATGAAAATGATTTATAGAGCCATTGGTAACGCAATATGACCAGGGTTCCAGTCACCTATTCTATGCATCAAAGTTAGCCTCGGTTTAGCGTTTGGAATCTCATTACATTAATTTTTGGGCTTACTATAACATTAACTCCAGGTTTGAAATCTTATTTTGGGATTGAAATCATAGTTAGCAAACTAAGCTAACTCAATGGGTAAGTGAATTTGAGACTCAAGCATCTTTTTGGTCATCAGATTCTGCACATAAGATTTACACATCAACTCTGCTAATCATTTCAAATAATTAAACGTGAGAACTTAACAAAAATGGCAGTAATCAGACTTAATTACTTTCAACACATATAGAACAATCTTACATAATGTGATTGAATGCTTGAAATGACTGCAACAATCCTCTCTGGTTTTTTATTTACTTATTCACCAAAAGTTACAGAGTTTTATCAATTCCCAAAAGATGATCTTAGAAGAAGAACCTCCACATTTCCTTGTTTAGAATTAAGAAATTACAAAGAGATATCATCATATCCAAAAGAAATTCCTCCATCATCATGGAGAACTCTCCCCCATGTTAACAAAACCATTACGAGAAAAATATAGAGATGGAAAGATCCAAAATCCTCCCATTCTCAAGAGACCCTCCTCCTTTGGCAGTCGAATTATCTCTGTTTAAATAGAGAGAAGAGATCATATCAAAATCCAGAAAAACGGATCTTACAGTTGGACGCAACAAAAAAATTCTCAAAAAATCCGTCCCAAATAGGCCCGAATATCTCACAGCTCATGCATTTGTTTTGAAAATGTCCCAGGTAAATTGGCCCATTTTTTAAGTGGGTTTCAACCGTTTGAGCTAATTTCTCACGGTTTTCCCAAAACAGCTCACACAAAAACACATCTCCTGCTGGTGCGCAATTCTCCATTTTTGTCCTCTAGTTAGTTTGATGAACTGGCAAGCTAAAAGCAGGATGAGCATGGATCTCAAAGATTTCAAAACTCCGTGGTATTTTTGGTAATGATCTCTGTACAATTCCCGAGAACAACAAACAAGTGATTAACGATTACCTTATTATCTTGTATCTCACTAAAAAAATATAATCAAGACAAGTTCAACTATGCTTTATTTATTTGTAACCTTTAAACTTTGTTTTATTCCATTAATTCCCATTTTGTCGTGACAAATTGTTTCAAATTATCATAGTATCATAACCTTTGAAAAATATGAATAATAGAAGGTTTTATTTTTGGACATTATCATGGTTTATTATTTAATGAAATTGAATTCAAGATAATTATGAAAGAACATTATAAGAATCACTTTTTATTATTTGTAAGATTTATTTTGTGTACATATTTGTGTTTCCAAGGTTCCTTAGTATAGAGTTTTAATTCATATCCATGTTGATGCAATTTGAATATAAATTAGAATAATGAGGTCAAAAGGCTTACTCAAGTTTTAATTAAAGTATGTTTCATATTTCCAAAATCTTAAAATAATGAATTAAAAGTTATGAATATAATTAAAAATAATATGCTCACCCAATATAAGAAAGTAGATACTTAAGTTATTAGTTGTTATTACCTATCAGTGATAATGATAAAGAAGTAGACATCAATGATGAATAATAAAACAACTTAAACCCAAGAAGATAAAAGGAATGAGAATACTCCATGCTACAAAATGATCTTCCCATGCACTTAAGATAGCGAGTCATCCAAAATGAGAACCGAGGGTATGCAAATGTTGTTCAACCACCAGAAAACTGAGATATTCACATGACAAAGATCATCCAAATGACAAAATCCTTAAAGGCGTGATAACCAAGCCGAAGAACAAGCATCAGAAGAGTGAAATCCATGAGACCACATTCATATCAAACAAGATAAAAGGAAAAATTAAAAGTTAAGTATTTACAACATTCTAATGGGGACCACTTTATTTGCAAAATCAAGGGGAGTTGTTGGGGTGCCAACATGGTCAACATGCCCTAAGGTTTTTTTATGGTCCATTATGTATTATTTCAACCCATTGTAATATAATCTCAATTAAAATATCATGGCTATAATCTAATCCAGTTTAATGGATTAAGGTTAATCGAAGTTGTAAAATAATTAAATATTTATATGGTGAACGATGGAGTTAATACAAGGAGATAGAGAGGTGTGACTCTTAGCTAGGCTAATTTGATTGATTTAGAGTTTACAAAGTAAATATTTGTGCATATGAGTGTGTGTTGCTGCTATTCGTATGTTCTAGATTTTGTTACTATTGTTTTCTTGCACATGTTAATTAGACTTTTCAAATATAAATTTGTAGTGACAAAGGAAATTTGGGGAGATTTAGGGTGATAGTAGTTGTGAAGGCCTCAGAAGGAGGAATGTTGATAAAATATTCTTTTGATCTAGGTCATTATACTAATGTTACGCAGGCACTATAATTTTGTAAAAGTTTTCATTTGACAAAATCCATGGGTATCATAAAAAATAGTATTTTTTGGTGGTATTGAATTGTTGCATTGAAAGAGAAAGTCACATATCCCTCAAATATCATGTCATTTAGAGTCACAGTGAGGATAACGGCACACATGACTATATTTGATTGGTTTGAAAGGGAAAATACCCCTTTACATCATAGTATATAAATATATTGTCACGGAGATCATTATAATCATCTTATTAAATTTTATCTAACAAATGTTATATGTGTGGGTATTGTTTACTACATTTGGTATGAGAACCATTGTTCTGGCCCATTCTAAGTTAATTTGTACATCAATCCATATATTTATGTATCAATATATATGATTATAAATTTAATTCAAATCAGTGCCATCCATACATTAGACATTCCAAACCATTTCATAAATTGTATACCAACTTTCCATCACCAACCAAATTGACAAATACATTAGTTGCAATAATTAATTTGTACACACAACAACAATCCATGCATTGGTAAATTAATCCACTATACATGTGTCTTTGTAATCCTTATGCCATCGATGTGAATTTCACACTGTAGTAGTATTGCTCTTACTAGTCATGCAGATTTCTCATTTATGCTATAGAGCCATCATACATCACATCATTGGTCTTGTGATATGTACGACTATGTTTTGTTTGTACATCACTATCCATTCTTGTACACAATCGTTGTGTTAATTAAGATTTTTGTCTTTTGAAAGGTCAACTCTTTTAAAAATCACGCCCCTTGATTCTTATATATATATATAAAATAATAATAATAACAACTTCGGAATTTTATGTAAGGTCATGCACCTCAAAGTCATCCCTCTTTTGTAATATTTTACTTCTCATAGTTATTAAAAACTCTTCTCAAAATTTTGATTTAAAATATTTTTTTATGCACATTGTATATATAGTAAAATTAAAGTGGGTTTACCACTAAAATGAGTGATAATGAGGAAATGTTGATTCTTTCATATATATATATATATAAATATATATTAACTTTAGAATTTTATGTAAGGTTGCATGCCTCAAATTCATCCCTCTTTTTTTAGTCCTTGTTGTAGGCAGAGACTATATGTTTCGCTTTCTTCTATTAATTTAGATCATATAAAAGCATTTCTAAAATTTGATTATAGTTTATCTAATGTTGTAAGAATTTATTTATTTATTTGTGTTTATTTAATAAAATATTTTAATAACTGTGTAAGTCCTATTGGTTGAAAGTGATTGAAAAGACAATTTTTATCATTGCCAAGCATTAAAAAAAATAAAAACAAAATGAAAATATAACCATACTTTAAACTTGCTAATGTTAACATATAAATATTTTCTTTCTAGTGAACTGACAAATTGTGATACATGTCAGTTTGATAAAAGTTGACAGTTCTGCAGCCAACTAATTCTTCTAGTATTTTCTAGATCGAAATCCATTTTCATTATGATGCATAGGCATTATTTAATTGTTATAGTTTCTTCACGCTTTGGCTCAGCTATTCGTAATAATCCGCTAGATTTGTGGACGTTTTGGCTTTCATTCGATGTATGTATTTGTCATCAACTTATCTGCCAGAGAAGGAGCTAACCTGTGTCTTTTTCGGCATGAATCAAGCCTAATGGCGGCGGGCCTCTCAAGCGCCGAGGTGGCTATGCTGGAATTATATTCGTCAAGAGGTTGGATCTGGAGTAATTGTATTCTTCAGCTTTGGGGTTAAGAGGCTTGGAACTTCCACCGTTTCCTGGTTGCCATTTTTGTATAGATGTAGGTTTTGCTGCGTTGTTGTCTTGGACTTTGGGGCTAGGAGGCTTGGAGCTTCCAACATTTGTTGTGTTTGTTAACTAGGGTTTTGTTGCATTGTTGTCTTTGGCTTTCGAGCTACGAGGCTTGGAGCTTCCATCATTTTTTGGTTGTCGTTTTTCCGTAGACATGGGTTTGCTTCATTGCTATCTTGGACATTGGGGATATGAGGCTTGGAGCTTCCAACATTTGCTGCTACTGATACAGAGTTAGAGTGATTGGTGGTTTGTCATTTTTCGGATAGACAAAGGTTGGTAAAAGTACAATCTAAATTGGATGTCTTTCGTGATGGTGTTTGTTTAGTTCATTTTTTAAGATAGCATTTTGGCATCCTGTTGGCTTGGTTTTGCAACCAAGCTTTGTGCAATGGGCACCTATCAACAATGTGATAGCAGTTTCAATATTGAAAGCAAAAACAATTATAAATTAAATCTAAATCTAAACTAGCATGTGCATATAACAAATAATTTTTTTAAAAACGATTCAAGAACAAGAAATAAAAGAATAAGTATTTTGTATTAAGATACCTCAAATGGTGAGGATTTGTGTTGAGCAACTCCCAAGGTGAGTAGCTCCAAGCTCCAAAGGTCTCTTCTCCAAGATGCTGAAAATGGCCAAAAGTCTCATGAGAGATTTTGACAGCGTGAGGATAGGATGATGGATGGATGGATAGTGAGGATCCCCTACCACTTTTTTATAGTTTTTGGTGGTGGGGAATACCATTTTGGTTTTGAGGAAACCAATGGTATTGACCAACATGGTTTAGGTACCTTTTCCCTCCTTTTTCTTTTTTTGAATATTTTGAATATTTTTATTCCCTTTTGAATATTTTTGGGAATTCTGGACCCTTTTTGAGGGTTTTTTTAATGTTTTTGGAGGAAAAATATTCATTTTGAGGGAAAAAGGGGGTGTATTATGGTCTTTTGGTGACCTTTTGATGGCTTTAGAGGCTCAAATGGTGGAAAAGTGGACAAATGGGTCATGTGAATAAGGAAATGAGCTAGTGAGCACTTTTTCGGTGTTAACAGATTGCCCCTTGATGTGTGAGGGCAGGAGCTCATCGTATGGCAGATAGACATCATAGTTCTTTTGTCTTTTTCCTGGGGTTTGGGGAAGAGAAGAGACCGGTTGGAGACTGGATCCACGGCCCTTGGAAGCTGCAAAACAAACAATATTACATGGCCTCAATATGAATGAGGAATAATCTCTGATAATGGATGAGGCGGGCATACCCATGCTCGTATATATACATAACAATTAGTCCCAAGAAGGGGGACCTGAATAATACATAAAAAATCTGCTGGTACATCATGATGGTCCAAAGGGGACACTATTTTGGGATGTACTCATGATCATGACATGATTGATCTCAATAACTGATACACTGGAATAAAGCGACAACCGTTTTGAACAAGGTCTCAGAAGGGTTGATGAACTACTGAATCTAAAGGTGTCCAACATTTGGAGGGAGTCAATGACTCTGAGTCAACTCTAGGAAGTACATGTAACTGTATACTCAAGGGAGTATAAAACTAGGATACATATGAATACTGTCGCCATGCGCAACCTGGATATCTATAGGAAAAATGTAACTAGTTGTTTCCATAAGTAGACTCTCAAATGTGGAAGAGTCAGGTGGTATCCGGGGTCTTCAACAAATAACTGAAAGGACCAATACCCTGTGCAAGTCTCAACGATGCGATCAAGGTGTTGAAGTCGAGCATGTGAGAAACAACCATTTGGAGAGGCACTGAGGACTCTTCTCGAAATGATTCGTAGGCACTCATCATAAATGGTGATGAGTCCAAGACACAGGGACCTCTAGGTCTATCCTCTGGAATAAATTTGGTTGTCGTTGACAGAGGGAGACCAGCAATTAACAAGGCAATGATGTTTCCTTGATAGGAGCGCGAGGTGTAGAACTGAAGTGTGGTAGTACTGATGGTAGGACTGACATACTTGTGGGGATGTTAAGTAAATGGGGTCATAGAGTGGGTGGACTCAAACTTCCTTTGTTCAGAGCATGATGACATGGTTGACCTGGCAGCGTAGGGAACTGACTTGTAGGTGTGGGGATCATAGATTTTAAAGACTGAAGGGTATGTATTAACTCTGGGGGGGACGAGCTAATGGGTGCTGTCGAGGGATTCTCAGGGTTACATACTGCAGAATACTCTTAACAAAGGCGACCAAAATGGGGAGGCTGCCATATGAGTAGACGTGATCTGTTGTGCCGCCAAGAAGCACCATTGGGTCCTTCTTCGTAGTTTTAATGAGCTCCAAGAAGGGATAAAAGTGTGCTCTGAAATGGTACTGTCCTGTGGATTTTGTGAGCCCAGGACTGTTCGTGCTCATGGGTGCTTTCATTTTTTAGGAGTCTAAAAACGATAAGAAGACTCTGCAGTGATTGTGAGTACCGTCCTGTGGGTTTTTACGAGCCCAGGATGGTGATTGCTCGTTGTCGCTTTCATGTTTAGAGAGTCTGAAAGTGGTAAGTGGACTCCATTGGTGTTCTTTTTTGTAAGTTAGTCTCTAAGGCCCGAAAAAGCATAAAATGATGCAAATGGAGAACTCTTCTAGCCGATGTGACTAAAGTATTCATTTTTCGTAATTAGCCTACAAGGTCCGAAAAAGGGGTAAACTTATACCATGTAGACGCCCTTTCAGATATGTTTAGCAAGCATGAAAGGAAGCAAGGTTGCTCGACGATCTTTTCATTGTTTTAGGATTCAGAAAAGAGCTTAACAAAAACTCCCTAAGTGCCTTTTTCGTAAAAGGGATTGCTCGGCCCGAAAAAATGGGTAAAAATATACCGAACAAAAAGGGATTGATGAAAGCAAGAAAAGGTCTCAAGCATCGTCATGAGTGCGGAATACTGAATCCGATGACATAAAGATTTTCAAAAAGGGGCAACGGCCAATGTGGCACGCAAACCGAGGTGATGAGTGGCATTTTGAAAAAAGCCCAAAAATTATTGTGTGAGAGCGAGAAATGATCTCAAGCATCATCGTGAGTGTGGAAAACTGAATCCAACGATGTCAAACTTTTAAAAAACGGACGACGGCCTATGTGGCACGCAAACCGAGGCAACAAGGGGGTATGGGAAAAATGCCCGAAAAATATGGAGTTGAGAGTGAGAAATGATCTCAAGCGTCATCATGAGCGCGGAAAACAGAATCCGGTGATATAAGACTTGTGAAAAATGTAGAACGATCGATGTGGCACACAAACCGAGGCCACGAGGGGGCGTGGGAAAAATGCCCAAAAACATTTGGGCATGAGAGCGAGAAATGATCTCAAGCGTCATCACGAGCGTGAAAAACTGAATCCGGCGATATAAGACTCTTCAAAAACGGAGAATGGCCGATGTGGCACGCAAATCGAGGCAACGAGGGCGTGAAAAAATGGTCAAAAAATGGACCTAGTGAAAATAGGAAAAGGAAAGGACTATCATGAAGTTCTCCCTGTGATGATTCCAACAGTACCAACGGTTTGAGGAACGGACGTCGTATCATACCGCAATGGTTGTTTGAAAAATGGTGAAATTTCTATAAATAGGGTGTGGGGCCCATATGCCGTGTCATTGTTACGTGTGAGTTTGGCAGAGCAATCAAAGCTATTTCTTGATTTTTGAGAGATTTGACCTTTGGTTTTCGATTCTGTGAGTTTCAGGTAACCCTATTCGCCTTAGCCTTTTCAATTATGTCTTTTTTGGTTAGCGGCGGGCCCCCGAAGGCCGCGAAATTGCATGTTGGCCTTCCAACGTGGAATATCGCGGGTTTCATGTCTTTTTCCATGATGAACATCGGGGGGTTAGGGGCTGACAGTCGTGATGTTCATCGCGGCTGTCGGGATGAAAGTCGCGATGTTCATCGCGACTATGGGGTTGATAGTCGCGATGTTCATCGTGACTGTGTGGTCAATACCCGCGATGTTCATTGCGGGTTCTTGGATGAAAGCCGCAATGATCATAGTGGCTTTTGATGGAAAAGCCGTGATGGAATTTTTTGAAATTTTTTTTTCGGTTCTAAAAAATTTCTTTGTTTTTTGGCAGGATGTTGAGGAGACCATTGGTGTCATGGTGAGAGCGGGAGATGGAGGAGGATTTGATGATTCAGATTCGGACCAACCAGGAGGTCTGGCAGGCTTTGGCTATGAGTGGGCTCCTGAAGTTCGCTCAGATTCCACCGATGTGTTCAGTAGGACCACTACTGAACAAATTGGTGAGTCTTTGGGTCCTTGCAGAGGGTGCATTTATTGTTGGGGGTGAGAGGTTAGAGATCACCCTTACTGATGTATACTTTCTTACCGGGTTGCCTCGCTTAGGGGAGGTAGGGGATCTTCTGCCAAGGATCCCGGTAGGTGTGGATATCGAGGATCTCCTGGAGACCTTCTGTGTTGCTGGGGCGATTGTGCAAAACAACGCTTTGAGCCTGAGATCTTTGCGGGAGTGGGACATGCGGGCTGTTGGGGCTTGTGTTCTGCGGGTGTTGGGTGCCGTGGTGCCACATCGTTTGTCGGGGGGACAAACGATGATGGTGGATTCTGTGTTGAGGGGGACCTACTACATGTGGGGTCAGATGTTTTTGGCTGGTGTCCGAAGAGATCTGGACAAGGTCAGTCAGGAGGGGGGAGAGTTTTTCTATGTCTCCTTCCTGTGTTGTTTCTTCTTTGAGCGAGTACCGACTTTGCGGCCACAAGTGCCGGTTCGAGACGGGTTGGTGAGCGAGCCGCGCATGGTGCAGTGGGGGCAGATGATGCCCCGCGGTGGTGGTGGTATCCGCGGATTCTTTTCACAAGATATGTATGAGCAGTGGGAGCAGATCCCCTTGCTGATTGATGACTATCCATATGCCGGTATGGATTATCGAGGAGATCCGGAGATGCCTCGAGCCCAGGGACAGGCTGGGGTTTAGATGGCATGTTTTTGTGTGTTGTTCTCTACTATATCATGTGTTTTAGTTGTGTTTGTTATGATTATAGTTAGATGTCCTATACCTCCTGCCGACCATGTGGTTCGTAGGGGACGGGGGATGGTGGTCATTCCACCTCCTGTAGCGGTACCGCCTCCTCATGCTCGAGGAGTTGGGGCTAGCGGTCGAGGAGCTGGGCCTCGAGATGATGCCATGGAGGGTGTCCGAGAGACACTAGACATGATCCTGGCAGGATTTCCAGAGGATGGGTGGAGGGATTTGGATCGGGACATCATTGAGCGTTGTTTCGATGCGCCTTGTGAGTGGCGCTCGATCTTGCTCAGAGCAGCATTGTTGGCGGCTAAGTGGAGGGATGGGGCTTGGCATGATCCGGCAGGGTCGGTGGAGGGGAGGATTCGGGTGCGAGATGATCCAGCGGGGCCGTCGGAGAGGAGAGTTCGGGCTCGGCATGATCCGACGGGGCCAGTGGAGGTGGCACCAGAGGAGCCTAGAGACCATGATGATTAGATGATCTTGTATCTGCCCCCAAATGCTGATGAGCATATGGGGAAATACCTTTTTGTACGGCTGATGTATTTTTGTATATTGGGTGCTAAGGGCACCTATGACATGTTTGACTATATTATGATGTATATATATATATGATTTGGTATATAGTCATGTATGCACATGGATGCATTTATTGTCTATTTGCTTGCCCATGGAGGCATGTTTGTTTTTCTGTATGCTCGTGGGGGCACATGTTATGTACGTGGATGCAACATTTTGATTTTTGTATATGCCCGTGGAGGCACATGTTATGCACGTGGATGCAACATTTTGATTTTTGTATATGCCCGTGGAGGCACATGTTATGCACGTGGATGCATTTTTGTTTAAGCCGGTGGAGGTACATTTGTGTTTACTATATGGTTTGATTGGTGTGCCAGTCAAGAATGTTGTTAGCCATATGGTTTGATACACTGTTGAGATTCCTTGGGACATGTGTGAATGAAATGGATTCAAACTGTCGAACCATTTGTTTAGTGTGCAAGAATTTTCTGAAAAGATAGGGATCGCGTACCTGGTAATCATTGTTGAGCTGGGAAACAAGGAGTTGTGAGTCCAAAAAAACGTTAAGGTGACGTATGCTCATTTGGAGAGCTGCGGCCAGGAGACCGGTCACGGCATCGTATTCAGCTTGGTTGTTGGTGTTGGCACCTATGCACACTCCGTCGATGTGGATCAACTCATGTGAAGGGGAATATATTACCCAAGCTGCAGAGGCCAGATTGGGGGACCAACGGCTTGCACCATCAGTGAAACCGACGTAGCAGAGTAGAATAGGATCCATCTATGGTCATGTAGAGAAAACAAATATTTAGGTTTTTTGAATTTTTTGTGAAAAAAAAAAGACTGTACAATAATGGATGGTGGTGTCCATCAGATTTGCTATGGGTAAAATCGCTTGAGGTACAACCCGTTGCGTGGGTTGCGTAGGGGGTTGCCTTCTGAATCGGTCAGAATGTATGCCCCCTGTCCGAGGCAAGTGTGTATAATGTATGGGCCTTGCCACATGGACACAAACTTTCCTTTTCCGGTTTTGTCATGAGCTTGATCATAGGCGAGGACAAGGTCCCCTTCAGTAAAAGTTCTTGGGTGGACATGTTTGTCGTAACTCAGCTTGGATCGGTTCTTGGCTGCTTCCATGGTTTGGAGGGCTGTGCACTGATCTTCATTGGATTGCTCCAGGAGTAGTAAGCGTTGCTCAATTGGGGAAGTGTCCAGTAGGAGTTCAACGACCATATGTAGGGTTGGAATCTGGAACTCAATGGGGAGGACGGATTCAACACTGTGAACTAGATGGAAAGGGGTAAAACTGGTGGCGGTTTTGGTTGATGTGCGGTATGCCCATAGTGTCGGGAAGAGCATGTGGTGCCAATTTGATTTGTGTTTGTCCACAGTGAGCTGGAGTATGGTCTTCAAAATTTTATTAATCGCTTCGACTTGGCCATTTCCTTGGGGGTAGTAGGCGGAGGAGAAATGGTGTTCAAATTTCAGTAAGGTTGATAATTCTCTCCAAACGGCATCTTCAAAGTGAGAGCCGTGGTCTGAGATGAGTTGCTTTGGCACTCCAAAACGAGCGATAACATGGTTGAGGAAAAAACATGCTGCGGTGTCGGCCTTGCAATTGTAAGTTGGCATGGCTTCCGCCCACTTGGTGAAATAATCTACGGCCACAATAATGTGTTTATGACTTCCGGCTGACGTGGGATTGCAATCGAGGAAGTCGATGGCCCATTTGAAAAATGGTCCGACAGTGATGACTGGATGAAGGGGGGCGGGTGGGGTTCTTGCCTTGGGGGAAAAAAGTTGGCAGTTTTGACAATGTTTGACTGCGGTGATGCAATCAGTAAATAATGAAGGCCAAAAGTAACCTGCGCGGATGATCTTTTGGGCGGTGGCCATGCCGGAGAAGTGGCCTCCGCAGGCACTGCTATGGCAGTCATTAAGGACTTGTTCTGCCTTGTTATGAGATAGGCAGCGTCGTAAGATGGTATCGATGCCATGTCGATAAAGTACATCGCCTAATAGGAGGTATAGGGGGGCGTGGTGTCGTATACGACGGCGTTCGTCACGATCGATGTGGGGTCAAAATTTTTGTGTGCGGAGGTAGATTAAGATGTCGCTGTACCATGGGCCGTCAGAAGAAATGATGAAAATGTGATCGTCAATGAGATCCGTTTGGATAGCAAGTGATGACAAAGAGGATGGGAGATCTGTGATGAGTTGAGCGAGTGCTAGGGCCTTGGTGCTCTTTGGGGTTTTGAAAGTTAGGTCGTATTCTTGCAGGATAATCACCCATTTAGCTACGCGGCCTTGAAGGAGGCGACGCGTCAAGAGGTAAACCATTGGATTGGAATTGGCTACAACTGTGGTGTGGCTCAGGAGAATGTAATGTCGCAGCTTTTGTACTGAAAAGATGACGGCGAGGGCCATCTTTTCTTCATGTGGGTAGCGGAGGGGTGTGCCTGACAAGGTCTGGCTCACATAGTAGATGAAATGCTCTTGGCAAGCAGTATCTTCTTGCACAAGAAATCTAGATACGGCATGTTCGGATGCTGAAACATAAAGGGTGAAATCTTTTGTGAAATTTGGAGGGGAGATCAATGGGGCATTTGTGAGTGCTTTCTTTAAGTCAGTTAAAGTTGTTTCTGCTTGTTGGTCCCATATGAAACGGGTATGCAGACGTAGTAGTCGTAGGAAACTGTGGACCGTTGTGGCATAGTCAGGGACAAAGCGGCGGAGGAAGTTGGACCTCCCTTGAAGGCTTTGAAGTTGTCTTAATGTACGGGGTGACGGTAAGTCTACAATGGCTTGGACTTTCAAGGGGTCTACAGTGATGCCTTTTTCTAAAATGACGAACCCCAGCAAGTGACCTGATGTAACGCAAAAGACACACTTGAGAGGGTTCAAGCGGATGTTGTATTTTTGACAACGCAAGAAAACTTGTTGAAGGTCGTCTAAATGGTCAGATCGTTTCTTGGATTGAGCGGTGAGGTCGTCCAGATAAAATTTTATGATTCTGTGTAGATCATGGAAGCAATAAGTCATGGCGCATTGGAAAGTGGCTCTAGCATTCTTGAGACCGAAAGGCATGACGCGATAGGCGAAGGTGCCCCATGGGGTAGTGAAAGCTGTCTTGTATTGATCTTCTTTACGGATTTTGATTTGGTTATATCCAGAGAAACCGTCCATAAAAGAAAGGACCTCATGTCCCGCACATTCTTCGATTAGTTGGTCAATGAAAGGTGTGGGGAAGTTGTCTTTGGGACAAGCGAGGTTGAGGTCTCGGAAATCAATACAAACGCGTATGGTGTCCACTTTTTTGTTTACTGACACTGGGTTTGAAACCCAGGTGGTGTAGGCAATAGGTAATATGAATCCTGCTTTTTGGAGTTTTTCAATCTCAGCTTTAACAGCTGGGAGCTTGGACGGGTGAATTGGTCGTTGTTTCTGTCGGAAAGGAGGCACATTGGGCCAAGTGTCGATGTGATGTTCCATAATTTTGGGATCGAGGCTAGGCATCTCGGTGTAAGACCAGGCGAAGACATCATGAAACTCTTGGAAGAGTTTCTTATATGCCTGAGTTTCTACTTGTGTGCATGATGCGCCTAGCGAGATGAGCTCAGGTTTTCCAGGTGTGGTGGAAATGTCAATTTGTATAATAGAGGAAATGTTGGACATGTTCCCTTCTTCGAAGGCATATGGTGCTGGGATGGGGTCTTTAAACCAATCAACCTTAGTTGGTAGGAAATATTTCGATTCGAGTGATAGTTGGTTCTCTGCGGTGGATGTAGACGCCTCAGGGAGGAAGTATGAGCGATGATGCATATTGTCCCAAGGGTGGTCCGGTGCAGTGAGTGTTTCTAGAATTTGCTCATCAGTACGAAAGTAATCAGACCATAAATCAACGGGTTCTGGTTTGTATGTGGTTGAAATCATATAGATGGTATTGATTTCTTCCGAAGAAGATGATTTCGGAGGGTAGATCTCCTCAATGAGGGGAGGAGATATCTCTAAGTCGGCATTGTTCATCTCATATAAGGCTGCTCTATAATCTGGGAGATCAGGGTAGTGGTGTGAATAATGGCCATAAATGCCGCATATCGCACAAGGGTGGTTAGTGCGGAGCGTTTTGTCGCAAGGTTGAGGAGGTGGCTCAAGTCTTACCATTGGAATTCCGGTGTCGTCATCCAACATATTCATGTTTTCTTGGAGTGCAGGTAATTGTGGACATTGATGAGTGGCATGGCCTACGTTGTCACACAACGAGCACTTAGGGGGAATGCGAATAGTTGGGGGGATTTTAGCTACCTTGGGGGTTGCTGGGGGGGTGTGAGTTATGAGTCCAGTGTTATAAGTTGGTGGGCCTTTGCCCCCTGTGTTCTGTAATGGAGGTGGGGCGTTTCTGGACATTGATTCCGTAGTCACTATTGGGGGTGGTCTATTTTGCAGATGAGCGACCAGAGGGGGTGGGTGGTTGGTAGTAGGGATAGGTTGTACCGGTTGTAAAATAACAGTCGGAGTCGGTGGGGGGCTCGGAGCAGGTAAGTACCATACAGGTATCCCTAATGATAAACCAGGAAGGTTGAGTGTAGCCATTACTGGCGAACTAACAACTCTAGAAAATGGGAACAAGAATGGGATAGTATGAATTGGTGTTGTGCCAATATGAGTAGGCACTGTGGGTGTTTGTGGTAGTGACGAAGGCTGCTATGTGGTGTGTGAAAGGGTGCACACATACGATGTTTTTGTTATCGGAAAAGGTGGTGAGATCGATGGAAATGTGGAAGTCATAGGTGACTCGGTGTAGATTCCAGGACCAATTGACGACATAAATGATGTTGGTGCGATTTGAATGGTTTGTTCAATCATTGGTAGCACATTTTGAGGAGCTATGGGGGCGTTAGGATCATAATATGTGAGTTGATCAATCTTGATAATGCGTCCTTCATGTGGGAACATCATGAGGCGAAAAACAGATGAAGCCACTGCTTTCATTTTGTACATATAGCTACGTCCAAGAAGGAGGTTGTAGTCGAGTTGGGAATTGATCCCTTCGATGTCGATAAGAACTAATTTGCTGCCTAGTTCTACAGGTATGTTTGCTAAGAGGCCTTGTGGTTGAGCTGAGTGTCCGTCATAAGCTCATAATGCCGTGGTGGATGGTTGTAAAGTGGGGGAACCAAGTTTTTTCCACACAAGGGTGGACATAACGCAGGTTGAAGCTCCTTCATCGATTATGCATCGATGCACAACAAGGTTTCGAATGTTTACTAACACTTGGAAAGCCAAATTTGATGGCAATCGAGGTTCGGCTTGGTCTAAGTCAAAAGTCATCATGTGTGTGTCATCAGGGTCTACTCCTCCGATGGTAGATAGTAGTAGTTTTCATTGTGCAGGGCATGTTTTCAGTACCTCTAAAGCAGACATAGCAGCGGGGGATTGTGCTAGGTCTTCCACGATGTTATAATTGGATGCTATGTGAGCATTAGGATTGTTGTTAATCCTTCGCAAAGGGATGCGAGGGATTTTAGGTCCTCCGTCCAACGACATATTTGGTATGCGCAATGGTTGATCTGGTGGAAGGGAGGTGGATGCATCAGTGGGAGGAGTTTCCGGGGGTGGGCCGTACTGATTCCTGCGAGTTTGAAGGTTAATGTCATTGGATGACATCATTAATAAATGGTGTGTGCCTGGATCTGTATGCTGATAATCAGTTGAAGCATAGGTGATTTGCTGCTAGGGTGTAGCAGATCCTTGTGGGGGGTCCATAGGGCGAGTATTTACTACTCCCTGGTTTGGCAATGGGTTTTGTAATATCATGGGTTACGTTTGATTAAGTGGAGATGGTTTTCCAACATGGCCCTAGCGTTGGGCATCGTCAACCCAAAGTTTACGTGCTTTCTCTAAATGGGGGCAGTTATGAGTGTAGTTATGAGTGTAGTGTCCATAGACTCCACATATAGAACATGGATGGTTTGTTCTCAGGTTATTGTTTTTTGGCTGCTTGGGATGACGACTAGGATTCTGGTTGGGAGGAGCAGCATTGTTATTATTTGGAGGATTGGGAGGTGGTGGACCTTGATTTTGTTGTTGGTTGTTGCAACGGTTACGTCCTCTTCCACGGTTTTGTTGTCCACCCTGGTTGCATTGGTTGTTTTGATGTTGGGGCTGATTGTGTTGTGTGTACACTTGACCTTGAGTAGTGGGAGGATTTTGGGGTGTCATAGGTGCAGGAGCAGGTTGCGGTGGATAATAAGATGGTGGGGATGGAGGTGGTCCAGTTGCCTGCTGGGGTTGTTGGTAATCCTGAGCTATTGGAGGTGTTGGGTTAGCTGGTGTAGCTTGATGTGGGTAATACATTGGTTGTGTCGGTAAATGAATTGGGTTTTGAGTGGCCGGTTGGTTATAGTATGTGGGTGGTACATATGTCAATGGCGCTTTCCCATAGCAATGTTGTGGACAAGAGGGTCCATGATTGTGATGAGTCTGATTCGTTGGAGCGTATGAAGTTGTCGCTCCAAAATTAGATGCAGCCCTAGAGAGGTCTGGGGCATTTATGGTGCTCACCATGCTAAAAGGTTTATTTTGTGCCGTGACTTGGCCGATAATACCATCAGCGGCATGTGATGCCCCTGGAGCGTCATCGCGTGAAGAATCGCCTCGTGGGGCATTTGGTATGATGGTGTAGAGATAGCCTGACTGGGCATAAATCAGGTTGAATCGTTGAGCTTTTAAGATAGTTTCTTCCTCTGACTAGGGTCGTTCGGAAGCTACGTCTTTGGCTATGAGGGGTAGGATTGATTTAAGAAACGAGTCCAAAAATATACGGTCATCCAGTTTTATCTTACAGAGGCTACGACGCTTGCGCCACTCATGGATATGGTCGGTGATGTGGGTAGTTGTGTTTGTCTGCAAGACAACAGTATTTCAACTCCTGCATCATAGCATATAGGTAGCTGAAAAAACTGAAGGAAAGTGGAGGCAAGAGACATAAATGTATGGTGGGTCCCATGTGGTTGTTCGATGTACCACTTGGTTGCAGAGCCAGTGAATGTTCGTTGCAACAGTCTAGTCTAATGGAGTCATCCACTATGAGTTAGATGAACACCATAGGGGAAATGACATTATGTGGTTTTGGGGAACCTCCCCAGGTTTTCCTTCAAACTTGGGGATGTCTGAGGTGAGCTTTGTAGGAATGGGTGGCCATGTAGGGTTGTGCCTGATAGGATCGTTGGTTAGCCTGGCTAGGTCTAGTAAGTTCAGACTAGCCATGTAAGGTAAACTAGCAGATGGGTGTGGCGTAGTGACTGGGACATAACTATTAATGGTGGCATTATGTAGTGGTCCAGTAGCCCCTAAGGTTATGCTAGGTATTGAAGGTATGTGTCCTCCAACCATTGTGGTTTGGGATGGGCCAGCACTCCCAAGTGCAACATGGGTTACAGAGGGGTTAGGAATAGTGCCAGGAATTCTTGGGATCTGGGTTGTGGTAATGAGAGGTGGGGTGATTCCTGTGTTGGGCATACCTAAAGGTGGAGTGGCCCCTATATTGGGCATGCCTAAAGGGGTTGTTGTTACCATGGGTGAAACAGTAGTAGAAGGGTTTGTGGATGTATCTCCAATAGTACTGGTGAAAATTGGGTCGTATTGTGATCTAGCCATGAGGTTGGTTGGTGATATTTCAGTAGGGTTTTCGGATTCAGCCTCAGAATCAGATGTGAAGTGAGGCGTGTTAGAATCGGATGACTGTGTGTTTGGCCAATGACATGTCGAGTCAAGGGATAAGGCTCTACGTCGGTGATGTGTAGAGCCAAGTATACGGAACTGAGGGGGTTCACCCTGAAGACGATGAGATCGTCTTAAATTCTCAATGGTGAGAAATATTTTTAAAAATTTCACTGTAAGGTGGTGATGTAAAAAACTCGAAACCCTAATGCAACAATGAGTGTAAGAGGGGAGTGAAAAAATAAAGGCTCTTAGGCCAACAAACAACCTCAAAAAGCACTTATTATAGCAGCCGTGCTATAATAAGTGGAGGGATGCAACAAAATTAGTCAGAATACCAAAAGTCAAACAGTTCCTAGAAAAAAGGGGTGTTACTAGACCAAAGGTGGGTAATGTATCATGCAAACACCTAACTAGAAGTATTGTGAGTCAACAAACGATATCCTATGCAAGGAGATGAAATCCAGGTCAGACAATATAGAGTGTTGAATCAACGGCTAGATATCCCCCTACCGGAAGGGATATCGGGTAGACAATGCTAAAGAGTGTCAACTAGGATACCCCATTCATGACACATTTGGTTGGGTGAATCTGCAGTTTGGTTCTATTGCCGCTATACACCCTCTTGGGTGTACACCGAGAACTTCGAAAGGTATCCTTCGGTTACTGAATGGATTGCGGTATTCCACTCAGACTTCCGGAACCAGTCTGGCTACTTCAACCCTCCTAAGGGAGAGGCCTTCCCGATAAATTGGTTGATAACTGTGTCAAAATTATAAGGGATTTTGGTACCGTAGAGGACAACCACTATGTCTCAAATGTAATAATTGAGGGGTGTTATTGGAACACCTATCCCCTCAATTCTACCTAACTACAAAATTCTTTCAAGTGCTCCCCAAGTGGGGTTAAAAGTTTGTTGAGTTTAAGGTAAATTTTAAGGTTCAGTTTAAATTATGTGGCAGAGTGGGTGCAAGTGTGGTATTTAAACTGAAATTGATTTGCCTTGCTCGGGCTATTGATTACAAATGAAAGAAAAGACGCTTCCAGTTTTGTAAAAAATAAAGGCGTTTTTGAAATCTAAATGCTTGAAAAAACTATTCAAAAACAATGGATCTTTGAAATAATTTGAAAGAAAGCAAATAGCATAAATATTTCAAGAAATAAATGGATCTCTTAAAAATTGCTTGGGCAAAGTATTGAGCAAATAAACAGTAAAACCTTGATCTAAATAAAATGCGGAAAATCTTTCTTTCAATTTACTGAAATTTTTTAAAAAGACTTTTAATGGAGCATATATTATAAATAGTAAAATATTTAAAATGGTTGTGAAAATGCAGAAAAATTAATGCTGTAAAATATGCTAAATGGGCAGAAAATATCGAAAAAACTATTTTCAAAAAATTGGCCGAATTCAAAAAAATTGCATCGCGGGTTTGGGGAAAACAACCGCGATGTGTAGCGCGGGTTTCGGCCGTGAATCCGCAATGTGCAGCATGGGTTTCGGTCACACAGCCACGATGTGTAGTGTAGAAAATGGTCGCGAAGCCGCAATGCGCAGTGCGTAAAATGGCCGCGAAGCCATGGCGCACCGCGCGGAAAAAAGTCGCGAGGTCGCGATGAGCCACGCAACTGTCGAGCGAAAATATGCGAGGCAAAAGCCGAAAAACAGACGCCGAAAAATGAACTCAAAAATGGAAATTTTAGGTTGTTAATGGCAATAGAAGGGGCCAAGATCTAGAACAGCAATGGATCTGCTATCTAGGATGGCATATCTATGAATTAAAATGATTAAAACTAACAAAAACTAAGATCTAAAGCAAAAAATTGAGATCTAATAATTCGAAGGCAGCGGAGTCGCCAAAAACTGTTGGCACCTATCAACAATGTGATAGCAATTTCAATATTGAAAGAAAAAACAATTATAAATTAAATCTAAATCTAAACTAGCATGTGCATATAACAAATAATTTTTTTAAAAACGATTCAAGAACAAGAAATAAATGAATAAGTATTTTGTATTAAGATACCTCAAATGGTGAGGATTTGTGTTTAGCAACTCCCAAGGTGAGTAGCTCCAAGCTCCAAAGGTCTCTTCTCCAAGATGCTGAAAATGGCCAAAAGTCTCATGAGAGATTTTGACAGCGTGATGATAGGATGATGGATGGATGGATAGTGAGGATCCCCTACCACCTTTTTATAGTTTTTGGTGGTGGGGAATACCATTATGGTTTTGAGGAAGCCAATGGTATTGACCAACATGGTTTAGGTACCTTTTCCCTCCTTTTTCTTTTTTTGAATATTTTGAATATTTTTATTCCCTTTTTAATATTTTTGGGAATTCTGGACCCTTTTTTAGGGTTTTTTATGTTTTTTGAGGAAAAATATTCATTTTGAGGGAAAAAAGGGGTGTATTATGGTCTTTTGGTGACCTTTTGATGGCTTTAGAGGCTCAAATGGTGGAAAAGTGGACAAATGGGTCATGTGAATAAGGAAATGAGCTAGTGAACACTTTTTGGGTGTTAACACATCCTAACTACCAGACTTTGAATGGAACAGGAATTGCAGAAAGCGGGGAAAATCTGACGGTGGTTTTCAGAGGCTGGTCGACTGTGCTAGTGTAGGTGTCACGGGTCAATTAACTAATTTTTCTACTAGCTAAGGTTCTTTTCGCTGTGTGAATTATTGGAGTGTTGTTTTTTCCTTTTTGCAAATGGGTGTTTACAAAAATTGTCCAATGGTGTTGCTTCCTTGGTTGCTTGGAAAATGAATGGTTTCGATACTTAAGTATTTGCAAGGGTTTGGATTTTTTTCTTTCTAAAGTTGTTTTTAAACAAAAGAATTAGTAGAATTTCTGTATTTTTTGTTGTTCTCATCTCCTCGGGGAGCATAGATTTGTTTTTTACGTTTTGTTCGTGTTCTTGTTCAGTTACCATTGAGCAAGAAAGGAATAAGTGGCGGTTATATCGATTTTTTTACCTTCTCTCTGCTAGATTTAGGGACAATGCACATTGTTAGAAATGCTAAGGAAAACTTAGCTAGCATTTGATTTGCTTATTTCCAACTTTGCAATGTGTTATGAAATATGAAAGAATGGTAAATTGTTCATGCTGGTTCCATTTTCTGTCGTATAAAGTTAATTTCCGATTGTACTGCTTTTTTTGTCTCGCTTTTTTGCCGTTGCACTCTGGTATCAAAAATTGGTGTATTTGGTATTGAGTATTTGCTGCCAAAAATGAGGAATTATTTAAATGATAACCACTATATAAGATTATACTGATTATTTTCTTGCTTGGTGTTTTGGCGGAACATGTTGTAGTTTGTAGTGGTGTTCTCTTTGTTGTATTTGGCATTCAGTCTTTGCTTACTAAAGTGGAGAGTGCCTGAAATTTCCTCTGACATGAGGTGATGATGAAGAGCTATTTTATTATCTTATCCTGTGCCCATGTCTGAGGCCCACGATTATTTGTTGCTTTTATTGTCACATTGATCATCTAGTTGGGTAATTTTCGGCTGGATTGCTTCAGTCATTCAATGCATGTTTTTGGACCAAAGAACTCTTTTAACACGTTTATGAATTCCTTTTAGCCTTGAGTTTTCCATCATGGAATACTGAAGTTCAATTTATGTAATTCTTCAATTACTAGTGTTGTTCCATGTTTTAACTTTTTAATGGGCAATATTTGGAATCGATTTGCAATGCTGGTTGCTCTGGATTGACTGGCTTCAAGATTTTCCAGCCGAGATTTAGTCATTGCTTGGGGATTTTTGGGCTTAACCTTTTATTGGTAAGGGATCGAGTAATGAGTTTCAGTATCTTGTCATTGCACACTGATTAAATTTGCAGTTTGGAAGAGGAACATACTCACAAATATGAGTTAAATAAATTATAAGGCGACATTTCAATTAATTTAATTTTGTCCCTGTCGTGCTGTATTTGGAAGGGCTTATTTTGTTAATTCCCGCCTTATGTCATAGAGATTTGTTTTCTTATCCTGGTTCCAGTTCTCATTTATTTTTATCTGTTTAAAGAAAAGTCACTGTCCTTTCCAGCCACATGACGATGTTTGAGATTCTTGTTTTTCGATTTATAGAGTATCCATTGTTAGTTAAGTTAGGGAAATTTTAGTTAGCATTTCATATGCTTGTTTCCAACTGTTCACTATATTCTGGCAATTCTTTTTTCAAGGAAAACCTTGCGGTGAAACAACATTCATGGATGGCATTCCTGGTAGATCTGTCGGCATATATTAATGTGCCTAAGTCACGGAGATTTGAACTGTACACCTATTGGCTCAGAATTAGCCAAATGCCCAACCACATTGGCAACAACTGGTTTAGATAACCCCTTGAGTTACTGTATTCAAATGTTGAACCACATTGACAACAATTGGTTGAGCTAACCCCTTAAGCTACTGTATTCTGGTATTTTTTTTCTTGAAAATAACTCTTTAGGAAACTCCCGGGCACTTCCCTCCATTCTGAGGATGGTACCCAGTGTAAAGTGAATGGTAAAGACTATCTGTGCTTGTGCCCATGGGAATTAAACCAGGGACATGTATAACCTGCTGGATTACCAGCAATGCCTGCCAACAGTGCACCAACTGATTGAGCTAAAATCTAGAGACTTACTGTATTCTGGTAATAGGGAAAGCATGTTAAGTTTAATAGTTTTTCGTTGGCAGGAAGGGTCTTAACTTCAGAGGAAATTATTGGCTGGTAATTCAAGTTATTGTGACAGAAAAGCAGATTTCAGAATTTTAACTGTAGGCATTATCAAGTTAGGGAAAATTTAGTTAACTTTTGATCTGCTTATTTCTAGCTATTCACTCTAGTCTGGAATTTGGGCAAAACAAGTTAAGTTTAATAGTTTTTGGTCAACAGGAAGGGCCTTAAAGAAATTATGGGACAGTATTTGAATTTCTTGTGGTAGAGATTGCATGATAGATCCCTTCATTTAATTATCGGTGCTTTCAAGTGAAGGAAAATTTAGCTGGATTTTGATCCACTTATTTCTAGCTTTTCACCATGTTCTGAAAATGGGTCAAGACAAGTACATTTAATATTTCTGGTCAGTATTTTGGTTCACAGTGGGAGAAATTAGCTGACAAGATTTGTGTGCTTCAATTTTTAGTGTTATTTGGCCTTAAATTACTTGATTGATGTCTAGTTGAGGCTGTCAATATTGATTATATGTTTGTATGGTGGATCTTAGGACTATGTACCAATGGTTTTTGATAACTTCAGTGCAAACGTTGTGGTGGATGGAAACACAATTAACCTTGGCCTCTGGGATACAGCAGGTACTAATGGAAGAATCACTGTTCTTATCCAAGATCTGCTTGTTCTTGAGTTGTATCTATTTAAAGAAATTCTATAGTTACTATGGGATACATTTTTTTATTGATGTGCTTTCTCAGGTTTAAAGTCGTAAAAAGTCTTTTGCTATGCATTTTTATTTATTGCAAAGAGAGGTCGTTCTAAGAGTTTAGATTTTGGCCCTTCTTTGAAAATTTGGTGGAACAGGTCAAGAGGATTACAATAGATTGAGACCTCTGAGCTACATGGGAGCAGATGTTTTTATTCTGGCATTTTCTCTTATTAGCAGGGCAAGCTATGAGAATATTACAAAAAAGGTTTGTTTTATCTAGATTGTGCTCTATGCTAATCTTATTTTCCCTTCTAGGTTCTGTTTGAAATAACTTCCGAGAAGACACATTTTTCCCCGCCAAACAAATATAATATCTTGAAAGTGTTGATGTAAAGATGTATTGTTTACTAAAATGGTTAAGGGTAACATAAGTCCTGCAATGACTATGCAGTGGCTTCCTGAGATGAGACATTTTGCACCTGGTGTTCCAATAGTTCTTATTGGAACCAAACTTGGGTAAACATTACTTTTCTTTATTACACATGTTTGTAATTCAAATTGTTTCCAAGCTAAAGAAAGGTTTCCAGAAGTTTTTTTCTGCTTAATTCAGTTAGTAATCCAAATTTTCGATTCTTATAAAATGTTGTAACATCTACACCAAATGAAAAGAAGACGTGCAGAAATTGATATCCTATATAAATAAGACTAGTAATATTATTAATTATAACCATATGACTTCTAGCAAATTTGGCCAGTATTTTCTCAGTACAAATATTCTAGATTCCATCTATGCGACAGATCAGTTGAGTAGGGAGCATTGAACGAGTCACTGATTTTAAACATTATGTTCTTTTAATGTGAATCTCAACAATTCTTTGGCTTTCGTAGATGCTTATGTTTTCCACATAGAGTATAATATATATAGATGCCATTCTACCATATATATGAAATAAAATCATTACTTTTTTATTGCTTGCACAATTCTCATTCAATGTCTTTAGCTGAACTAATAGTACTTTTTTCGAATTTAGAGCATGTGGAGATGGCTACACTAATAATGTTGAAAAGATCGATAAGGTTTACTAGTGTGGGCCACTCAAGGGTGACTTTGATCTTCTTAGTGTTTATGTGTTCTCTAGACTCATCAACTAGATTCCATGAAAGGAAGGAATTTTCATGGCAAAAGAGCACTCATCTGGGTTGGCATATGACTTTTGTTGGAATTGAGTTTGCACAATTTGCTTGATGTGATGTAAGTGCTCATTTCAGTTTCAACTAAAGATCAACATATCATCTAGGTGCTCTAAGACAAAGTTGTCTATGAATGGGATCAAAACATTGTTCATAAGTCTCATGGATGATGTTGGTGCAATCTTTAGCCCAAATGGAATGACTAACCATTTGTATGGGCCCCTCTTGACATTAAGGTGTTCTTCAATACATTTGATGGACATGTGGGCACTTAAGATGATATTCATACTTGATTTCCAATTTGGTAAAGAACTTAAGCACCTTTCAAGTATTCAAGCAGTCTGCCAAAGTACAACCAAGGGTACTTGTCCTTAATAGTGATCTTATTGATTGCATATAAGCCAATACCCATATGCTAGGTTCAATTATTCTTTGGCGAGAGAAACACTGTACTTCTACAAGGCAATGTGCTAAGTTGTATGTGCTCCTTTTTCAATATTTCATGAATTTTCCTTATCGTCTTGTCAATTTTCAAAATTGACTAGCAACACAGTGGACTATTTGGCAACAAGGCTCTAGGAATCGAGTTGGTTATGTGTTGCACTTGATGCTAATGTGGCACACTTGTGGGGTATTGAAAAGCATTAGAATAGTCCTCCAAAAGTGTGTACAATTGCTCTTGTTTTGTGGGTTGTGCAATGGAAGAAATTTGTGTTTTCACCATAGTCTGTTCTCAATTTGTGGGTATATCATCAACACCATGAATTTTGTGAATGATTTGTGAGCTTTTCTCATTGCTTAGTTGATACTGAAGAAACGTTTTTCCTTTCTCACTACATTTGGAATGTTGTAGCATTGATCCCCAATGCTAATGACCTTTGTAGGTGCGATCCATAAATTACATGTCGCTCTAATAAGAAAGGTTTAGCTAGGAGAAAATTGCAATTGTTTGGTACCATAGTGTTGCACAACACTTCATCCTTGAAATGTTTGGTTGAGTATTGTAACCTGCACTGTGGTGTGTGTAGCTAGGGTTTTACCCCTAGCTTGTGCAAATGAGCACCTACTAAGGAGAATGGACTCCTTAGTAGCAGTTCAGTAAATGTAAATAATTAAGCTAAAACAGAAATTAAAACTACTTTAGACATTGTGCATAAAACATAAACAAAAGATATAAAGAATGCCTTTTTGTATTGATATTACCTTCAATGTGAAGGTTTGATGAAGCCCTTTGCAGTGTCCAAGAGGATGCTCCAAGCTTCAATATGCTCCTTCTCCTTCTCCAATGGTGGGAATGGGCCAAAAGTGGCTCTCAAGGTGAAAGTAGTTCAATGATGAACTAGGGTTTCGGGAGAGATTTTGGCAGAGTAAGGGTGCTTGTGATTGTGGATATGGAATAAGGGGTCTCCATCACCTATTTATAGTTTTTTGGTGGTGGAGTGCTGACCCATGGTTTTAGGAAACACATGGTTTAGAGCAGCTGTATAGGGTTTTTTCCTCTTTTTCCTCATTATTTTATATTTTTTATTCCCCTTTTTAGGGGTTTTTGCTATTTTTAGAGGAAAAAGGGGGTTTTTTTAGCCTTTTTTAGGCTATTTTGGTGGTTTTGTGGCCTTTTGGGGGAATTTTAGGCCTTTTGGAGGCTTTTTAATAGGATTTTTTGGGATTTTAAGGGAAATATGGTAGGAAAATGGACAAATGAGCCATATAATGTGGTAGATGAGGTAGTGAGCACTTTTTGGGTGTTAACAGTGTGACATTGAACTTGTTGGTACAACCGTATGGAATGGTGTATGGTTGTGGATGTGGTGTTGTAGCCATGTTGATTGTATTTGCTGCAGTTAGCTTTTCTTATCTTCTATTATCTAGAATGAAATGGAAAGGATGACCACTTATCCACAATGAAGAGTGGACGAGGTGCTTCTCTCTCTTTTTTTTGGATATGGTGGGTGAGTGGGCACTTCATCTCATTTCATTTGAGCAATGAGAAGTGTGGAGTTAGATGTCTTTGGTTTTGAATCTTAACCATGCTTCACTTTTCCTTACATTGGTTGGTTGACCACTTATCCACAATGAAGAGTGGAAGAGGTGCTTCTCTCTTCTTTTGGATATGGTGGGTGAGTGGGCACTTCAACTCATTTCATTTGAGCAATGAGGAGTGTGGAGTTAGATGTCTATGGTTTTGAATTTTAACCATGCTTCACTTTTCCTTACATTGGCTATTGGCTTGTCGCTGTAGCTAACAAAGTTTTGTGCACATGAAATTTATCATTAGAATATGAAGAGCTTTGTGGTTCATGCACAATTTGTCTAATTGTTTATTCTCTTGTTGGTTATGATGTTAGGTGCGCTACAAGCGGTGACCCTTATGTTGTGCATTTTATTGTTGACCTTATGTAGGTTTTTCAACATTACATTTTGTTAAGATTCAATATGCTAAGATAGAAAATAGTAGCATTACATTCCATTTCACAATAATAGCATATATAGGATCACTGAAGAAACAACAAGCACAGCATAAACACAAGAGACACAGATTTATCTTGGGAAACCCTCATGGGGTAGAAAACCCATCAAAGATTCCTCAATATAGATGACCAACAATATACAAAGATGCAAACCAAAGACATGATCTCCTCCTCCACCATAGCAGACCTCTCCTCCACAAGCGCGCTACATTCTGAGTGAGTGAAGTGTGTATAATGAGGAACACACCTCCTCTATTTATACACATCTCCAACTTGTATTTTATATTAACTAGGTCGGCCCCAACTTTACCACTGGGTTAAACACCCCACTATAACTGACTGGGCCGACCCCACTAGGGTGGTGTAACAACCCTTTGACCCACATAACACATACAGGTCCGACCCCCACTAGGGAAGTCTAATAACCCAATTTACCACATTCCGACGGAGGAATAAACATCTCCGGATATACAATAAGATCTCCATGGAGGAATGAAACATCTCCGGAATAATAAAGTACAAATATAATATTCTTTGAAGTTACAATATCTCAACACTCCCCCTTAACAAGAAGGATATTATAATAGCATCTGCACGAGCTAGGAGTCATCAACATCATACATGATACATCTATAAATCATTGGAAGCTTTCTCAGCATCATCAGTAACTCAAGCAGTTACTGGAACATCTTCAATACCGGAACATCAACATCTTTAGTACTGAGTCTTTATCTTCTGTAGCACTCGAACGACTACAGCAACATCAACGTCTGGATCCTCACGATCATCAACATCGTCATCTAAACCATCACGATCAGCAGCATCGTCATCATAAGATCATCAGCATCGTCATCACACGATCATCAGCATCGTCATCTAGACCATCATGATTAGCAACATCGTCATCACATGATCATCAGCATTGTCATCACACGATCATCAGCAGCGTCATCACACGATCATCAACGTCATCATCTAGACCATCACGATCAGCATCATCATCATCTAGACCATCATGATCAGCAGCATAGTCGTCTAGATCATCACGATCAGTAGCATCATCATCTAGATCATAAGGATCAGCAGCATCGTCATCTAGATCATCACAATCAGTAGCATCGTCATCTAGATCATTAGTACAAGTATCCACACCAATACAAGTATACATCATCAATACAAGTATCCACACCAATACAAGTATACACATCATCAATACAAATATCCTCATCAATACAAGTATACACATCATCAATACAAGTATCCTCATCAATACAAGTATACATATCATCAATACAAGTGTACATATCATCAATACAAGTATACACAATAGCAGCATACCCTGCAACACACATGATCCAATTACGGGATGATCAATCCCTCTCACTTTAGGACATAGGTCCAAGGATGATACAATCCTGATCCGCTTACAGGATGATCAGTCCCTCTCAGTTTAAGACATCTCTCATGTCTATGGATGATGCAATCCAGATCAACTTACAGGATGATCAATCCTTATCACTTTAAGACACCTCACCATGTCTAGGGACGATGCAATCCCGAATTAGCTTACATGATGATTAGTCCTTATCACTTTAAGACACCTCACCATGTCTAGGGATGATGCAATCCCGAATCAACTTACAGGATGATTAGTCCTTATCACTTTAAGACACCTCACCATGTCTAGGGATGATGCAATCTCGAATCAACTTACAGGATGATTAGCCCTTATCACTTTAAGACACCTCACCATGTCTAGGGACGATGCAATCCCAATCTACTTACAGGATGATTAATCCTTATCACTTTAGGACATAAGTCCAAGGACGATGCAATCCTGATCCACTTATGGTATGATCAATCCCTATCACTTTAGGACATAAGTCCAAGGACGATGCAATCCTGATCCACTTACGGGATGATCAATCCCTATCACTTTAGGACATAAGTCCAAGGATGATGCAATCCTATCACGTACACTAGGGACCACTTTCTCGGAAACATATGTCTATGGATCTCTTTTAGGACATGTGTCCATGGATGATACAATCCCCTTGTCCACTAGGGACCACATTCTCAGAGACATCTGTCTACGGATCACTTTAGAATTGAAGTCCAGGGATGATACAATCCTCTCGTCCACTAGGGACCACATTCTCAGAGACATCTGTCTACGGATCACTTTAGAACTGAAGTCCAAGGATGATACAATCCTCTCGTCCACTAAGGAATTCATTCTCAGAGACCATACGTCTACGGATCAATTCAAGGGACCGAAGTCCGGGGATGATACAATCCCCACCTATCCACTAAGGACTTCATTCTCGGAGACCATACGTCTACGGATCAATTCAAGGGACCGAAGTCCGGGGATAATACAATCCCTACCTGTATCCTTATCAATACAGATATCATCAAAACATGTATCCTCATTGATACATTAACAAAACATGTATCCTCATCGATACATCAACAAAACATGTATCCTCATCGATACATCGACAAAACATGTATCCTCATCGATACATCAACAAAACATGTATCCTCATCGATACATATATCATCAAAGTAAAAGCAAATAAAAAAATATTCTAAGTATAAGAGTCCTAATTCTAAATGATCTAAGTATCCAAGTGTAGTAAACAAGTATCCACATCATCGACCTTGCTGTCGATGAGGCAATCTCATCATCAGTGACCACATCACTCCCCCTTTCGAGGAGGGTCCTTCCAAGCTTGTCTCGGAAATACTCAAACTTTTCTTGAGGTAGAGGTTTGGTTAGTACATCGGTAACCTGTTACAAATTCAAACTTTATAGTTCCTTTCTGTATCATATCTTGTTAGATCCCTATGTTCTTTGACTTATCATGGAACACTGGATTCTTTGTCATCTTGATACAACTCTATTTGTCACATAGGATCACAGTTGGGTCTATCTCTAAGTCAAACAATCCAGAAGCCATATTCCTTCACAACTAACAGAGCAACCAGCCATATATTCCGCTTGTGGTGAGAGCCACACTAGACTGCTTCCACCTAAACCACGAGATCATGGATGATCCCAGACAATAACATCCTCTCGATGTGTTCTTCCTGTCTGATACACTTTCTTCCCAGTCAACATCTGTGTAGCCATTTGAATTCATGATCTCCAAGATAGCATAGATCAAAGTCTATCATATCCTTTAGGTACCTCATCACATGCTTTGCAACTATCAGGTGAACACATCTAGTTTTCACTAGATACTGACTCAAGGTGTTCACAACAAAGCATATATCTGACCTAGTATTTGTTAGATACATCAATGACCCAATAATTTGTCTATACAGAGTTGTATACACTAACTCTGATGAGTCATTCGCTAACAGCTTCAAGTTGGAATCCATGCGAGTGGCCATTCCAACATATCAAGTCCTTTTAATATTTCTTGGCATACTTTCCCTGGTTGAGAAAGATTCCTTCTGAGCCTTTCCATACTTCCAGACCTAGGAAGTAATGCATCAATCTGAGATCTTTCATTTTCATTTATACAGCCATCTATCTGTGCCATCTCTTGTCAGATGGCTCTACTGATTATGAGCCTCAACATCATTCGAACTCTGTGGTTAGTTCCTTCTTGCATCCATGTCATCTGTGTATAGAAACCATATTCAAACTTGTAGCAAAGGTTGAGATCCACATTCCCCATGGTGATCACTGTTGATCCTGGGTACCCGAACAGAGCTTTCTTCAATTACATTATTAAGATAATGGTCTTATCTAGCCACTTGGAGCAAACATCTCATCATGATTCTCTTCCTCTTTCTAAGAGAATATTCTAGCCACGAGCCTTCTATAGTGTGTTTGATTTGTAAATCCTTTTGTTGAGCATCTATCGCTTGTTCAGTGTTCATCATTCGTCATGATCTTTCCTACAAATCAAAATTAAGTACATGATTAGTAATACTTCATAATCATCAAATCATATTGATATGATAACCTATTATGGATACAGATATCATTTACATAGTTATGCAACTATCTTGACCAATACTTTGGCACAACACTTTTCCATATCCTGTATGCATACAGTGGCTATCTAGAGGCTATCTAGATGCCTTCCATCTCTACTAGAACATACTATCGAGAGTGTGCACAACTCTCAGCATGTCAGCAAAGAGGTTTCATTCTAGACAAGCAACAATGGAATGTTTGTCCAACTTACCAATCATATGTATATTAGTAGTATATTGTTCAATGCTATATGAATGTTTACACTCAATATGATATATTCTAAACATACATGTAATCTATTACAAGCAATATCATTTACTATTTCAAACAACAACTCAAATACTTATCTTTTATATTTGTGTGGTTGCCTCCCGCTTGATCTTCTATATGTCTTTTGAACTTCTATTCATTCTGTAACACTGTGCATGCTCAAGTGTCATCCTCATGATCTCATACACAAACATACATTCATTAGTATATTCTCAATACTATCAAAACATTATAATTCTAAATAATCTTGAATATGTATAGTCATGATCATAGATAATAAACAGTAGTATTCAGGGTTTCAAGGAAGTCTTCTTTTACTCATGCATATTCTTGTTTGATCATAGTACTCTTCTGGTTAGTTAAATCATCAATCAAGATAAGAGACATAATATGCATAAACCCTTGATTACTAACTTTGTGAATAAGCATAACCAATCATACCAAGTATACTTATATAAGGGATCCTAATATATGACATAGGAAAACATACCTGGATTAGTATACCTGCTTAGTTATGTCTAACATACCTAATCAATATCTTCTTTGTTCTCTTCAATGATTTAGAGATCCTATGCTAGAACCTGCATATCTCATAGGTTAAGCATAATAGAACAAAGTCATACATACCTTGCAAGTAGAATTTCCATGTGTTCAAATATTATGGACGAGTCTTTGTCTTCATGTTGTCATGGTCATGGAACTTGATTTGTCTTTCGTGACGTACCTGTATCTTGTTAGCAGACAACATCAACCTCATACAACACCACAATGCATTAGTACAATCATATAACCCTAATCAATGAATGTCTTCTATCATTCACATGCATTCATACTATTACTAGGGTGATAAGACAATTCTAACATTAATCAAGATTGTACTAATAAATAATATGAAGACAAACATATTATGAACTTAATCAGGAATCAGATTTCAAGACATACCTGAACCTCCTTAAGTCATACATGTAGAGACTTCTTGTAGTCTTCTTATGTAAGGCCTTAGCCTCAACGCCCCCTGAAACTTGATCTGGAGCTTGATTAGGGTTTGCTAGAGAAACCCTAAAAATTCAATCTTTGAATTTCACAATTCTGAATGGATGGAAGGATATGTCTTGTTGAGCTGATCAAACTAGCATACTTCAATTTTGGAATCTCCAAAATTTGACCCCTTAAAATTGCCTTTGAAACTTTTGGATCTTCTGGACAGGATCCCGAACTAGGGTTTAATAAAGCCCACCCTTCTGCCCACTCAAAAGGTTTGATCCAAGGCTCTAAACTCTTATGTTTCTGAGGAGCTTCCAGCCGTGGTTACAGACTTAAAAAATTCCAACTTTTGCTGAAGCCCTAATTTTCCATCTTTCTGGTCAAGATCCTGAACTGGGGTTTGATCAAGCCTGGTCTTATACCTAATCAAAAAATTCGATCTTAGTCTCTAAAGTTCGATTTTCCTGAGTAGCATTCAGCCATGGACTCCGATTCCAAAAATTCTAACTTTCTCCAAAACCCTAAATTCCGGAAGCCATGAATGAAGGTGCTCCAAAAATAATTATGTTTTGATAGAAGTATGTACCTGATTGTTTCTGCTGTAACTTGGAACTTTTCAATCCACAAGGTCTGAAAACTTTTTCTGTGGTATCCTGACCTGTCATCTTTCCATCCTGATAGGTCTGACCTCAATTGGATTTTCTGAGAGAGAGGTATGCCAAGTGTCGCAACGTGACCCTTTTATAGGATAAAACACGAGAGCGAACTTGTACGGCGTTCCACGTGTCACTGGTTTAACTTCGGCCTTTGAAAACGTTTCTTGAGATAGTACAGTTTGTGTAATACCTGTCACTGTTTACGAAATTTCATTTGGAGCTTCCTAACCCAAGTTATGACCTTTTTTCCTAGGTCACCTGATTTTGACTGAGATCTGGCAGAGGCCGAAACCCTAACTTGTACTAATCATAACTCACAAAGTACAACGAATCTGAGGGTTTCCTTTGGACACAAGGTACTTGGGGATGTTATCTACGACCTGTAAACGTTTTAGATATTGAACCTTCGCAGAAATGGATTTATAGCGAAAGTTCCCCGATGATTGGTTTTTGCTATGTAAAACCCAAACCTTCAAATTGTCGCAAGTGAAGCAAGTGTCGTAAGTGCCATACATTGCCTTCCTTTAGGTTAGCTCTGATACCATGTTAAGATTCAATATGATAAGATATAAAATAGTATAATTACATTCCATTTCACAATAATAGCATATACAGGATCACTGAAGAAACAACAAGCATAACATAAACACAAGAGACACAGATTTATCTTGGGAAACCCTCATGGGGTAGAAAACCCAGCAAAGCTTCCTCAATATAGATGACCAGCAATATAAAAAGATGCAAACCAAAGACATGATCTCCTCCTCCACCATAGTAGACCTCTCCTCCACAAGTGCGCTACATTCTGAGTGAGTGAAGTGTGTATAATGAGGAACACACCTCCTCTATTTATACACATCTCCAACTTGTATTTTATATTAACTAGGTCGGCCCCAACTTTACCACTGGGTTAAACACCCCACTATAGTTGAATGGGACGACCCCACTAGGGTGGTCTAACAACCCTTTGACCCACATAACACATACAGGGCTGACCCCCACTAGGGATGTCTAATAACCCAAGTTACCACATTCCGATGGAGGAATAAACATCTCCGGATATACAATAAGATCTCCACGAAGGAATGAAACATCTTCGGAATAATAAAGTACAAATATAATATTCTTTGAAGTTACAATATCTCAACACATTTTGTATTTCATGGTCCTTGTTGCATTGGTGAACTGGCACTATAACCATCCTTGTGCGATTGATTAAGTGCATCTTTGATTTATTTCTTGGCATGAATCTTCTTTCAATTTGGAGCCAAAATGATAAGCATCCCCAAGTGAATTAATGCAGTTCCATCTCTACTTGAATATAATGCTTAAGTGTGTTGTAGAACTTGAGTATCATATGGTGCTACATGTCTCAAATGTTCAAACTTGGCACCAAGTTGTGAAAACAGTTCATGTACTCCTAAACCGTTTAATCTTCGTGTGGGTGCAACGATTGCCATTGTGAAAGCCTATATCATTGTTCTTCAAATAGTAAAATTAAATTTGCATGGATTTTCTAATCTTAATCCTTATTCTATTAAGCTCACTATTATCCTTGCACTATCAAATTGACTCCCACCAACTTAGTGCATTCAATGTGAGTTAGAGAGTAGCAAATGCTATTTTCTTTCATAAATTAACTAGTTAGTAGCGATGCACGAATCAACCTTTTGCAACCAACCATCCCGAGGCTTTGCATTTATTCTACCTTTAAAGTAAGAAATATCTATATTGACTTGTACCTTGAATGGTTTGCATCCTCACAATAAACTAGTTCTTGATGTCGAAGTTCCAAAATGGATCTTAAACATCTTCGAAGTCTATATAAATTGATTATTCATATCTTTTTTTTGCTTCTCCCAATTTTTCTAGAACATAGTCATTGAGAGAGGTGTTGGTTGTGATGTTGGTCACCATTTGAGACTTTTATGTGTTAGAAAAGGTCAAAATATGGAGATTTAGAAGTAACTTTGCGCTTATTGATATTGTCTAGATGTTTATTAAATGAATTGGTTAGCAATGTGCTCCATTACCATTGACTCACCAAAGTGTGATGATCATGTTGTAGATACCACTTGCAACAATGTTAGGAGAAAATGTCTATTCTCTGCTACTGCTATTATGTGTTCTTTGATATCTGTATAACATGTGGTACATCCAGCAACTTGTGGAAAGCGATGGTTATAAGGAAGCTTGTGTCATTGATTGGAGCTTTGTATGAAGATAGACCACAATTGATCCATTGAAGTTGTTGTGCACTCAAATACAAGAAAGAAAAGATGATGACAACCATAACATAGGGAGAACGTCAAGACTTCACTAATCAAAATATATGCAATTGCGATTATACGCTAGTTAATACATGAGTAGTTAGTCATAAGGTTAGTCCCATGATGAAGCTAAGAAAAATCTAATACAATCAATTGAAAGGCTATGTAGAGTCTTGTATGTTGGCTACTTTGCTTTGTGTGCCAAGACTACTAAGAGAGTTTAGGATGTTACAAGAGTATAAGTTACGATAAGATAAGATAAGATAATTTTATTAATGTCCAACAAATGATCACAAAAGTAGGTCAATGGGAATGTGAGGTACCATGATAACAATGCAAGGTGTGAACCCAAAAGTAGCTCCTATGAAAAACTAGAAGTATAACTCAAACCTAACTCTAACTCTGTAAATGGATAGTTGTTCTCAGATAAAAATATACAAAGAGAAATATGAAGAGAGGTGATCCAAGAATGGATCTGAGAAACTATGATGCAAAATGGAAAAACTGTCACTGTCATGGGGCACTAGAAACACTGGAAGAATTGGGAGTATCTCTCCTACCATCTGAGGTCGATTGGAGGAAGCTCATAAGAGTACTTTGTCTGGAGGAAGAACTAGAAGATCTAGAAGAGGAGCTGCAATAGGTAGTTCGCTGCTGCATGGAAGGAGCTTGCTGCCACATCTTTTAGATGAAGTCGTCCGACGGTAAAGATGGGGTCGATATTGTCCTTGATGTTGGTGTTGGTCAGAGATGAAGGTGGACTGTCGTGTCCTAATTGAGCGATCAAGGTCAGTGCTCCCATCTGTCTGTCTCTTGATGCCCCTTGAGGAAGGAGACAGACATATGGGAGCACTGAATTAATTATTACTTTAATTCACGTAGGTTGTTAAGTAGTTTAAAACTTTGAAACATACTCTTTGTCTACACAATCTCTATCATTGGCAACATCAAGTAAGGCTCTTTCATAGAGGCAATCACTTCGGAGACTTGAATGCATGACTTCTTATTTTCAATTGAAAGCTTTCAACAACCTCCATAAATTATGGTCACAAAATCATAACCATAATCTAACTTCTTTGTTCTCATTTATTCTTGCCACTCCTAAGGAATGTTCAAAAAAGATGTATAAATATTAGAAGCACAATCTTAGCAAAGTTGGATGGAATGTTCAACAGTTATTGTTTTGAAAGATTAAGAAGTAGAATTTGATTAATGAGTTTATTAAAGTTGGGGAAAAATTAGTTTAAGAACCAATAATAAAGAAGATGGAATCAATATTATATAGACAAGTATGGCATATGTTCAGAACATGTTAAATGTGAAAAAACAATGTGGCTTAGATGTAATGTTATTATTTTTTGAATTGCCCCTTCTAAACTAAAGTGATGCAGCTTGTTAAGCAATACAGTTATATTTTGGATTTTTTTGAAGAAGGTTGTCGATCATATTCTTCTAATATTTATAATTCATAATTTGACATATATAGATGGGCTTTGAGTATGTCTCAATAATTTTGATTCATAATATTTCTATATATGTTATATGTTAGTTAAGTGTAATTTTGTCAAAATTTAAGCTTAAATAGGTCGCTACTTCAATCTAATCGATGTGTTGTTTGCTTTGAGTTAGTGAGACACTACTATATGTTATTTTTGTAAAAAAACAAAACATGCATTAAACTTCTTTTTCTTTTTGTATTTTGAATTTTTGAAATAAATAAAAAGTAAATTAATAATTTATTTTATTTTTAGGTTAAATAAAATATTTTGTTTAGATATAACTAAGGCAGGGACTAAAATGCATGCAGCTCTTGTTAATCTTTTACTTCTCAAAGTTATCTAAAACTCTTCTCAAAATTTTGATTAAAAAAAACTTTCTATGCACGTTGTATATAAAGTAAAATTAAAGTGGCCCCCACCAAGAAGCCACCACTAAAATGAGTGCCATAATGAGGAAATGCATACATATATTCATTGTGATAAAGATGGAAGCCAATACTCCGTCATAAATTATGGATCGGATTGAGAAGTCACAAAAAGAGTTGAGGAAAAAACTTGACGTTAATAGAAAATATAGATATATTTGAAAAGTTATTTGAAGATTCCCAAAGAACATGGCTATAATTAATAAAGAATGGAAATGTTTGTCACTCATGTGATAGGAGATGGATTCATGACATCTATGTGAGGACAAGTTACAATACTATTTGAAAATAGTAGTTGAAACTGAAGTAGGAATTTCAAGTCCAACAAACAAAACTACTAGTGAGTATAATTTAGAGCCCAACAAGGACAAATTGCCGATGGTAATTAATGATCATAAAGAAGTGAATGACCAATTGAATAAAAGATGAGATGAATTAACTAGAAAATCTATTACTTACGAAGATCTACTAGTAAGTCCAAACATTACAATCACAATTCAAAATGTAATTCAAAGTATAACAAGTCAACCAAAGGAAATCAAAATCAAAATATTGAGGATTGATAACAAGGCAATGCCAAAAATATCACTAGCTTCAATCTCATGTACCTAACAAAATAAGAATGAAGATAGGGTTTCCCAAAAATATTATTACTTGTAGAATATTATTATTGTAAAAAATTAATACAATCACCAACCGCAAAATATATCCCACCTCATCTAAAACTGGTTGATAAGATCCAAGTTCCAAGAAAATAAGAAATCAAGCCTCTAGTTCCACTAACAACCATGATGGGAAAATTAAAATCGAATACCTTGAGCCTTAAAGGAGTCATAAAAGATAGAAACGTAATGGTACTTGAATATTCCAATAGTACTCGTAACTATGTAGACACCGATGTCGCTAAAAAATTAAACCTTTTTCTGTATCCCACTACTAAGGACCTCATAGTTATGGTGATTGAAGGACATGAAGTCAAAGGAGTAGGTATATGTCGAAACATCTCAGTTCAATCTAAGAATTGGAACTACAAACTAGATTCTATCCTCTACCATGCAATGAGAAGGATATGATGCTAGGTGCATAATGGTTGATGTATTGTGCACTTATACCACCCACCGTGAAGAACATTACATGGAGTTTAACTACCAATATCAACATTATAAATTATATGGTGTTGAAGGTTTCACTCTTAAGAAATATGAATTACAACTATTGAAAAAAGCACAAGAATCATAGATGAACATATAATAATTAAAACAAGAAAATTATGTTCCTGAGAATCATCAAGGTTTTATGTTAGATAGACATGTCAAAAGACTATATGATGTAAACTATACAAATGAACCTTGCCAACACTGAAAGCAAGAGAAAAGTAAAACTCCTGAAACTAGACAAACATGGTGCTACCATGTAAACATGCTCAACTAGAGAGAATCCTATTTACTATGCTTTGAGGACATAATATTTATTGTGTGGGTGTCAATGTTATAACAACAACAACAACAACAACACCAACCCAAGCCCGATGGGTTAGCTCAAGTGGTTGAGTGTTGTGAAAAGTAAGCAAAAGGTCTAGGGGTCATATATTTGGGTGGCTATGCATATAAAGGGCCTCACTTGATGTCCCTACCGGGTTAGGTTGCCAAATCATTTCAATCGAACAGTTTACCTTGGGTACCATAATAGAAATGAGGGGAAGTGCATGAGGGTTTCCTGTAATATGTTACTTTAAAAAAAATAACACCAACCTAGTAATTATGCTAATGAAAAGTCAAAGGGTATATACCCCTCACTTTATGACCGGTATATATATATATATAGCTAGCTATAACTATAACTATAACTATAACTATATATATATATATATAAACATGAACTATTTACTACATGTTTGAATGCATTGTTGAAGTAGTGTGAAGTGTTAATTCGCATGACTTCCACACAATGTGAGAATGCTTGCAAAGAAATTCAAAACACCATATGGGAATTCCAAGATCAAAAGGAAATGGAAACACCAAACAAACTAGGCATCGCAATTAGAATTGAAGAATTGGTTCAAGAAATTATGAAAATGAAGTCGTTTATTTTTTGTATGCTTTATGCTTTTTGGGCCAATGGTTTTTCAAACCATTGTAAACTATTTCCGTGTAAGGAATTATGGCTGTGATCTAATATTGGTTAATGGATTAGTGTTTTGGATGCTATAATATTGTATTTTTAATAGTGAAAAAAATACAATGAGATAGAGAGAGGAACAATTCTCAGTTAGTCTAGCTTTCCCGATTAAGGGTTTCTAGGGTAAATCTCAGTGTACCATTTGTGTTCCATTGCTATTTCTTATGTTTTAGATATTCCAAGTACTGCTTTTCCTATATAGGTTTATCAAACTCTTCATCTAGTATTAGATGTAGGTTATTGGCTTTAGGGGTATGCCTTTATCGCTAGGGTTTATCTCATTTTGTGATGAAGAAGGGCATATTGGGTCTATGATAAACCTATATTCTAGTGGGAGCTTTGGCTAGTGAATATTATGTAAGGAAAATGGAAATCATTTCAATATTATAAATAGAACATTTTAAAGGCCATGGCTTCGAGTTATGAACGTTGAAGATAGAATATATTCTTGATAGAGAATAGTGTGATGTCATGGATCTAGGTATAAAAGCTATTGGTATGTCAAAAGAATATTAGGAAAAGATGGAAAGGAAAACAAGTAACACAATTATTCAACTCTACCTCTTAGATTCATTGTTATTGAATTCCTTTGGAGAATATAACACATATAAGTTGTTGGATAAATTAGGGAATTTGTATGAATTAAAATCCTTGGTAAACAAGTTATTTCTTCGAAAGAAGATTTATCATCTTAGGATGGAGGATGGTGACTCCATGATACAACATCTAAATTCCCTAGTAAGTTAGGTGGTCTATGTTGATATTAAGATGAAGATGATACATGTATTAAGTTGCCTATGTTCTTTTCCAGACTCTTGGGATAATTTGGTTGCAACAATTGGTATACTACTCAATAAACATTAATGTTGAGGATCTAGTTGCACCCTTGTTATCAAAGGAAATGAGGAGAAAAATGTTATGAACCAAATAACTAAATTAGCATAAGGGACAAATTTATAAGAGGTAAATGTGGAGGACAACTCTAAAATAGATAATAGATATGAGTTACACAATAAATCCTTAAAGAATAGGAGAATCTCCTCCAAAGACCCCAATACATTAGTACATCTAATTCACATTTTCCCTCAACAATGACTACATTATCTCTATATATACCTATTTATTGCATATAAGGTCCCTTCATTAGACCATATATGCCCCCCTTAGTGTCATATCATATACATTTAGCCCCATGTATGCCCCCCTTGGTTCATATCATAATACCTTCCTTCAAAAACCTTTGTCCTCAAAGCTTTGGAGTTAACGGATTTACATGTGATGAAACCAAGTAATAATATGTCCTCATATTCCTACTTTATAGTTTCCATTCATCATGATCCATCCATGCAAATTTTTTTTTTTCGGTCTTAATCCTTAATAGCTAGTTGTTGCATAATTTTGAGTCCATGTGTTGTGATTGTGAGATCTCAAATTTGTTGTAGTTTATGGTCTCTGATAATATCTGATTGAATAATAGTTTTATAATGCCTTGTTCCATGAATATTGTTGTGCATTCCATATTCTTCCTTGATAGTGTCGTTGTATATCTTGTCTTTCTTGGAATATTTCTTGGTAATGAGGATGCCAATATGGTTTCACATCTGATGGTTTCTCTTCATTCTGCACAACCATATCATCATTTTTCTTTTCAGATATAATGACTTTCTCTATCCTATGTGCTTCGTCTTTGATTACTCTCACCTTTAAGATACTACCCTCACATTTGACATGCATCTCTTCAAGTTGGAGCTCAACTTCTTCAAGTATTTTATGGTGTCATTTTATAATCTCATCTTTCTTCTGCTTTTGAAGTTGCAATGTGATGTCATCCACCAATTTTCTTACATTCTTTTTCAAATCTAGATTGCATTTCTTCTTTTACATCATCTACATTTAGATCATGTTCAACATTCTTGCAAATTTCCTCTTAAAGTCTCTTGGTAGTGTCTTCATCCAAGATCCTTGCTTTTTTCTAGATTTTTACCACGCTTCTTTTCTTCTTTTAATATCTTGACCTCATCCAATAGCTTTTTATTATGGTTTCTTAATCTACATATTTCTTCATCATTCTTTTTCGATTGTTCCCTTAACTCATAATTTTCAGACTTGTCTTTGTTATTCTTTTCTTGCTATAATTTATGAAGCTCATTGCCAAGTGCTTCATTAATAACTTTTATTTTAGATAAATCCTCTCCTTTCTTATTGATTTCTTGTTTTGTTTCTTTGAATTCATTTTTAATATTATTAATCTCTTCGATTTTCATGTCCTTGATCCACCTTTTAGAAAATATTTATTCAAATTCTTCCCAATTTTATTTCTTTTAGTATTTTTATCAATACTACTCCACCAGATACGAGCTTTACCTGTAAGATAAAAACCTGCTTTAAATGGAATCAAACATAAATATTGTCATTTTTCTTAATCGATTTCCAACCCAAACCCTCAAATTCTAACCTCAATATATTAAAAATAAAATCCAAAATTGATAATATTATTTTCCAACATATTTTTCCATGTTTTATCTTTTCAATGTCTTTTGAATGACCTAAATTGGACTTTCCAGTCAAAAGTTATGGTGATTTCAAAATAATATACCTTTTAAAACCCTAATTTGGAGACTTTGTTGGATGACCTTGCAACTGAGTTAACTATGCAATTTGATCCCCTATAAGTTTGAAATCTTGTTCTATAGTAACTTGGTATGTCTTCTCTAGAAATACATAGGGTTGACGCAATTAAGATGTGCCAAGAACACTTATGGTAGCTTTCCCAAAACTTGTTATTTTGTCCATTTTTGGAGAGTGAAAGTGTATGGCCTACCACATGCCCCATTATCCATATATGATACCAAATTCATAACAAAAACACTATGGTCCCTCTTCCTTCTAAGGAAATAGGTGGCACTTGATTTGGATATATCAAGCTTTAGATATAATTGTTTTGCTTAGAACACCTATTTGAGACTAGTGTTTGGACTAGTCAAAAACCTTATCTTCCACATGGTGTATCTCCAAATATGTAGTGAAAGAGGCCCTATACATTTTATCACAGATATTTTTCTATGTCCTCAGAGGCACATCTGAATTTCATCGTTTGAAACATCTCCAAAACAATCTATTAAAAAAAATGTCAAGATGACTCATTTTGGAAGAGTCCAAGCTAAGGACAACTGGTTATACTACTCAATACACATTAAAGTTTGAGGATGTAGTTGTACCCTTGTTATCAAAGGAAAATGAGGATAAAATTGTTATGAATCAAATACCTAAATTAGCATAAGAGACAAGAGTACACACCATGTACAACAAGGTAAATGTGGAGCACAACTCCAAGATAGATAATAGAGATGAGTTACACAATAACTCCTTAAAGAATACGTGAACCTCCTCCAAATACCCCAATGCATTCATACATATAATTTACATGATCCCTCAACAATGAATACATTACCTCTATATATACATACACTCATTGCATATTGGGTCTGTTATTGGAGAAAACTTCCTATGGCTAGGGGTAGACCATAACAGACAGATGACTACCAGAAATAGACTCAATTCTCAATGCAATGCTATATAATTGAAAATGCTAAGATAATGGAGAATATAACTGTTGGGCCCAAGTTGGGAAAAAATTTTGGTAACATTTTTGATAAGAAGGAAAAGCTGAGCTGGGCGCAACTTAGGAAAAGATGTAATTTTGTCTAAGTGTTGAGGGTGCTGTGAAGTTGTGCGCAACATCTGAATTTTGGAAGCACCGCGAAGACCAGCGCTGCGAGGAAGCAGTGCTGCGAAGCAGTCAGGCCACCTGGAAGCCAACAAAGAGGAGTGCTGGAAAAGGATTAGGTGCAGGTATCGGATGGACCAGTAGTGGTCTAATTTTGGAAAGATGCTCCAGGAGTGTCGAGTGATGGGAACTAGCAAATCAGGAAGGTGGCCAATGCACGAGTTTGTTAAGGAAAGGATGGATCAGGGAAAGCGATAGCTTGGAACGCCTGGTGGGCGAAACCGTTAGAGATGAACAGTTCATAGAAAGCGACCTGTTGGCATGCGTGCGACAGGAAGGCCGGCAGTGACAGAAGGAAGACGTGGAGAACCGCCACGATGAAGCAGACGCTACCAGATGCCAGCAAGCCGGTTTAGGGAAACCGACACAGTTTTGTAAACCCTAAGGGTTTTTGGGTTTAGGTCTTCGACATTGTAAAGCATGACCTTCAGGCATGATCTATTTAAGAAGACAATTTTGTATGGGATGGGGTTACTCTTTACTTTTGCTGTTACAATTTTGGATTGTTGTATTGTAAAATATCTTTGAGCTAAGAAGATTGTAAAGGCTCTGCAGCTGTGTGCGCAGAGACCTATTTGAGAGGAAGGAGAGTCTGCGGCTGAGTGTGCAGACTAAGAATGGTTGTCCCCATCCCTTTTAAACAAATATATTACCAACCATTCTTGTGGACGTAGCTTCCCACCCAGGGGGGTGAACCACGTTAAATCTTGTGTTGTGTGATTGTGTTTTATGAAAGAATGCTTATCTGTATTTTCTGTAAATGAATGTCTAGATGTTTCCTTTCATGCTGTTATGAGAGAACTTTGATATGCATTTTCCTTCAGAAGAAGTATGTGGATGATATGTTAAGTTCTGTGTGAATAGATGAATGATGAACACTTAGCATTGTGTTTGAAGACAGGGAATCAGTCATTTAGTTAAACACTTTCCGATACAAAGTAAAATAATGCTTAATAGTCGGATTGTATAGTCATATATATTCAAATTGCAGCACCCTGACTTAACGAAGGAATGTTAGAAGAATAGCCAGTTAAGTGCCTGAATGAGTGGATGAGTGATATTCGTTTTAGTGCCTTAAGTATTTTCAAGATAATCTAAGTATAGAATAGAGTTGCATTGTTTGCAGCTTCAGGAGAAGTCCTGCGGTAGAAGAACATAATGGTGCAGATCGCAGCGTTGCCCATCGCTGCGCAGTATCACCTCGCAGCACATACCCCCTTTGGTGCTGTGCAGTACGTCAGTCCAAGCAACTTATCACTTACTGTGGAAACCTGATTCCACAGTACCCCATAGATACACCTCGGGTGAGACCTCATCCTGCTCGCAGGTTGTTGCCGAAAGGGCCGGTGCGAAGGCGTTTTGTTGGTCAAAGGGAAACCATGAAGAACCTGGGTCTTATAGAAAACCTCTGGGTCAGTTATAGCCAACAAATGGTTCCGTTGCCATGCTAGAATCCATGATGAGTTGCAATCATGATGTGTGACGAAGAATACCAGTTCCCGGACGGCTCTGACAATTGGCATCCTGAAAAGACAGAAATGCAAGCTTGGTGGGACAAGACCAGAAGAGACTTTGCAAAGCAAGAGAATAGACATCCGTGTCTATCTGACGCACAGTGGTCAGATAGATATATGTGGGAAGATATCCATGAGATTTTCTGGACATCATTTCCAAACGAGCTGCACGCGTGGATCTCACGGCTCACAGAAAAGAAAACCTGTTTTCAAGGAGTTCCTACAAAGTGGACTCTTGAGCTCACAGTGTAGCTCAAAGCAATAGACAGCCCGTTGACACACGCAGTTGATTTTTGGGTTGATCATATGCTACAAGGCTTCGTAACAGAATTTGTTGTAGACACACTCAAATCCTACAGCCAAGCAGAAGCATACTTTTTCGGAGGTTTCCAAGGTAATTTGCTGAACAATCTTAGTCTATACATTAAGATGCCATTAGCTGAGAAAGGTGTTTTAAGAATGCAGTAATATTCTTAAGTTTGTCATGGTAAACAGTATATATAGTGATTCTAACGAAGACACACATAATATTAGAAGTGGAAAGAGGTATAAATTTAATAAGAATCCTGGAGGCCCTGTACTCCATATTAATACTGAGATCCTGTGTAACATTGACAACGAAGCGACACCACCATTTACCCCTGAGAACCCACCAGCTGCATAAACTGCACCACCTTTATCTCAAAACCACCCGCTACGCAACCCACCCCGCAGAATACCCAGCCCTGTACATCTATCCTATTAAGTCAATTTGTATTCACTGCACAGAGCCCTTTACAGCAGCCACGCACTAATTCGGGTGCTCCACCACCTAGTAGCACAATGGAAAACATAGATATGAAGCTCCCAACATTCAAAGGAACTGGCCTAGAAGACCTTGACCAACATTGGTTTCTTTGTGAATCCGTATGGAGTGTAAGACAAATCCAGGATGATGCAGTGAAGAGAGCACATCTCATCACCACTTTCAGGGACAGAGCTTTACATTGGTTCATGAAGTACTCTACCACACAACCGCGAACCCTCACAGAAATTAAAGCTGCGCTTGTGGCAGAGTTTAAGAAACCTAAATCTGAATCCCAGTGTATAACCGAGTTGAAAGAAATAAAGCAGAAACCAACTGAAACGGTTTGGGAGTTTGATCAGAAGTTCAAGACCCTATTGGACCAAGTAAGCTTTGTTATAGCCCCGGAACAGCACAAGGAATGGTTCATTGCTGTGCTGTTGCCCCATATTAGATTACCATTGATGCAGCAGAAGGTTATGTCACAGGAAGAGGCCTTGCAGATCACAATGAAGCTAGAGGCTTCACTGATTGGTGAGACTAGTTCTGGAATGTCTTAGATCTAGAACCAACTGACCACCCTAACACTAGAGTTGCAAAGCATGAAGAATGGCAAAGAACAAAGGTATGAACCTAGACATGAGGTCTGGTGTACAGGTTGTAAAGGAGAAGGCCATGACCGAGAGCATTGCCCTTTATTCTGTTACTATCTTAATAGTGGCACGTCCAACCCACTAAATCAGAATCAGGTCCCATGGTGTGAAATTTGTAGAACTACAGGACACAGACCTGAAGACTGCTATCTTATACAAAAATATGTGAAAACACCTAAAAATTTATACTGCAATTTTTGTAAATCAATTGGACATGAGGAATCCAATTGCCGCACATATGAGCTAATGAATGAGAGAAAACGGGACATGGACTCAATGAGAGGTGCTGGCTTGTACTGCGTACAAGAAGATAACCAGCCGAAACAAGAGAATGCACAATATGACCAAGGAGGATATAGAGGTCATGGTGTTGGATACCGTGGCAGAGGAAGAAATGCTGGCTCGGCGCAGGGAAGAGGCCACGGCCAGGTCATTTGTTATAATTGTGGCTAGCCAGGTCACATATCTAGAGATTGTGTTAACCCATGCACTATGTGCAATTATTGTAAATCATTTGAGCATGTTATTGAAGATTGCCCAGTACTAGAGGTGGAAATGCAGAAAAGAAGATGGACGAATGCACCAAACATGAACGTCTAGTGGATCACATTAGAGAAAAGACAAGTAGACCCGAACATCAATGTGGTCACATGCAGTGGCGCTCAGAGCGATAGGAGAGCAGAAGCTTCCACGTTAGGGGAGGCTCACACAAAGCAGCCTCCTCTTGAGACAGTATGGATAAGGAAAGCTCTGGGAAAAATACCTGCTCTCGACCTACAAAAGAACAAGGAAGTCTTTATCGATGCGTGGGATACCTTCAGAGATCCAACAACAGAAACACAGAGGATCTGGTTTCGCAGTCAAGCACCGAATGTTGAAGACATGCCAGCGGCCTATGACAAAACAAGCACCGCAATGGATGTCAGCACCTCCATTGCGCAGTTCCTGCGAAGCTGCATGAAGCTACTCAAAAGTGAAAATGCCATAGTAGAGCTACAGAAGCTCATAAACCAGTATGAGCCGCAGACCGGAACAGAGGCTTCTGATAGAGCAGTACATCACATAAGGAAGCATAAAAGAATGGGCCGAGAAATGAGACTTACAGCGCAAATAGGAGATTTTGAAATGGATGAAGTCATCCTTGATCTGGGATCTGAAGTAAATGTCTTAACTAAGCAGACATGGCAGCAGATGGGTCGACCAAAGTTGTCATGGTCACCTATCCAGTTGAGAATGGCTAACCAAGAGAAAGTCATACCTTTTGGCCAGTTAGCTGATGTGATAGTCGACATTGATGGAGTCCAAAGTCATACAGACTTTGAAGTTATCGAGATTGTGGATGATAGTCAGCCTTTTCCTGCACTGCTAGGAATTGACTGGGCTATGGATAACTTGGCTATTATCAACTTAAAAACAAAGAAGATGATATTTGAAGGAAAGCATCTTAGGGTCATTGCACCGTTAGATCCTGTAGATGGTGACAGATATAGTGAGCCGATTCAGGAGGAATCCAAGGCTCAAGACTTGGACAGACTATACCAGCTCACAGCGAACCATTAAGATTACATTAATCCTGTCGCAGATGGCACACTCAGTTGGAGATGTGACAGCTCCTGCATCTCTGATTCGGAGGCAGGGCTGGAAAATTGGCAAAGCCGGATGCATGAAGTATCAGCAAGAAGGTGCGCGCAGGTTACGAAATCACTGTGTTGGATCGGGAAGGAGGTAAGTCCTATTGCCACATATGATGGTTATGCTAATGTTTATACTTTCATCCAAGAATACACTGTAGCTATTGCAGATGAGCACATATTACCAGCATTGGATATGGCATTGCGCGACACACCCTCTAGATGGTGGAATGTGCACAAGCAGACAATGACCACTTGGGATCAATGCATAATTAAGATGCAGATTCGGTTCGCTGACCGGGTTACTTTACCCTTTGGAAAGTTTAATGGACAGACATATCCTAGTCAACACATTGAAGTCTGTTCACAAGCATGGGCAGAGAGGCAACACACAGAATGGGTGCATTTATTTGTACATATGCTGGAGGATGACATTCCAAAGAAATGGTACCTAGACCTGGAGTTGGGCAGAGAAACCACTGATTGGGAAATGTTGACTGTGAACTTCCAGAGGGACTTCAGCTTCGAGGACGAGAACCCACTGATCCATGAGGCATTGCAGATAATTAAGGAACGCATATTCAGGGAAGACTGTCCTCACAGAAATATGACATTGGAGGAATTCTTCGTGGTAGATCACGTTCTTGTGCACCTACAGTTGGAATGGAAGGAACATGAAGAACATTTTATCGAGTGTTATAACCTAGCTGAGGACATCGATGATAGAAATGAAGACGATGACGATGATCCGTGCAACATAAACATACCAAAATCTGAGGGTGCACGTGACGTAGAAAGACGCCTATTAGAAATCCCAGATATGAGCGGACTAGTAAAAATATAGAAGGTGAATATTGGCACAAAAGAAGAATCAAAGTTCACAGCAATAGGAGACTACTGGGATGATTAGATTGTTGCAGAGATTGCAGACACCTTGCATGAGTATCAGGAGTTGTTTCCAACAAAATTTACAGAAATGAAAGGAATTCTGGGAGACCTAGGAGTCATGAAAATACCTTTGAAGCCAGGCGCAAAGCCTGTGAAGCAAAGACCATACAGACTAAATCTGCGCTACAAAGAAAGAGTACGCGTAGAGCTGGATAAGATGCTTGAAGTAGGAATCATTGAACTTGTTGAGGAATCAGAATGGATTAGTCCCATGGTCGTTCAAGACAAGACGGCGAAGGGTGAGATCAGGATTTGTGTTGATCTCAGAAAACTGAATGATGCTTCCATGCACGACCCATTCCCTACTCCTTTCATAGATGAAGTGCTTGATAATGTTGGAGGGAATGAGGCCTATTCTTTTATTGATGGTTTTTCGGGGTATCATCAGATAAGGATTGATCCTGCAGATGAGCATAAGACGAATTTTGTTACAGAATGGGGGTCGTTCCAGTACACAGTAATGCCTTTTGGCCTAAAGAACGCACCTGCCATATTCTCGAGAGTGGTCATCACATCATTCAAAGAGTTTATGCATAAGTTTCTCGAAGCCTATTTTGATGATTGGACTGTGTTTGGTCTATGGAAGAATCATTGTGTGAACCTCAGAATGATGCTTGAGAAATGTCGACAGCATCAGATCTCCTTGAATCTCAAGAAGTGTATTTTTAGCGTTCCCTATGTGATTCTACTTGGGCACATTGTTTGTAAGCAAGGATTGATGGTGGACCCTGCGAAGATTGCCATTATTGTGAACTTGCCAACACCAAATTCAGTCAAGATGTTGCGCTCTACCTTAGGTCATACTGGATACTACATAAAATTTATAAAGGGTTACACACAGATAACCGCAGCAATGGAAAAGCTGCTAAAGAAAGACATACCGTTCATTGGAACGCGGAATGTGAACAGGTTTTTGATACACTAAAAGAAAAGATGGTGACTGCGCCGATTCTAGTCTTTCCAGATTGGACGAAGCCATTTCATGTCCACGTTGACGCATCATGCATTTCCTTGGGAATCGTATTAGCTCAGCCGAGGGAAGGAGGTATTGACCACCCTATTGAATTTTCGAGCAGGAAGCTCTCAACAGTAGAAAAGAACTATACTACTACAGAGAGGGAAGGCCTTGCTATGGTATATGCCCTACAGAAATTTAGGCATTACTTGCTTAGTGCGCACTTCCTTATGTTCACTGACCATTCTGTGTTGAAATACTTGGTCAATAAGCTAGTGTTAGGGGGGCGCATATGCAGATGGATACTACTGTTCCAGGAGTATGATTTTGAGATTGTTGTTAAGCCAAGTAGACTGAACTTGGGACTTGATCATCTGTCAAGGATTGAGTCAGGAGAAGAGCCGACGAACATTGAAGACAGTCTGCTTGATGCGCAGTTATTTGCTATACAGGTTGCCGATGACTATTATAAGGATATCATTAATTTTTTAACAATAGGGCTGGAACCTCCGGAATTATCTGTCCAGTAGAAGAAGCAGCTAGTGGTGCGCGCCGTAGACTTCACTATAATTGCAGGTCATTTATACAAACTCGGACCAGATGAAGTCCTGCGCAGATGCATACTAGATCATGAGAAACCGTTTATTCTAGCATACGCGCATTCAGGGGTCGCGGGAGGTCACTATGCAGGAAGGGCCACTGCTTAGAAGATATTGCGCGCAGGGCTATGGTGTCCCATGATCCACAAAGATTCCAAAGAACACTGCAGGAATTGTGATGTCTTTCAAACGACAGGGAAACCTTCACGAAGAGATGACATTCCATTAAACCCACAGTTGACCTTGCAGGCATTTGAGAAATGGGCAATTGATTTTGTGGGTCCTATAAAGCCACCAGGGAAAAGAACTGGTGCAAGGTTTATTATTACTGCTACTGATTACCTCACCAGATGGGAAAAAGCAAAGCCAGTAAAGGACTGCACCGCCAATACTGCTGCGCAGTTCATTTTTGAAGAAATATTGTCAAGATTTGGCTATCCGAAGATTCTGATGAGTGACCAAGGTACTCATTTTTTGAACAAGACCATTGAGGAACTTACAAAGGAATTCCACATTCGTCATCAGCGCAGTACCCCATATCATCCACAAGCGAATGGCACTGTTGAGGATTTCAATAAAATACTGGAGAACGCACTAACTAAGGTCTGCAATGTAAATAGAGATGATTGGGATCTGCGCATCTCCTATGTGTTATGGGCATAGAGGACTACATGCAAGAAACTGACAGGACATACACCTTTTCGGTTGGATTATGGGCAAGAGGCTATAATGCCAATGGAGTACATTGTCCCTAGTTTGAGGATCGCTGTGTTCTCAGGGATGGCAGGTTGTGTAGCGTTAGAAGAAATATTTCTACACCTTGTTGGGTTGGAGGAAGATCGTTTCATTTCCAGCTTCCACCAGCAAGCTCAGAAAGACCGCGAGAAATCCTTGCATGATCGCCATATAAAGAACAAGTGCTTTCAGGTAGGTGACCTAGTCCTCCTGTATGATAGCAAATTTATGAAGTTTCCTGGTAAATTTAAGATGCATTGGCTTGGTCCATATACTGTGATACATGTTACTAACACTGGTGCAGTCCAGTTAGCCAATTTAGCTGGCGATATCCTACCAACTTTGATAAATGGAAGCAGGTTAAAGCTGTATCATGACAACCTTGCTTCCCAGAATATTGAATGATAAGCAGAGGAAGAGATTTCAAGTGTCAGGTACAGTTGAAATTGGACATTGGAAGTGTAAAAGAGTCTATACATGTATGATAGGTAGAACAATGTGTGTACCGTGCAGCACTGCTGAAGCTGCGCGGAAGGAAAAAAAAAAAAGAGAAGAATAAGAAAATAAAAGGGAAACCGCACAGTTGAAAATTTTGGTACTGCAAAGTAACTGTGTAGGATCATAGATGGCTTGCCGTGCAGCTTGGCACAACACTCAGAAAAAATAGTCGTTACACTGTTGTTGGAAAAAAAATAGTCGTTAGGTGACTGTTGCAAGCACTCGCTTCAGCATTTAACGAAAAGATAGCCGTTCTGAACATACTGATGACGGAAGGGACTGAAGGATTCATTCAAATTGGCCAACGAACACCATATTAAATGCTCATCTAGCCGTTGGAAGGTGCAGGGGGGACTCAGTTATGCTTATAAATAACGCCGCATAAGGACTCGCGGGTGTTACCAGACACTTAGAATTTTCATGCGTTCGCCCCTATGTTAGCAATCCTTAGCCATATCTCAGAGTTAGTTGCCTACTCTCGCCAGTGAATGTCCAAATCACCAAATAGAGAAAAAGAGCTTACAATGCAAGAAGAAATCCGAGTCTTTCAGCATGGGGGAATTGCAGAGTTAATGAAAACCCCTGCCAAGAAGGTTGTACTCGAACCAGGTCAAGCGTCCAGAAGATCACCTCGCCATAACCCAATCATGCAGGACAAAGGGAAAGATAAAGGGAAAGATGTAACTGCACCACGAAGCAAGATTCTAAAGACGGGCCAGACGACGCAAAGATCGTCGGTCTTTCAGAAGGAACCCCTGAAGTTGACACCAGAATATATATCACCACGGCCATTGGATTCCCCAGTGTTTAAATTGCCCAAGAGTGCTAGATATGAAATCCCATTGTCGCCGATTTCAAAACATGTAGAGGTTGCCGAGAACCTGCTCGGAAAGATCGCAGACTGTAAGTGGGAATATTTTGACCTCTTAGGCATGCAAAAGGAAGAGCCCCATGCACCTAAGTACCCACAGTTCCAGCCTGAACAGTATATGTGATGGAAAAAGGATGCCAAGGGAACTTATAACTTGGTGGCCGAAAGCTGGCTCACACCCGTCGTTCAGTCAAGACTGCTGAACTTGTTGAGGTTGCCACATTTTGATCGATCACCAGAACTGAATGTGGTGGTTCGCATGCTGATGGCGCAAATACACCAGGGATATCTGTGGCTCGACAGAAATGTCGATATAAACATTTATTTGATCCACCACATTACGGGGTTAAGCAAGTGCGGTAAGGATCCCAAGCTATTCTTCCAGGGGAGGAATAAGGAAAAAGAGGCGGTTGAAAAGATGAAGAAAATACATGCATTGGTGAAAGGGGAAAGAGGTTTTCCCACATAAGACATTGAAGACAGAGCGACAAGATTTGTTACCCAGCTGCTCGCAGGAAAAATGATCAGAATAGCTAGGCCTCCGGAGGTGCCTGCGGGCATAGTACTACTTGGTGTCGCAGTGGCTGAAGGCACTGAATTCAATTGGTGTCAGTATCTTCTTAATGAGTTCTTGGATGAGCTCAATGATACCCAAGAGAATGGTGGACAGTTTCACTTTGCATGGATGATCATTCTCATCTCCTTGTCCGAATGGAAGGAGCTAAGGGACTATGTGGGTGTTATTGCAGAAACCAACGATCCTAGAGGGTTCCGTTATGTCAACCTCTGCAAAAACATCAACACAGAGCAATAGCATGCGATAGCTGAAGTTTTCTATCAGTATTACACTCAGCTGCGCGATGTGATCACTGCTACAGCCTGCATCACAAAGCAGGTAACGTCAAAGTACATTCGCATTCTTGATTTCATGGAGGACATGCGATGTATCTTTATTTCACCCAAAGCAAGAATGAAGAAGCCAGAATGGTACCCAGGTAACTACCATATGTATGAGGACGACATTGAAATCCTCATGAAGGATTGGCCCGCCAACTTCTGTGTTGAAGTCATGGATGTTGAGACAAACTCTGACGAAGACGAGCCAATCCCGTTGTCATGCCCGATTGTTGAAGAAACAGGGAAGCGGAAAGAGCTTGAGACCTTGCAGAAGCTGAAGGCGTGGAAGAATATGAAGGCCACAAAGACTCAATCTGAGACAGTCTTGAACGTAGATGAATTCGAGATGATAGCAGAAACAGTATCAGAACATATGAAGGAGCTCATGACTGATAAGGAAAAAAAGGATAAGGTCATCCACGATGACCTGCAAAAGATGAGGCTTGCACTGCAAAGTCTCATGAAGAAAATGGACGATGTCCAGAAGAGCCTAACCTTGTCACGCGACGCAGGAGCTGAAGGGAGGTCGATAGGAACCTCGCAGCAAACGCCGCCGCAACTAGCCATAATAATGCCGTCAAAGACCAGGATTTTCCATGTGGACCCATTGGCTATTGCATTGCCAATGACATAACAGATTGTTCTGGACACGAAGGGTGTCGAGCTGGTAGAGCTCGACTTGGCCAAAATCCCCTTACTAGGCTTAAATTTCATCCACACGCAGATCATCGAGGAGATGCATGAATGAACAGTAGAGTCGATGAAGTCACAAGTGGAGCTCACCACAGCAGACATGCAGCTCGAGTTGCGCACGGACATGCAGCTGCGTGATGAACAGGACCGTCGAAAATAATTGGAGAATACCATATCCACTATTTCCCAGATATTGAAGGGTATAGAACTCCAGGATGATCCTACGGACACATTTCTGAGAATCAGAGAAAAGGTGAGATCCTTGAAGACGGAGATGCAGGATAAGGACATCATCCATGAGGCCGATTTTGCTTCATTGAAAGAGAAACTAAATACGCAGACGCCATTAACTGAGCAGCATCTACGAGAGCAAGCAGTCAGTGTTGTCGCGCAGAGCATGACAAGCAAGATGGCTAAGTGCTAAGATCTCTTGGAAAACATTTCAAAGGCATTCACTGCCCTTGAGGAGGATCAAGGGCTACTGCAGGTAAAGACCGCGGTAAAAGAAAAGCAGATCGGGCTAGAGAAGTTGGACGCAGAGCTCAAGGCTCTACCACCCAGAGATAGGTTGTTCAGGTATAAGGAAATATCAGGCTTGAAGAAGGAAGTCCAGGCACTAAGAGAGAAAGAGACTGAGATCGATAATCAGTCGCAACAACTCCTGGAGGATGCTATAGCAGTGTTGTAGCAAATAGAAGACAAGTTGAAGGAACTGCGCGACAACCAGGAGCAGGTATAGGGACAAATTGGAGAAGAGATAACTCCACCACTGCTTGAAATAGTACAACAAGTCGAACAAGATACCAGAGAAGCAGTGGAACAGTTGGTCGGTACATATAATGAGTTCGGGGCCAAATTAGTTCCCCCGGTCGCGGAGCAAAATGAGACGATCGAAGCAGCAAGTGTCTCGGGGACGAGCCACATGTAAGTGTTAGGGGCATGTTGGGCCCAAGTTGGGAAAACGTTTTGGTAACATTTTTGATAAGCAGGAAAAGCTGAGCTGGGCACAACTCAGGAAAAGATGTAATTTTGTCTAAGTGTTGAGGGTGCTGCGAAGTTGTGCATAGCATCCGAATTTTGGAAGCACCGCGAAGACCAGGGCTACGAGGAAGCAGTGCTGCGAAGTAATCAGGCCACCTGGAAGTCAACAAAGCAGAGTGGTGGACAAGGATTAGGTGCAGGTATCGGATGGACCAGTAGTGGTCTAATTTTGGAAAGATGCTCCAGGAGTGCCGAGCGGCGGGCACTAGCAAATCAAGAAGGCGGTCAATGCACAAGTTTGTTAAGGAAAGGAAGGATCAGGGAAAGTGATAGTTTGGCATGCCTAGTGGGAGAAACCATTAGAACTGAGAGGTTCAGAGAAAGTGACCTGTTGGCACGCGTGCGACAGGAAGACCGGTAGCAACAGAAGGAAGACGTGGAGAACCGCCATGATGAAACAGACGCTACCAGATGCCAGCAAGCCGGTTTAGGGAAACTGGCACAATTTTGTAAACCCTAAGGGTTTTTGGGTTTAGGTCTTCGGCATTGTAAAGACATGACCTTTGGGCATGATTTATTTAAGAAGACAATTTTGTATGGGATGGGGTTACTCTTTACTTTTGGTGTTACAATTTTGGATTGTTGTATTGTAAAATCTCTTTGAGCTAAGAAGATTGTAAATGCTATGCAGCTGTGTGCGTACAGACCTATCTGAGAGGAAGGAGAGTCTGTGGCTGAGTGTGTAGACTAAGAACGATTGTCCCCATCCCTTTTAAAGAAATATATTACCAACCGTTCTTGTGGACATAACTTCCCACTCGGGGGAGTGAACCACGTTAAATCTTGTGTTGTGTGATTGTGTTTTTATGAATGAATGCTTATCTGTATTTTCTGTAAATGAATTTCTAGATGTTTCCTTGCATGCTGTTATGAGAGAACTTTGATATGCATTTTCCTTCAGAAGAAGTATGGGGATGATATGTTAAGTTTTGTGTGAAAAAATGAATGATGAACACTTAGCGTTGTGTTTGAAGACAGGGAATCAGTCATTTAGTTAAACACTTTCCAATACACAGTAAAAGAATGCTTAATAGTCGGATTGTATAGTCATATATATTCAAATCGCAGCACCCAGACTTAATGAATGAACGTTAGAAGAATAGTCAGTTAAGTGCCTGAACGAGTGGATGAGTGATATTCGTTTCAGTGCCTTAAGTATTTTCAAGATAATCTATGTATAGAATAGAGCTGCATTGTTCGTAGCTTCAGGAGAAGTCCTGCGGTAGAAGAACATAGTGGTGCGGACCGCAGCGTTGCCCATTGCTATGCAGTCTCACCTCGCAGCACACATCCCCTTTGGTGCTGCGCAGTACGTCCGTCCAAGCAACTTATCACTTACTGTGGAAACCTGATTCCGTAGTACCCCATAGATACACCTCGGGTGAGACCTCAGCCTGTTCGCAGGTTGTTTCCGAAAGGGCCAGTGCAAAGGGGTTTTGTTGGTCAAAGGGAAACCACGAAGAAACTGGTTCTTATAGAAAACCTCTGGGTCAGTTATAGCCAACAATAATCAACCTCGATCCAATGTTTGATGTAGATCCTCGTTGAAGCTTTCAATCCATGCACACTTTCAATCCTTGTACTTGATCTTGCAAATTAGTCTTGACAACCAATATACAACAAGTACATATAATATATGAAAGATATTAACATCATCAATAATGATGGTTCATGATATTATAAGTAAATGCAACCCAATGTGATATAAAAAACATTCACAACATTAATGGACGAGAATATGAGTATTTTTATTAATAAATAACAAGAAGTACAATGTGATACAACCTCTTGCCGGCAACCAATTTGAACCAAGAAATAGGTCAATCCACTTGCGCCTCCACCACTTCAATCCTCCATGAAAGGCAAACTCAAACTATGGAAGGAGTTTGGAAGGTAAACATAAGAGGTTCACAACAACTAGGATCAATGAGTGTAGACTCAAGATGAGGCAAAAATCCACTAGAGTTCTCTTGCTTTCTCTTTCTCCTCCCTTCCATATGCCATAAATGCTCAATATATATCCTTCCAAAGGTAAGTGAAAGGACACATCAAGGTGTTACTGGGAAAATGGAGGGCCAAAGGTCACCCTAAGACCGCTTTTTGGGAGTAAAAATTAATTAATTAGTGATTTTTACCATTTTACATGCTACCCGCGGGCTATAGTGCTGCAGTTCGTGGGTACACCCACTGAAATGATACAGCTAGTGGGTAAGGAGAAAAATATGGAAAATGTGTATCTAGAGGACATAAGGTCTATCTGAGTCAGTAAAATGGATCCTGATAGCCAAAGAGTGCTGATACTCACAAGGTGGAAGATTACGTTGTAACAGATGCCCCCTAATGTGTGAGGTCAGAGAATGGTACTACGATGGCCGAAATACATTATAAATCTCATAAGTGGAGTGATGGAGACACAAGTGGAAAGAGCAGCTCACTCGTCATAATAATATCTTTGATACATATCGGTAAGATACAACAATCTGATACAATGGCCATGAATAGGCAGTACATAGTGAATACATGTCATAAGTGATCATAATCACGATCCCTCTACAGTAAGATATGGCTCCTGTTGGAAAGGAAAAACTGGTGCAAAGTGGAGGTACAAACTGCTGATGTCTGAGAGGTGATATCTCAGATGTAAAGTCACGATGATAAGTAGCATATTGAATGCCACTATCTCCTGGGGTCTTCTACACAAATCGCCTATGGTGCAAGTCCCATCAAGTGAATAAAGGAGTTGAGGTCGAACCTGATGTGACATCATCTGATTACCGATCAATGATGTACACCGTTAATAGACGCGAGATAACCCACCGATAATGAAAATGGGAATCAAGGCACATAGTACAATCGTTGGAGTGTGAATAGATGTGGTGACGTCGAACACTAAGATGAATCCATCGATTAGGGGACATTGATGTATTCCCAAAACTGTCGATGACGAGAGAACCTACCACTAATGACTGCAAGCCTCAAGGTATTCAAACAGACTCTAAGCCTCAAGTTCTGGAATAAATGGGTTGAAGTCGACGGAATGAGACTCGTTGGAGGGAGGGCATTAAGGCATCCCCCATCAACTAGCACGAGGTACCAACTATGCTGAAAGATTTGGAAGAACTCAGGCAGAACAGACTGACTCAATAAGGATGGCCGACATGCAATAGTTAAGAGATCTGAGGAGTGGCTGACACTGGTTTGAGGACTTCCTTTGAATAAGAGCATGAGCAGATGGATAGATTGAGGTAGCATAGACTCAATATAATACTGTGCGATGCAAGAGGCATCGACAAAGGGCTCCATAATGACTGGAAGCTTAACCAATCGGTGGAGGAAAATTGAGAAATGAGTATAGCTCCTAAGGTCCAACTATAGTCCCGACTCATAATGTATGGAGTGGAATGAATGCTCTATTCAAAGGAGACACAACAGCTGCCAACAAGAAGTAGTAACCATAATCCCGTCCGGCTTTTTGGAATATTTGATCTTTTTGTCTTTCATATTTGGAAAGCTTGAAAAAGAATAAAATTGCTTATGGTACAACAATCGAGGGAACAAGTGTCAAAGCGAGCAGACTAGTCCCAAGCAGTGGAACATATCTATGATCAATGCAAGGAAGCATGTGCAGATTGTAGACACTCGGGGGAGTTTTCCCTCGGGTTCAAAGGGTCATCAAATTGTGAAGGAAAAATGTAAGCTCTGTAGGGCTCGACAGGAGAAGTGCTCAGGCACCAGGCTAACAACTAAGTAAGCGGGAGCCGGCACAAGGCTCAAGCGATAAGAAGGATGATGCAATGCAATCACAAATCGATATATGCAGGGGAGTCCTCATGGGAAATGGCTAGCATAAGACAAAGTAGAGTATGAGTCTTTATCGTAAAGTCACGGCGTAACTACAAAGGACTCCCAATTCTAAAGAGAGACAGCACCATGGGCGCCAGAAGGAAAAAAGGGGTTCTAACTAGGGCACCCATGTTCGGAAAGGCCCTACCACCAAATAACGACACTTCTATAGCAGTGTGAAGGTTCCGTGTCAGTTAAGAAGCGGGGTCGCACCTAGGGTTTATGAAAATGGTCAAAAAGTCAAATGCAAAATGATGTGAAAATGACATCTAACCTATATGCCAGGTGTGAAATATACCTGTTGTAGGCGCGAAATGATCGAAAACAACTCTCGTCGAAGAAATCTAGTCAAAAAATGCTACTCCATGACATTATATTAGTCCAGATTAGCTTAAAACAGTAAAAACTATAGACAAGTGGGTTCAGAAATTATAAATAGTAAAAAAAATTTACAATTTACAATTCATTTTTACTATTCACCCATTCGGAGCTTTGTGGTTAGTTTTCACCTTGAAGTTCAACTGCCGAATTTGGGAGCGACAAGCGTCCATTCACCGAACTGTCAGGAGTAGGTTGGTAGTCTCATCCATATCTTGCATTTTCATGCTTTTAATTCAATTTTTAATGGTTGGATTTTTTATGTGGTCAAGCCCTAGATGGTCACGGGCATACCCGCGGGCCAACACTATGCGGGTCGCAGGTAGGGCTGGGTAGGCACAGTCAACACATGCGTTGACCGCGGGGTACCCACGTCTGTTAGCAAATTAGCCCATGGGTAAGTCCGTTAAGTTTTTTAAATGAAATGGACTAAAAATTCTTATTTCTCTTCCTCCAGGATGGTCCTATAATGGAGAGAGAGGGAACATGACCTTATGGATGAGGCCGTCCGCAACGATGTGCATGTTCAACAAACATTACAAGCGTGTGGGCTCTACAAGTTTTGGAGTGTTGGGGGTTTAAGGGCCCAAAACCAACTACTCCAACGTTTGATAAAATACTGGGATGTGGACGCGCAGAACTTCAACCTTGACGGGAAGGTACTATCACTGGAAGTGGATGATATCTACTTCATCATAGGTTTGTCCCGCTGAGGTGAGGTGGCAAGCCTTCGGTCTTGTTCAGTGGGATAAGGGATCACTGTGGCTGACTACATAGAGCGGTATTGCGCTCCCGATACACGTATGGTGGGGAGTCAAGTACCCATCAAACACATAGTCGAGCTGAGTATGAAGATCATAGTGGCTACCTTAGTGCGTATCATAGGTTCAGCAGCCCTTCACCAGGCTTCAAGACTGGTTATGTTCTATGCATCACAATGTATGAGGCCCATGATATATGACTGGTGCACCACGTTACTGCGATCCATGAAGACCCATCTAATGGAGTGCAAACTGGGAGAGGCAAAGAAATTCGGATACAGAAATATCTTGTGCAGTTTCTTCTTTGAGCGTGTTCCGGGGCTCAGCCTGAGGGTGGAAGTCCCTCCTCATAGTCTCCATAACCTAGCCCTGGCCCGGTGGGCCGAGGTCTTGATGCGATAGGGTGGTGGCCGTCAGGCGTCACCATATACTGATGAGTTCTTTCACTGGTGGGACCAACAGGTCATTGCTATAGAGGACTGCCCCTATGCAAGGATAGACTTCCGACAGGATTGTGACATGCCGCTTCCACCAGGAGCAGTGTTTGGAGACATCGGTGAGTTACTCTTTTTGTATTTTGGTATATATAATTTTTATGGATTTTTGATTATAAATGTGAATGCAAAAATCTTTTTGGTGGTAGTATCATGTATTGACATTTCACTGTTTGCTCGCAGACAAGGGTCCAGTAAGACCCCAGGGCTTCCCGAGACATCGTCAACGGGGCAGGGGTGAGGAGATGGCAGGCGCTGCATCCGAGCGCACACTATAGACTCTGCGGAGCAATGTGTCTCGCATGGTTAACAGGATGCCTCAGGCAGATATAACACAGCTTCTCGAGGAGATGTAGCGCAATGTAGTGGGAGTGCCAGGTCCCTGGGTGCGGCTATTACAGTGCTTAGCGATTGCAGTGCGTTACTATTATGATACACATCCTGCTGAGGTGACAACTAGGCCTCCTCGTAGAGTTTAGACATCTCAGAGTCCTATTTTTTGTATCGATATGTATATATTTTAGGGTTACAGGCTCCAGTTTTGTATTATGACACTACCATTTTTGGGACACGATATTTATATATAAACTATGGTTCTTTGGTTCTACTATGTGTGTATGTACAAATGTATGAATGTATCGTTTATTTGTGTGCTTCCATATAAATGTTATGAATGTGACAAATGCCAATCTAGGACATAATTAGCATATGCATCTGATACATGATTAAAACTTCTCGGAACATGAACGTATGTAATGGAAACGAAATGTTGTTCCAAGAGTCTTACCCTTAAGAATATTCGTAGCAAGGTAGGATCCCTCACACGGTACTGACCGTTCAACTGTGACACAACTAGTTGTGAATCGAGGCAGACTTCTAGAAACTGGATTCCATGTGAAATAGCATCCTGAAGTAGCTCAACCACAGCATTGTACTCGGCCACATTGTTGGATGTAGGAACAAGACAAACACCTCCCGAAGACACAACTAGATGGTCAGGTGAATAAATGACCCAAGCAGGAGACGCAAGTTGTTGCGTGTGACAGCTAACACCATTTGCGAACCCTAAGAACGTGGAAGATTCTGCCGACATCTGTCAATAAAACGGAAGCGAATCAACATACCTGAAAACCAAAGGTAATCTAAACTATGTACAGAAATAACTATACAATAGTATACAAAAGTATCAGCTCAAACTAGAAGTTCAAGCATAATAGCGCTTGAGATAGAGCCCATTTCTAGGCTCCTTCAAGACATTCCCCTCATAATCCTCTAATTCATAGGCTCCTTTTTCCAGGACGCGCCTCACGATGTAAGGACCGTGCCACATGGGATTGAACTTGCCTGCCCCCAAGGGTTCTTTAGCTTGGTCATATAGGAGAACCAAGTCACCTTCAGCATATTGTCGGGGACGGACAGACCTATCATACTGAACCTTGACATGACGTTTATTGGCATCTATAGCCACGGTGACATCTTGACGCTACTCGTTAAGCTGCTCAAGGTGGATCAAATGTTGCTCAATACCAGTCGTATCAGGGATGAGATCTATGGTTATTTTAAGCGAAGGGATTTCTCATTCAATCAGTAAAATGGACTCCACACCATGTACCAGCTGAAATGGCGAGAACCCGGTGGCAGTCTTGACTACGGTTCGATAAGCCCACAGAGCATGATATAACATGATGTGCCAGTTGCTCTTGCTTTGTTGGATGGTACGTTGGAGAATGGTCTTCAAAGACTTATTAACTACTTCAACCTGACCATTCGCTTGGGGGTAGTAAGAAGACGAGTGTTCTTGATGAAATCCAAGCTTGAGTGACAAATCCTCCATCATTTTGTTCTGAAAGTGACTTCCATGGTCAGTGAAAATCTCTTTCGGAATACCGAACCGAGTGATAATCTGATTGAATACGAAATGGGCTGCTGTAGCACCATCGGCTTTAACGGTAGGCATGGCCTCATCCCATTTGGAAAAGTAGTCCACAACCACTATAACATGGTGATGCCCCCCAGCCGAAGCTGGTTTCCAATCCATGAAATCCACCCCCCACTTAGTTAAAGGACCGACAGTGACGACCGGATGAAGGGGTGCTGGATGCGAGCTTACATTCCGAGAAAACACTTGGCAAGGGTGACATCTCTTCACAGCGTTTATACAATCTTTAAAGATAGAAGGCCAAAAATAACCTGCTCGCATAATACGTTGGGCTGTAGCAAGCCCGGATAAATGACTGCCACACGCCCCAGCATGGAAATCATTAAGCACTCGCTCTGCTTCTTCATGAATTAAACAACGATGGAGAATACAGTCCTTTCCTCGATGATACAAAGTGTCACCGACGATAGTATAGTCTTTAGCATGGTGTTTCACACGTCATCGTTCATCTCACGAATAGTGCAAAGGAAACTTCAAAGTTTGGAGATAGACAATGATATCCCCATACCAAGGGTCCTCGGACGAGATAAGAAATAAGTGCTCATCCACAAAGGAATCTTCGTGGACAATGTCCTCATTAAGCCGCGAAAGGTCTGACAGAAGCTTAGAGAAGACCAAGGACTTGACCGACTTCGTCAAAGCAAACTCAAGTTCAAATTCCTGAAGAATGACAATCCATTTATTGTACTTCCCCCCAATAAGACGTCGTGATAACACGAACTGAAATGGATGTATGTGTGCAATGACGGTGGTCTTCCTAAGCATGATATAGTGTCGTAACCACTGGACTGCATGAACAGTCGCCAGCACCAACTTCTCCACATGAGTGTATCTTAGCTCAGCGTCTACTAAGTTTCGACTAAGGTAATAAATCACATACTCTATGAGCACGTCATCAGTTTGAACCAAGACCATGCCAATCATCTCCTGAGACGTGGCCACATAAAGTATAAAATCTCGCATGAAGTTAGGTGGACTAAGCATAGGGGCCGATACCAAAGATTTCTTGAGGGCGTTGAAAGACTGCAGGGCTCTTTCATCCCAGACAAACGGTGTGTCCTTCTTCAACAAGCTCGCAAAAACTTTGGTAAGATTAGCATAATCGTAGAAAAGCGGCTCTCCCTTGGAGGCTCTGAAGCTGTACCAAATTGCGCGGAGGAGGCAACCGAAGTATTGCCTCAACTTTAAGAGGATCGACCCTAATACCTCTTTCGAAACTATAAATCCTAGAAGGCGACTTGTCCTTACAGCAAAGATGCATTTATTAGGATTCAACCGAATCTTGTAGTGTATACATCGTTCAAGAATCAAACGAAGGTGCTTGGGGTGGTCCACCCTCTTGCGAGAATGGCCAGCAAGATCATCCAAGAAAACCTCCATTATACGTTTTAGGTCATGAAAGGCATAGGTCATTGCACGTTGAAACGTAGCTCCGGTGTTTTTAAGACCGAAGGGCATTTTTCGGTATGCGAACGTACCCAAAGGACAAATGAAAGCAGTCTTATGTTGGTCCTCAAGCTTGATCTGAATTTGGTTGTATCCCGAAAAGCCATCCATGAACGAAAAAATCTCACTTCATGCATAAGCATCCAAGATTTGATCGATGAATGGAGTGAGGAAATTGTCTTTCGAACACGCACGGTTCAGATCACGAAAGTCAGTACATATGCGGATAGTTCCCTGCTTCTTATCTACAGGAATGGGATTGGACACCTATTCGGTAAGGGGAACTGGGTAGATAAAACCAGCCTTAAGCAGTTTCTCCACCTATGCCTTGATTGCGGCGGCTTTCCTAGGGTTTACAGCTTGCAAGCGTTGTCGAACTGGTTTATCATTTGGATATGTTCTAATCTCATGTTCCACAATGCTAGGGTCTATTCCTGGCATCTCCTCGTATGACCAGGCGAAAGCTTCCCGGAGTTCTTTAAAAATATCGATGTAGATGCGAACCTCTTCAGGAGAGCAATCATCACCAATATGAACATTTTCAATCTTTCTAGGGGCTTGAGAGATGTTGATCGCCATAGTAGGGGAAATATTAGCCATATTCCCCTCCACTTAAATCTCATGTGTGCCCAAAAGAGCCACAGGGTGACCAACTATCTCGGCAAGAATCGTCCTTAACTCTTCTTGCTCGACGAGATCAAGATTGGGAATAAAACCAGAGCGATGATGCATGTCCTCCCAAGGTCCCTCACTACCACACATAGCCTCAAGAATAGCTTCATCCGAAGGTAAAGTATCATCAAGGCAATTGTGTGAACAAGGTGAGTTGGCTGCCCAAACCGGTAGCATAACGGGATCTTCTTCTTCTGTCTGGGAAGAGGAGAGATCCGGCTCTACTGTGGCTTGTTGAATATCATGATAAGCAAGCTCAGCAGAATATAATGGCATAGTCTTCCCAACATGCGCAACGTTTCCAGACACAGGATTCGCGGATGGTAAAATGCACGGATCATCAAAATACACAGTCTGGAATGGTACATTATTTAAAGGAGGAGACGCATTGTCGGAAATAGTTCCAATAAAATTAATGGGTGCAGGGAAATCAAAGGATCCCAACATGGAAGGATACAATCTGACACCCATGTTCCTAGTTGCTGGCTGAGAATCAGTAACTTGTGGGACCACTGATCCCGTGGATGCTGTGAAAGAAGGACTAACGTAATCTAGCTAATCGATGGTCACAATCTTGCCTTCGTGAGGAAAGCAAATAACTATGAATACAGTAGATGTGACATCTTTCATAGCGTACATCCAATTCTTACCCAGTAAAAGGTTGTAGTTGATGGGCGCATCAACCACCTCGACTTCAATAGGAACAGGTTTCCCACCCAAGCGGACAACAAGGGAAGGGATAATCCCATGCGGATTAAATGAACGACTGTCAAATGCAGTGAGCATGGTCATAGAATTAGATAAGGGAGGAGATTCAAGAGCTTTCCAACAACATATTGACATTACTGACGCCGACGCGCTTTCATCAACCACCATTCTCCTAACGAAGTTCTGCAAACATTCCACCTGGATCTAAAAGGCCACATGGTAAGGCAAGCGGGGTTGGACATCAGTCGTGTCAAATTGAATAACGTTTGGACTTCCCCCATCCTGGACTCATAAAGCGGATAAAAGGGCATGCCGTTGTGATGGGAAAGCCCATAAAACCTCAAGAGCCGACATAGCACATGGAGTTTGGCCCAAATCTTCTACAATGGAGTAGTTTTGGGCAGCTCGGGCATTAGGATTATACGTAGAGCGCTTAAGAACACTTTTTGGTATCTGTGGCATAGTAGAAGGCTTCTCGATATGCAAGGATGTATCAGGAGGAGGGGGAGGCTCATTCCCCATATTCGGTTGAGGTGAACCATAATCGCGTTGACGAGTAGCAACCTGAACCACTGATTGGACCATATTCACGCATCCATAGCCAATAGTATTGGAAGAAGACGTTGGAGTCTCATTAGGTCCATAACCAGTGGTGGGAGTATGCGAAGCCATATTTTGATGAGGTGGAAGGGGATCATTCAACACAGCTGGGGTCTATGCAAGATGCTTCGATGCCTCCTCAATTCGGGGACACAAGTGAGTAAGGCGGTCTTCCCCACAAAGCTTTCAAGGGAATTTCACTTTACATCTAGGTTTATAGTCCCCACCAGCATTTTCGCCGTCTTGAGGAGGGTTGGTGTTTTCTTTCCATGGAGTATTCTGATTACTACCATTGTTCCCATTGTTTCCACCCTTTCTATTGTTTTTCACCTTCTTCTTACCACCAGGCTGCTGGTTACCTGAAGCGTTTGGTGATTGCACAGAATGTACATCCGACGGTGGGGTGGAAGTGGACAAGGTGTGAACCTGTCCTGGGGTATATTGGTTAAGCGACAAATTTTACATTTGATTCGTAACCAAATCAACAAGTCGAATGCTTGTGGAACCCACGATGACATCGACATGCAGTCCAGGAACTGACTTGGGCTCATGACGTGTTCGCGGTGCGTCAGGGATAATGTCGTACAAAATGCCAGATTGACAATATAACAAATCTAGTTGCTGGACTTTTAAGATGGCTTGTTCCTCAATCATAATGTTGGACATCTAAACATCCTTAGCAATATATGGAAGTAGAGACTTGAGAAACCACTCCAACAGAAATTCTGGAGGAATGTTGGCTTTCACTAACCTCTTCCATCGACGCCACTCTTGAACATGGTCATAAATATGCGTGGCCTTGTTCTAGAGGAAGGTGGATAAAAGTTTAGTACCAGTATCATAACGAACCGACAACTAGAAATGATCCAAGAAAACCAAAGCGATCTCATTAAACCCCCTATAGGTGCCCCCAGGCAACTCAACATACCACTTTGCGGCTGCCCCCGTGAGGGTGCGATGAAATAGTCATAAACGAACGAAATTGTGATTCAACGGGTTGGACGAGCACCAAAGGTGAAAGTTTGTGACATGGTCCCCGGGGTCCTCACCACTCTTCCCTTCAAACTATGGAATGTTGGATGGGAGATTAGTGGGGACCGGAGGCCAACTAGGATCGTGACACACTGGATCATTCGTGAGCTTTGATAGATCCAGAAGGTTCAATCAAGCGAGGAATGGAAGCTGCGGCTGGTAAGCTTTATTATGAGATCCCATAAAAGGTTGTGTGTACGGACCCAATGGATAAGATGGACCATAAGCTTGATTATGACCATAAAAAGGTTGATTATACGGACCAGACGGACCATAAGGTTGACCATGGCCATAAGGTGGATAATTCCCCCCAACCTGACCCATGTGAGGGTAAGTAGGTATATAAGTGTTCTGATCACTGTACTGAGTTGGAGGATACTAATGGCCGGCACCGACTATATTGTAGTGAGGGTTACCACCATAATTATGGGGCATATATGTGTTATTCGTAGCGGGAACCATGTGTGGTGACTGTGAGTATGAGGTATATTTCCAACCCCAACATTGGCGTTACTAGTAGTAGGAATGGTGGAGTTCTGAACATGAGTGTGAGATACATTCCCACCTCCTACATTAGCATTACTAGTCGCAGGAATAGTTGAAAAAGTATACGGTATGTTTCCACCCCCAGTATTAGGAGGATTATTCACATTCACGAAAGTGGTCACTGGTTGTCATGTATGGGCATGTGTATTATGTGGTACACGAGTCAAGGTAGGCATAGTATTCCTATTGTGATGGTTGTCCCTAGGAGGCGGTCGTCTTCCAACATTAGCGTTGTTAGGAGGAACGTGACCGGTCCCCATACTATGTGTGTGAGTAGACAACATGGTGCCCCCAGTGGGTGCAACCTTACTAACACCATGACTAGTGCTAGCATGACTATCCGATCTAGTAGATGGATGAACGACATCGTAACCAGGAATACCAAAAGAGAATGGATTAATGTCGGTCGTAGCATCATGGTCGACATGAGATTCCGGCCTTTCGTACAAATAATTAAACGGGTTACCCTTGGTTGGAATCGGATCATAAAAGTCAGGTTTAGTCTCGGGTGGATCCGGACCAAACAAGCTAGGATGGGTCTCAGGTGGATCAGCCCCCCATGCCTCGCGAGGAGTAGGGGTGTCTGAAGTGTGTTCGACTCTACCCGATGGAGCCATAAGGATTTATCCTGTGCCAGAATGAGCAGTCATAATGTCGGCTAGATATGTTTGATAAGAATCTGAAGACTCAGAGGGGGCTGTTCGGCGTCCCCTATCAGTGCAACGTGTAAGCTCGACAGCTGGTAAACCATCCAACTGACGAGAGCGGCGAAGAGCCGGACTTCGCGCCACGATATCTCCAGAGAGACTACAAAATCAAAACGTGTCCTATCGGACAAACTATCGATAAAAAAAAAGAAACTCAAGAGCACACACCTAGAAAAACCTACATCCAAATGCACACAAATGGAACTGGCTCAAGGAGCTCCCGACATTATAGCCGGTATGTCTCGCCTAAGAGAGGCTTGAGACTCCCAAACTATAGCCGCAGGTAACAGAATAAGTTATAAGGATTCCTAGACTTCACTGCGTGCACAGGGTCAAATCCCTGCACAATCACAACTGTGTTGTCCAACCCCTATCTTACTCAGGACACAAACAGTATAACCACTGCAAGTACCCTGTGCGGCACCTAGGTAAAGCAACTAAGGTCACCACAATATAACCAATTCTAAGAGGGACAGTCGCAGGTGGGATCCATCATATGGGCAAGGTAGCTGAGCCCAAAACTCAAGAGGGTCAAATCCTGGAAATATCTCCCACGTTCAGCCGGTATTGGAGGGCTATCTCCGCAACCAACCTCCCGTGACCTCATGCTTAACTCTGGTCTAAGTAGAGCTTCCTGGGAACACTGATGTATACGATGGAATTCACCACTCCCTGGTTAGACACATAATGTTGGTCTAATAGTCTTGGATTGTTAACTCACAATAATCTATTCCAAGACTCTAAACCTAAGCTAGTTGGTGCACCCTATAAAATAAAAATCGTTTCTAATCAATTTTAAGATTAAACGTTAATTTTAGGTGGCCGTGATTACTCAAAGGATATGGTCGTGAAACTAGTGATGTATATGACTCGATAGTATGCACAATCGTTCAAACATCTAGACTCATCTACTCAATGAAAACAATGCCACTAACATGACAAGCACTTCCAACGGTTTAGAAATAAAAATGCAATCCTTTTAATTTTTCCAATGCTCAAGCAAGTCCTGAATGAAAGCACAAGCAATCGAATGCAAGATGCAATGTGGAAAGTAAAATGTTTTTTTATTTTTCTTTTATAAATGAAAAGGAAAATGCAAAACAATATTTTTGTATTTTTCAATATATTGAAATTAAAAATACAAGCGAAATCTACTTATTTGGATACAGGAATGCAGAGCAGATCACTAAGAAAACCCAGCATACCCCAAACAGTGAGAGTCAGCCAATGAAATGAGCTAGAAAATAAAAAAGAGTGATAAACTAATAAGACTCAAATCAAAGAGAAAAGAGGAGTTCTGGTCAAGAACAAGGCATGGAACAGTTAGGAACAAGGCCAAAGAAGACTCAGGAACACTCACAATCCACCCAGCAACAACCCAAGGTCATAAACCAACCAAATCTAGAGTTATACGCTATTGTCTAAGGAAAAGTTGGGGGTACCCGCGAGCTATAGTGCAGACAGAGGCAGGTAGATGCGGGCAGAACAAGGTTCGCCCACAGGTAGGGAAAAGCAAATGAACAACTGAAGAGCCCAATGACCTAGAAAAAGCTTGTTTTCTATAAGGTGTCCTAATGCCCAGACAATGACACAGAGACTCGACAAACATCAACTCAAAATAAGGACTAATGCCTAAAAATCCCCCAAAATGGATGTTCTCCCCAGCGGAGTTGCCATTTCTTTTATTGGAGAAAACTTCCTATGGCTTGGGGTAGACCACAACAGACAGCTGACTACTAGAAATAGACTCAATTCTCAATGCAATTCTATATAATTGACAATGCTAAGATGATGGAGAATATAACCAACCTCGATCCAATGTTTGATGTAGATCCCCATTGAAGATTTCAATCCATGCACACTTTCAATCCTTGTACTTGATCCTGCAAATTAGTCTTGACAACCAATATACAACAAGTACATATAATATATGAAAGATATTAACATCATCAATAACAACAGTCCATGATATTATAAGTAAATGCAACCCAATGTGATATAAACAACATTCAAAACATTAATGGACGAGAATATGAGTATTTCTATTAATAAATATCAAGAAGTACAATGTGATACGACCTCTTGCCAGCAACCAATCTGAACCAAGAACTAGGTCAACCCACTTGTGCCTCCACCACTTCAATCCTCCATGAAAGGAAAACTCAAACTATGGAAGGAGTTTGGAAGCTGAACATAAGAGGTTCACAACAACTAGGATCAATGAGTGTAGACTCAAGATGAGGCAAAAATCCACTAGAGTTCTCTTTCTCTCTCTTTCTCCTCCCTTCCATATGCCATAAATGCTCAATATATAGCCTTCCAAGGGTAAGTGAAAAGACACATCGAGGCGTTACTGGGAAAATGGAGGGCCAAAGGTCACCCTAAGACCGCTTTTTGGGAGTAAAAAGTAATTAATTAGTGATTTTTACCATTTTACATACTACCCGCGGGCTATAGTGCTGCAGATTGCGGGTACGGCCACTGAAATGCTACAGCTAGCGGGTAAGGAGAAAAATATGGAAAATGTGTATCTGGAGGACATAAGGTCTATCTGAGTCAGTAAAATGGATCCTGATACTCACAAGGTGGAAGATTACGTTGTAACAGGGTCCCTTCATTAGGCCGACCATTATTACATATACATTTACTCTTTCAATTAGCCACATGTATATGGATGCCCCTCTTGGGGTCATGAGTCATATACATTTAACCCCACATATGCTTCCCCTTGGGTCATATCAAATTTCCATGGATGTTATAGCCAAGGATAACATTTATAAGAGGTCGTTCCTAATAAAGGAGAAATAATTATTCTAGGGGGGAGATCTAAGTCTAGAGGTAGATCTAAGTCTCCAAGTAAATCTACAAGGAAATGATGAAAACGTGGTAAATATATGGATTATAAGAAGGATTGCAAATCTAAGAATGTTGATAAAACTAAGGGATGCGATGATTTCCATTCCACATAAATGAAAATATCTATGGAAGGAGGCAATGCTTACTTTGCATCTATAAGTACATATGCAGATCATGATGTATGGTTGATCGATTTTTATTCTTTATTTCATATGACTCCTCATAATTAGTGATTTTGTGAGTATGCAAATTACAATGGAGGTGATGTTTTCCTTTTCCAACAACTAAAATCACAGGATGTGGAAGGATCAAGATATTGGTAAAAAATGTAAGGATTATAACTTTCCCCGAGGTCCTTAACATTCTATATCTAGCTAGTATCCTCATATATGTAAGTAATATGGGTTATGTAGGTTTGCATACTATAATTCAGAAGGACACATGCAAGATGGTTCGAGGAGCAATGTTGTTGATGAGGGGAGTTCATATGAGAACCATGTACAAACTATTGGGAATCACTTTTAATCATGGGTATAATTTTTTGTTGTTCTTATGGATAGAAATGAAGAATATATGACCCTTATTGTCCCTATAGAGAAGGAAATAATAAAGAATCAAAGGATAGGCCCATGTTTTAGAGAAGGGACTTTGACCTTTACATGGTAAAGGTATGTCTAAATTCTTATTGAATTTCAATTTATGTGACCATTGTATCCACATGAGGCATGTACTAGTAAAAACCTCTCTCTTAAGCATCTTAGAATTTTTTGTTGTGATTATTATGTGCATGTTCCATAGGAAAATAAGAGTAAATTGGGTATTAAAGCTAAAAAGCGTATCTTTAACTTTGGGATTCATTAACTAAGAATACTATTTACAATTGGGATGTTGTATTTAGAGAGGTTAAAGTTGTTCCCAAACAACATGTCCAAAAAAGGAACAAGAACCCAAGACAATTAAGTTTTGGTTGGAAGGTGAAGAATTTGAATGAACATAATAAGATGAACCATAAGAGGTGGAACCTCATATTCCAACATTGAGGAGATTAGTTTGAGAAAGAAGGAAACTAGAAATGTATAACCCACTTGATTTCCACTCCATATTTTCTCTATCTATTACTTATGTCGATTCTAGAACTGTTATAGAGGTAATGGATTCAGAGGATAGTAAACTTTTCAAGAAGTCCATGCTATAATACTCCTATCCCAACTCACCTAGTATAATAAATTTGATTGAGTAATATTATTGTAGGTGTATACTATCCCTATATCCTCTCACCTGAGTCAATTTGAGATGCCCCATCAAAACAATCCCATGCACTAGATTTATCTACCTCTTCTTCCACAATAATTTTTGTAGGTCTTTTATTTTTTGTGTATTTAAAATTGCTAAGAATGGATACTCCTTGAGAGGCATATAATGAAGTTGGATTTAGTGTGTCCTCGAATAGATTTGAATTATGAGATAGCCAAATACCCCGTGATATAATTCTATACAAATATTTATAGTTCTTACGAAGATATTCTCACACCATATTTTGAGCCCCTCTTTAATGGTTTTCTCTCTTCATACCTCATACAAACCTATAATTGTTTCAACCTCCTTCCAAACCCATACAATATACCAATATAATAATAGTAATTGAGAAATGTACTCATTTTCTTCTTTATAGAGTGACCAACTACTAGGGACACACATCTTCCTTTTCTATACAATGTCCCAACTTAAAAACTTTATCTTGGAGAGCTAGACAACAAATATTGTCATATTGCGAGGATATTTGAACTTCCAAATACACTTTTACCACCACTCAGTGTTTTACTCATCTTTTGATTCACATAACAACTTATATCCCAACTTGGGTGTGCAATATTCCCCTACCACATTCTTGGACCAGTGTAATTCATCCCTAGAATCTTTAAGACAAACATGACTACGACTTCAGGGAGAATATATGCCTTTCCCAAACAATTGGTTCGTCATCAAATAAGTCAATATCCTTAGCATATTTTCATTCTTGTCTCCATATGGTAGTCATTGCAAAGTCACCTATTTGGTTTAAAGTATATTATCCATTTGCATGTAGAGGTTCCATAAAATTTCTAGGTTTCTTGAAATTTGTGTCACACCCAATCCAAGGGTTTATTCTAATTCTAACTCTACTCCTTTTTCCTACCTTCCATACTAACCATGAGCTTATTAGAGGGAAATCCAAAATGACAACCTTCTGGAAAACATAAGCATTGTGATGTGATTTGCTAGGTTTTTTTATATGTTTCTCAAGACTATCATGTTCAATATATTGTTTTAAAATGAATTTTGATCACATGTCTTCAACTGATATTAACCTCCAACCGCATTTTCTACTAAAACTTTAGAAAAATTATGAATATTTTTTGGCCCTATCCACCATAGTCTTTAGGAATTGCAATTTTCTATGAATTTACCCACATGCCTTGGTTTTCTGTATGCTCAGACCAAATAAATATAAAAGTGATCCTCTTGACTTTTCTTGAGCATCTTTTGGCACACAGGAAAGAAATGCCTTGCATATTTGGATTTCTTCAATTATTGATTTGAAAAAAACCAATCGACAACCCCTACTAATCTAAAAACTCTTTTCCCTACCTTTGCCACCAACCAATCCCATCGCTTCCTCATATAATCATTAGGATTTAATAAGAAACCTAAATATTTCAATCCATTTTGAGGTATAATTTGTTTGATAGGAAACATTTGAGACAAGTGCCTAACATTTTCATCATCAATCTTGAGAATGAGATTGAAGACTTCACCATATTAAACAAAATTCATGTAGAAGCACAATGGAGATTAATGATTTCCTTTAGATTCAAAGCATCCCTTCTAATGCCATCACAAAATAAAAGAACATCATTCTCAGATGTGATAAAAACATTGAACTATCTATCCTTATCCCCTTAAAAGTGCCTATTCTCTTAGGCTCTAAAATAACCCTACTTAAACCCTTAGATACAATGATAAATAATAAAGGGGATAATGGATATCCTTGCTTCAATCCTCTATCAGGTTTTAAAAAGGAAGTTGTTGAACCATTTATCAAGATTGAAAATGAAATTTACATTATACAACTCATTACCCAATTGACAAAATAAATACTAGGACTACAATGAAAAATAAGCATGACTCTATCGTAGGCCTTTGATATATCTAGCTTACTATCCATTGCTTTCATCCTTTTTGTATTGATTAAGTGTAAACCTTCTCGAGACCCTCGTTTCCTCATGAATTTGTTTTCGAGGAAAAAACCCAAATTGATTAGAATAAATAGGCTTAGAAATCAAATTCTCAACTACCTTGGATATAACCTTGGCCACCATTTATAAATACAATTGCATAGAGATATGGGCTAAAACTCCTAAAATCTTTGTGGAATTTGAGACCTTTGATTTTCTCCTGATCAACCAAATGCGAAATAAGCTTTCCAAGACCCTCAGTCATGATCACAAAGAGAAAGGGTGAGAGAGGATCCCCTTGGTGAATGCCCCGAGTTGGCTTGAAGACATCTGACGGGTTCCCATTGATCAGAATAGAAAAGAACGCAGTGGAAGTAAGATTAGCCATCCACTTGATCCATAACTCATTGAAACCAAAGGATTCCATAATCTCTTTCATGTAGGTCCAGTTAAGTTTATCATATGCTTTGGATAAGTCTAACTTCAGTAGCATCCCAGCCTTTTTCGTACTCTTAAGGGAATGTAAGACTTCCTGAGCAAGGATGATACCATCGAGAATCTGTCTTCCTTCCACAAATATCGTATGTTCCATAGAGATTAAAGTCAGAATAAGGGGTTTTAGTTTGTTAGCCAGGACTTTCGTTCTGAGTTTGTAGATGATGTTACACAAAGAGAAAGGTATGAACAATTTAGATCTCTCGTCCCCTGGAGTTTTCGGGATCAGGGTGAGAAAGGTAGAATTTAAAGCAGGGAGAACCCCTTTCATTCTTCGAGATTCTTCCACCGCTTGCCACACTTCAGTTTTGATCAAATCCCAAAAGTGGTGAAATAAATTGGCCATAAAACCATCAGGCCCCAGAGATTTACCATCCTCCATTTGGTTAATGGCTATCTCAACCCCCTGGAATTCAATGGGATGAGTGACCATATCGTTCTACTCGTTAGTAATAAGCCTAGGAATTATATCCTTGATCACCCTCCAAGATGCAGATCGGTCATCCTAGGGTTTCGTAGTCACATCCTTAGAATGTGACAAGAGTTCCTGCTCAATATCCTCTTGAGAATCCACAACAACTCCCTCATTGGTACGGAGATTACAAATCTGATTCTGGTGTCTATGTTGAATGGTTTCTCTATGAAAGAACTTTGTGTTCTTATCCCCATCCTTTAGCCATTGGTTTCTAGAATTTTGCTTCCATAAAAGTTCCTCATGATTTTGTCTTTGATATAACTGTTCAGAGAGTTTCTTCTCCTATAAAGCCAGTCCAGCCGTCAAGCCGATCCTCATGATGCTTTCCTAGACAAGTTCCATCTGTATCTCAATCTTAGCTATATGAACCAAAATGTCCCCGAAGACGTCTTTATTCCATCTTTTGATGTTTTGTTTCAAAAGTTTCATTTTTTGTTGAAAACAGTACATCTTGGTCCCTTGAGGAGGAATAATACTCCTCCACCATTCCTCACACATTAGTTTGGAAGTCTTTATGGGTAAGCCAAAAACTCTCAAACCTAAAAGGCCTAGTCAATCTTGTTCCAATATTGCTCCATATAAGGGAGACCAACCAATGATCCGAGCTTGAAGAAGCGATCAAGCTAGAAGATAGAATGCCCCCTAAAAGCATAATGCTTTCAGACAGAAGAAATCTATCGAACCTCGCAGCCACCAAATTCTCCCCTCCACGTCTGTTGTTCTAGGTGAAACCATTTCTCCCCATATCAACATCAATTAGTTTATTGGTCTCAATGAATTCATCAAATAGAGTGTTCTCCGGCGTTAGGATTCTCTGCTCCCTTTCTTTTCAGCCAAGGAATTGATCAAGTTGAAATCTCCTCCAACAATCCAGTGAGTCCCTTCAAACATGCTCCTAAGCCTAGATAGAATAATAATGAAATTACTCTTCTCCGGATAACTACTCGGCCCATACACATTGGTAATAATCCCCTTGGCATTGGATCCTAAAAGATGAAATGCAACAGAGAGACTAAACTTGGTGGATAGAAAGTCCTGAGGTTCACCAGCCGAGGGTCCCATAGGATCGCCATTACTCCAGAATGCCCAACAATATCTAGCATCATACTCTTACAATGCTTCCATATGCTACGCGCATTAAGTTCCAGGTGAGCTCCCGAACACTTGGTTTCTTGTAACATAACAACATCAGGTTTTTCCTTCATAAACTTGTTTTTCAGAGTCTGTTTTTTACGAGGACCATTAGTCCCTCGAATATTCCAAGAAAGAATTTTCATCAAGCGTTGTATCTCACAGATAAAAGAGCTTCCTGGATCATGGGCTACTGACCTGAGTCAACCAATCGAGCCCCAATTTCCCCTATTCGTTCCTTATTGGATCTCCTTCCTCTCTTCGATCCTCCTTCTTTAAATTTTCTTTTGCTCTCCTTCAACTTTAGGGACTGATCCCCAGGCCAAGGGTAGGATTTGTTTTAAGAACAACGTCCTTCAATAGCTTAAGTTGAGTATCCAGAATGGAATGAACCTCAATGTTTTTGCAGGATTCTTGCATACTATCAAGATCCAGGTCTCCAAGTTCCATCTCCTCCAGTTCCTCCTCCATTTGCTCAACTCCCATAGGCTTTTTACTAACAATTTTACCCTCGTTACTGATCTCAAATATCACTGTTGGATTATCCACCTCAGTAATGGGGGATTTTTGTGTTTTTTCAGGAATAAGAGGGTCTGGCGGCTCGGGATCCAATGCAGCAACGCAATTTGCACTAGGTCCTTTACTCTTCAACTCGGCCCCATTATGTCTTCTTCCCACTTTTCTCCGATTAGTGATTTTGGTAAAGCCTTCTGCATCAGGCTGATTTTGAGGTTTGCTACCCGGTATTTCTGTAGGGAGGTTCAAATGACAGTCTCGAGCCAGATGTCCATGGGTATGACATCATCGGCACTGAAACGGAACGTGTTCATAGTCTAGGGTTTGAAACCACTCATATTCTTCCCAATTTAGGGTGATCCCCTCGGGTAGGGTTTTAGAGATATTCATATAAACACATAGACGGTCATATGACACATACCTTCCTTGCTTAGTTTGATCCGATATTTTAACAAAATGCCCTAGAGCGCCTCCTATCGCCTTTAGAATATCAGGGTCCCAGTATTTAGTCGGTAATGAATAGAGTCTGATCCAAACCGGGGCTATAGACAGATCCTCCTTGTCCGGGTTAAAATGATCCTTCCACATCCGTAAAAATAGCCCTGCTTAGTAGTAGAAATATGGTCTGCCCTCAAATACCCTGTCCTTGTCTTCCACACTGATAAAAACCATAGTAAAGAAACCCTTAGACCCCAGTAGGAGATCAAAGTGACCTTTTAGTTTCTAGGTTGAGTGAATCCACCACGTTAGCGCTTTCTCTGATGGCCATATGCCCATGAATTTACCGATTAGCGCGTGATCCGTTATGTGTTGAATTCTCTCTTTTACCTTTGTCGGATTCACTGAGATGGAAGGAGTACTAAGCGACTTAGGAATACAGACTCCCTGCCCTGCTTTTCCTATTCCAGATGCTGCCATCTCCACCTTATTACTGCAACCCTCTCCTCTAATTCCTTCCTCCTCCCATTGCACCTTCAGAGTTTCCTTCATCGTCTCCTTCTCAGGCCGAGGAGGAGGGGATGAGCCCCTCCCCTGGATAGTAACCATCCTACCCTACAAAACCCGTGCCCCTGCACAACGCCCGATCTTTAGACTGCAGGAACGCTACCATTAAAGGTTATAACTTCTTGGAGCATCAGTGGCAGATCTCTCCTCAATGAAAAAGTACTAGAATCCTGTCAAATTCAAATGAAAAAATACATTAGAAATAGTTTCATAAATAAGATTTAATGATTTTAATAATCATATATTTAATATGAAATATAAAACTTTCAAAATGAAAAAATACATTATATAGAAATAGTTTTAGAAACTAAGTTAAACATTTTAAATTAATTTTAGTTGTAATAGTTTTGAAAATTAATTTAAACACTTTAACTTAATTTTATATAATTAATTTAAATTTTTGGATAATTTATATAATTAATTTAATTTTTGGAAAACCATTATTATTTTCAAAGAAAAAAAACGTTTTCTTGCTATTCAATTGAATCAAAGAAAAAGAGACAATTTACATCTTTCTTCTCCATACTAATATCTTTTTTCTCTCAACTATGTAGAAAAAAAACATACTTCTGAAAATGTCTTCGATATAAGAGGAATCAGAGTTACTAATGCATACAAAAATAAACACTGAAAATACCTCATTTTCGAGAGGAAAATCCAGAAAATACAAAACAGGCTTAATACCCCACAAATTTTTGTTGGTATCTATAATGTAAAATATACTTTCCATCCCTTCACTATTAATCGAACCTTCTATATGTTCTTCAAATAATAAATATCCTTCATTGTTCATTACAACTCTCTTGGAAAGTTGACCTGCCTCCATGTTGAAAGATCTAGATATATGAGATATAGAGATATGAGAGAAAGAGTTCATCAAATTTTGCATCCTGATACACCATTGTTTAAGCTGAAGAACCTGAATCTTAAACCTTCCCATTTCCCATTCAATTATCACCTTTGAATCACCAAAATTTTAAATTGAATCAACTCCATTAGAAGCTGCACAATAAAGAGCTCCCCATAAACCAATCATTTTCTCTCTAGTGTTACTACCTTTTCCACTCTCCATCAATAATTTAAAGATATGATCTTTGTTTATCATAAGGACCATGCCACTTCCACAACAGCCATCCACACACGCTCCATCAAAATAACCAACGGTTGATGAAAAAGGGAAAACAAGAACAGATAAACCTTTTGGCAACTTTTTCTTCTCTTCTTTAAAAAATTCCTTGAAGAAACTAATACTTTTGATATAACACTGATGGATATTTGACATAATATTATCAAATATTACTTTGTTTCACATGTTACATATCACCCAACTGATAAAAATAGACAACAACTTATGATTACTTTCATTTATATCCCAATTTTTGAAACTTTCATCTAAATTTGAATCCCCTATAAAGTATGAATATTTAAATATTCACACACTGTAAACCACACATTCTTACTGAAATCACAATAGAGAAATAGATGTTCAACTGATTCACATCGGCGTGTGATAACTAGCACTCAAATCGCCCCCTGTCAGCGACGGAAAATTTTCCGGCGAGGAACTGTTCCACCCCTTCTCGTTATTTTTTTGGAATTTTGACGATTGGGGTCGTCTTAAAATGGGCCAAAACCCCTACGGGCACAATTCCATGGCATAGTTCTGCAGTAAATGGGGTGGAACTACGATTACGTCGGTTTTTATAACCGGATCTAGGGAACAAATCGTCAAAAAAGCGGGGCGATTTGAGTGCCAGTTATCCCACGCTATTCACATCATCCTTCTTTCTATGTAGAAGAATTTTAAACCATTTATATTTATGAAGATTAAATTTATATTTTAATCCTAGTGATTTGGATGGGTACCTCCAAGTACATTTTTATGTATGGGAATGGGTTATGAAAGTTTTCCTTATGGCAAGAATGGATATTGGAGATCTTATGGGTTAGTAGGGATAAGTTAATCATAAATTATTTAGAACCAATAAATAATGAGTACAAATATATGGTGGAAATTAAATTGATATATGATGATAGACATTATGGTTGAAGTTTTTGTTAAAATGGTGGCGGTTAAAGTTTTTATTAAAATTTGTGAATATTGTGATAATTAAATTTTTGGTTGATTGCTTGTTATAATTAGTATATGGACTTATTATAAATTTGGATTTATCAAGTATCTAGAGACAGGGTCTCTACATAAAGATGGTACCCATTTTCGTTGCAACTGGAGAGTGTGGGCATTAAAATTGTAAAAATGCATACACATTCTTTTTCCAAAGGTTTAGCAATTGCAAAACCTCCATGCAAGATAGATAGTGTGTACAAGAATGTGCACACATTATAGAAACGTGCACATGTTTCTAGAACGTGCATGCATTTTAAAAAACAGCACATGCATGCTTTTATAATGCACATGCGTTCTAAAAAATAACATGCATGCATTATTTTTAATACAAAAAATTGCTCTACTATTTTGGCAATAACGTTTTATCCAAGCATCAGTTTTTGGAGTTTTTTAGCTCATTGGACAAGTCTTGATGAGATCTACATCATTATACTATATTAATTTTATGTTTCTACATATATAATTTTGTATTTTTGAAATAATATAAACTAAATGTTTGTAGGCTTCATTTTCCCCATTATTCATCTATCGTCATTTCCATCCATTGTGGCAACAAGAGCGCATCTTGGTCACAACCACAACCTCACCATCGTGATTAGACATTGTCTCCAAAAGAAAGGGGTTAGGGAGAGGGAGAGAGAGGTGGGGGGGGGTGGTTAGTGGTAGGGGGAGGTAGATTAGGAGAGAAAGAGAGAGAGGGGGTTAGGGGTAGGGTACAGAGAGAGAGGGGGGGTTAGGGTTAATGGTAGGAGCAGGAGACAGAGGGGGGGAGGGATAGGGGTAGAGGGAGTAGGAGGGGGGTTCGAGAGAGAGAGAGTGGGTTAGGGGTAGAAAGAGAGAGAGGGAGGGTTAGATAGAGAGATAAATAAAGGGGGAGTTAGGTGGTTGGGAGAGAGAGGGGGGTGGCAGTTAGGGGTAGGTGGAGGAGTACGAGAGAGAGAGAGAGAGGGGGGGGTTAGTAAGGGTTATGGAGAGAGAGAGAGAGAGAGAGAGAGAGAGAGAGAGAGAGAGAGAGAGGGGGGTTAGTAAGGGTTATGGAGAGAGAGAGAGATGAGGAGGAGGAGGAGGGGGGAGGAGTAGGTTTCTATGTGTGTGTGGAGGAGGAGGGGGTATTATTATGGGTAAGGGGGATGAGGGGGGTCAGGGGAGATAAAGAGATAGAGATTGGGTGGTTAAGGGTTTGGTAGAGGAGGAGGGAACTTAGCCAGAGAGAGAGAGAGAGAGAGAGAGATGGGGGTGATTACAGGTAAGGGGAGGAGGGGGCCTGGGGCACAAAAAGAGATAGAGATTAGGGGGTTTAGGGAGGAAGAGGTCAGTTGGAGAGAGAGAGAGAGGGGGGGGGGGGTTTGATTAGGGGTAGTGGGGAGGAGGGGGGTTGGCGGAGAGAAAGAAATAGACATTGGGGGATTAGGGGTTTGGAGAGTAGGATGGAAATGAGAGAGAGAGAGAGCGAGGGGGGGGCAGGGGAATGGGAATGGGAGGGTGGTTAGTGGTAGGGGGGTTATAAGAGATATAAAGAGAGGGGGATTTCATGTTAGGGGAGAGTATGAGAGAGAGAGGGGGGTTTCATGTTATGGGGGAGTAGGAGAGAGAGATAGGGGGTTTCATGTTAGGGGGGAGTAGGAGAGAGAGATAGGGGGGATTTAGGGGTTTAGAGAGAGAGGGGGGATAAGGAGATATATAAGGGGGGTTAGGGGTAGAGAGAGAGGCGGGGTCTTAGGAGGTTAGGGGAGAGAGAAATGGGTGGGGGTTAGGGGTAGGTGGAGTAGGTGAGAGAGAGAGAGTGAGAGAGGGCATTAGTAAGGGTTAGGGGGAGGAGGCGTGAGAGAGAGAGGGAGGAGGGGTGTCAGTAGTAATGGGGGAGAAGGGGGTGAGAGTGAGGGGTGGAATGTTAGGGAGTTACGGGAGAGAGAGGGGGGTGGGGGTTATGGGTAGGTGGAGGAGTAGGGGGTTGAGAGAGAGAGAGAGAGAGAGAGAGAGAGAGAGAGAGAGAGAGAGAGAGAGGTGATTAGGGGTAGGGGGAGAGAAAGAGATCGAGAAGGTTAAGGGTTTGGGAAGGAGTATGGAAGTTAGAGAGAAAGGGGCATAGTTGAAGAGTGAGGGGGTTAAGAGAGAGAGAGGGGGGGTGTTAGGGGTAGAAGGAGTAGGAGGGAGGTTAGAGAGGGAAAGAGGGGGGTTATGGGTAGAGAGAGAGGAGGGTAGGGGTAGAGATAAAGATATAGAAAGGATGGGATATGGTTAGGTGGGTGAGGAGTGTTGGGTTCAGGGTAGGGGGTAGGGAGAAAGAGAGGAAGGTAGGGATAGGGGGATGAGGAGTGAGGGGTTGTGGGTAGAGAGAGAGAGAGTGGGGTGAGGGAGTGATTAGGAATAGGGGGAAGAAGTGGGGTTGAGAGAGAGAGAGGGGTGGGTTAGTGGTAGTAGGAAGGGGGATTAAGAGGGACAGAGATAAACTGGGGATCAGGGGTAGAGAGAGAGAGAGAGAGGCTTGTGGAAGTGGAGGTTTATTAGAGAGAAGGGGGGTATATATATATATATACACACGCACACACAAAGAGGGGGGGGTTAGAGAGGTGGGGTTTTAGGGACAAAGAAGGGATAGAAAGGGGGGTAAGAGAGAGATATGTGGGTAAGGAGAGAGGATATAGTATGGGTGGGATAGATATTAGGTCCTTGTTCATAATTTGATCTATACATAAACAAAGACCCAATATTTATCCATAAAATTCGTGCTATAACAAATAGCTACATACCATTAAAATTGTTGCCTATATTGGGATCCTCTTTGTCAATAGAACCCTGTGCCCCCCATATCTAGGCTTTATCCTTGCCTCTATCATGAATCTCAAATTTGATCCTCCAAGGACATTAGTTGGAACTCGACAATTTTGATGAAACCTCCTAATCCAAGCATTAAACAGGTAGAAAAAACATCCCTTTCCTAATAAGTAATTTTGCTTGAGTGAAGGGTACATTTTTACTAAGGTCATCATGACAAAGGAGTTAAACAACCAACACCACCAACATCAAGGTACATAGAGGGGTTGATGTGCTTGACTAAATGCCAATCCATACCCTGATACATGATAGAATCCAATGGAAACATTGCAATCCTAAAATCTTGAAACCATCAAGTCTATTGAACTCTGAATGGGATCTAAAATTATAATTTTTGCATATGAATTTCAATGAGGTTGGAACCAATCTCAAACATCATGAAATAATTAATGGTAATATTAAAATTTAAGTAAAAGGATAGAAAATGAAATATAAGGAGAATGCCACATTTACTTTAAGAATTTAATATTACCATTTAATGTTGTTGTTGATTATTGTGGTTTACTTTCATTTAGAAATTAATAGATAGGAACAATAACATGCACAAGTTTATTAATGCATGTGCATTATTAATGCACATATGTTAATAACGGGTGCATGTTATTTTTTGTATTAGGACATGTATGCTTTATTAATGCATGCGTGTTTCTAATTTCAAAAAAGTTTGGCGCAAATGAATTTTTCCACCTACGTGGTGGATGAGTTGCCCGCTTTGGTTTTAGATTCGAATGGTCAAACTTGTGGTTTAATTCTACAACTAACCGTAAACACATCCATTTTTTGATTTCCTTGTTTTTCAACATCGAATCTAGATATGTTAGTCTAATGGTTTGTTGCTAATGAAATTGCACAAACTTATAGAGATTCATGTGCATACACCAAATATATATATATATATATATATATTTGAGGAAGAAAATATTGTTATTTATTTATTTTTATTTGGTCATATGTCAAATTTCTAAAAAACATAGGTTTCTTATTTTCTTTGTAACATTTGATTGGTTGACCTATTTTGAAAACGAAAAAGAACCAACACAAGTATAAACGAAGACCTACACACTAAAAAAAGGGTTCATTGATTGTGTTAAGACCCTCATAGTGGGGCCTAATGCTCCACCTTGTCATTATGGGGCTCCAATGGCTTTCCTAATTTAAAAAAAAATAAAATTAGCATAAAAAATTATGGAAAAATAGTGCCCCTTAAGAATCACCTGTTAATTACAACTCTGCAGTTTTTTAAAAAAAATATAGTGTTTGCATACCAAACTTAGGGCCTAACGTGATCATATGGATTATGTTTTAGAAAAAAGATAACAGACACATATTAGGAGAACACCATTTTCTTGGAGTTATAATAATATTCCATAAATAAAATTTATATATTCTCGAAGGTAACTCAATTGTTTATGTTTCATCTTTTTACATGTGTTCTACAAATTTGTGCAAATACCTCTAATATTTATTTTTAGTGATCAAATTTCTATTTTTCCAAATTTTCTTTGCAACTAAGGTGTCATAATTAGGTAGGATTACCTTACATCAGTTTTTTTAAGGTATAAGATGAATCTATATTAATTTTAATGTTTTTTAGTTTTGTGTACAAAATCTAATAAAATACTTCTAAATAACTTTATTTTATGTTTTGTTGTTTTACATTATTTAATTCGCGTCTTCCTCATGCTAAGATGTAGGGATCCTTGAGATAAAAAATAAAAATAAAGCTTTTGTAACTAACAATAACATGTTAGATTAATTGACAACATTTGAACATATATATTTGGATATCTAAATTGAAATTATATTTGAAATTTTGTAATTTCTTGCTACTCTACTCTTATTATTATTCCTCCTTATATTAGTTCCTATTAAAAAAAAATTAAATCTCTTTTGGATTGCTAGTTGTATGAAGTTTGGAATTAAACATTGACTGTTGGTAATTCCTATAGAGTCATAACTTTACTATAGATTGTGAGTCGTTCGGTCCGTAATTTGAATTTATCATGTCAACTGGTTGCACTCACAGATCGGCGTGCAAATGTCGTGAGTGGGGTTTTTCTTGGTGAAGGGTTTGGATGTGTGTTGTTTGTTCGTTGGTGTTTGTTGTTGTCATCAATTTGGCTTATTTGGTTTTAGGGAGTACGTTTTCCCAGGTGGGTTTCTCAAATATCCTTTCTTCCCATGGTTTTTTGGTTGGTGTGTGCTAGGGTTCTCGATTGGGGTATCTTTTGTGTGATGTGTGGCTAGGTGTGGTGCCAACAATTGGGTTTTTGGACTCTGTGTGCTAGGGTTTATACTTCATGTTTTGTATAAACCATAATTTCATCTTCAAGGGAAATGAAAGTGGAGAATGTCACAAGGATCTATGTCAAGAGTGTTATTTTTTTACTTGTGTGTATACTTTTCATTCACTCAAGAAAATTTGGATATTCATTGAAAGGTAGGGGGATTTTATATGGTTATGGATTTGTTTTGTGGGTTCTGGTTTGGTTTTAGGATATTGAATGCAATTTGAAAATATAGAAGAATGGATTTTATTTAGTGTCAAATGCATGCTTGATTATAGGTGGAGAGTTTTTGTGAGTGGGAAACTTCTCTCTAGTTGCAAGATTTTATCGCTGGTTTCTAGCCTAGGCTTTCAATGTTTGTAATGCTTGTGGTTCAAGATTGTATGTTGGTTGGATATCTTGGTATATTTGTTGGCTACACAAGAACTGGTAGTTTGGATGGCTATCTTGGTGTAGAATGTGCATAGATGGTGCAGTCCAAGATACAGTGTATCTCTGACAATTTTTATGTATTTTCTTAGTTATTGTTTTTTAGAAACTTTGGTTGGAATGACTATAATAATGCGCATGTGTTTTTGGAATCTTGTAGTCAATATTTTATATGGTTGCGATGCATATAATCATTGTTTCCATTGTTTATTCTCATGGATACAAGCACTGATAGATTGGCTCATTGGATTGGTATAGTATATGCATATTTGGTGTGGTCCAAGATACAATGATTACCTACTCTAGATGCATCAAACATTTTGGCCACTTGTTAATTGCAAGGCTTCTAGTTTATGGTCTTGTTTTCTTGGCCGCTAGTTTAATAGGAAAACTCATGTTGTCATTAGATAGGGAGCTCTTCCTTTTGTGTAATTTTCCTGGTTATTTTTTTGAGAAACTTTGGTTGGAATGGCTATAATAATAGGCATGGTTGTTGGCATATTGTAGTCATCAATTGCAAAGACTCTGGTTTCTAGTCTTGGTTTCTTGGCCACTAGTTTAATAGGAAAAATCATGTTGTCATTGGATAGGGAGATTCTCCTTTGATGTCATTTTCCTGGTTTTTTTTTTTTAGAAAGTTTGGTTGGAAGGGCTAGACTACTGGGTGTGTGTATTTGGAATCTTGTTGTCTAGATGTTGCGTTGTTTTACGATGTTGAATGCAAATTTTAAATAGCAAAGAATGGAGTTTATGCAGTGTCAGATGGGTGTTTGATAAAATATTTTATGTCCATGCTCATTATAAGGGGACATGCCACTTGTTAGAGCTAGGGCCATTTATACATTTGTCATGGATTGACCAAATTTCCATCCTTTAAAGTTATTAAAGTAATGTACCTAGGTATATCAATCGACATGTTGTCTATATATGGTTGTAGAGCATGTAATCATAGTTGCCTTCTTTTTTTTGTTGGTGGATACAAGCACTGGTAGATTGGCTAGTTAGCATGGTTTAGTGTGTGAATATCTAGTGTGGTCCAAGATACAATGTATCTTTGTCAATTTTTATGTTGTTTTCCTAGGTTTTTTTTTTAGACGCTTTGGTTGGAATGACTAGAATAATGGGCACGTGTTGTTGGAATATTGTAGTCAAGATGCAAATTTTGCTATCATTAGATAGGGAGCTTTTCCTTTTATCTGATTTTCTTGGTTATTTTTTTAAGAAAATTTGGTTGGAATGACTAGAATCACAGGCCTGTGTTGTTGGAATCTTATAGTCAAGATGTTGCATTGTTTTGTGATGTTGAATGCAAATTTAAAATAGAAAAGAATGGATCTTATGTAGTGTTTGTCAATTTTTATGTTGTTATCTTGTTTTTCTTTTAGAGACTTTGGTTGGAATGACTAGAATAATGGGCATGTGTTGTTGGAATCTTGTAGTCAAGATACAAATGCAGGTGTCATTAGTGTTAGAACAATATTCCCAATATATACATGCCATGGACCTTCATGTTGTTCTACCTAGTGTTATTTGGCCTTCTAGTGCATGAGTCTAGTGTCTTGGACCATAGTTTGTCCACATTTGACCACCTTATACTAGTGATATATCCATGAAGCCTTGTTTGTCCACTTATCCACTCATTTCCACCATTTTAGGAGTCAATGCACCCACTACCTTGCATTTATCTGGGATTTATTGCATTTCCTTGTTTTAAGGAGATGGAGTGCACCCTCTTGAGGATTTGGTCAACTTGTGCATTAATGGCCACTACTTAGCCAACTACTACCCATGCACCCTCATAATGGTACCTTTCACACTGTTTTACTAGCCTAACCTCCTCATGGTCCATCTATGTTAATTGAATCTCATTATGGCCCAATATATGAGTTACACTTGGACTTATGTCATTGATGGGTGAATTGGTCCAATCTAAGCCTCATTATTGTGAGCTACTCAACTTGCCACTAAGCCTCTCAATTTTGTCTCTTGAGAGGATCTATATATTGTACACATGTTAAGGAATAATCTCAGAGTGGAATTCTTCCCACTGGAGTGATTTCCTCTAGTGTTATGTTCAAATATTTCTTCTTTATTCTTGCTATCTCTTTGTGGAAATAATTCTAAGTGAGATTGCTTTTGCTATCTAGATCTAGGTTGGATTGTCACATGTATCAAAAACTAGTGTTGTGATTGTTGTGAAATCTAAATTCTAATAATTAGATAGGGATTTGGGCATCTGTTGTTGGAATCTTGTAGTCAAGATGCAAATCCTGGTGTCATTGGATAGAGAGCTTTTCCTTTTATGTCATTTTCATGATTATTCTTTTGAGAAAATTTGGTTGGAATGGCTAGAATAATAGGCCTGTGTTGTTGGAATCTTATATTCAAGATGTTGTGTAGCCTTACAATATTGAATGCGAATTTAAAATATCAAAGAATGGAATTTATGTAGTGTCAGATGGATTTTTATTCAAATATTTTATGTCCATGGTCAACCAATATTTCATAGTAATTGCATTGACATAGAACTTTGTGATTTGACGGTTTCCTTGTTTGTTGGATCCATCCAATTGAATTTATCTTGGGATAGGCTTGTATTGATCAGGCCAATCGATCTTCCATAGTAGTTGCGTCGACATAGACCTTGGTGATTTAATTATTGTCTAGGTTGGTGGTGTGTAATCAAGAGAATGAATAGAGAGTTCACTGTTGATGCAAATAACATATTGGTCTAAGGATAAACACACAATAAACACTGGAAAATAAAGTGGAAACTAAGAGACTAGTAGTAGGCTATCAAATCGCATGTATTTATTGATATGATGTGTATCCAAGGTAGGCCATTTTGATTCATTGCATCCATAAATTTGTGTAGATGTGCAGTTGGCAATAAAATTTTCCACCACGACCTCTTCTTGATAGACCAAATTCCATTATTTCACATTGTTCCCTTGGTTATTAATGTCTTTGGTCCTAAGTTTTCATTTTATATGCACATCAATTGCCTCTATCGGGACTCATATCTTGTTGTCGGTTTTCTGATTGTGGAATGTGAAATGTTGTGTTTGCAATTGCCCAGCTCTTGGAGTTGTTTTTCTGTTGTGGCAAATTTGAAACATTTTTCCATTGATTTCATCTATAGATGACGATGCAAAAAATAAGTGAGAACTTAGTCTAGTTGTATACATGAACACCTCTATTAAAGGCCGATTGAATATGTTTCCAAGTTTTACATGTGTTCATTGTTTCTGCAATTACTATGTTACCAAAAAAAAGGATAGTCTAGGAGAAATGTAGGTTCTGTGATTGTTTTGTCTAGATTTCAATGCACATTCTGAGGCTATGTGCATTGTGCATGTTTTATTAGATAGTTTTGCTAAAAAAAACAAGTGAACTTCCGAATGTCTGATAATTTCTTCCACTTGCAATATTTATAGAGTGTTTTTGTGGATTGATGGCTTGCATCGTGTTGGAAATATCATAATTAATCAGTTGATAGCGTATCTGATATGTGTCGGCTCTGTCAGACACTCAGTCAGTCTGCAATGTCAGAAGTCAGTTGGTTTGCAGCCAATCCAGGTCACGACAAGTTAGTATTTATGTAACCTCGTTTGTATTTCGCATGCCAAGAATTCATAGGTAGAAATTTATTACATTCTTTAATGTAACCCTGTAACTTCCGGGTGAAGCTAAACCTAAGTTTGTGTATAAATGAAAACCTCTCACAGAAGATTAAAAAGAGATGAAAGAGATAGAGATAAGAGGTGTGTGAAGAGAAGAAGAAAAACAAGTGAAGATCCATGAAGTATTTGAAGAGCCCAAGCTCTGTGTAAGAAGTGAAAGATCAAGTAAATCTCATCTCTCTGTAAGTGCAGCAAAGTTACTCTGTTTTACAGTGGTAATATATAGGTCTTTAAGTTTTATGTATTCATTCTCAAGAATATTAGTTTATGCATGTCGTGCATCTTCTTCATATTAACCTGTGTAAATGTTGTTTACATTTACAGTCTATAAATCAAATCAAGATTCCAAGTATTTCATGGTGGTAAATATCCTAGTTTAACGCGTAGTAACTTCAACATATGTTTCGGATCTTATGTTTTAGCATGAAATACATTTATACAAAGTTTGTTTAAGATTGGGTTGTGCGCAGTTAAATAGGTATGCGAAGGTAACTTGTGCAGTTAATCTTTGTAAAGTTAAAAGAAGTTTACAAAAGTAATTTGTATGAAATGTGAAGCTTATGCAAAGTAAAGAAAAGTAATTTGTATGAAGTGTGAAGCTTATGCAAAGTAAAGTATTCCGCGAAGTTAGAGAACTACGCATTTATGCAAAGTTCACCTGCGCAGTAAAAAGTGGAAATGCATAGGTAATCTCCACGTAGTAAAAAGTGGAAATGCACAGGTAATTTCCACGCAGGTAATTTGTGAAGTAAGGTGTTCGGCAAAATAATTAGAATTTTTCTTTGCATAGTTTTGTTAGGAGAAGCGCATCTCTAAAGCAAAGAAAGAGAAAAAAGTATTATTTATTTACTGCGCAGCTCAATATTTTATCTTTTGACCTGCGTGGTGTGCTCCTTTTCCCTTGACATCACTTCTCTTTTCTAACAAAGAAAACATAGATGATGGTTGTTTGGTTTTTTGCTAGTGCAAATCAAAGCAATTTAGTATTTATGGATCCTTTGCTTGTTTCAGATGTGTGAAGATGTCTTTTCATTCTTGTTTTCATATTGTCAAGTGGGATGTGCTTACTTTTCTAAAGAATATTTTTTGCTATATTGCCTCAATTTTCTGATAGGTAGTAGAAAAAGGAATCTCTATGTTTAGGTGACTTGTATATCAAAACCATAAATCAAATAATTTGTTGTTATTATGATCACTAGAACTGTGCATTTTTACAGTGATGAACATTAATCGAATGCCTTGATTAGTTAAGCAGGTTATTCAAGACTTGTTGATTTGTAGACAAATCCAGACCACATGTCTGAAAGGAAGTTGTAAGACTCCATTGATTATGCACTTATCATTTCCATCAACTGATTATGTGTAGAGGAGTGAAATCTTCAAAAACATATGAAAGAAAATAACGAATAGAATATAGATTAATTAAATAACTCATTCAGTTTACTTAAACAATTGTTAATGTTAAATACCATCATACAATATTGATACCATGTATTCTCTTTATAATTAATTCCCTATTCCAATGCTTTCCAGGACAAATTTGCTCAACACATACCAAAAGTAATGAAATTTAACATGTTTCCTTCATAGCAATTTACAATTATGTTTTTATGATTTTTGTTTTCCCTTTTATGAGAAAAAAAATTGTTTCTCCTGATTTCATCTGGAAAAGGCCTTTTCCATTTCCCGAGTCAGATTATTGGAATCAATTTGGCAGGTGATATTTCTACCTTTTGCAAGTAGTTAATTCTCCCTTGGTGATGCAATTGCATTCTTCTTCATTACATGGAGACCATGAACCAATTTCTGCATTTGACAAGTTCTCCACCTACATTGAAAAATGTTTCTCTTTCTCCTCTGAAGAAAGAAGCAATTGATCTCACGTCGGCTAGTTATGCATTTGTTCCACTTGCATAATGTTTCTCTTTTCAATTCATTGGCAATTCTTCTGCATTTTCGTAACACAACAATAGAAATACGACAAGGAATCGTGAGCCACTTTCGTTGTTGTCTAGATAAAAAAGACCCGATGGCGATAGCATCATTGAGCACATAAGTGGACATTCAATATTTGAGAGAATTGTACAACGTGGCAAATGTTTCAACATTCTTGGAACTTATGTCAATTCTAGCTTCGCAAACAAATGAACAAGTTGGAGATGGATTGTGGGGTGACATTTTTTGCATCAAATGGTTTTCCATATGGTTGCAAGTGTTAGTAGTAGTTTGGTCAATAACAAAACATAAAATTTATCTCCATTTCAATGCAACAACTACAAGATATTTCTATAACCTTCTTTTCCGTGATCAAAACCCATTGTCTAGACACTTTGAGCCATTGCTCACATGCAAATTATTGCATTCACCTAGGAACAACAATTTGCTTTCTACATATGCATCTTGTGCAAATGGAAACCCTACAAATCAAGTTGAATTGATAGAAATTGAAGAATCATTATCAAGAGAAGGGATTTCTATTATTAGTTTCAATAACAATGGTTGTCATGACTCGTTGTTTGAATTGGTTTCTACTTTTTCAACGACATTTGACATGCATGCACATAGAAAAGCAACTGCACAGACTTTTTACAATTCCTTTGTCGCAAATGATACTAGAACAATTGACCATTTGATCAAATAGCTTCTTAATAACAATAGGATCCAAGAAAAATTCCTTCTTTCTTGTTGGAAAATGTATATTATGATTTTGTTGATGCCATTTAGACATGGTGGAATAGAAGGATATTTATTTGCAATTCAATGGTTTTGTGAATTATTCAACATTGACGTTTTCATAGGGGATATAAGGTCAAAGAAGGTTGCACACAACTTCCATTTGACATCCAATTCATCAGAGGTTGTATATCTTCTGCAACATGTTTTAGATCCAATGCATTCCCATTTCCAACTATTGAAAAGAACTAATGCTAGAAAAATCAACATGCCTTCTTCGACAATGGAAAAATGTCATCATGGCAGCAGCTTCTTCGACACTTGAAAAAGGAAGAGAGATAGTGCAAAAGAAAAATGAGAAAGAAAATAAGGAAATTAGTGCATATTTTCAATCTATTCTAGACACACATATCCATGCATGTCGTATCTGTGAATGTGTGCAATCTGAAAAGACATTGTCCCCATCAGTGGAAACGACATATTGTATTTTTATTCTATTGCAACTGGAAAAGACAACAAATAGATTGAATTCAATGACACTATTTACAAACCATGTAGGAAAGCAATGTGGGGTAAATTATATGATATAATTCAACACATTAAATTGTCAACCTGAGGGATCATAAGCTTGTGAAGCTTTAAGCAAATTATATGCAGAACTAAATCTTATAGTGCTTCAAAAATTGTAAAGAGGTCACTCATTACACCTCCAACTATAAATTGAAGCAATAAAAAGAAATCTGAAAGCAACTTTCCAAAGCAAGACTATGATTTTGGTTTCTTAAGAATTAACACCATCCATAGAGACTACGGAGTAAAATGCAGGATTCTCTGTAAGCCTTCTTCTTGTGATGTTAATTCAAAAGAATATAAACAATCAAAGTAGAATTAAAAGGAGCTTCCAAGGAACAACTATATTGTTATGGATTGAGTATTATCCAACATGGATATGTAAGAAGGATGATAGACTCTCTGTGATCCTTTGGCTTGTTGATATTGATTCCAAAACAAACTATCAGAAACCAAAATAAATCTGAAAAAAAATATTCCAGCAAGGTCTACAATCTCTTGGAACTAACTAATACTACTGCAACATGGCTATGTAAGTAGGATGATAGATCCTTTATGATCCTTTCCTTGTTGGTATTAATTCCATAAATATTCCATCTTCAAACCATCACACCAATTGCAATGAAATGGAATGAATTTAACAAACACATGAATATATATTCACAAACGTGTAAAAAGAAACTAATTGGGAAACATATACCAGAGAGGGGGCCCTGTATCCCTTGGAATATACTACTAATAAATACTACAATAGAGTGATCTTGAGCTGCAACAAGTCCTTTATTCCAACTTCAAAAAGATTGCAATCATTTCATATGAATCTACATATCCTATGCAATCATCTCTTAACCTCTCTTAACCTGCAACCTCTTACTCTCCTTCCAAAGAGCTCGTGTCTTATATTTATACATGCATTTCATAATAGAAGAAGTCGTTACAATGGATAGGGAAATCCCTCAATAAGTGGATATATACCCAACTCATGATCCCTAAATATATGTATCTGAAACCAACACACCCATTTTTGATATGCAATATCAAATGATCAAGGAGGAAAGTAGAATTGATTCCCAAGTCAAAATGATGAGGTGGAGGTTCCATTTGACTAGGCATTTTTCTAGGAAACTAAAATCTAGAAATCTATTTTAGTATTTCTCCCATATCGTTGATGTTTTGAAGATTTCACTCATGATTCACCTAAATGGCCTCATTCTGCAAGTGGGTTTTGTGGTGGATCTTCAAAATTCCTCATTGTTTGCTTAGAAATCGCGTCTGAAGTTCATTGTCTGTTTATGCAAAAACTATCATTGTTGTTGTTGCAGGAACTTTCTTGTTGTTGTAAGAAATTTCTTGTTGCTACAAAAACTGCAAAATATCAACTGTCATCAGTAAAACAAAGCATAATCCCTCTTAATCATTAAAAATAAAAGGAAACTAGTGTAATTAATCACAAAGTCATGTATAAACACATTAAGATGGATTATGGCAAAAAATGGTTATAAATGAGTTACACATGCAAAAAATGGTTATAAATGAGTTACAAAATGCAAAAAATGGTTGAGAATGGTGGTCTCAAATTAAAAAAGTATTGATCAAAATGTGACATATCCACGACCCAACAAGCAATATCAAATGTTCAGTTTTCTTTGTATGCAACAATAATGCAAATTCGTTGCAATAGGAAATTACCATCTGTATCACATTTGACTACTTTGGAAGAGCGTTTAGTATCACCAAGAAAAAACATTTGCACAAATAAGGAAGCTTAGATTTAGAATAGAACAAAATGGTCTAACTGGAACAATAATTAATGCCTCATCATATCTAGATAAAGTCCAACAAGCATTTCCTAATATCCCATCTGATACTTTGAGAGATCCAGTAATGTTAAAACGAAAATTAGAATACAAAAATGTCTTCCTGTATAGCAATGTATGCCCAAAAGTTGTTATGGTTGCTGTGAATGATTATTCAAACACGACACTTTACAAAAAGGAAGGCATAGTTATCAACGATTAATGGGAAAAAAATTTCAATGATGCAATTGAACAAGAACCAAATAGCACCGTGCAAGAAACAATGTCAAGTTCTCTTGACATTGATAATGACTTTGAACTAGTATTAGAGACAATGGTACATGGGTATGTCCAAAAACATCTAATATATGACTTGGAAAACAAGATTATCAAAATTGCACCTTCAGAATCTTTCCATCCATTGGGCATTTTTCAAGATAATCACTCTGAAGAACTAAATTTCCCTACTCTTTTGTATGGCTATAGTCAACCTGAAGACATTGTAGAGAGATTGTATGACCAACAGATAACATGATGGGAAATTTAGCATTGTACTACTGAATTTGAAAAACATGCAACAAACATATTCTTTAAGGCGGTTCGAATTCTCATAAAACAAATCCCAAGTTCTGCTTGGATTTCAATACGAATTGGAGCCTTGAAGGGGAAAAAACTACTAGCCCGATCTAGAGAATATTTTGCAATCATCAATTGCATATTGTTGTTTGAAATTACTATGAACATCACCTAACTATTTCAAAAATATGAATAAATATGTATTTGCAATGACACGACAATTTGGGAGCCCCTACCTTCTTTGTCACATTTTCTTTTGCTGAGCAACTTTGCACTAAAAGAAATAGAAAACTACAACCAAAAGAACCTTGCTGAACAAGATTTAGACAAAGATATTGATGCACTGATAAAAACATCCATTCATTTGTCCTCGATACTACATACATAGAATGATATAATTTCGAACACTTATCTATGTAATTTTTCTAATTTGTTGTACACCTTATCCTTGACCATTGGTTGATTCTTCCATCTATATCCATGAATGTGAGTATTGATATGCACTTTACTATATTACTCATATATTTTCTTGGTAATGAGGACGCTAATACAATTATTCCATTAATGGTTTTCCTTCATTGTTCACAACCTTATCATCAATCTTCTTCTAATGTCATAATGCCCTCTAGCCTCTATGTGTGATTTTCTATTGTACATTCTTTCAAGGAAATACTGTTGTATTTAGATTTTATCTCTTCATGTTGGAGCTCCACTTCTTCAAGTATTTTCCTGTGACCTTTTGTCTTTTCTTCCTTCTTCTTTTAAAGTTGAAATGTGATACTATCCATCAATTTGTTTCATCCTTCTTTTACTCTTATTTGCATTTCTGATTTTACTTCATTTCTATTTAAGGATTCTTCAACCATCTTCCATATTTTCTTTTCCATTTTCCTAGTCAGCTCTTCATCTATGATGTCTGATTCTACTTCAAGTAGTTGCCTTTTTGCACTCTTAACTTCACTATGACAGGATTGGTTATGATTATGAAACCTTTTAATTTTTCATATCTCCTTGCAAGTTCTTCCTTTGAGTCAAATTGCATGACTTTCCTTCTCTTAATCTCTTAACCTCATTTAGAAGTACTTGATTAAAGGTTCACAATTCTGGAAACTGATCATCTTTCTTTCTAAGTTCTTCCTTAGCTTCTCTCAATTCATCTCTACTTTTCTGCATATTTTCCTCCATTTTTGTTTCCATTGTTTGTCTATTTGAAAAGGTATTTTCAAAATCTTCTAAATTGAAAATCATGTATGTGTATACATCAAGACTAGATCACCAGTGATAAGGTTCATTTGTCAAATATCTACCTATAAAAAATATTGTCTTCTAATTTTCCCTTATAATATAAATCCATTCACTAGGATCAGTCAAATATTTATTTCCATTAAAATATGAGAATTTCCATCAGTTCTTGCCTCAAAAAATTGGGGTCTTTTAACAACCCGCTACTTGCATGACCAATATCTCTATAAAGGATAGACAAATTTATCACAAATTTTAAATAAATATTCTCTATTTCCACTTCCAAATGCCTCTTGAATAATCTAATTTGGACATACCAATCAAAAGTTATGGAAAAAATTAATTGACCTATTGTTTCACACCCCTATATAGAAACCAGTATACATGCCAAACTTATACTTGTTATATCCCTAAGGTTTCTACTCCAATTTTGGTGAAATTTTAAATTATAAAAATAAAAAATATATTCTACCCACTGCACTTGGTCTCATGTAATTTGGGTCAGCCAAGGTGAAGCTTTGCGCAATTTTTCAGACCCTGCTGCCTTTACCCAATGCACTTGGTATCACTTTATTTAGATCTGCCAAGGTGAAGTTATACCCAATTTCCTAGACCCTACTACTCTTATCCTTTTTTCAGAGAGAAAACTTATATGGATTGTAGCTTTTTTATTTTTGCACCAAATAGTCTGAAATTTTGACTTGTAACACTTTCTAATGTTTTATTTCTTTCATATGAATCAAGTCATATTGAATTTGGATTAGGAACCTTCAAATATTTTCAATCTATTGCAACAAAATATTTTTAGGAATATTTCACATATGCTACCCTACCCTGCACAATGCACAGACCATATGTCCTAGGGATTCTTACCAATTTTTTAACGTTTTGATCGGAGATACTACTAGGTGTCTTTTTTTCTAGAAAATCAAGTAGAACTTCCCATTTGGATTTCTAGGGTAAATTTATGGTGTCCATCATGTGCTTGATTGATTTCTCATGTTCATTTTATTAATTGCTTCTAGTGTTATTGGAATTTGATCTTTGTTTTAATGCTTATCTGGTTCATGGGATGGCTTAAACATTCATTCTTGGCTATTAAGTGACATTCTCTTTCATGTTTTCCAATTTTTCTTGCCAAAATACAAATTCCAACAGCTTGTGAAATTGAAACACAACAGATCTAATTGAACAAGAAATCAATTACAAGAGATGATACAGAAAATATGTGTAAAACTATGCAAGAGAATTGCAGCAGTGCTCTATTGAACTCAGAAGTAGAATACAATACAATGTGCAGTCACAATGACTGAATGAATTTGAATTAGCCAAGGTGGTCATTCAAAATACTGCATGTAATATCTTGACTCTCACTAGGAGTACTCATCAACACAAGTGAAGTGCCATCAATACCCAAGTAACTGTCATCCAGGTGTCAGACTCTGTCTAACTGACTATAATAAGTATAACTGATGCATGTGGATCAAAGGAGGGCGCATGAGGAGCTAATTGGAGTCAGAACTGGTCATCTAGTCTCACTGGAGGTCCATCAGAGTGGTATAGTTAGTTAAGGAGTCAATCTAGCCTTAAATCAAGGAAGGATCCACTAATTACTCAACTAACTGAGTGTGTCACTGGTGGTAGGTGAAGAAGTGTGCCTTTCTCAAGTGGTAGGTGAAAGGTGGGCACCTTACTGACTAGGAGGGATAGAACTGCATGGAAATAAGCTCCTTGGGGCTGGTAAATTGGGGACAAGGAGTTGGAGACATCAAACTGGTGACTGGGATGCATGCATGCATGCAAAACATAAAACTAAATGATGAGATATCCTAACACCCCCCCTCAAGATATCCTATGATGTAATAAAAATAACTGGATAGGGCCCTGGTTACTGAGACCAAAGGTCACCCCAATACAATAATCCAAAAATGCTAGAAAAAACTCTAAGTGAGGAAAAGGGGAAAACCCAGTGGGAAGAAAGCCTCCCCTGAAACTGAACATAGAAGGATCTAATATGTCTTCACCATGATGGAACTCACCCCCAACAGTGAACGGAGGTAAGAGAACTTCTTCTCAGTGAAGCTCTTGGTGAAGATGTCTGCAATTTTCTCATCGGTAGGGCAATATTGTAGTACAATGGTTCTGTCATGCACAAGCTCTTGGATATCAATGTGCTTGGTCCTCTGCCGTTGAATTGGATATGTCGAAATATTGATATCAATTTGATTGTCACAAAAATATGACAGTCGAAGTGGTGGTACCAATATCAAACTTGGAAAGAATACCCTGCAACCAAACTGTCTGAATGCAAGCATTGACTGCTCCTCGATACTCTGCCTATGCTGAAGATAAGGCAATGGCTACCTACTTTTTGCTTGACTAGAAAATAGTCCCAGTGCCAATCATGAAAACATATCCGAAAGTGGGCTTCCGTTCAATGCTATCACCCGCCCAATCTGAATCAGTGAATGCAACCAAGTCTAGCTCAGAATCTGCAGCATAGTGTATGCCAAAATGTCTAGTTCCTTGCACATTCATGGGGTTGCTGCATATACCTTGATACAACACTCACGGCATAAGAAATATCAGTCCTAGAGTGTGTCAAGTATAGAAGTGAACCAATCAAGAGTCGATTCAATGTAGAATCTGCAAGCGGTGTAGAATCTCCCTCCCCAAGACTGATTCCTGAGAGGAATGGAAACAGTGTTGCCTTACAATCTGACATATTAAATTTGTTTAGAAGGTATGAAACATATTTTTTCTAAGATATGGTGATCCCATCAAATTTTTGAGCAATTTCTAGCCCAAGGAATTGCTTCAGCAAGCCAAAATCACTCATGTCAAAAGCTAGATTTAAAGCAGTTTTTAGCTTGTCGATTGAAGTGAGAGTGCTACCTGTAATAAGAAGGTCATCAACATAAATAACTATAATAAAAAAATTACCTTCAGTTTGTTTTAGGTACACATTTGGATCTGATTTGCATCTTCCAAAGTTTTGTGAAATAAGGAAGGAGTCCATCTTTGCATACCAAGCTCTTGGGGCCTGTTTTAAACCATACATTGATTTCTTCAATCTGCATACTAACTTTGGATCTGATATATATCCTTCTGGTTGCTTCATATATATTTCTTCTTTCATATCTCCATGAATAAATGCACTCTTCACATCCATATGGTGCACTTCCCAGTGCTTAGATGCGGAAATTTCCAAAACTAGGCAGATAGAATCCATCTTTGTAACCGATGCAAAGGTCTTGGTGTAGTCCACTCCTTGGACCTGGGGGAATCCTTTTGCAACCAACCTAGCTTTGTATTTTCAGTTTGATCCATCAGCAGCAAAATTTGTGCGGTAAACCCATTTACATTGGGATATTTTCTCCCTGGTGGAAGAGAAACTAGCTTCCATGTAGCATTCTTTTGAAGAGAACTGTACTTTTCATCCATGGCGGTTTTCCATCTTCGGTCTCAGTGGGAATGATATATGATTTAGGATTTGAACCTATCATCAAAAAAAATTTCTCAGATAACAAAGGAACAGAAAATGAAAGAGCCATACTTTCTCTTTGAAAGTCTGCTCAAGTTCTCCTTGGATCGGCAGGATTTCCAATGTTAGAACTAGCAAAAATGAATGTATTTTGGGCCCACTTTGGTAAGTGTTGGGGAACATTTGGATCAGATTCTGAACTTGATATTTCATGTTCATCAAAGCCTGATAAAATATCATAAATATTAGAACCAATACTTTCATCATCTTCTCCGAAATCTTCTTCTTATAGAGGTGGCAAATCAACAGTTTCTTCCTCAACTAGTTCTAGATTTTGAAGCGGTTCTTCAAATATGACACTTCGCTCAATGAATATATTTTTGGATCTGATATCCATGATTTTTTAGCCTTTTGATTCTTCAGCATATCCCAATAGGATGCATTCAACACTTTGCGGATCTAAATATTTTCTCTTGTCAGTCGGAATTCTAGCCCAAGTGGTTGAGCCAAAAACATGGAAATTGGACATATCATGTTTGTGACCAGTGTAAGATTTGAAAGGTGTAGTATCTGTCAAAGATGGATGTGGAACTCTATTTTGAATGTATGCAGCAACATTCATGGCCTCAGCCCAAATTGTTTTATCCAAACCTTTTGATTCAATCATACAGGTTGCCATCTCTTTCAGTGACTGGTTCTTCCTTTCCGCTACACCATTTATCTGAGGTGTGTAGGGAACTGTGTGTTGGATCTGAATGCCACTTTCAGCACAAAGTTGCAGCAGCTCTGATTTGATATATTCACCTCCATTATCATATCTAAGAGCTTTGATCTTTCTCTTGGTGTCAATCTCAACAAAATCCTTAAAAAACTTGAATTTTTCTAGTATTTCCGACTTGTTTTTTAGGAAGAAAACCAATGTAAATTTGGAGAAATCGTCGATGAATGTTAGAACATACCTTGAGCCATTCATGGAGGTATGTGGCAGTGGACCGCTAATATTAGAATGTATCAGCCCCAAAATGCAAGAATCTCCGCTAGCTTTACCTCGGTCAAACTTGTGCTTGGAGTGCTTCCCAATGATGCAACCTTTGCATATTTCCTTCGAGGATTTGATCTTCGGAAGGCCATCAACCATGGATTTGTTCAGTAGCAGCTACAAATATTTATAATTTAGGTGTCCAAACCTATCGTGCCATAGCCTACTGACCTCATTGCCATGAGTTATAAGAGCAGTGGGATTGTCATGTGGCATAAAGTGTGAAAACTCATATGCTTTTGCAGCATGATTGGCTTTTCCTAACACAATAAGTTTTCCACTTTGAATATCATAAATTTCAACTTTGTTAGGGAAGATTATAACTTTCTTTGGTGAACTAGTGTGTGTCATTTGATACATGGAAAGAAGATTCGAAGCCAAGGAGGGTGTATAAAGAACATTGTGAAAACTGCCATGCTCTAAATGAATAGTACCTTTTCCCTTTGAGGAAATCCGTGAGTCATCTCCCATGTGGATGGAGATGGCATTGTTAGGATCAAATACTGATAGAGAATATTTATTTGGATCCATGTGGTTCGAATCTCCAGAATCAATGAGTAGAGTTTTGGAATTCGAAACAGTTTCCATGAGTGCATGACCTCTTTCGGGATGATCATTTTTCTCCTTCTTCCTTGCACTGTCAGGAAGGGTTATGTTGTTTTTATCTAAGAGAAGGGCCATCTGATCTATGGTATTCTTCATGCATGAGCTTTCAAGATGATATCCCTTACTGCAATAAGAACATTTTGTCTTCTATTTCCCCTCTTTTCCTTTTTGCTTGTTTCTTGAATCGGATGGCTCATCTGACTGCTTGGTTTTCTCTTTTTTCTTGGAAGGATCAAACTTTGGCTTCTCTTTCTTTCCAGCTTCCCTTTTCCATTCGTGGATTTGGACCCTCTAGTAAAAAGAGGTTGATCTTTGAGCTTATGGACCCCATTTGAACAAGCTTATCATGCTCCGTTGTCAAGGATTCAATGAAGGCATTTAAGGTAGGCATTTTCCAATTAGGAATTGTGAGCTTTCCCGTATTGAAAGTTGAAACAAAAACTGAATAATCTGTACCAAGCTTCGTGAGGATGCATAGAATCAATTGCTTATCTTCCTTTTCCACTCCACATTTCTTCAATAGCATAACCAAGCTCTTAAACTTAGTGAAGAAGTCATTGATGGTCTTGAAATTGTCAGGATTGAGTGCAATCAACTCCTTTTCTAGCTGATAGGATCTCATCTCATCTTGCTTGCCAAAGAGTGTGGCAATTTTCTCCCATACGTCTTTCGGAGTAGTCAATCCACTGAGATGGAAAAGAAGATCCTTAGAGATGCGGAGACAAAGGAAACCATAAGCTTCATCAAGCTTATTAAAATATTTTTCCTTCTCTATTGCAGATGTAGCTTCGACCTCTAGGCCCATGTTGACTTTGTAGAAGCCTTTAGAGTGCAAGATGATCTCCATATCATCCTTCCACTGATAATAGTTGAAGGGAGGGAGGATATTTGATGAAGAAGTGTCCATCTTTGAACAATAGCGAATGTAAATGGAGTGGGAGAACCTGCAAATCACAAGAAAACAAGAACTATGAGGTTGACAATCCACCCTTTTCGAGTTGCATCACACCCGGCATAGGAGATCAAGCAAGCTTGAAGATCCAATGAATCATATCCAAGAATTATGTGGAAAACTCTCGGCTTCTGGAGTGGATTGGAGAGAAAATTTCAGCAATAGCGAATGCACTTTGAGAAATTCATGCCACAACTGCAATATTTTTGAGCAAAAATCACTCAATCTTCTTGTAGAACACCCGCAGAAAAGAATTCTTGCCCCTGCCATGGATCCGATACCATAAGAAATTGAAACACAACAAATCTAATTGAACAAGAAATCAATTACAAGAGATGATACAGAAAATATGTGTAAAACTGTGCAAGAGAATTGCAGCAGTGCTCTATTGAACTCAGAATTAGAATACAATACAATGTGCAGTCACAATGACTGAATGAATTAGAATTAGCCAAGGTGGTCATTTGAAATACTGCACGAAATAGATTGAATCTCACTAGGAGTACTCATCAACACAAGTGGAGTGTCATCAATACCCAAGTAACTGTCATCTAGGTGTCAGACTGTGTCTACCTGACTGTAATAAGTGTAACTGATGCATGTGACACTAATGTAGGGAAGGAGGGATCAAAGGAGGGCACATGAGGAGCTGACTGGAGTCAGAACTGGTCATCTAGTCTCACTGGAGGTCCATCGGAGTGGTACAGCCAGTTAAGGAGTCAATCTAGCCTTAAATCAAGGAAGGATCCACTAATTACTCAACTAACTGAGTGTGTCACTGGTGGTAGGTGAAGAAGTGTGCCTTTCTCAAGTGGTAGGTGAAAGGTGGGCACCTTACTAACTAGGAGGGCTATAACTACATCGAAAGAAGCTCCTAGGGGTTGGAAAACTGGGGACAAGGTGCCGGAGACATCAAATTGGTGACTGGGATGCATGCAAAATGACTGGGATGCATGCAAAACATAAAATTGAATGATGAGATATCCTAACACATCTCTTAAACTACCACCGTCCATTGCAACATGAATCCTGAGCAATGGTTCTCATCTAAGAGTTGTTGCAATTATTTAGGTAGTTTCTAAATTAATTTTTTAAGCATGATTGATTGTTGGGCATTTTTCCCACTAGTTGGGTGAATTTAAATGTGCCTAGGGCATTTTTTTATCACTGTTGCATGAATTTAAATGTCCCTAGGGATTTTTGATCACTATTAGGTGATTTAAAAGTGCCTGAGGCATTTTTATCACCGTTGGATGAATTTTAATGTGCCTAGGGATTTTTTATCACTATTCAATGAATTTAAATGTTCTCGGAACATTTAATCATTGTTGGTTGAATTTAAATGTTCCTAGAGAAGTTTTGATCATTGTTGGATGAATTTTAATGTGTCTAGGGCATTTTTTATCACTATTGGATGAATTTAAATGTGCCTATAGCACTTTGAAACCATTTTCCTGGTCACATTGTTCACAAGCTTTGGTCCACTAGTTAAATGAGTTGAGCATCCATATTGAATGAATGGATGTCATCAATAAAAGTGATTTGTGGATGGTTCTAAAATTTGCAGGCCTTGATATTGTTGTTGGAGTTGTGTTGATAATATACTCATTGCACCTTAAGCAACCTATTGAAAGTTGTTGGAAACAAGTTCTTGCTTTAAATCTTTTCATGTTTCAACACTTGTGTCCATTCCTATGAATACTTATTTGTAATGTATATTTATTGCCATTTTTTTCTCTTATATGCAAGCAAAGATTACATTTAGTGATCAAATTTCACAATGGAAATGAGACCTCGATTTCGATCCACCAATTGATGTAATCTCTTTATGTTTGCTCCACACCTTGTTGTCCTATCAATGATATCCTTTGAGTAAATATATTGAAAATACTAGTACTCTATGGATACAGAGATAGTTGGTAAACCATTAAAGTATGAATTTAATTTGGGTTAACATGAAATATAGACTAAAATTTCGATAGATGTGACATTGTGAACTAGTCTTCTTGCATTGGAGAATACCGTGACTATTTTCTTTGGATGGAAACCTTGAAAATGTAGTATTCATAATCTAGAGAGAAATGCGAGTATTTTATTTTCAAATTTATGCTACTAGCATAATCTTTTAGCTATAATCTTGTTGTATTATTAAGCTATGATTCCACTCTCAATATAATTACTTGAAGTTCACACCATAGATTTGGTTGCTTGAACTATGAGGAAACCTTGTGCAAAATATTTGTAGCGTTTTTCCTTTAGTATATATTTACTAGTGCTATTGAAGAGTGTGTTTCTTGGTATTCATACTTGTATGCAAATGATCATCCTTGCGAATAATACTTATACAATTTGACATTATTTTTGCAACTTTGTTATTGAAGAAGATTTTCTCACAATTCATAAACTTTGGTACTCTCATGAAAATAGATTTAACTTTGTATAAACATGATTATTGGACTTGATGAATGATTATCGTGAGAGCTAACATTAATGGGCATAAACAAAGCATATGAATGATCATTTAGAGTTTGATATCTAGGTTGAACAACAAATCCAATACTTCTATTGTCGATTATAGTTTGATGCATAATTAATGAGTAGTGAATAATGGTACTTGCACATAGCATGAGGCATATTATAACCTTATGAATCATTTCCTTTTGTATCCTTGAATTATTGACCAATGTTGTTTCCCTTTTGTTGATATAGCATTGCCAACCTATAGTATGCTTCTCGTGGGCTAGATGAATTCCCTTTAACAACGGTTCTTGAAGCATGTTGTTTGGTCTATGTCTTGTTGCGGTAGTAAGCTACGTGGGCTCCTTCATATTTGAATCATTGAATCTCTGTAATGAAGTGTTGTACACATAGAAGTATATAGTTACCTCGACTGTGACTACTATTTATGTAGGATTAGAGATATGTATTTGCTTCAGTTGTTAGTACATTAGGCATGCAGATTAAGAATTATATGGCTTCATAGTTTACAAATATGCTAGGCTTGTTGGTAGAAATTTGTTCAAAGCTTGTATAGGCTTATAAGATATGAAATTTATAGCACTTTGCCACTAATTTTGAAACTACCTTTGCCACCATCTTTGTATCAATTGAGTTTTGAAATGGACATGATTTGTAGTTTCAAGGCTTCTTGCGTTGCTTCCCAGTAGAAATTTTCCATTATTACATTACACTCTTCACCTGAATTGAGCATTATGGCTCAATCTTTATGATTGGTTTCCCATTGAACTCTTCGATCCCTTCCTTGTTCACATGAGATGCATGTCGTATAAGATTTGATGATATGAGGGATTATTTTTTCATCATGAGGCATGATTTTCAACTTATTCCATTAATCTCTTACATCCATATTTATAATGCAAATTCCATGAGGCATGATTTTCAACTTATTCCATTAATCTCTTAGATCCACATTTGTAATAAAAATTCCATAAATGAATTTTGGCATGGATTTGATCAATTTGTTTTTAAACTCATCAAGTCCCTAGTATGGTGGAATGTTGTCTAGATTTGAGTAACCAAAATTCTTTCTTCAACACCAAAATTGAGCATAAAATTCACGAATGCTAGATTTATATGCTAGATAATTCATGAGGGTTTTCTAGAATCCTAGTCATGGTCAGACGACACATGTATATCCCTCTAAGTACTAATGTTCATTTCAATCTAAGAATTAACATCTTTTCACTTGAATGCCATCTAGATGAATTATGAAATCTTTGTAACCTTTGTTGAGTACTCAAAATAATGGTAATATTTGTTTATTGTTTAGTACTAGTGTATACAAATGATTTTGGAACCCTTTCTACTTCATAGATACATAACTAAAAAAAAATTATGAATTTACTTCCACCAATTTGGAATTTCATGTTGTGCTTGAATGCATAGTTCAATTGATGCAAAAAAGGTTTGGCATGCAATATAGGCTTATGAACTTTGATATGGTCATAGTGTTGAGATTGAGGACATAATTTAAATCATGATACATATATTAAGAGGATAAGACTCTTATTGATACTCTATTTCTATTATGTTGAAGAGCAATGATGATTTTTGCAAGGCGTTGGATTCATGATAGTTTAGAATTCAATATCTTGGTATATTACTTGTTTGATTTTTATTGGGGTTTCTATAGAGTGGGCATAACATTGTAATATGAAGGAGATGGAAAGAGGGATTGATCTTTTTAGGAATGAAATATGATTCATTGATGACCCAAAAAGGTTTACAATATTGCAGGTATTTAGGGATTACCTAGATGTAACTGGTGTGATTGTCTTGGCCTCTTTGGTTGTGAACTGCACTTATTCCTAATTCTCATCTAGTCTAGAAGCACTAGTAAATAGTACTTGGATTTTTCTCTTGCAACCAAAAACAATTTTAACATAAATACATTGAATAATATGCAAATAACAATTCATCCAATAGACCTTTGGGAACAAAGAGACTAGGTGTGTGGTTACACTAGGTTTTGACTCTAGGGTGGGCATTTGGAGTGGATATGGAAAGAAGGTGTGATTATGATGAAGGGTTGAAGCGGTTTCGATGAGATAATATTTTTGAATGAATGTATTTTAAGATTCAAGGGATGTGTTAATTTTCAAACCATGGTAAGCAGATTTTGCACTTAAAAAGAATAATGTTAACCTTAGTAAGCTAAAACTTGAATGCTTCAACCAAAACAACAAACCTAAGACTTATGCTAATCTTCAAAATATTACTTCTGAAAATTCAAATAGTAGATACATAGATGGTTATTGTAATTGATTTCATACTTTAGTGTCTTGTCTCTTTATATTTTCTTGCAATATAATGTTTTAATGTACTAATTTTATATCATTTTTTGTGATGCAGGCTTCACTTTTGGTTTCTAGATCGATTTGGAATTTCAATTGTGGAATATTTAGTAAGATGTCAAACATTGATCACAGGAAAAAAAGTAACATATCAAGACAAAAGGAGGTACTATCATATTTCTAAAAGCGTCAATCCAAGAATCCACATCCTATTCATTCTTCAAGCTCTCTTGCAATATATCAATGAGAAAGATGTCAACTCTTTTGAGAATGCATCTAAAACCCATATAATGGATGCTAGAATAGGTTCCTCTAATAATAAAAGAGAGAGAAATTCATTTTCATCAGAAATTGGTAGTTCAAATGTTGAAGATTTTTCCTTGGAAAGTGACACGGTACATTCAAAGAAAAGGAAAAAAGGTCAATGGGACATAGGGAGACAATTCCAACCAAATTGGGTCTCAAAATTTTCATTTATTGAACCGATACCTCTAGAAAATGAGAAAGAGACTTCACGAGAAGTTAAATGCATTTCATGTAGGTGGAACCTTGGCAAGATAGTGAAATTGTAGATGAAGTTAGACACAATAGAGAACCATGTTAGAAAGGTGTGTTTTAAGGAAATTCTAAATGGTGAGGAGAAATATATTGTTAGATGGAAATCTCTTGAGAAATATCGGCATCTCCAATTTGATGATGAACATAATAAGTTCTTAATAAATAAGAGAAAACTTGAGGAAAGTGGAGGAACCATCACATCTCAATTTCGAAAGTTGATGGAAACAAATTCGTTATCAAAGACAATTCAATTAAACATTGTATACAACATCCTATCTAGTGGTCGTCTATGATATACTATCCAAAAATCATGAAATTTTATTCAAGTGTCAATTTTTTCATCTTCTCATTGGTCTATAATGAGTTTTTGGGATTGGGAAAAATATCTAGCTCAAGTAGAAAAGGACGACATGAAAGAGAAGATTGCACAAATGCTACATTTTTTTCAATTCCCTTGGATGAAGTTATGGTTATTGATAATACTTCATGGATTTGCATGAGCATTTATATGGTCAATGACCATATTAAGTATTCCTATCTACTTGGAATTCATAAAATGAGCAACAGTCCTACAACCGAAAATATCTATGATCTTGTTATTAATAGTTTGAAGGAAATTGATGGTATGGATCATTCAATAATTGCAAAAATGTTGTTATGTGTTGGAGCAAATGGAGCATCAGTAATGCATGGACAAATAAATGACCTTTATTCTCAACTTCACCATATATGCTTAGTATTCATTGTATGGACAACAGGCAAGATGAATATTGCATTTAAAATAGTAATCAAATTTCCATTGGTTTCAAAAGTTGAATATCTTGCATGTGAGGTTCATGCATACTTTTGTCAGAGACCCAAACAATTTTTAGAGTTTAAATTTTTTTTTGATGGTGTTACAAATGGAAAAAAGATACTAAAAGATTCTTATACAAGATGGATCTCATTGAAGGGACCAACTCAAAGACTATTCGATGAGCATGCATCCTCGGTAGGAGTGATGTATGAAGATCGCTTAAGTGTAGAAAAGCTCAAACTCTTATCTTTATACTAACTGATATAGAGACATTATTAACATTGGATGGAATTATTCCTATGCTTCATGAAACAAATGTCCTTGTGAAGATGTCTCAAAGTCACACGATGTATATTCCATAATACACAAATGAAAGAAAATTAACATGCTTTGCATTGTATAATTTGTATATGATGACAAAGTCCTTTATAGGTCTAGCATTTACAAGTTGGACTAAGTTCATCAATATAGAAAATGATGATTTTTTTTTGAAGTTTGATGAAAAAGGGATGTTATGTACATTGAAGTGCATGGACATATGGTCCCCTTTTATTATAATGATAAGATAGGAAGAACCACCAAAGAGTTCCATGTGCCAAGAGAATAATTTGACAATATTATGATTTCAGTGAGATGCAACTTGATATAAATTGTAAAATCACTATCATTAGAGATCAGAGAACAATTTCGTCAATATGACTTATTGGAGGCGATGTCTGTGAAATACCCTCAATATTGGAACTATTTTCAATGTCAAGCCACTTTAAAGGTTGACTTTATAGTGAAATACAAGATTTTGTTGATCCATTTTTTTTTAGAGGCCTAGATACAAGAAGAACATATTGAAGGTATTTTAGATCGAAAAAAAATTGTTAGAGAAAGCCACATGCTTTGTTGAAACAATCTGGATGCAATTTGGTAAGTTGGAGAATCCTCTAGAATATAGTGCAATTAAAATAATATGGACTAAACTCAGTCGTAGTGAATTCATGTTGCACAACATGTCAAAATATTTCAAATTAGCAGAATTATGTCAAACCATGACTTGGGGATCAGTGGAGAATGAGAGAATGTTTAGTGCACTATCATTATTGAAGTCAAAGTTGAGTAACAAGCTTGATAAAATTGTGGATACATGCTTAAGATTATATGTAACAATGTATGATGTTGACAATTTTCCATATGAAAGAGCACTAGATTTTTGGCGATCATATCATGAAATAAGGGGAGAAAAAAATATAACAAATTTCTCTAATGAACTTGATTTGGAACATAATGTTTTGGAGGATCATATTGAAAACTCATCTAGAGAAGATCATGTTCAGAATGTTGAAAATGAGGACTAGGGTCAGGATGTGAACTGGGAAATTGATATAACCTAAGATTTTACAGGATCCAATATACATGAGGGACTCTTGAGTCTTATTTTGGTCTAGGTGTTCCATGGACCTTACCGATGATCACTATACACGAATTTGAGGTTACACTTCAGGAAAAAATATATTCCACATTTTGTTTGTAACATTGATGATTTGAGCCATGTTTCCTTGATGCAATTTATTTTAATGTTTATGTTTATCTCTTACATTGTCTCTTTCTTGTTTGTGACAGGAAATGATGTTGGAATTTGATAAAGCTAGGAGTTATCTCTTCACATAGATAGTGTAATAGCATTAAAGGATAAAAACTAATTTGACAACACTTCCACTAAGAAATAATTGGGCTCATTCAAGTACATGAAACAATGTTGGTGTTTAGCTCTAACATCTTGACAACTTTTTATAGTTTTTTTATTGCTTTTGTTTGAAGCCTTTTTGTTGATTTTTTAATTTTAAGTGTATTTTGGTTAAGTATTGTGTAGTCCCTTGAATGCTTCTAATTCTCATTTGATTCTTGGTTGAACTCTTTATTGTAGCTTGGTTCAATATTTGTTTTATTTTATTTCCATGGGTTCAGGGTTTGAGGAAAATGTTTTTAGTTCCTTTCAATTGCATGAATTAATTGCCTTCCCTTTTCTGAATCTATTACGTTAATTGTATATTTTCTTTGTAAATACTTATCATTATTCAAAAAAAGAAATGAGCTCTACATATCTAAGAAAAAAGAAAATTTGTATATGCACTAGGTTCCTATGCATCCATCATAGGAGACCTATTGGGACAAGACCAGCATTCCTCTAATGCAATTGACATAATTACAATGCATTAATTGTCTTATTCCTCCATTGTTTTAGCCTCCACGGGCATAATTGGCTAGTAGAGGCTAAGACAAGGAGTTCACAAATCAACTAACTAGATGGTTGGAAAATAAGCTAATTCATAATACACTATATTAAGGTTATGGGTCTCGACAAGACTCGACGTTGTAATAATGGTTCGTGGGTGACATAATCACTCCACAGTGAAATGTGTCTGACTCTCTTAGTTTGTTGGTGTGGAAATATTCAGTCCCCACTTGCCTTGGATCTAGTTAATGCAATTGTTTTTCACCAACACTTTCCAGTTGTGAGTGATCGAATATTGCTTGTGAAATGTATAAATAAATCCCTCCTCTCCTCATTCATTCATTTGTTCATTCTAGAGGTTAGGAGTCGAGAGAATCTAGAGTTGAACTTTGGTGTATGCTATTCTATTGTACTACTTTAAAGAAATCCGCAAAATCAAAAGCAGAGTCTTCCTTGCAAAAGATTCACCAATACGTTACAAGGTTTTATAATTCAATGAAAAATTAGCCAAGTTTTTACAATATTTTATAATTCAATGAAATGTTCACCAAAATTTTACAATATCTCATAATTTAGTGAAACATTAGCCAAGGGTTTACAAAATTCTATAATAAAATAAAAGATTAGTCAATTTTTTTTATATAAGTATTATATTATTGATAAATACCCTTCAAATTTTTAGATATATATAAAGTAAATTTATTTTATTTTATTTACTATATGTATTCATATTTGTATAAGTTTTTTAACTCTGATTGAAAAAAAAAATCAGTTTAACATGATGATATAAAATATTTTAGTTATTATAATTATAAATAAAAAAATCAATAAAGAATTAATAATTAATATTATTTTATTAAATTAGTTATATATATATATATATATATATATATAATTAAAATTTATAAATAATGTAATTATAACTAATAAATTTCAATAAAAATATTATTTAAAATACAATTTATAAAATTAAAAAAATAATATATAAAATTTATACACCAAAAACCAAAAAAAATATATATAAAACTTACATTTTTTTCACCCATATGGAAAAGTCACACAAATTAAACAATCCACCAACCATTAAATAAAAATATCATAAAATTATATAAAATTAATTTAAACAGGCTCTCACATCTAATTTATTTATTTTAATTATATATAATCAATTATTTGTCAACCAATATTAAATTTATGTATAAATCCTTTTGGGGAATGGGGTCACACTTTATGGCAAAGATTACTATGGGTTAGGAGGAGATCAAAACACCCATAATTGATTCATAGGAAGAAATAGTTAGCGTAGTCACTTAACTTGTGGTCAAGTTAAGTGCTCTGAACAAGTTATATGTTATATATTACTTGTTCTCCATTCTTAGATCTAATCACCTATGGGTTGTATGTCACTACTTGTGATTCATGCATAATCTATTGGTTATTTTTTATAATTGTTTATTTAGAATTTAGAATTATAATTATGAAAACTACATTTATTTGAAAAAACATAGATGGAAGTCCACCCCAAATTCTAAGATACAAACACCCTCTTTTAATTTAGAAAAAGCATAAATAAAAACTCACCCCAAATTCTAAGATATAAACCCTTATAAATATAATTAAGATAAATATATAATTAAACATACACATGATTAAAAGATGAATCACAAACCAATAATACAGAATAAATATATAATTGATTCAGACATTATGCTCTAACATTGTTAGAATGGTGGTGGAGATGAATCACAAACCAATAATATAGGATAAATATATAATTGATTCAGACATTATGCTCTAACATTGTTCAAATGGTGGTGGTTGATTAAATTTGGAAGACTAACAATCATTTGAATTTTAACAACGGAGCTATGTCTGTGGCATGCAGTGAGCGTTGTTGCCATTATAAACTGCTATTGCAATCACTGCAATAATTTCATTTCACTCTCTGACTTCGACGCCCTTCTGGCGAAGCCGCTCCATTTCCTCGTCCCACTGCAGTTTGGGACATCCACTGGCCGAAACAATCTTCAAAGACCTCAAATGCTCAACACCAGGCAGCTCTTCTAACTCGGAGCATTGATAAACGTTCAGTATCCGAAGCTTTGACAGCAGCGACAGTCCCCGTAATCGCTTCAGCTTCCCACATTGCCGTGTCATCAAGATCTCCAAAGATACCAATGTTTCAAGAGTTGGCAGCTCCAGTTCTTTGCAGTTGGAAACGTGTAACCTTTGAAGTTTTGAAAGAGTACAAAGCCCTCCTATTTTAATCAATCTAGGACAAGTCATTAACTCTAGATTTGCTAGTGTTGTTGGCAATGCTCCAACCTCCACCAGACTATCACAACTGTAGATTCTGAGCTCCTGAAGGTTGGGGAAAACTGGGAAAGCGTCCAGTTTACTCAACGCTCCATGCTCTTTCGATTGCATGTTAGTTCTCTTGACGGGCATTCTTTTAACTCTTGACGGGCATTCTTTTAGCTCTAGCAGTTCAAGATTGTTCATTTCCATGATTTCCAATATTTTCAACTGAGTCAGCATTCCAATGCAATATGGCAAACATTCCCAGGTCAAACCGACGAACCTCAATTTCTCCAAGCTCTTTAGAGAACTGAACGAACGTGGCAGCATCTGCAAGCAAGAACTTTCTAAACTAAAATATTTCAAATTACGTAGGTTTCCAATAGACCTTGGTAATTTTTTGAAGTCGTAACTCAAAAATAGTTTTCGCAAGAACAGTTGTTCTGTAAGCTGGGGAGGCAATACTTTAATATTTCCACAACTTGCAAGGTCTAACAGTTGAAGTGTGACGATCTTTCCCAGTGTTTCCTCTGAGATGCTCAACTTCACACAACCAGTTAGATACAAATATAGAAGTTGTATTAAATTCCCGAAAGAATTTGGGAGCATCTGCAATTCCTTGCAGTAACTCAAGTCAATATACTGGAGCTTGGTCAAATTCCCAAAGGAATTTGGGAGCAACTGCAATTCCTAGCAGAAACCCAAGTTAATATGCTGGAGCTTGGTCAACTTCCCAAAGGAATTTGGGAGCATCTGCATTTTCTCGCAGTAACTTAAGTTAATATGCTGGAGGTTGGTCAAGTTCCCAAAAGAATCTGGCAGAGACTTCATTAGTATACACCCTTGTAATTCGAAGTGTTTCAAGTACCGCAGCTGACAGAACGCATCTGGCAAAGTTTCCAGACTATGACAGACGTCACGCTGGAAGGTGATCTTCTCGAGGTGCTCCAGCTGCGCTATGGACTCTGGAATCTTTGGCAGACTACAACCATCGATATACAACTCCCTCAGCTGCAGAGGTGCCTGAAATGCTCCTTTCATGTCAACTATTGTGCATTGTTTTATACGATCCAAGACAGCAAAGCAATTCTTACAAGAAAGGAGAATAAAACAACATTTTGGGAATAAATTGCATGACTACCTACCTCAGATTCATGCCACAATCTTTCCAGCTCCCATGTACTTCTCATCTGGCCTTTTATATATAGGACTCTTAAATTCTTCACTAAAATCTTTGAAGCTAAGGAGGAGTACGTACAGTTATGACAACGAATCAATATTAGCTGCTCTGACTGCTCAATGCTGAACACGGTTTCCACACAAGAACCTTTATCGGACGCCGACTTCAACTCCGCTACCAGACGATTACGCTCCTCAACGTTTTTGACTCCGCACACCTAAATTCTTATTTAGAAACTGTTAGAAACAATATTGAGAACCTTGCAAAGTTTAAGAATTCAAAATTTGACAGACCACAACACTAGTTTGAAAGTCGGTCTAAAACTTCAAATACGCACAGGTGATTTGTCCAAAAGGTTGTCTGATACACGCCAAATACGACGCGGAGATTCTTTGTGCGCCAAATATCTCCCCAGGTCTCTAAGTTGGTCGTGCATTCTTATAACAGATAAATCGATATCCTTGATGTCCTCCACCTCCACGAGATTCTTCTCGTGTAGATTTTGAAAACCCAGCGATCCTTCCCACCCAGATCCGTCCCATATCCTGATGGCCGTATCTTTGTCTTCTCCTATGAGGAAACAGGCAATGTCTAAGAACATCTGCTTCTCCTCTTCATCCAGACTGTCGTAGCTGAAGTGTATTCTGTTTCCGCAAATGCGCTTTCCAATGCTCAAGATTATCTTCGCCATAAAGAAGCGCCCCGATGACTTTAATAGATAATGGCAATCCATCGCAGGCATTCACAAACTCTTCAATCACTTGGTAAAATCCTGCAACGGGATGAGCCTGGTTGAAGGCGTGCCAGCAGAAGAGCTCAGTGGAGTGTTGTGGATTGAGGCCTTTTAGCTTGTAAATAAATAAATCTTCAATTCCCCATCTTATAAGCACGCCCTTATCGCGAGAGGTAACTATAATTAAGCTACTGGAACCAAGGGCATCTTTAGCTGGTGAAAGTAATGCATCCAGCTGATCTATATGATCCAAATCGTCTAAAATGATAAGAACTTGAGAATCTATGAGATGCTTTTTAAGATAAGAGATACCTTCATCAGTGCTGTTTATTTTTACATCCCGCTGAGTGAATTCCTTGATAAGTATACTCTGCAAGGAATTTAAAGATCCTTTACAGTAGTTTTCTCGGACATCAGATAAAAAGCAGGAACGACGGTAATTTGTTCGCTGGCGGTTGAAGAATTCTTTTGCCAGGGTCGTTTTTCCAATCCCGCCAAGTCCCACTATACCTACAACCCTAGCCTTCCCACTTTCTTGCTCCGCCTGCAATAACACTACTGTTTCAAAATCTTTAACTTTGTCATCCAATCCAGTCGGATATTTGGAGACATAGAGGGGTGTTTTTGGAACTATTTCCAGAACTCGTTCCACGACATCGGCCAGCAGCTTTCCCTTGTCACTGAATAATATTGGTCAGAATAATTAACTTAGTAAGAAAAGCGTAGATAAAGTATCATATACTTATGAATCAGACAAATGAAAAAATAACAACCACGAACAGGTAGCTGAGTTAGAGGTTTCACCCATTATACGGTTCCTCATCCAGCTCGAAACCGCTGATTTCTGCAACATCATGAAGAGCCTCCTTCCATTTTCGAATAGTGCTGGAATCGTATCGTGGTTGCAGAGAATCGATTGTTCTCTTATTTTGAAGCGAGCGCAGGGCTTGAGCATAAACTCCTTTTTCACCCTCCGTCCACCGAAGTTCTGAAGGCTTGACACAGAAGAAAACAGGAAGAATGGTGGACTTCTTCTCCCCATGCGTCGACTCCAGCATGAGCACCAGTTCATCTAGACACCATTTTGAGTGGGCATAGTTGATAGAGAAAATAGCTATGTGGACTGAGGCCGTTTTAATAGGTTAGAGATGAAAAAATAGAGATGTAGAGATAAGATGTGTGTGAAGAGAAGAAGAAATACACGTGAAGTGTTTCAAGAGTCCAAGAAACTCATCTCTTTGTAAGTGCGGTAAAGTTACTTTGTTTTACATAAATAATATATAAGTCTTTAGTCTTATGTATTCATTCTCAAAAATGTTGGTTTATGCATCGTGCACATCTATTACTTATTGACCTACGTAAATGTTGTTTACATTTTTTGTAAATCAAATCAAGAATCCAAGTATTTCACGGTGGTAGAATTCCCAGTTTAACTACGTAGTAACTTCTACATATGTTTTGGTTCCTATGTTTTAGCATGAAGTATATTTATACAAAGTTTGTTTAAGTTTGGGTGTGCTAAATAGGTATTTGAAGATTAACTTGTGCGCAGTTAATCTTGGTAAGGTTAAAGAAGTTTACAAAAGTAATTTGCATGAAGTGCGAAGCTTATGCAAAGTTAAATATTCCGCAAAGTATTTTGTGAACTGCGTAGCAAAGTTCACCTGCGCAGTAGAAAAAATTCCAATGCTCAAGATTATCTTTTTGACTGTGATTATCTTTTTGACTGTGCAGGTTCCCCCTTTTTTCCCTTCACTTTCCAATGCTCAAGATTATCTTCTCCATAAAGAAGCCCCCGATGAATTTAATAGATAATGGCAATCCATTGCAGGAATCCACAAACTCTTCAATCACTTGGTAAAATCCTGCAACGGGAAGAGGCTGGTTGAAGGCGTGCCAGCAGAAGAGCTCAGTGGAGTGTTGTGGATTGAGGCCTTTTAACTCGTAAATAAATAAATCTTCAATTCCCCATCTTATAAGCACGCCCTTATCGCAAGAGGAAACTATAATTAAGCTACTGCAACCAAGGGCATCTTTAGCTGGTGAAAGTAATGCATCCAGCTGATCTATATGATCGACATCATCTAAAATGATAAGAACTGGAGAATCTATGAGATGCTTTTTAAGATAAGAGATACCTTCATCAGTGTTGTTTATTTTTTCATCCCGCTGATTCAATTCCCTAATAAGTATACTTTGCAAGGAATTTAAAGATCCTTTACAGTCGTTTTCTCGGACATTAGATAAAAAGCAGGAACGATGGTAATTTTTTCGCTGGCGGTTGAAGAATTCTTTTGCCAGGGTCGTTTTTCCAATCCCTCCAAGTCCAACTATACCTACAACCCTAGCCTTCCCACTTTCTTGCTCCGTCTGCAATAACACTACTGTTTCAATGTCTTTAACTTTGTCATCCAATCCAGTCAGATATTTGGAGACATAGAGGGGTGTTTTTGGAACTATTTCTAGAACTCGTTCGACCACATCGGCCAGCAACTTTCCCTTGTCACTAAATAATATTGGTCAGAATAATTAACTTAGTAAGAAAAGCGTAGATAAAGTATCATATACTTATGAATCAGACAAATGAAAAAACAACAACAACGAACATGTAGAGTTAGAGGTCTCACCCATTATAAGGTGCCTCATCCAGCTTGAAACCACTGATTTCTGCAACATCATGAAGAGCCTCCTTCCATTTTCTAATAGTGCTGGAATCGTACCATGGTTGCAGAGAATCGATTGTTCTCTTATTTTGAAGCGAGCGTAGGGCTTGAGCATACACTCCTTTTTCACCCTCCATCCATCGAACTTCTGAAGGCTTGACACCGAAGAATACAGGAAGAATGGTGGAATTCTTCTCCTGCGTCGACTTCACCATGAGCACTAGTTCATCTAGACACCATTTTGAGTGGGCATAATTGATAGAGAAAATAGCTATGTGTACAGAGGCCATTTGAATAGCACTTTCTATCTGACAAGTTAATTTTTTCTCCTTTCTTCATTTCTTCCATGTCTAGGAAGACTTGCAATCTGTGTTTCTTGAGGCGATTATAAAGATCGGTGGCAAAGGTTTTATTAACATCGGGGCCTCTGTGATTTAGAAACACATCGAACTTGTAGCAGTTGTTGCCATCAGTCATGGACGTAGAGGTCGAAGCCGAGGCCGAGTTGAAGGAAGATGCCATGGTATGCAATTCACTGTGTTTATTATAATTATGAGAAAAATGAAATATAAAATTAACTTGTAGGTATTACATGGTTATTTAGTAGTTTAGGATGGATAATAAGTAACATGAAGAAGAAGTAACATATAATCAGATAATTTATGCATAAAAAACAGGTAACATATAATTTGTTTTGACATATCTATATTCACCAATCACAAATTAAATGAAGTAGATTTGTTAATATAAAAGTAATACTAGTATAAAAATAATAAGAGATACTGAAACTGTGAATATATACAAAATTACCTCTCTCCTCAGGTTATTGAGCAGGTCTTTGGCACGCTGTGTCTCAGCTATCTTTGGATACTTGAGAATCCGGATAAACAAAACTGCAATGCAATGATATGGGATTCATTTACAGTTGCTTATTTATAGAGAAAAATATAAGAGCTTTAGTCGGGAACGAAATGGAAGCCAGAAGTGTGGCAATTTCTGCGTATTTTTAATTGGTCTAGTAGCAACTGACCACGTTATGCGACATGCCCCCACATCACGGCGGTGAGTCTTTTTCATCTGAAAGACGATTCCATTTACTTTCAGATGAGTTTAAAAACAGAATATTGCTTTAGTATTGAATGGCGCAAAGGAATTTTAGATTTGCTTTAAAGTTATTCAATGACCTACATAACTTTCAAAAGGATGCACTTAAAATCATAATTAATATTTAAGAGTAAGTGGAAGGGCTATAGCAAATTAAATAAGAATTTTTGCCCAAATAAATAGAGTGTGTGGAATAAGTGGAATGGTAATGCAATTATTATAGAAAATATGAGTAAGTGCATTTTATGGATGGTCTTTTTGGAAAAAAAATCTCTAACGAAATTAGATTTTTATGGAAAATTATGGGGTTTACTAATTAGGCAATATTATAGCAAGTGAGTTCATATTGCAGGATTTAGTACTTTAAAATATAGAAGCAATATATTGCCATTTATATAACGGTTAATCGGTATTTTTAATATATTAAAAACATGTAGATATCAAGAGGGGTTATATTTATGTAAGTAGGGGGTTGAATAGGGTATTGGGGGTTTGAACAAGTACTCTATGTCTAAGTTTGTGTAAGTTTGATTGTGTGTGAAGTTAGATTAGTGCTTGAATAAGTATGATATGTGTTAAGGTGGTGTGAATCCAATTGTGTTTGGAGTTAGAGTGGTGTTTGAATAGGTATGATTTGTGATTGAATATGATGTGAAGTAGATTGGAATGAATGTGATTGAAGTTGACTTGTGTTTAGGGGTTTGGTGCAGAGAAGGAAAGTTGTAGAGGGTACTGCGGGTCGATGTTCGACTTTATGCACAGAGAAATCTGGTAAGGTCTTCGTTCCTTCCTCGTTTTGATTGGTTAGGGTTGCCGTCGGGCTTCTGTTGTGGGCTCTGGCTGTGAGGCGGTCTCGGTGGACTCTGTGTCGGGTTAATTCCGCTGTGGTTCTGTTATTGCGCTCAAGGGGAATTTCATTGGTTGTGAGACTGTCCTGGTGGCCTGTATGTCTTTTTATGTTCCACGCCGCCATGACAGTGGAAGGTTCCACGCAGTAAGAAGCTTGCAAGTTTTATAGTGCCAACAGAGATGAATAAGGTCACGTTTTCGTGACTTTGGAAGACTTGTACGCAAAGTTCGCTTATGAGATTGTAGCCATACTTTGCAGAGGGGTTTCACATAGCGAAGAATCCCTGGTTAATGTTTTCGTTTGACAGGAGGGAAGACATTAACGCCAAGGTTGAAGCTGCCCTGTAGCATACTCTGGTTTGGGGGTTATGCTCTGCCTCTGATTCTAACATGGTATCATATGATGTTCCCACATGCTATCTTCAGGTTTCATATTTTCAGCAACCCTGAATTTCATTGAAGGTGAGGAGACATGGCAGAATGCCATTGGCAAGTTCGATGACATAGATGGAAGAATGAGACCAAAAGAGCTTGAAGAAATACGGAAGAAGAAGGTGAGAAAGAAGAAGAAAACGAGAAGGATCGTGGAGTACAAGGTCTGGAGCAAACGGAAGAAAAAGGCCGGTGAAGGTAAAACAAATTTTGACTTGTTCTGTGACTGTATGTAAGCCTAGCTGAGACTTAGACCAGCAGGCATTAATGTTTTATATTTTTTTGTTGAAAGCCCATGAAGGCACTGTATGTATGTGTTAGATGTTAATAGTTTGTTTATGGTCGGAATTAAGGGGGAGTGTTGGAGATAATTCCTCCCGTCAACTCAATGTATCCACCAACAGCCGTACAAGGAGTTAATACATTTAGGTGGACAAGTAAATGAGCCTCGGGTGAAGAGGCATCATACGTTCAATGTATTTGGTGTGTGTTCATTTTTTGGTTCCAGAATGTAATTGAAGAGCCGCAGAGCTCCGTGGAGAAGTCCTCCTCTGTTTTCGCTGCATACTCTGTTTTCTGTTCTTGTCTCAGTCTCATACCCTGTTCGGTTATGCTCTGCCTCTGATTCTAACAGAGCGAACGCAGCCTTGAGTGAGCAATATAGTAGTTGTGGAATGAAATATATAAGTAATTAGCATATGAGCCAAGGATTCAATACTCTGGAAATACATTGATAGTATTAATATAGCGAAATGGACAGCCCTCAAACCAACTCAATGATCAATGCAAAGAGTGAGTCGATTTTAATTCTAGGGGAGATAATTAATCGTAAATTAGTTTCGTAAACAACAATAAAACCCAACAATCATAGTGTACATCCTTGGGGCGTCTTGTCAGTTGTATGCGGGCTGATAGGAGGGTGCGTACGACTTTTCTAAGTACCCAACTGCCTTAAGAAACCAAAAATAAACCAGAAAGAGTTGTTAAATTGCACATGCTAAAGATAAAAAGTAGTTGGAAAATCACAATAGATTTTTAATTACATCTGTTGATCTCATGGCCACCCTGGAATGGACGGTCTGGGCTATTTTTCTATTTGTATTAGTCTTATGCAAATATGCAAACACAGACATGACTGGCTTACATTGTTGGCTATGGACAAGTACCTTCTAGCAATGATTGGCAAGTACCTTCTAGAAATGACCTTCTGTTTCTGCTGAACTAGTGTCGGTCCCTTTGAAATGACCGGTTGGTAACTCTTGGTTGAATACTCCTGGAAGAGGACTCATGGTTGGCATAGGACTGGTGGGAAGAATCCTAAGGCGGAATACTAATCATCCAGTTCCTCAACCTCGATTGGACTCTGCTCGTCAAATGAATTTGTTGTCTGTCATTATTCTGGGTAACTGGCCCATCTGCCTGCAATAATTTGCTATAAAGCATCGACCTCCCATCAAATACTTGCACTTAGAGGCACAGCCGGCACAACCACTAGGGCTCAATATGTATGTTTGTCTGGCGCATGATCCTAAAAAGGCGCATCGTGTGATTTAGATGGTGCATCAATTGAAAAACATATATCCAAGAAGACGTGCACTCCTGGCATTTTCTTCGTTGTAGTACCAACCCATTTATTAATGAGTGGCTCACTACATGGAGTACCGACATCTGGTTAATTTAAATCTGGGTCAACTCCTCTTGGATAAAGTATATAAAAACCTAATGAGAGGGAAACAATTATGAAGGTATAGTTGAGTAAAGAGAGAATCCATTTCAATGTTCTGACGAGGATTATGCTTTGGCCCCTGAAAGGATTGATTAAATTAATAAAGAATTCCAACTGATTGCCTTCCTACTGTTAACCCGCTACACAAGCAATGATACCCCTGTGAATGATAGGGAGTTTGGAAAACCCCTTTAGGTAGAAGCTTGCCTTTGCCCAGCATAATCTTGTACTAGTCGGGCCATTACAGGCAGGCTGATTTATTGGAATTAAAGATCAGTCGACCAACCTATTGTTCTCTATGAAATCAGAAACATGGAGTTAGGTCGCCATAAATGGAAAGAAATTAATAGGTAAGAATTTAAATTGTTTATGTTCTGTGTTTTTTTTGGTAGTGTTCCAGAATGCTAAAATAATTACTTGAATCATAGAACATTTTATTTTTGGGCAAGCTGACTGTAAAATGTTGATTGTAGGCCTATAACCATGCTAGGTCTCTCTAGGAATTCCATACATCTCTGTTTGCATCCCATGTATCATGCCAATAAGTCATGCCTTTGAGTTATTACGCTAGTAGCCAAATTAATAACAGATTTGAAGAAAAAACATTCAAGGGGATAAAAAAGATTACTCCATCCGCAGAGATTTTGATATCAGAGGTTTATAAGATTTTTTATGAAAGGGTTCTTCAACAAAAGCACAATGCTTTGAAAAAATCTACATTGCAATCATAGCTCAAGATCTGTGTTAATCCTGGAAATTTTGGTAAAAATATTACAGATGTGAAATGGATATATAGTAATGAGAAAATTAATATTTTAATTTTTAGTTTATTGATTAACGCTATTTAGTTAGCATTTGAGTGACTCACAGTTCTCTTTAGTTTGCAGTGTAATGACCTTGCAACTTTACTTGCAGCTGACAGGCGTGCCCAATTTCAGAAACTAGAATACACAGATGAAGACTATAAGGAGGAGCTTGAACACATTGAAGAGGTCAGCTGAAACAATAGTTGTTTTGTATTTTTTTTTTCGTTATATGGGCATTGATGAAAGAGTGGCAATTTTAGGATTGTACATTACTAAAAATAATTTTCCATTCACTTGTTTTCACTGTGTATAGGATTTTTATAACATGGGTTGTAATCTAAAATGTGTTATAAATATTATAGGTCATGTCACCCTAAACTCTGCGGAAAATTACTTTGGGGCTTCCAAGGAACACATAAGTACAGAGATTGTCCACATCGCAGCAATGAGAACCAAACCGTCCACAATCTTCAGGAAGCAGCAACGGTTGAAGATGTATCCAGATAACAATTCATCATCTACCAATTTCAAACTTAGCCAAGATATAGACAATAATTAAGCACAATTTAAAAACTTGTAGGATGTAGTTAAGAATAGTAATGTGCATACAAAGAATCATTTAATTATTATTCAGTGAAACCCTCACATCTGAAACATGTTGGCAAGGAGGCTGGCCCTCAGAGGAGTTGTCTACATATATTACAGGCAGACAATGCATGTAACTTAATATAGAACAGGATATACAAGACAGACGCATGGAAATCATTCAACTACCAAACATGTCGGAAGGACCTCACATCATATTTGGTATTTGCTTGTGTGATTTTTTCTCATTTTTACAAGATGCCAGCTAGAATGGTGAGTTTTCAGAGTCTATATACTGAAAGAAGTACTCTATTTGCAATTAAAATTCCATCTTTAGGAGTAGGCCAAGGGACTCTATTATTATGCTATCATATGGCACCGAGTTGATGCTCTGAATATTTAATTGTAATGAACAAGAATTCCATAGTAACATAGCTAAAGCTAAACAGAATCTGTAAAACGTGACTATACTAGTGAATTTAGTATTTGCATATTCGTTGAGGTAATTGGCAAATTGGAACAATACTACAAAAGAGAATTACGTTTTCTGTTGAAGTTATGATTTGTGTTGAAGAAGAAACCTTTGTATTGTGCAACAGCTCCAGGATTTGTACCTGCACCGGGTATGGATCACTAAGGGAACACTGTCTCTAAGTAGTTCCATACGCCGAGCTTACCTGCAACACCACTGGGCAGGGAAGAGCTGAGATCCGCCACTGGGCAGGGCAGAGCTGAGCTCCTCCATGTTGTAGGGAGTGAGTTGTTCAACCTTTGAACATAACCATTAAGAGATAAGTTATATGGATTGTATCAGCATACGAATTCAATACAGGGCTCACTACAAGAAAAATGGCATTTTAGCCTCACATTAGCACCACTATTTGTAAAGGATTTGAGAAATTCTCAATTTTCAAATTGTGGTACAAAAGTGGTGATAATGTGGGGATACGCAAGTGGTGCTAAAGATTTATGGTGCAAAAGTGGTGTTTATAAAAAAATTGATTTTGGTGTTAAATGAATATGTGGCATTCCATGGTGTATGGTGCAAACCACCAAAACCAATCCCAAATGGATTGAGATTTTGTGGTGCAAAACACCAAAACCAATCCAATGTGGGTTGATCCTTTTTGGTGCAAAACACAAAAAATATTATTATTATTTAATATAAGCAAACTTGTATATGGTGAAAAGCACCATAAAATAATAAATGATGCAAACAAATTAAAAATCACACAATATATATATTTATATATATATGTGCAAAGCACCATAAAATAATAAATGATGGAAAAAAATATAACTCATATTATATATATATCAAGATGGATTATAAGTTGGTTATTTAGTATTATTATTATTATTGTTATTTTACAAGTGTATATAGTGTAAATCATCTTAAATAGAAAAAAAAAGTACATCCATGTTATATTTAGCAAAGTTGTGTTTTTATAGAAAATTTATTATTAATGTCATATATGGTTTAATATGAATGTCAATTATCATTCATAAAAATATATACATGTATAAAAAAATTATATCTAACTTTTTATTATTAAAAAGTTCATTTCACTTATGATAAGAAAAAATATATTTATTTTTTCCCACTTCATAACAAAACCTAAATATAATTATTGAAAGAGTTATTTATATTACTTCTTTAATAAATATATTCATCATGTTAACATAATGATATTAATATCACAAAATAAGTTTACATAAATTTAATCATTTTAATCAATGCTAATCAAAATTTAATAATTTACTAGATTTAATATAAAGAAAAAAAAGCATAATGTTATTTGAACCCATTTACAATTAATAATCACAAATAAATCATTCTCAAAGTTATAATTTGTAGTGTTTACAAGATGAATTTATTCATCATATTAATTATATAAAATTAATATTAATATAATTATAGACAATTAATGCTTATCATTGAAATTTTGGTTTCTATAGAATATACAATATGGAAAATTAATAATTTTTTTTTATAGTTTATTATATTGTAAGATGAAAAAATAGTCTTTATGGATTGTAAGCAGACCTCTTATTATTCTAGGCAGCCATACGAAGCAGCAAGCAACAACTCTACTATCACCTACTATTGTTTTTAATCTGGACTGTATGGTTATCTACTAAAGAGGCATTATTCCAGGGAAAACAGTGTATTCACAAGGCACCTTTTTAGGTTTAGAGGAGTATATTTGAGCTTTGAATGGGAAAAAAAAGAAACTGAATCTCTCCCAACCTAACTACCGTGCTGGTCCGGCCTGACCTGACGAGTGGATAAGCGTTCATCCCTCCCCAAAGGCCGGCCTCCTATACACTATAAGTAATCGTCCAAAGAGCACCCAGGGCACTCCCAGTGAGTTGGTCCCCTCCAACAACCTTGCCCTCCAGCAACCTTGCCTCCTTGCCTGAGATTACTTCAATTTGGAGAGCTCGCAGCATCTATTAAAAATTTTTATCCATAAACACCAGAAGCAAGGGCCTTCAACGCCTCATAGGGACTCTTGTAAGCTCTGGAATGCTGCTACCAAGCAAGAAAGCAAGCAGGCAACGAATACATAACTTTTTAGAATAAAAACACAAAAAACGCTCACAGCTCAGCCGCAAAGGAACCTTCTGAAGGCCTCCCACTGGAAAGAGATGCAGGTCTGCAAGAAACTCATCGTGAATTAAAACACAAAGGAAGAAACCCCTCCGTGAGTCAGCCTATTTCCCCTATAATTTCAACTTCTAATTTAGGAATTTGAGCAAAGTTACTCATCTTTATGGGTACCAATGAAGACGACCCACAAAGACACTACGAGACTTGCATTACAATATGGAAAAATCTGGGTAAAGTAAATAAAGAATATTGGTATTGCGATTTCCCTTCGACATTGCATGATATTGCAATAGACTGGTTTCAGAGCCTTTACTTAACCAAAGTAAAAGTGCTTATGAGAACCATTTTAGAGGGAATATTGCATATTGTGGAGTGATAAATAAATTGCAAGTCCCGCGATCACTTGATCACTTCATCAAACAAGGAAAACAAAAATTAGTATGAAATTATAAAAAAAAAAAAAAACATTTAATATACAGTTATTGGTACCATTACCAGATTTATTATTGCAACAATTTTTGGCTGGCTTTAAGGATCAAATTGCGTACTTAGCAATATTATAACAGCTGGCGTATAAAGAGACCGCGAATCAAATGCTGTATCTTGAATCTCAGGACATCACTTTACATACTCGAGGAGTGGAACGAAGCATCCAGAAATTACAAGAGCAAATCACACAACTTTACGATGGATTAAGCAAAGAGATTTTCGGAACACGACACCTTCGGAGGGGAAGGTAGCAGACTCTGGGAGGGTATTGCGGTAGGTTGTCATGGATGGCGAGGCACCACCTGCCCCTTCCATGATATCACCCCGTTTCACAGCGACATCGAAGAAGTGAAGCAGGTTCATGCCCACATGCTTAGAAGCGGAAATGGACAAAACATCTTTCTGGTTACCAAACAGGTAAGCTCGCACGCCATGTTGGGTGAAGTAATGAATGCACGTCAAGTGTTTGACAAAATTTGCAAGCGATTTAGCTCCTTATGGAATGTGATGATCAACGGATATGCCAATAACAAGTTCTACAAGGAGGCTATCGCATTATATTATCAAATTATAGGGGCAGGCGTACAACTAGACAAGTTCACTTTTCCCTTTGTACTCAAGGCATGCGTCGGCTTATCAGAAAAGCTCGCTACCTCTCTTCCGCCTTAGGATGAAAGGTAGCACCATCGCCACCAAAACATAGAACACGCCACCGCTAGATACAGATGCTGAAGCTTCATAGTCATCAGGAAGCTCCTCAATCACAGGTCCCCGTCGGACATGCGTATATGGCGGATGGAAGAGCCTATGGTGAATGAAAACCTCATTGGAAGGGCGATGAAATGGCTCATTGACCAGCAATCCCACGCCCATACACAAAATACCCCTCAAAAACCCAAAAATGCTGTCGAAACCAAACATATTGTTGCCGGAAGGGCCCAACAAACCCCTGAATGGACACCTAAAAAAAGGAACAGGTGCGGATGTGGCAGATGGAAGGGCCTCTGGTTAATGAAAACCTCATTGGAAGGGCAGCAGAATGGCTCATCGACCAGCAAGACCATGCCCATACCCAAAATACCCCTCAACGAACTAGAAAGACCACCAGAACCAAACAGATTGTCTCCCAAAGAGCGCAACAAACCCCGAAATGGACACCGAAAAAAAGGAACAGGGGATGATCTTCCTGCCTAGACTGCAGATCCATCGTCAGAGAAGAGCCAGCCTCTCCTGGACTGCAGATCCACCGCCGGAGAAGAGCCAGCCTCACTTAACCTGCAGAGAATCGCCATAACAGCAGAGCCTTCACCATTCGCATGGGGGAGCAGAGGGAGGTTGGTTTTGTAACCCTAGCCACCTGCACAATGATCAAAAGGGCTCCAATAGTCACACCTCTTTATCATTCTTCTTCGACAGATTATAATAATCTTATTCTTTTGGAAATAGACGAAAAACGAGGTTTACAAATGTTTTTGAAAGAGCGGGAAAATGAGTTTTCTTTGGCTTTTTAAATGTTTCTAATCATAGTATTAATAAACCATTTAATAACTATTTTATTAACAAACAATTTGAGTAAATATTCTAATTTTTTAAATAGATTGAAAATGAAATTTCCATTTCCATTCCATGGCAATAAACATTTTTTAAAGTTTATAGAGTGCCATATGTAGAGAAGAATTTTAGAAGAAGAGAGGATCTGCGTTAGTGAGAATTTTTTAAAGTTTCTAAAACATTTATTAACTATTTTAAAAAGCTCTATAAGTTTTTTAATTTTGAAAAAACAAAAATTCCAAAATATAAAAAAAATGAATAATTATAATTTAAGAAATAAAAAAACATTAATTAATTAATACTAAAAACTTTAACATTTTAATAAAAATATTATAACTAATATACTTTGTAAACAATTTGTTGAATGTATAGATGATCATAAGCTTGTTTAATATTGACATTATTTGCATATCTTGAAGTAAGTAGACAATATCATGAAGTATTTTAGCTTTAACTATATATTAATATATCCATCATTAATATTAATATTTATTTTTTATATTAATATATTAAAAAAATATATAGTTGAAAATATGTTTTAAACAATGATTGAAATAATTAGCAATCAAACTAATCTAAAATGTCTTCTATTTTTTTTTTTTTGGTATAATTGGAAATAGTTTTGAGAAAATGGAAATAAATATGATCTGAGATATCTTTTATCCCAAAAAAGGTAAGATAGGATCTCAAAGATTGATCTATTTGTTTTTTAAACTTTAGAAATTAATTAATTTATTCTAATTATAACAACTTAATTGTGGATTCGTCAAGTCCCATTAGCGTGGTTGGTATTCGAGGGGTTTTGTTTGTTAGGAGGCCCAGGGTTTGAAACTTGGTGGTAGAGGGAGGAAACACCAAAAATATCTAGCCATACTAAGAGTTGGTGTGACCTAGGCCGAGTGCGATCCTCGGGTGATTTTAACGGCTTAGATGCCCCTAGGTCGCAGTTTCTTAGACCACATTCCACTCCTGCAAGTTACAGAGATTCGTGCATAGAAAAAAACTTAATCGTGGATTCATCTACTTAGTGAGGGATCAAATCTCTTAGGTGCACTTTGTCCTCAAGTTTTTACAATGTAAAAAATAGTTGGACCTTAGGTGATTTGATCCCTCTTGAGGAATGATAGATCTAGAGTTCAGATGGAACTACGTTCTCTTTTCAAAAATCCAGATCTATTAAGGACCAAGAGGGATCAAAACAAAGCTAAAGTACAAATCTATCAATGCTGAAAATATGAAGATTAAGAGGGATATATTTTATTTTATTATTATATATTTTTATTATTATTCTCGATAAACCTAGATGCACTCATTATTCAATGCACGGAACATAACTAGAAATGAGGGAAGTGTATCTTTGAACAAAATCTATATGTGCATACATGGTGGATATGTTTTAGTCCCACCGTTCCATGATAATAATATTAGATGTCATAGATTTTTTGTGCAACCATTTATGAGAACAAGTTCCCACCAAAATATAGTGTAGACGAGGAAAACAGATTCACATATGAGTGTCTATGTAATCATGTATTCTACCCAAAAATGATGGTTGGTTACTCTTATAATAGAGTTATAACACCATGTAAATGAGACATTGATCAATTCAAGTGTGTAATCCTAACATGCTTAAGTAAGATAATACCAAGGGGTGAAATGTGTAGTCTAAATATGTGTCTACATATTGTCATGATCCTGACATACATCTATCATCATATGGAATCGATTGATTGCGTGTTTGTAATTATAGAAAAATGGAAAACGCCCATGAAATTTGCCCTAGAATTAGTAACAAGGTGCCATTAAAATCAAATAAAGAGAATCCCATGTTTTTTAGTTTGTCAAATGAGTTGCATGGAGTATGTAGATAAGATAACTCACCTTGAAAGAATGGTTAATCCAATGGTTGATGTTTCCTCCTCCTCTACCACCATCATGAATAACAAAAACATTATCTCCAATTCATTATAGACTTTATGATGGCCTTACCTAAAATTGCTTCTTATTTCCATTTTGAATGTTATTCCTCCACTTACTCTATCATTGTGTTATCAAACAAACTCTCTCACCCCAAATATTTTAGAATGTAGATGCATATTTGAACTGAAAATATCAATATTAAAGATTCCCAGGGCCTTGAGACACCTACATACTTCTCAAAAACACCTAATGTCACTGGCATACTCAATCATAGGCCAATGATACACTCAGAATGCCATGTGTGGTTAGTGGAAGAAACTTCCTTATCCTTGAATGGCTAGAAGATTCCTTTAGGGATCGAGGTTTAGGTGTTCTCTGCTGACCATGTCCAACGCCCCAAAGTCAAAAACCTAGATACATAGTGCCATGGATACCCCTACAAAGTCATGCATGGTGCCTTGATTCATTGTGCATGGGTATGAATTCGTCAATAATTTATTTAGGTACAAAGACATGATCTTCCCTAGAAGATCATTCCCAAGGCCCCGAGACACATATATACTACTCAACACCAACTAATGGAATTCACATCCTCAATCTTAAGCCAGTGATACCCTTAGGAGGCCGGGTGTGGTTGGTGGAGGAAACATTCTTAACCCTAGATGGATAGAAAATTCCTTTAGGGCTCGAGTGCTAGGTCTCTTCACTTTACCATGTCGAATGCCCCAATTCACCAAGCTTGGATGCATAGTGCCATGGATACCCTTTGAAGTCATGTATGGTGCTTTGTGGAATTATTAATGGGTTTGGATGCCTAAATGATTTTTTTAGGGTCAAATCCATGGTATTCTTCCATGGAATTCCATTCCCAAGGCATTGAGACACACACATATTTCTCAAAACCACCTAATGGTACTTGCATTTCCAATCATAGGAGAATACATATCCTTAGGAGGCTATGTGCAGTTGGTGGAGGCAACTTTCTTATCCACGGATATCTAGACTCTTCCTTTAGGTCCCTAAGTTCAGGTTTCCTCCATTGGCCATGTTGAAGTTTCCAAGGCCACAAGACCTAGATACATAGTGCCTTGGATACCCCTACGAATTCATTTATGGCAATTTTCATGACTCTAGATTCCTAAATGATTTATTTAGGGCTAAAGGCATGGTATTTTTCCCTATAGCACCATTTTGAAGGCCCTAAGACACATACATACTTCTCAAAACCACCTAATAGCATCAAAATCCTCAATCATAGGTTAATGATACCCTTAGAAGGCCATGTATGGTTGTTATAGGAAACCTTCTTAGCCCTGGATGGCTAAAATTTTCTTTTATGGCCTGATATTTAGGTCTCATCCCATGACCATGTTGATGCTCCCATGTCCCCAATAGTTGGATACATAGTGCGGCAGTTACCCCTACAAATTCATGCATGGTGATTTGAATATTGTTTCATGGCTCTTAATGCCTCAATGGTTTCTTTAGGGCCTAGGGCATGGTATTTTTCCCTATAATGTCATTCCCAAGGCCTTGAGACACATACACATTTTTGAAAACCACATAATGGCACTGATATAATCAGTCATATGCCAATGAAACCCTAAGGAGGCCATGTGTGGTTGGTGTAGGAAACATTCTTAGCCTTGGATGGATAGAAAATCTCTTTAGGGCCCAAGGTTTAGGCCTCTTCCATTGACCATGTCCAAGACACCAAGGCCCCAGGACCTAGATACATAGCACCATAGATATGGTTGCAAAGTTATGCATGGTGATTTGAGACATTCTTCATGGATCTAGATGCCTCAATGGTTTTTTAGGGAAACATTCGTGGTCTGATTTCCTAGAGAATCATTCACAAAGCCCTGAGACACATACATTCTGCTCAAAATCACCTAAAATAATTAATATCCTCAATCATGGGCCAATGATACCTCAAGAGTCTAGGTGTGGTTGGTGGAGGCAATATTTCTAGCCTTGGATGGCTAAAAGATTATTTTTGGCCAAAGATTCAAGGCTCCTCCCCCTACCATGTCCAAGGCCTGAAGGTCCCAAGGCATGGATGTACATTGTGCCATGAATATCTCTATGAAGTCATGCATGGTTCTTAGAGGCATTGCTCCATGGATACAAGACCTCAGGAGAAAAATTGTTATTGGTGGAAGAAACCTTCTTATCCATAGATGGTTAGAATATTCCTTTAGAGCTTGAGTTGTAGGTCTCCTTTATTACCATGTCCAAGGTCCTAAGACCACAAGACCTATATGCATAGCACAATGGATACCCATCCAAAGTCATGTGTAGTTATTTGAGGCATTGTTCATGGCTTTATATGCCTCAATGGTTTCTTTAGAGCCAAAGGTGTGTTTTTCATCTCTGTAATTCCATTCCAAAGGCTCTAGGACACGTTCATAATTCTTAAACCACCTAATGGCACCAACATCCTGAATCATAGACCAATGATACCTTCAATAAGCCATGTGTGGTCGGTGGAGGAAACCTACTTAGTTCTAAATGCCTAGAAAATTCCATTAGAGCCTAAGGTTTAGGTCTCCTCCACTAACCATGTCCAAGTCCCTAAGGCCATATAATCCAAATACATAGCACTACAGATACCACTCCAAAGTTGTGCATGGTGGTTTGAGGCAATGTTCGTGGCTTTGAATGCCTCGAAATTTTCTTTAGGGCCAAAGGCATGGTCTTCTTCCCTAGAACATCATTCCCAAGGCCCTAACACACTATATACTACTCAAAACACCTTGTTGTCACCAAAATCATAAATCATAGGGTAATAATACACTCAAGTGGCCATGTGTGGTTGGTGGAGACCACCTCCTTAACCTTAGATGGCTAAAAGATTCCTTTATGGCTTGAGGATCAAGTGTCCTCTACTGACCATGTCTGATGCCCAAAGGAAAGAAAACCTAGATACATATTGCCATGGATACCCCTAAGAAGTTATGCATGATGCCTTGACACATTGTTTATGGATATAAATGTCATAAGAATTAATTTAGGGAAAAACACATAGTCTTCTTCCTTAGAATATCATTCTGAAGGCCTTGAAACAAGTAGATATTACTCAAAATATCTAATTGTACTAAGATCCTCAATAATAATCCAATGCTACCTTTAAGAGGCTATGTGTGGTTGGTTGAGGTATCCTTCTTATCCTTGGATGGATAGAAGATTCCTTTAGAGCATGAGGTTCAGGTCCCCTCCCTTCACCATGTCCAATGCCACAATTCCTAATGACCTAGATGCATAGTGCCATGGATACCTTCTAAATCCATGTGTCGTGCTTTATGGCATTATTCATGGCTTTGTATGCCTAAATGGTTTCTTTAGGGCCAAAGGCAAGGTCCTCTTCTATAGAGTGTTGTTCTGAAGGCCCCGAGACAGTTGTCTAATGCTCAAAACCAACTACTGGCATTAAATTCACTAATCATAGACTGATGATACCCTCAAGAGGCCATCTGTGGTTGGTGAAGGAATCCTTGTTTGAAACAGATGGCTAGAAGCTTCCTTTAGGGCCCTATTTTTAAGTCTTTTTCATTGACCATGTCGAATTCCCTAAGGCCACAAGACCTAGATACATACTTCCATGGATATCCCTACAAATTCATGTGTGTTTATTTGAGGCCTTGTTCATGGCTACGGAATCCTCAATGATTTATTTAGGGTTAAAATCATGTTATTCCTCCCTAGAATGTCATTCGTAACACCCTGAGACATGTACATACTCCTCAAAACACCCTTATGTCACTAGCATCCTCAATCATAGGCCAATGAACCTTGAAAGGTGATGTGTTGTTGGTGGATAGAACCTTCTTATCTCTAGATGGATAGAATATTCCATTAGAGCTTGAGCTTCATGCCTCATCCCATGACCATTTCCAATCCCCCAAGTCCCCAAGACTTGGATACATAGTGCCATGGATACCCTTGCAAAGTCACTCATGGTGATTTAAGGCATTGTTCCTGGTTTTGGATGCCTTAATGGTTTCTTTAGGGCCAAATGAATGGTATTTCCCCTAGAATGTCATTCCCAAAGCATTGAGACACATACATATTTTCAAACCCACCCACTGGAATTGTCATCCTTAATCATAGGATAATGATACCCTCATGAGGCCATGCTTGGTTGGTGGAGGAAACCTTCTTAGCCTTGGATGGATAAAAGATTTATTTAATGCCCAAGGTTCAAATTTCTTCCACTAACCATGTCCAAGACCTCAAGTCCATAAGACCTAGATACAAATCTCAATGGATACCCTTGCAAAGTCATGCATGGTGCTTTGAGGCATTGTTCAGGGCTCTAGATTCCTTAGTGTTCTATATAGGGCCAAAGGCATGGTATTATTCTCTATAGCATCATTCTTGAGGTCCTAAGACACCTACATACTTCTCAAAATCACATAATGGTGTTAATATCCTCAATCATATGACAATGATACCCTCAAGAGGTCATGTGTGGTTGGTTGAGGTGATCTTATTACCCTTGGATGGCTATAAGATTCCTTTATGGTTAGAGGTTCAATTCTTCTCCCTTGACCATGTCCAAGTCCCCAGGGCCCTGAGAAATGGATACATAGTGGCATGGATATCCATGCAATTTCATGCATCGTTCTTTAGGAATTGTTCATCACTCTAGATGCCCCAATTTTTTCTTTAAGTCCAAATGCATGGTTTTTTTCCCTATAACATAATTCCCAAGTCCCTGAGACATGTAGATACTATTCAAAACCATCTCATGGCAATGGCATAATCAATCATAGGCCAATGATACCTTCAAGAGACCATGTGTTTTTAGTGGAGGCAATCGTCTTAGCCTTAGATGGATGAAAGAATCATTTAGACTTCGGGATTGAGGTCTCCTCCACTAACCATGTGTAAGGCCCCAAGGCCACAATACATAGATACATAGTGCCATAGATACCCCTCTGAAGTAATCAATGCTGATTTTAGGTAGTGTCCATGGATCTAGATGCGTCAATGATTTCTTTAGGGCCAAAAACATGGTCTTCTTCCATGCAACATAATTCCCAAGGGCTTAATACATGTGCATGCTACTTAACACCATCTAACTATAAAAAAATCCTCAATCATAGGCCAATTATACAATTAGGAGGTTGTGTATGGTTTGTGGAGGAAAAATTCTTACCCCTAGATAGTTACAAGCGTCCTTTAGGGGTGAGGGTTAAGGTATCCTCCACTAACCATGTGTTGTTTTTGGAGGAAACCTTCTTAGCCTTGGATGGCTAGAAGATTCCTGTAGTGGTCGATATTTAGGTCTCCTCCATTGATCCCATCTAAGGCTAAAAGGCCATAAGACCTAGATACATAGTGTCTCAATGGATTTGGATGCCTTAATGGTTTCTTTAGGGATAAAGTCATGGTCATCTTCTCTGTAATATCATTACGAATGCCTTGGGACACCTACATAAGGGTCTTGCTTTACTTTTATGACTCCAATAAAGGACTTGAGATCCACCCCCCTATGCAAAAAATCTTGATTATGCTCATATCCAACTATTATGTCAAATATCAACTTTAATGGTGTATGTTATGGTTCATGGTCTTGATCATTTCCCATTACCTCAATAATATTATGTACGGTATACTTATTTCAATTTCTTCCCCAACTATTTACTCAGACCCATCGCTAGTACGAAAAACCACATATTTCTACCCATATCCCACTTTGAGAATAATGATATCCTATACATTGCATGATCTGCCAGGTGATAGTTTGAGTCATTTCTAATAGACTGATATGCCTAAAACCGTCCTTTAGGGCCTAGTTCCTGTAATTTCTCTCATGACTATGTCTAAGGTTTGCATACCTAGTGTAACTTATATGAATGCTCAGATGCAAAGGATAGTCTTTGGATTTCATGGGTACGGTTTAAAGCTTCCCTAGGGTTTAAGGCCCAAGTTTCCTCCTACGACATTATACAAAAACGTAAGACCCGTGCATACTAGAAAAAAACTCATAATGGTGTTGATTTCCTTACTTAGAGGTAAATAATAACCCTAATATGTCATGTGTAGTGCTTTGAGCTATTGTATTTTTCTTGGATGCACAAAATATTTTACTAGGGAATAAGGCCTAAGTTTCCTCTCTCAAACATGTTAAGGGCCTAAACAACCATATAGAGTACTTAAAAACAACCTCTTACTTACATTAATACCCCCAATATCAAGCCAAGGTTACCCTTAGGAGGCCTTATGTGGTGTTTCAAGGTATACTTGTTAATCTTATATGCCTAGAGGTTTCCTCTAAGGTCCAAGGCACGGGGTTCCTTCCTTAATCATCTCTATGCCCTAAATACTTATACCTAGTTTTAGTTCCTCCAACTCCCCCCATTATCCCTATTATAAGGCCATATATCTTCTCAAAAAGTCATTTGTGTTGGTGTGACAAATCATTATTATCCCTCCATGCCTAGAAGTTTAATTTAGGCTAAGGCCTAGGTTTCTTCTCTTAACTAGGTCGAGGGTCAATAGACCTATCACTAGTGATCAAAATCTTTAATGAAATCAATATACAAACATATATGTTAAGAATATTCTTAGGAATATATGTGTGTTGAACATATTTCTTGGTCCTAGATTCCTAAAATATTCATTTAGGACCCAAAGAAGAGGTTTCCTGCCTCAAACATCTCCGAGGATTTGAGACCCATGCCTTGTGCACAAAACCTAGTAATTATATTAATATCCATTATAAAATTTAATAATATCAATAAAAATATACCCTATCAAATAATGAAATCTCAATTCAAATCATTTTTATTAATATTTTATAATAGTAATAAATTAAAAATGGTTGTATTTAATTATTTGTCAAATTTAAGAATCATGGGTATTTATTTGCTTGAATAATATTGAAAATGAATAGTCAACTTGAGCTATTTAGAAAACAATTATTTGTGAACTTGTTGTGTTTATGGTGCAACACCTCATAAATGAATCATGTGAGCTTATTGGTTTAAATAGTGATTAAAACAAATAATTGAATTTGTTGTGATTTTGGTTTAAAACCTCATAAATTAACCATGGGCATTTATTTGAATGAAAAAAATTGAATTAAGTTATTACAAAATAATTATTTGTAATGTTGTCGTGTTTATGGTTCAAACCATCATAATTAAATCCTTTTTGTATATGCCTATGTGAAAAATATGAGCTTAGTACCACTATATGGTACTTGACAACATGCAATTTCTTTATGATTAGGATTTATTTAGGCTAAGTCCTATGATTGTTCGTTCAACAATGTTGAAGGCCATTGGACCTATTCCTAGTGATTAAAAACTTATAATATTGTGAATGCCCATACTTAGAGGCTAAGAATACTCTTAGGAATCTATGTGGGGACCTTTGTGGTGTCTTTTTAGGGCCTTAGTTAGAGGTTTTCTCCATTGATTGTATAGATGGATCTAAGAGCCATGTCTTGTGTTAAAAAACTATTAATAATACTAATTTCCATCAAAAAAATTTAAGAAGATAAAGATATCTGAAATGAATAATCAAATTTAAATTCAAATAATTTTATTACTATTTTATAATAGTTATAAATTAAAAATCTAGTTGTTTTTATTTATTTGTCAATTGTATTTGTATGTTTAAATAATATAAAAAATGAATAAATTAATTGAGCTATTTTCAAAATATTTTTTTTGAACTTGTTTTGCTTGTGTTGTAAACCTCATAAATGAATCACATGAATTTATTTGTTTAAATATTTTAGGTGAATTTATTTGCTTAAATATTCTAAATATAAATATTTGAACTTCTTGTAAGTATGTTGCAAAAACTCATAAATTAATCTTTGATCATTTATTTTAATTGATGAAAAAATAAATAAATATTGAATTGAGTTATTTTGAAAATAATTATTTGTGAATTTGTTTATGGTGCAAATCCACATAATTAAATCCTACTTGTACATGTCCATGTGGAAAATAATAGCTTAGCACAACTTTATGGTACTTGCCAACATGGCATTTCTCATAAAAGTAAAACTCAATTTCCAATAATATTAACAAATATAACACCATATTAACACCACAAAATATAAGTGGTGCTAATACCACCACTTTAACACCACAAAATATAAATGGTGCTAATAACACCACATTAACACCACATAAATGTAAGTGGTGCCAATATCACCACATTTACACCACAAAATATAAGTGGTGCTAACTTGTGGTGCTAAAAGATGGGTTTTCTTGTTGTGGCTCAACAGTACAACAACATAGGAATTCAACATGGAGCTGAGCAATACTATTGCTTCCACTGCCGCGGTTTTGTGGAAATAAGTAATAAGTAGGGGAAATTAGCAGTAGCATTGTTGCTCTTAACTCGTAGTGGCAATGAGAATCCTCACCCTTTATTCAGTGACAGTAAAGGCGGTGTAGGAGGATGCAGGATTGATGATCTAGCATGGCAGTGAAGACGGCATTGGCGGTGAAGACAGGAATGCAATGGAAGGTGGCAGCGCATCGATCGATGGTCTAGCATGGCGGTGAAGCCGTTGGCATGGCGGTGAAGGTGGTGCAGGAGAATGTGATAGTGGCAGAGGTTGACAAAGGCGGTCGGTGGTGACTCGCATAATGATGCTGCCATGAAGGCTGAGAAGGCATCATCTAATATTAAAAAACTTTAAAACCTTCTTCAATACCGAGATGCCCGCCGTCGGCTTGGCATTAACACTCTCAATCTCTCGACCAATCAGAAACATATAATTTGAATGAAAACTTTGGATAGTGGCATTGCATGAAAAATGATTTTGCATACTTTGGTTGAAATTGTGAAATGAGCAAAAAATTAATAAATACTCAAAGCGACTAATAAGAAGTCAACATCATATCGATTACAAGGATACACTCCCTATCGACAAGTATAATAAAAATGAAATCCTATTTCATTGAATACCATATTTTATGTTACAATTGCCCTTAGTGATAATGCAAAACCGTTGGCATTGAATGACATAAAAACATTGTATAGCTTAAATAAGTTTTAAAGTTGTTCTATGAACTGGCTTTCAAAATGATGAGTTCGTGAAACTCTAATAAATATCTATAAGGGGAAAGATTGATTTCTATTTCAAATTAAAGAAGAAAGATTTAATTATATTTCAAATTAAAAAAGAAAGATTAAATTCTCTTTTGAAATTTTAATATGTACGTGGGTTTGATAAAATATTAATAATGAGTGATTTAAGTGGGATGATTATATAATATGAGTAAATGTATTTCATGATAGGTATTGTCACTCAGTAACATAGTTTTTATTATTAAAATGATTTTTTCCTTTGATTTGATAATTTTTTTATTGTTTAAGATTTATGGATTGCACTATGTTTGAGTTTAGAAATTTCCAAATTTTCAAATAGACACATTTTAAAAGATAATTTTATTTTTAAATAATAAGGATTATCTTAGATTGATATTTATTGTGAATCACATCTTTTAATCTATATAAGATTAATTAAAAATAACTTTATGATATATATATTTTAAATGTATCTAATTTAATAATGAACATTTTTTGAAAAGTTTGCAAGTATAGATCAAGTGACAATAAAGTGAGGCGTTCTTTATGATATCATAGATTCAAACCTTGATTAGCCCATGCCCCATGCTTCTAGGCTATGTAGATGCACTTTACTAGAATCAACTTTCACTACAAAGGCTACTGAATCCCCTAGTACAAAACCATAAGATTTTCTAGTACAAAACCATAAGATTTTAGAGAAAGTGTCTTGATATGTTTAATAATATTTTTATATTTAAGTTTTTATTAAATATTTAGTATCTTGAGTAAAAGATATTTAGTATTTCCACCAAGAAATTTTAGAAAAAGTGCTTTGATATATTTAATAATATTTTTATATTCTATTTTTTATTAAATATTTAAATTTATGTTATTTATGTTGTATCAATTTGATTTTTCAATTTTATGATCATTGAAAAACGGTAATGCCTTATCTAATCAAAACTAATAAGAAATAGTCATACTTTCAATTTAATATTTTAAAATATATTTTTTTATAAAATATTTGTCAGGGTTATCTGTGGCCAATGATTAGTATTGTCATCTTGGCTAATAATAGGTAATGGCATGCCTTGGAAGAAGTTTTGGTATTTAAGTTTTGTTATTAAAGTGATAAGTAAAAATTTATTTACAAAACAATTAATTGGAATGAAAAATAAAGTTGAATATATTTTTAAAATGAATGAAATTAATATATAGAAAAAAAATTGATTAATTTTGTTAGATAAATATTAAATATCTTATACAAGATTAATTAATAAATTAATAATATCTTGAAAGTTTGGTAATTTAATTATAAATATAATTTAATTTTATAAACCAATAAATTAATAATATCCAAAGTTTAATAAGATAATTATAAATTTAATATAATTTTATAGTATATATTCATAATTATACAAGTGATTTAAAAAAAAACATGAATTACTTCATACTAAAGCTCATCCCTCTTTGGTTTTATGGGGTCTCTCGTTAGCTCGAAATGGAAGAATGTTTTATGGAACTTATATCCTCGCTTTCTAGGTAGTCTCTCAAGCGTTCACACTCTTCAAATTTTAGAAAGATGAACATTAACTTAAACTATTTATCCTCCATAGGGAACGTAGGAAGAGGGACCAACAACCTTGCAATGCAAATACTTCAAATAACGGGATAAGAGAATTCCAAGTCTTTGAAGATTCTCTTGGGTGGTAAATTAGATACAAGGTTCCCATAATAGTAACAATGTTTACTTAGTAATAATTACAACTCTTCTAAAAAAGATTGTCTTTGTATTTTTCAGATTCTATCTCATAATTTTTGAAAACTAAATGTGAAGGTCGATAGCCTCTCTAAGGAGAGTCTTTTTTTGAAAACTAAATGTGAAGGTCGATAGCCTCTCTAAGGAGAGTCTTCTCTCAGTGTGTGGTGAATTGTTTTTGCTAGACGATTGGGACACAACTCAAAAGATTCCATCAACTCTCTTGTCTCTAAAAGCATTTGATCTTCGATAAAAATAAAACTGAGCTTTTTCTTCATGATTTAAAAAATGATTTGTTTCCTTTATCTAGTATGGAGAATATAGAAAATCTCTTCCATAATTTTACTGCATAACTCTCGTCGTCCATTAGCAAGTTCTTTATTGAAGTCTCCGTTAAAAAGAGAGATAGTAGAACCAACCCTTGGTATGATCAAGAGTGTAAGAATGTGAGAAAATAAATTAAGTAAGATAATGCAGAATCCATAAAAATGGACAAGATAAATCACTACAAAACCCTAATTAAAAGAAAAAAATGCACTATCTTAGTAAACAAAAGGAAAATCTCTTAGGCTCCTAAGAAATTCTAAAAACAAATTCTAACTCGAAAAAAAAAAATATAAAACTTACATTTTTTTTCACCCATATGGAAAACTCACACAAATTAAACAATCCACCAACCATTAAATAAAAATATTATAAAATTAATTTAAACATGCTCTCAAGTATAATTAATTTTGATATCATTTTTTTTTTTTTTTTTTTCTCCATGTGGTTCACTAATCGGCTTAGCCGACAGCTATGTGCCTAACCCCATGAGAGTCTATGAGAATGGATCCCGTGACCTCGCATGGGCTATCATTTATTTTTAATTTATTTAATTATATATAATCAATTATTTTTCAACCAATATTAAATTTATGTATAAATCTTTTTGAGGAATTAATTTTGATATCATTTATCTAATTAATTTATTTTAATTATATATAATCAATTATTTTTCAACCAATGTATAAATCTTCTTGGAGGATGGGGTCACAATTTATGGCAAAGATCGGTGTAGGTTAGGAGATCAAAACACCCATAATTGATTCATAAGAAGAAATAGTTAGCATAGTCACTTAACTTGCTCGTGATCCATGCATAATTTATTGATTATTTTTTATATTTCTTCTTTTTTATAATTGCTTTTTTTTAGAATTTTGAACTATGACTATGAACATGATATTTATCCTACCTTCCTCTAATTTAAAAAAATCATAAATAAAAATCTACACAAAATTCTGATATAAACACCTATAGATATAATTAAGATAAATATATACTCAAACATATCGATACAACAGATACATATGATTAAAACTATCGTTATAGATGAATCACAAACCTATAGGATAAATATATAATTAATTCAGACATGTATGCTCTAACATTGTGCAAATGGTGGTGGTTTTTTAACTCTTGAAGACTGACACTCATTTGAATTTCAACAACTGAGCTCTCTCTGTGGCATGCAGTGAACATTGTTGCCACTGGCCGCGATTGTAATTATAAACTGCTATTGCAATCGCTGCAATAATTTCATTTCACACTCTGACTTCGACGCCCTTCTGGCGTAGCCACTCCATTTCCTCATCCCACTGCAGTTTGGGGCATCCACGGGCCGAAACCATCTTCAAAGACCTCAAATGCTCAACACCGGGCATCTCTTCTAACTCGGAGCAGGACCAAACGTCCAGTATTCGAAGCTTTGTCAGCTGCGACAACCCCTGTATTCGCTTCAGCTTCCCACATTCATGTGTCTTCAAGCTCTCCAAAGATACCAATGTTTCAAGAGTTGGCAGCTCCAGTTCTTTGCAGCGGTAAACGTATAACGTTTGGAGTTTTGAAAGAGTACAAAGCCCTCCTATTTTAATCAATCTAGGACAAGTCATTAACACTAGATTTGTTAGTGTTGTTGGCAATGCTCCAACCTCCACCAGACTATCAGATCTGTAGATTCTGAGATCCTGAAGGTTGGGAAAAACTGGGAAAGCGTCCAGTTTACTCAACGCTCCTTGCCCTTTTGAATGCATGTTAGTTCTCTTGACGGGCATTCTTTTAACTCTTGACGGGCATTCTTTTAGATCTAGCAGTTCAAGATTGTTCATTTCCACAATTTCAAATATTTTCAACTGTGTCAGCATTCCAATGGAATATGGCAAACATTCCCAGGTCAAACCGACGAACCTCAATTTCTCCAAACTCTTTAGAGAACTGAACGAACGTGGCAGCATCTCCAAGCAAGAACTTTCTAAACTAAAATATTTCAAATTACGTAGGTTTCCAATAGACCTTGGTAATTTTTTGAAGTCGTAACTCAAAAACAGTTGTCGCAAGAACAGTTGTTCTGTAAGCTGGGGAGGCAATACTTTAATATTTCCACAACCTGCAAGGTCTAACAGTTGAAGTGTGACGATCTTTCCCAGTGTTTCCTCCGAGATGCTCAACTTCACACAACCAGTTAGATACAAATATAGAAGTTGTATTAAATTCCCGAAAGAATTTGGGAGCATCTGCAATTCCTTGCAGTAACTTAAGTCAATATACTGGAGCTTGGTCAAATTCCCAAAGGAATTTGGGAGCAACTGCAATTCCTCGCAGAAACCCAAGTTAATATGCTGGAGCTTGGTCAACTTCCCAAAAGAATTTGGGAGCATCTGCATTTTCTCGCAGTAACTTAAGTTAATATGCTGGAGGTTGGTCAAGTTCCCAAAAGAATCTGGCAGAGACTTCATTAGTATACACCCTTGTAATTCGAAGTGTTTCAAGTACCGCAGCTGACAGAACGCATCTGTCAGAGTTTCCAGACTATGACAGACGTCACGCTGGAAGGTGATCTTCTCGAGGTGCTCCAGCTGCGCTATGGACTCTGGAATCTTTGGCAGACTACAACCATCGATATACAACTCCCTCAGCTGCAGAGGTGCCTGAAATGCTCCTTTCATGTCAACTATTGTGCATTGTTTTATACGATCGAAGATAGCAAAGCAATTCTTGCAAGAAAGGAGAATAAAACAACATTTTGGGAATAATTTGCATGACTACCTACCTCAGATTCATGCCACAATCTTTCCAGCTCCCATGTACTTCTCATCTGGCCTTTTATATATAGGACTCTTAAATTCTTCACTAAAATCTTTGAAGCTAAGGAGGAGTACGTACAGTTATGACAACGAATCAATATTAGATGCTCTGACTGATCAATGCTGAATACGGTTTCCACACAAGAACCTTCATCGGACGCCGACTTCAACTCCGCTACCAGACGATTACGCTCCTCAACGTTTTTGATTCCGCACACCTAAATTGTTATTTAGAAACTGTTAGAAACAATATTGAGAACCTTGCAAAGTTTAAGAATTCAAAATTTGACAGACCGCAATACTAATTTGAAAGTCGGTCTAAAACTTCAAATACGTACAGCTGATTTGTCCAAAACGTTGTCCGATACACGCCAAATACGACGCGAAGATTCTTTGTGCGCCAGATATCTCCCCAGGTCTCTAAGTTGGTCGTGCATTCTTATAAGAGATACATCGATATCCTTGATGTCCTCCACCTCCACGAGATTCTTCTGGTGTAGATTTTGAAAACCCAGAGATCCTTCCCACCCAGATCCGTCCCATATCCTGATGGCCGTATCTTTGTCTTCTCCTATGAGGAAACAGGCAATGTCTAAGAACATCTGCTTCTCCTCTTCATCCAGACTGTCGTAGCTGATTCTCAGTGTATTCTGTATATCCTTGGGAGGTATTTTTGAGATTTTGCGCAATTGAGCTTTCCAATGCTCAAGATTATCTTCGCCATAAAGAAGCGCCCCGATGACTTTAATAGATAATGGCAATCCATCGCAGGCATCCACAAACTCTTCAAGCGCTTGGTCAAATCCTGCAACGGGATGAGGCTGGTTGAAGGCGTGCCAGCAGAAGAGCTCAGTGGAGTGTTGTGGATTGAGACCTTTTAGCTTGTAAATAAATAAATCTTCAATTCCCCATCTTATAAGCACGCCCTTATCGCGAGAGGTAACTATAATTAAGCTACTGGAACCAAGGGCATCTTTAGCTGGTGAAAGCAATGCATCCAGCTGATCTATATGATCCACATCATCAAAAATGATAAGAACTTGAGAATCTATGAGATGCTTTTTAAGATAAGACATACCTTCATCAGTGCTGTTTATTTTTACATCCCGCTGAGTCAATTCCTTAATAAGTGTACTCTGCAAGGAATTTAGGGATCCTTTACAGTAGTTTTCTCGGACATCAGATAAAAAGCAGGAACGACGGTAATTTGTTTGCTGGCGGTTGAAGAATTCTTTTGCCAGGGTCGTTTTTCCAATCCCGCCAAGTCCCACTATACCTACAACCCTAGCCTTACCACTTTCCTGCTCTGTCTGCAATAACACTACTCTTTCGAAATCTTTGACTTTGCCATCCAATCCAGTCGGATATTTGGAGACATGCAAGGGTGGTTTTGGAACTATTTCCAGAACTCGTTCGACGACATCGGCCAGCAGCTTTCCGTTGTCACTGAATAATATTGATCAGAATAATTAATTTAGTAAGAAAAGCGTAGATAAAGTATCATATACTTATGAATCAGACAAATGAAAAAATAACAACAACGAACAGGTAGAGTCAGAGGTCTCACCCATTATACGGTGCCTCATCTAGTTCGAAACCGCTGATTTCTGCAACATCATGAAGAGCCTCCTTCCATTTTCGAATAGTGCTGGAATCGTATCGTGGTTGCAGAGAATCGATTGTTCTCTTATTTTGAAGCGAGCGCAGGGCTTGAGCATAAATTCCTTTTTCACCCTCCGTCCACCGAAGTTCTGAAGGCTTGACACCGAAGAAAACAGGAAGAATGGTGGACTTCTTCTCCCCATGCGTCGACTCCAGCATGAGCACCAATTCATCTAGACACCATTTTGAGTGGGCATAGTTGATAGAGAAAATAGCTATGTGGACTGAGGCCGATTTAATAGCGCCCTCTATCTGAGAAATTAACTTATCTCCCTTCTTCATTTCTTCCACGTCCAGGAAGACTTGCAATCTGTGTTTCTTGAGGCGATTATAAAGATCGGTGGCAAAGGTTTTCTTAACATCGGGGCCTCTGTGATTTAGAAACACATCGAACTTGTAGCAGTTGTTTCCATCAGCAGTGGACGTGGAGGTCGAAGCCGAGGCCGAGTTAAAGGAAGATGCCATGGTATGCAATTCCCTGTGTTTATTATAATTATGAGAAATGTTTATTATAATTATGCGAAAAATGAAATGTAAAAGTAACTTGTAACTAGTAGTTTATGATGGATAATAGGTAGTGATAGATAGTTCAGGTAGTGATTTCATGTATAGATAGTTCATTATGAGTGTTGGAATTTGGTTTTCACTCTATCGTCTAAGAAGTTTTTTTTTTTTACGTTTTACCTAATTGGAATTTGGTTTTTATCTAGTTCGAATTTGGTTTTCACTCTACTGTTTCAGTATTTTTTTTTACGTTTTACATCCGTCTTGAACAGTTTTGTTTAAATTTTTACTTTTTAACAATGAAGTCTTGCTCAAAATTTTACCCTTTAATAATTAAATTTTATTAATTTTTTTTTCAAAATAACATTTATTATTTTGATAATTTTACATTAAAATTAAAATGATCATTATTAATATCTATTATGATTTATTAACTTGATTTCTTTGACATTTGAGGTATTTAATAATAATTTTTTTACCATATTTGGCAATCAAAACTTTTGGAAAACAAACAAGTACTACTTCGAAATTGGAAATATCATCGAGTTAAATGAGTTTTTCTTTTTCTATGAAAAAATCAATGCAACACGTAATGAAAAAGAATAGAAATCATACTATTTTAATATATTTTTCTATTTATTAAGTGAAAGTATGGTTGGAAATTCTAATTTGGAAAATATAGTTTTATATAAGATCAAAGACATTAATAATACGAGTAAAATAATGAAGTTTTATAAATTTTGTTTTCTTTAAGAATAGTAAATATAATGACGTTTTAGAAATTTTATTATCTTTCAAAAATACTTTTAAATGATAAATTTATTTTTGACAAAAGATGGTTAACAAAAATTTTAACCCTATTTGATGGTCAAAATGGCTCAAGTCATTTTGCCCATCAAATTCCATCATTGTAGATGATTACATGAACAACAAATAACATATAACTTATTATGACATATAGATATTCACCAACCACAAATTAAATAGATATACTAGTATAAAGATAATAATAAGAAAAAATCAGAAATGAATATATACAAAATTACCTCTCTTCTCTCTTCTCCTCGTTATTGAGCTCAATGGCTACCAGCAACTGCTTCGTAGTTATCACCAAGCCTTTGGCACGCCGTGTCTAGTCTATCTCTCGATACTTGAGAATCGGGGTAAACAAAACTGCAATGCAATGATATTGGATTCATTTACAGTTGCTTATTTATAGAGCATAATATAATGCCCTGGTCTATTCTGCTTTAATTTTAGATAAATTGAATTAAAATGGAAGCCAGAGGTGAGGCAATTTCTTCGTGGGTATCTGGGTATTTTTAATTGGTCTAGCAACTGACCACGTTTTCTGACACGCCCCCCACATCACGGCGGTGAGTCTCTTTCATCTTCCATTTACTTTCGGATGAGTTTAAAAACAGAGGAATGCACGCAAAGGAATATTAGATTTGCTTTAAAGTTATTCGATGACATAAATAACTTTCAAAAGGATGCACTTAAAATCATAATTAATATTTAATAGTAAGTGGAAGGGCTATAGCAAATTAAATAAGTACTTTTGTTTATATAAATAAAGTTAGTGGAATAAGTGGCATGGTAATGCAATTATTATAAAAAATTTGGGTAAGTGCATTTTATAGAAAATATGAGTAAGTGTAAATTAGTTTTTTATGGAAAACTATGGGGTTCAGTAAGTAGGTAATATTATAATATCTGAATTCAAGATTTAGTATTCTAAAATATAGAAGTAATATATTGCCTAGTATAAAAGGGTTAACCTTTATTTTTAATATATTAAAAATATGTAGATATCAAGAGGGGTTATAGTTATGTAAGGAGAGGGTTGAATAAGGTATTGGGTGTTCGAACAAGTACTCTATGTCTAAGTTTGTGTAAGTTTGATTGTGTGTGAAGTTAGATTAGTGGTACTCTATGTCTAAGTTTGTGTAAGTTTGATTGTGTGTGAAGTTAGATTAGTGGTACTTTATGTCTAAGTTTGTGTAAGTTTGATTGTGTATGAAGTTAGATTAGTGTTTGAATAAGTATGATATGTGTTAACGTGGTGTGAATCCAATTGTGTTTGGAGTTAGAGTGGTGTTTGAATAGATATGATTTGTGATTGAATATGATGTGAAGTAGATTGGAATGAATGTGAATGAAGTTGACTTGTGTTTAGGGGGTTGTTCACCATCTTGAAATATTTTCTCTCACTAAGATTTCATATTTGACCTTGCAAGGTTTTTAGGGTTATAAGAGTTGTGTCATGTCACGATAATGAGGGTAAAAATAAAAATGGGTATTAAAAAGGTCATGAAAAAAGTGGAAAACCTAGGATATCTAATGAAAATATGGGTTTTTAAAATTGTACAGGTATATTGGGAAGGAGTGTCAACAAAAAGATTTTTGGAGGAAATGCTTAATATGTAGTGAAATTAAGGATACTCTAATGAAATGGAAGCCAAATAGTTTTAATGACACCGAATTTCTATTGATTGGTTTAGTCACTCACCACATGATATGTGAGAGGCTATTCATTTAGTTTCTTTTTTCTTTTTCCTCGAAAAAAAAGCGTAATTTCATTTCATCCTTAAGAGTACGAAATTACATTGAGTGTCATCACTCAGATTGAGTGTTTGAAGTAGCTTTGAAAATCAGTAATGCCTATGTCTGAAAAAAGAGAGATGTTCTTACCACATGAGCATTAACATCTATTACATCATGTTTGATAATAACCGGTAAAAGGACGATATAAATATCAGAGGTTTTTTACAACCTATGTGGATCGTTTAGTTTCAAAAAGAAGCTAGTAAATATATACAGACAGTTATGATGAGTTATGTACATAGTAAGTACAGCGATCTTTCAGAAAAAACATAGAGGGCAAAAACATAGTTCAGTCTATGAAAGGCCTGTGGTATAAATCCCTGCTGACCCCATCCAAGTATTTAGTAACTTTCCATAAGCCGGGAGCTAGTAGCAGTCCTTCCTTCGAGGCTTTGTCCGCCTCTGAGTTGTTTTCCCGATATACATGCCTGCAATTAAAAGTATCAAAGGTGTAAGAGACATTCTGAATTTGTTCCAAAACCCCAGCAATTTTCTGATTGTTGCACTGGTACAATCCATTGACCCAGTTAATCACATTCAATGAGTCCCCATAAACAGTAACAGTTCTGACAGCGTGTTCCATAGCAAAAGAGAGTAAGAGCTTAAGGCTGAGAATCTCAGCCCAATTGTTGGTTCCTCTCCCAATTCCAAACGACATCACAAAATAATGTGAAGGGGACAAAAATATGAGCGCCCCTCCCCCACAAAGATAGTTCTGACAAGCCCCGTCGAAGAAACCCCATGGCTGAGTTGGATCGTGGTCCAAGGGTTGTATGTTCCTATTTGAGATGGTCTGTTTGCAACGATGGAGAGCTAAGTGGATGCCGCAGTTGTTGATGGCTACTAAAGCTGGTAAACCCACTTTATCCGAGAACATGCAATTGTTCCGGGATAACCAGACCCCCCAGATAACAATAGAGGGAAGGCCTTTGTAAGAAGCAAACACAAAGTTAACAGTCCAACTTCGCCAGGCCTCTACAAGGGAGTGCCCTTCCCACCGAAAATTTACTTTAAGGATCCGAGACACAACCATCCAAACCTCCTTAATGAAGCTACAGTGGAGAAATATATGTAATACATTTTCCTCATGATGTGAGCACAGATAGCACCTGCTGGGACCCTGTAGGTTTCTTTTTTGCAGGAAGTCCCAAGTAGGAATTCTGTTAGCCAAGATACACCACAAGAAAATGCGAGCTTTGAGAGGGCTCTGCAATCTCCAAATAGTTTTCCACCACCACACCAGTTCCTTGTCCCAAAAGTATGCGCTGATCCACTGATAGCCATATTTTGTAGTATAAGTACCCGAGGGATCCCCATCCCAAATCATGGTGTCATCTTCGTCTTTGAGAAAGATCTGATCCCTGCTAAGAGCTCGCAAATAAGTTCTGAGTTCATTCTCCATGTCCAAGTCTAATCCAAAGGTTTCAGCTCGCCTCCAGACAGGCCTTCCCATCCAGAAGTTTTCCTCATCCGCCAAATGATGGAGAACAGTAATATGACGCTGTCGCAGCTCCATGATCAGTCCCTCTGACAGGAGATGCTGTGCTTCGTAGCCTACCCAAGGATCTCGGCCAACCCTCAACCTACGCCCATTGCCAACATCCCAAATAAGGTTCTGTTCGATAACATGGAAGGAGGAGATAAGAGCTTTCCAAATGACAGACCCCCCTTTATGTGTCTTAAGCGGGGACCTAATCCATTCCTCCACAGAATCCGGTTCAATATATTTGAGAATCATAATTCGAGCCCAGAATCCTCCAGATGTGATTAACCTCCATCCACATTTGGCAGCCAAAGCCTGAGATAAAAAGAATATGTTTTTGAGTCCCCAACCTCCCAGAGCTTTGGGGGTAGCAATTCGTTCCCATTTCACCCAAGGCGTCACATGTGCATCCTCCTTTCCATTCCACAAGAAACGAAAACAAATTTTCCTAGCAGCTTCCAGAATCCCCTTTGGTATCCAAGCAAGGGACATCCAATATACTGGAATGGCTTCCAGAACCGACTTCACCAATATCAGTCTGCCAGCACGGGAGAGCCACCTGAAGCTCCAACATTTGAGTCTTTTTTCCAGCTTTTCCAAGAGCCAAACCCAATCATGTTTCAGATAATTATTAGGATTTAGGTGAAAACCCAGGTAACGTAACCCCTCTGAAAGGTTAAGGAGATGGAAGGGGAACAAATCAGTGAAGGAGTGAAGCTCCTCCTCTTCCAGAAGAGAGACCGTAAGAGTAGATTTGTCATTGTTGATCTCCATTCCGGTTGCAGTGGAGAAGAGATCCAGGATTTCCTTATATTTAACTACCTCCCCTCTAGAGCCAGAGCAGAAGATTAGAATGTCATCCACAAAGAGCAGATGTGTGAGCGAGGTGCCCGGTGCCACCAGGATTCCTTCAATATCTCCCATGCGCTTAGCTTCCTTAATAGCCCTGCTCAAGCTTTCAGCCACCAATAAAAATAACAGAGGGGATAAAGGGCATCCCTGGCGTAATCCTCGGCCAGAGTGGAAGAAGGGGGTCGCTGCACCATTCATAAGTATCGAGAAAGAAACAATGGAAATACAGCTCATGATCCAGCGAATGAAACCAATCTCGAAACCCAAATGTGTAAGCATAAGACGGATATAAAGCCAACTGACCTTGTCAAATGCCTTAGAAAGATCAATTTTAAGAATTACACCTTTTTGCTTACTGGATTTGATACTGTGTAGACCTTCCTGCGCAAGGCCAATGGCTTCATGAATCTGACATCCTTCAAGAAACCCGAACTGCTCCTCTGAGATATGAGTGGATAATATGGGTTTGAGTCGACGAGCGATCACCTTAGTGACAATCTTATACACACAGTTGCAAAGAGAGATGGGACGAAAATCATTGAGCTTGGAGGGGGTGTCCACTTTGGGAATAAGAGCAATGAAAGTAGAGTTTATGCTGGCGGGGATTTTGCCTTCCCTCTTGGAATCCTCAACAAGCTGTAATAGGTCTTCACCAATAGTATCAAGAAGAGCTATAAAGAACTCAATCGTCCATCCATCCGGCCCCGGACTTTTGTCCTTCTGAAAGCTGCGTAGCACATCCTTCAGTTCATCCATAGTAATGCTATCCATTAGCATCCTGTTATCCGCCTCTTCAACAAAGCGAGGGAAGAGTTGAGCAACTCTGATAACCTCTTCAATATTCACCCTGTTGTTGGCTTTGAAAAGATCCTGAAAGTGATTTACCCCAATCCCAGCCAAACCCTCAAAGGTGGCCTGGGAATTACCATCCGTGTCTTCAAGGCTCCAGATAGTGTTGACAGATCTTCTACCTTTAGCATAAGCATGGAAAATTTTTGAGTTTTCATCTCCACTCTCCAGCCAAATGGCCCTGCTTTTAAGCCTCCAAGCCTCTTCGTTGTGTAGAAGAATCCTGTTCCTCTTGTCCATCAGCGATACAAGATGTTCCTTAGTAGCCTGTGTGATAAACCCACCTCTAGATCCCCCCGAAATGTTGGAAATAGCCTCTTCAATGTCCTTAAGCTCCTTGTCCTCCCGACTTCTCTTGGCTGCAGCCCAAGTTTTGATAGGTTCCTTGAGTAATTTGATGTTCTCCGCAAAATGAAAGGCTGCAGTAAGATTGGAACCCGGGTGAAAAGGTAGCCAGTGCTGTTGGATCAATTCAAAGAAGGTTGGGTCCTCCAGCCAAACCTTGTTGAATTTTATGGGAGCGGGAGGTTTGTTAGGCCCTGCCTTCAGTTCAAGAAAAATCGGATCGTGATCTGAGCATCCCCCCGACCCAATCCATTGCCTAACATAAAAAAGAGTCTCCACAATATGTTCAGATATAAGAAAACGGTCCAACCTTTTAGCCACTCTTTCCAATCCAGCTCTCATGTTCCGCCAGGATGGCTTCAGGGATACCGGCTCCACATCAATCCAAATTCCATCTGAGAGCTTCTGAATAAAAAATTTTGTAAGAGGGTCCACTTGAGCATGTGGTCCCAAAATCTCAGCATGCCCAAGAGAAAAATTAAGATCCCCTCCCAGAATTGTAGAGTTACCTTTGAGCGGATCTTTATCCAATAGAGCATTCCAAAACGGTTCACGGTCATAGTAAGGACCATATATGTTAACAATAGTAAAGTGTTCATCAAAATCCAAAGACTTACAGGTCATGCCTAACACAGAGTGCATTCCCCAAATGGTGGAAACACACACCTTAGCTTCATTCCAGCCAATCGCCAAGCCTCCTGAGTGTCCCCTGGCATCCAAGCCCTCAAAACCCCAACCAGGGAACCAAACCTTAAGTCTATTGACAGCATCAACCCCACTGCACATAGTTTCTTGCAGTAGCAAAATATCAGGATGTTCCAGTTGCAGCATCCTTCGCAGTACTGGTCTTTTGGAGGGACCAGCAAGACCTCGGCAGTTGAGGGACATAATCTTCATCGGAACCCATCCTTGTGGGCATTCACCGCTCTAAGTGCCCTTTCAATAGACAATTGTTTACCTTTCTTAAGGTTCGAACAGGCTCTGGTCTTAGCATGGGAGAGGAAAGATTTCCTTCCTCTGGGATTGCAAGGTTTTGGTTTCACTTTCCCCAGCCCCCCCACGGGAAGTCTGGTCAAGGATCTCAGGAAGTAACCCGACTTCGAGGAGCCAATGGGAGAGGCGGGTTCGGGAGAGGAAGTCTTCGAATCAGGGATGAGTTCATGGCTAGTAACCGGAGAGCAATCAAGTAGTGGAGGATCCACAACAAGGTGTGAATCCATAGGGTTAAGAGGGGTCGAGAAAGAAGACAACATCTGAGGGGAAATGTGCAAATTCTTAAAGCCATCCACCCAATCCTGACCAGGAAAAGTAAAGTTTTTAAAAATAAGACAGAAGGAAGGGTTCAAAAAAGTAACAGAAGTAGCACCTGCAGCCAAGTCTGGTGACCGAAGAAACGATAGTAGAGGACCCTCCTGTGCCGGATCCCGAGGCTGTGTGGGGTGCGGCTCATCAGCAACAACAGTGATACCTGCATCAGGGACCGAGCCATCCTCAGCCTCATTTTCAGCAACCTCCTCTCCGCTCGAGGGGACTACACCATCCGGCCGACTCACTAGTGGCGTCTCCAAATTTGAAGGTTTGTGACCCTGCAGACCCTCGGAATCCTCTGCCGATTCCAACCCATCCTCCTTGGCCACCACCCTGCGTTTCAAAGTATTACCAAACTGCATACGAACAGGAACAGAGCATTTGACAGCCGGATGCCCGTATTCATGACATCGCCTACACCTGAAAGGCACATTTTCATAGTCCAGTGTCTGAACAAAGGTATAGGGTCCCCATTTCAGATCCATAGTCTCGAATAGCCCATCTCTGACGTTGATGCTCACCAGAATGCACGCAACCTTCTGCATCGCCGTTGCCACAAAGGAAAAGTCAGCATCCAGGTAAGATCCCAAAATGTTTCCAATCCTTCTGAAGTGTTCCTCTATCCAGTAGTGAAGAGGGAGTCCCGGTAGCCGAACCCATAGCGGAATAAAATCCATTCTTTCACGGCTAGCATCAAATAGGGGGTTCCATGGCTTTAGCAGGAGTGGGACTTTAAGGATTGACCAGTTTAGGCTTAATGCCCATTGTGCATGTGCATCCGATGAAAAATGGAAGGCAAACCACCCACCCGAGAGCCCAACGACACGAGGAACGTACCCGCAGTGTCCCAGCCATGCCCCAGAGGCCCATGAGATCACTGTCCTGTGACTAACAGGCTTACCATAGACCCTTCCAACCAGCATTGATTTAACCATCCCGACAATCTGATGCATGCCAATGTCTTCCCCCAGCGCGTAGTTAGGTGCCTTACCCGAGTTCTTAATCCATTTCCTCCGGCTCTTCACGCGGGGATCCTTAGTAGTGAAACCTGCGGTTCCCGCTTCTCGTCCACAAACCCGCTGATTAGAGTCCCCAGATGGACTTGAAAACCCTCTCTGTTCAGCAAAGTCCAGGTTGGCTGCGACAAACCCACTGGGATGTAACGGAGAGCCTTCCCTACGCTCCTCAATACCCTCCGCCTCGGCTCTGAGATCCTGCACTGATGATGGAGGGTTGTCACTATCTGTGGAGATGATGAAATCCGACAGTTCGCCGATGCCTACACTCAACGGCTCCGGTGATGGTGAGGTGCAGAAGCCCCTAACACCCCAAATGTTCACAGCATGTGTCTCCGGTGAAAGACGGGCAGCAGACCCTTCCCAGAACGGCGAGCTGGTTTGAAATGGTTGTGAGACGGTCGCCGGGAGGGGTTGAGGTCCATCAGGAGGCCGCTTACCAGCAAAACCACTGAACCCTAAACCGCCTGTCTCCTCCTGATACCGGAAATCCCCAGGTGGCGAGCACCAGATATCCTGATGCCGCAAGTTGTCACTACCATAGTCGACTTCGTCCATTGAAACCCGAAACGGAACCCTAAACGGAACAGATGTCGTCTCAAGGGTAGAGAAACAGTAAAGAGTAAACAGCCTGGTAAAAGAAGAAACCAAACCTTTTTACCAGGGTAGAAAGCCATCTGGGATAGCGTGCAGGGGATCGTACAGGCTGACGACCTGCGGTCGTCTGCAGGTTGCCTCCCAACGCCCGTCGCTCTCCATGGCCCTCCTCGCATGCAATCATGCTCAAATTCAATTGAGGCTTCCTCTTCTCATTCATTTAGTTTCTTTTACCTGAAGAGACGATTCCTATTTCCTTAAAAAAAAAAATCATATTTCATTGAATACTTTTACCACCGACGATATATTATGTTACAATTGACCTAAGTGGTAATGCAAAACTTAGCATTGAATGACATAAAAACATTGAAGAGCATAAATAAGGATTAAAGTTGTTCCATGAATGACTTTCAAACTGATGAGTTCATGAAACTATAGAAAATATTTATAAGTGGCAAGATTGGATTCTATTTCAAATTAAAGAAGAAAGATTAAATTATATTTCAAATAAAAAAGAAAGGTTAAATTCTCTTTTAAAATTTTAATATGTAAGTGGGTTTGAAAAAATATTAATAATGAGTTAAGTAAGTGAGATGATTATACAATATGAATAAGTGTATTTCATGATAGTTTTCCTGTTAAAGAAATAAGTCAAGTACTAACATGGTAACATGGGTTTGTGTTTTATTAAAATGATTTTTTTCCTTTGATTTGATAAAGTTTTTATTGTTTAAGATTTATGGATTGCATTATGTTTGAGTTTAGAAATTTTCAACTTTTCAAGTGAAGTAACATGGGTTTGTGTTTTATTAAAATGATTTTTTTCCTTTGATTTGATAAAGTTTTAGTTTTTATAGTTTAAGATTTATGGATTACACTATGTTTGAGTTTAGAAATTTTCAACTTTTCAAGTGAACACATTTTAAAAGATAATTTTATTTTTAATAATAAGAATTATTGTAGATTGGCATTTATTGTGAATCACATCTTTTAATCTATATAAGATTAATATTTTATATAAAAAAATATTTATGATATAAAAATAACTTTATGATATATATATTTTAAAAGTACCTAATTTAATAATGAATATTTTTTAAAAAGTTTGCAAGTATAGATAAAGTGACAATAAAGTAAAGCACTCACTCCTTATGATATCATAAGTTCAAACCATGATTATCCCATGACTCATGCTTTTAGGGTGTGTGGAAACACCTCACTAGAATCAACCCTCACTACAAATGCTACCCTAATAACTAAATCCCCTACTACAAAACCATGAGATTTTAGAAAGTGTCTTGATAGTTTAATAATATTTTTATATTTAAGTTTTTATTAAATATTTAGTGTCTTGACTAAAAGATATTTAATATTTCCAGAGAAAGTGCTTCGATATATTTAATAATATTTTTATATTCTATTTTTTTATTAAATATTTAAATTTATGTCATGCAAGATATTAAAAAACGATAATGCCTTATCTAATCAAAACTAATGAGAAATAGTCATACTGTTAATTTAATATTTTAAAATATATATTTTTTTATAAAATAATTTTCATGCTAATTCCTAGCCAATGATTAGCATTGTCATGCTAATCATGGGTAATCGCATGCATTGGTTGGAAGAAGGTTTGGTATTTAAGTTTTGTTATTAAAATGATAAGTAAAAATTTATTTACAAAACAATTAACTTAAATGAAGAGTAAAATTGTTTAATATATTTTTAAAATAAATAAAATTAGTGTATAGAAAAGGAGTGGATTAATTTTGTTTCATAAATATTAAGTATTTTATAAGAAATTAATCAATAAATTAATAGTATTTTGAAAGTTTGATAAGTTAATTATAAATATAATTTAATTTTATAAACCAATAAATTAATAATATCTTGAAAATTTGGTAGATTAATTATAAATATAATTTAATTTTATAGTATATATTCATAATTATATAAGTGATTTATAAAAAACATAAATTAATTCATACTAAAGCTCCTTCCTTTTTGGTTTTATGGGGTCTCTCGTTAGCTCTAAATAGAAGGATGTTTTATGGAACTTATATCTTCACTTTCCATGTAGTCTCTCAAGTGTTCACACTCATCAATTTTTACAAAGATGAATATTGCCCTAAACTTTGCAATGCCACAACTCAAAAGACCGGGTCAAATCTCTTGTCCACTTTTATTATATTTTTCTCACATGTATATGTCTAATAATATGTACAAGTGATATAGATAAGGGAACCATAAATTCAATATAAATTCAATAAATAAATAAAGGGAGTGGAATAAGTGGGATATATATACAAAAGAGTTATTTTTAAATTCTTATTGATATAATGATAATCGGATTATAATGTTATTAATTAATATAGGCTTAATTTTTAGAATAGAGATATATATATTATAAAATTAATTAAATAAAATATATAGATTTTTAGGCAGATTTTATTTAAGTTAAATTTCACTAACCATACTAAGGGTGGGTGTGGCACATGGTTGCAAGACATAAACATATTAACAAACAAACAAAAGACATATCTTATTTAATAATGGATATGGTTAAAATATTGCCCAACATTTTATGGTTGGAAATTTAAGAATTAGCAAGATTCACCAAAGTTTCAACACTTTAAGAAAATTATGGATCCTTAAAATTATCCATGCTAAATATTGATATTACAAAAGATTTTTCATGTAAATTAAAATTACAATTTATTTGAAATCCTTAACCACCAATATTGTTAAATAAAATAATAAATATAACCACAAAATAAAAATTATTTGACACCATTTTTTCAAAGATTAAAATTATAATTTATTTAAAACCATTTACCTTAACCATTAATTATTTAAAATCAATCAATAGAAATCAATAAAATATTATAAAAAAATATTTAAAATTCCTTTCCCATTACCCCTCTTGCGGTGACGGATTTTAAACCGGCCACTACAAATGGGTGACTATAGGAAAATTACCTTCTTTTAGATAATTTAAAACTTGTCCGTTTTTTAAATTTAAAATTTAATGTGTTTTTGTAATCCATTTTTTAATTTTTAGATCTTTTTAAACGTAAATTTTTTTATTTATATTTTAGTTTTTCTAATGCATTAGGTTGTTTGTTTTCCAAGGAATCAATATGTTTTATGCTCTAAGCCTAAATTGTGCGTGAGCTGAATCTTCTATGGAAAAATAAATATGTGCTAAAATATTTAAGGTGTGTTATATACGTAATTATACAAATAATTATACGAAAATTGTCTTGGCAAAACTTCCCATGTTACATCATTTCACTCTGCTCCTCGTTCAAATGCGGAATCTACGTAAGAAACAACATTTCTAAACTGTATTGGATGACTTATTGTTTTTCTATGATCTCTTCAAATCAAATGTATTGCCTCCTTGACGCATTAGGTTGTTTGTTTTGCAAGGAATCAACATGTGTTGCTAGTCTCTTGATAATGTCCTCCTTCACATCGACCACCATGAGGCTTATGGGATGAAAGCCTTCGATATCGTTGGGTGGGTTTTTTTCCCTCTTTGCAGTAGCCTTTAATGGCGTTTTTGTCAATGTTACCATGCTCATCATCAGTTACATATTTCTCGTCATTGTCATCAAGTTTAGAAAATAGGTCAGTGCATTAGGGTTATGAATTTTTTTTTATGGCGGGCTCATCTGAATCTAATTCTAAACCATATTTGTAGTTTGTTCTAGTGTATCTATTAGAGATGGCACCTTTGAGGTTGCAAGAATCTCAAAACATATGCTCCACATGCTCATCAAAACTAGGATCTTAGTGGTGAGCCTCATAAACTACGACATTGGGAAAATCCATGATTGGGGATGGTACATCTTGCTAACTTTGGAAGCTACAACTTATGTGATTATAATAAATTTGATAAGATTGTTAGGGTTGCTTAACATGCCCAGCAGCTTGATCGAGGGAGGGCACCAAGATAAGAGGAGAGCCATGTTGGAGAAGATAGTGGGATGCTCAAGGTTCAAGAGTTCGACTACCTGGAGTGAGGCATATCTATTCTTCAAATTCATTTATATGTTATTTATTGGTATACATGACTCTATACTAGATACTTTATCAAAAAAATTAGTTTTGTATTTTCTTATATGTTTTGAACATTTTATGTTTGTATTCAGGTTAAAATCTATTTGGTTCAATTGTTCTTAAGCTCATGTTCATTGCATTATATTTGAATGATTCCTAGGTTACTAGTTGTTGCCAAAAAAATAATTTTAATGTCATGTGAAGGTTGGTTCCTCAATTTGGACTTTCACTGGTTGCTTAAGCTTATTAATTTTTTCTTACAACTCTCGCCTCTATTAATTGGAATGAATCAAAATATACAAACACAAGGTATATAAAAACAAATTATAGTTACTTCAATAAGTGTTAGAGAAAAAAAATATCCATTACACCATTCTTCTTCCTAGTAACCTAGACCTTAACTTCATGACTCTAGAGGGCCAAACCACACTCATTTTGACCACTTGAGTCACCTTAGATATTATTCTAAACTTTAAGGGTCCCAAACCACCTTATATTCCATTTACAATGTCTATTTTTAGATGACCTAGACACATTCCTATATTTGGGGGCTTTTTCTAAATTTGGGGAACTTTTCCCTAATTTTAGGAAATCATGTGTTCCAGTTCAGTTGGTAACTAAAAGAGATCCCCTAATTTAGATCATAAATGACCTTACATATCTATATTTAGCCATTAGTACCTTTGTTGATTCTCATTAGGGTTTTACATCCTCATTCAGTCAGTCAACTAAGCATCCTTCAGTCAAAACTAGTGGTTGTGAAGTCATGAGTCAATTTAACTCAGATAAGGAGAGTAAGCATGGCTATCTAAGGGTTCTTGGATCTAGTTGAGCATGACTATCCTCCAAGGAGTACATGAGCAATTCGAATTTCCCCCAACCCTAATTCAAATTTCCTTGCTATAAATATGGTTTACCATCATTCATTCAAGTTACATGAATTATATCATTCTTATCATGTTATTTATTCTATGTTTTTTGTGTAATGATCTATGATATCTAATTTATTACATGATTAGTTGAATGCGGATTTGATTTTCATTGTATATCTCTTTAGTTTATGTGCCTATATCTATATTTTCAAATCTCATATGGTATTAGACCAGCACGGGCACTAAACTAGTTAGTGTTCTAGTGATTTTTTTATCAGGGATCTAGCTTTTGCAAATTAGGAAGCACTTTTGCAGGCATCAAAGAGTGCATTAGCATCCATGGATCTAAATTCCAATAAAATCCTAACCCCCTTCAACTAATTTGAATGGATCTCAAGAGTTGAGATTCTCTTGACGATGAAGGGGTTGTATCAAGTCACCATGTGAATTGAGATGGAACCAATCCCTCTTATTGAAAAGTCCAAGTATCTAAACCAAATGGATGAAGAACATGGGATTCTTTGTTACTATGTTTCTCCAAACTTACTCTACCATGTTTAAACCAAGAAGATTCCTAATGATGTATGGACCAACAATAAGTCCTCAACCAACAATTTTGGATGTGAACTTTGTAGTGGTATGATAGTCACCACAAACCAATAGATTTTTTAATATTTGTATGGATGTCTCTAGGGGTGTACTTATCATCCCAAAAGTGCTTTCCAGCTTCTCGTTGTGGCAGGAAATAGTTTTTTCCTTATGATCTCCGTCCACATCATGTAACATGAAATTTGCATTAAGCGCATACCCTACCAATTTGATCTACCTTGTCAATTCCTCTAATTTTGAATTGATTTTATTTGTTTGTGGATGTGATTTATCTCTCCCAAAAAAATTATTAACCTTGTTCTCAACAACAATTCAGCTCAGTCCCAATTCCTTTTTCACTCCCCTATATCTCATAATTTTTTTACAGAAACTATATCATCCCACCTACAAGTTGTTGCATAAATATTCAAGATTAGAAAATACATCGATACCTGCTCTCGTTCCAACTCGAGAATCTATTTTGTTGCACATTTTCCTATCTCCATATTTCCATGAATTCTACAAGTTCCAAGAAGGGTTCACCACAACAAACTACAAGGCTCAATGGAATTTCATTAATATATTTTTATGCTTCATCCAGCTTCCCATTATGTCCTATAAGGTCAACCATACATGCAAAAAGCTTGACCTTTGTTGTTATGCCATATTTTTTACTCATTTCATTGAAGTAGCAATGTCCATTATCCACTAAGTCCTACATGAATAGACACTGAAAGAACTCAAACATATGTGACATGGTTAAGCTTCAACCCTACATATTCCATTCTTTCAAATAGTTGGAGAGCAGCTTAACCACAACCATGTTGGTCACATATGGGAATTATTGTAGTCCATGCCACTACATTTTTCTCATATGTGCTATCAAATATACCTTTTGCATCTGCCAAATTTCCACTCTTGGAATACATGTCAACAAGAGAATTACTCAGATTTAGGTACACCTCAAATCCTATTTTAATTTCTTGGTCATGGATCTTCTTACTCGTAATATCTAAAGTCGCTAGACAATCACATGCTATAAGAACACTAGAAAATGTAAAATGATTTGGATTTATACCTTCAAGTTGCATGGGGCATATAAATTCAAAGCCTCCTCATAGTACCCATTCTGAGTATATCATGATATCATTGCATTCCATGAAATCTCATTTGTTTAATCATATTATCAAACACTCCCTTAACATCCTCCATACTGCTACAGTTAGAATACAGTGTAACAAGAAAATTTTCTACACAGTTTGTCCAAATTAAATCCAATTTTGATGATATAGGCATGGATCTATTTACCTTGTTTTAAAGATGCTAGGCTTCCAGAAGCATATGAAACACTAGTTAAGGTAAATTTATTCATCTTTACACAAGCACATTGCATTTTAATAAAAGGATTTAGTGCCTCAAAACAACTACCCTTTTATTGAGTTGAAATGTTTTCATCGTATTATATAAAAAACAAAACTATCCATAGTCATATATAAAATGAGCAAGTACAAATACTGCTATGACATATATAGAAGTCCACTTCAAGGATGGCCTAAGAGTTCAACAAATATCCAAGTGATCATTCTATCCATTTTTATAGCAAACTCAAAAGGCAAGTTGCAATTACTTGTCTTGTGGAAAATATTGATTTGGAAGAAAAGTATCACAACAAACTTCAAACCATGTATTCCATGGAGGAAATATTGAAAGATTGAGAGGATTTGGCTCTGAAAAAGAATTAACTTATAAGCATACGCACTAATGTTGAGTAACAGCTAGAATATTTTTGTGTATATTAAATAAGACATTATTAATAATATAGTTTATTAGTCTAGGATATTAAGTAAAGATGCAATTATGTAAAGACATGCATTTATGTGAAAAGTCATCATGGAGGCCTATATATATTTCAAGGCCACTCATATCGTATTCACCAACTATTCATTCAATTATCATACTATCAATGATTAATAAATTTATATTTTCTTTGAACGATCAACCTTTTAATACTCAAGATTCTGCAGCATTAACTTAACATTGGTATCAGAGAAAATTCATAGTATGTATTCATGGACACTTGGTACAAAGAGGCACTATCCGATTTCAAGAAATAAAAGATATATATGACAATGAAGGAATCTAGAAGTAAGAGATGGAATCCATACTTAGAAAGTGGAGATGAAGACTCTAAATCCATTTAGGAAATTGAAGAAAAAAAGTACTTGAACAAATGTGACAACAATACTCCAACATATCTCAGTGACACCAACAACCAGCTTGAAATTTCTTCATTTGACTCATCCTATTCATCTGCTTAAAATTATGAATGCTCAAAGTTTGTTATCAATGAATATGAAACGTTTTCTTGTGACCAAGTATCTAGAAACCTACTAGTTACCAAATCGTAGATGACAAGAAGGAAAAATAGTATATGACATCCATGAACATACCTGATTAGATTCACAAGGCTAGATAGGAGATATAACTAGAGCTTATCACTAGTGACTCAAGTTGGGGTCATGGTGAAATTAATCTACATGCACAATCTCATATTCAATATTTAGAGCCTAGTACTTGTGATTGGAAAGGTCAGTCACCACTACCTACCCCTACTCCTGAGGAAAGGACCTGGGAAACACTTCATGAAATAAGATAATATGATCCTCTAATGTAGAAAAGACATGAGTATGGTTATAAGTATGCTCTCTAGGATCAATTGGACACATATTTTTCAAAACGTAATGTTTCATCATTAGACTCAGGGGTTGTACCTATTGTAGCTCTAGTGAAGGTTTTTGTTCCTTGGTCAGCAAGGAGGGGAACCTTTTCAGAAGAAAAAAAAGGATAAAGTTTAAAAAAAAATGAATGGGATACTAAACAAATTAACCCCCCAAAAGTTTGATGTTCTCAAATACCAACTGATAAATTTAGGGATTAACATTTTGGGGGGAGCATTGAGTCTTAGTTTTGACAAGCCGATGCTGGAACCAACATTTTTCCCCATGTATGATGAGTTGTGCCAGGATGTAAGTACAACACTCCCTTAGTTTCTATCTGAAGAACCAATTGGAAAACCAATATCATTCCATAGGATTCTTCTTAACACTTGCCAAGAAGCATTTGAAGGGGTAGACAATCTGTGAGCTGAAATCAAACAAATGGCGGCCCCAAATCAAGAATTTGAACGCCATGACAACTTCCCAAGAAGTCTTATATGATAATAATATAGTTTATTAGTCTAGGATATTAAGTAAAGTTGCAATTACGTAAAGATGTGCATTTATGTGAAAAGTCACCATGGAGGCCTATATATTCCAAGGCCACTCTGATTGTATTCACCAACTATTCATTCAATTATTATACTATCAATCATTTATAAATTTATAATGTCTTTGAACAATCAAACCTTTAATATTCAAGATTGCACAATAGTAATGTAACACAGATACAAATTTTTTTACTGTAGTCGAGTTTTCTACGGAAAATTGTGCATTTATCCCAATGTTTGACAACATAAGTTGTAAAAAGAGTATTTTCATAAACACCCTCATGTTTTATATTACTTCAACCAGGTGAAGAAATGACCAATCTATTAGACTGTACCATGCCCATATCCTAGCACTTTTGGAAATATGAAAATTGTATTGTCCTCTATCTGTAACATGGGCATCATTAGATTGTTGCATAAATATTAGTATGAGGGGGATTATTTTGTTGCACTATATATGTAATATGACCATTAGGAGGTTTTTGCATATATATTAGTATGTAGGACTATTTTTTTATGTATGAATATAAGCTATCCGGGAACCTCTACACCTTTCATGACTAAGCAAGCAAGGACTACAATAGCTATAGTCATGATGATTATGGATGACCATTTGAGACTTTTATGCCTACAACACAATTTCAAAAAGATCCCTTGTAAATAGGTTCACGTGAAGGCTAGAATATTATAGTCGGATTAGCTATTGGTTAAGCCACAAGAAGTATTGATTTTCTTTCTATGGAAATGTTCAATTGTCATTGACAACATACAACCTAACATTTTATTTATGACTAATATAGTTTTCTCTACAGTTAACTCACTTAATGCAGATAATGAAAGACTTTGCAACAATTTCAAAAATCAGATAACTTTAGGAGAATTACAAGAAGTAATCACCAAGGTATATAATTTCAACTTGAAATTGACATTAATTATCTCTATCTAACTTATGCTGTCAACATCCTCTAAGCATTGCTTGAAGCATAATATCTTCCAACATATTTCCTTTAAGATGTGACTAAAGATGTTAGCATCTTCTAAGCACTGCTTGAAGTGTAATATCTTCCAACATATTTTCCTTAAGATGTGATTGAAGTTGTTATCAAGTATTGGTAATTTTTGGAGGAACATCCCTCTCTTATCAAATGTATATGGTTTTATTTTAAAAAAGAAGGTCATCATATGGATAGAAAGTGAAGGACAACGGGTTAAAGTCCAGGTGGGTTTTAGAAGGCATCACTCAACCACATACCACCTCATTACACTTAGGATCATTTAATAGGAATGTTGTAATAATAAATCTAATCCCTTTTGTTGCTTTGTATATTTTAGAAAATATTTTGATACGGTGCCCATAAATAAACTATGGAATAGATTAGAAGACCTAAAGATTCCTTTTGAGTTGAGAGTTTCCGGAATAATGTTATATGAGAATGTCATTAACAAGTTCAAGAACAATGAGGGGTGGTCAAAATATATTAATTGTAATATTGGAGTTAAGCAAGGTTTCCCCCTCTCCCCTGCCCTTTTTTCATTTACATTGATAAGCTAGAAAGTTGTTTAGAGGAATCAGGTTGCACTAGCACGACGCTAGAAGGAATAGTCATCATACTTATTGCCTATGCTTATGATATTGTTCTTATGACAAGGTGTCCATTTTATCTTGATATAAATTAAGAATTCTCAAGGATTTTTGCTCTAATATGGGCATGACTGTTAACACTGACAAAACAAAAAGTATGATTATCATATCCAATAAGGTCACTTACACTAATTTTGTGTATGACAATAGGAACTTGGAGTAAGTGACTTCTTACAAATATATTGGAATTGATATCCATCACAAGCTCAATTGGAACTATAGCATTGAGAAAAGGATTAATGGAGGGTGGAAATATTACTTTGGTCTTGAAAAAAATTGTAAATTGGAAAACCTTGTGATGTGAGATAAAAAAAAATTCCTCTTTGAAATGCTCTTCACACTAGTTATCTTGTACGACTGTGAAGTTTGGGGTTGTATCATCTCCAGAGAATATTGAAGAAAAAATGAGCAAATCCAAAAGCATTTTATAACTTATAACATTAAATTTAAAAACAATACAATACGCCCTATCATATTCTCATCATAGAAGTGGGTCTCTCACCCATAGGAAGTCTATGGTCTCCCATGTTGTTTATCTTGTGCTTTTACAATAGGTACTTAGTCATCACCATGCTCTCATGCATCCATGGAGGGTGTCATAAATATTTCATCCAATCCAAAACCATCCAAAACCTCACGCATCTCAAGTGAGGTGGCATAAATATTCCATGGCATGGTTAAACCATTGGGGGATTGACTAAAATGCCACTTTGAAAAATATCATAACATTAAAAATATTATTACATCGAAGTTTAAAGAGAAATTGTGGTGTGAGAGAGATTTAAAGGTTTAAAGAAAATTGAGATACTATAGGATGTCATGAACCCTAATGTGGAAGATCAAAATTATATCTCTGCTTTAACTAGTTCAAAGAAGAAAATTAATATTGCTAAGATAAGAACAAAATATCATGAGATCTATAGTGGAACAAGGCATTGGACAATTTCCAAAACACTTTGGGATAAAAGGATTTACCATCTATGCGAGAGTATGAGCATTGAGTATAAAAATCACTTTCTCTTAGAATGTCCTGCATAACCCACATTAGATCTCAGTTTCAAAATATTTGCTACAATACAAACCTTTCTAACCTTCGAACTCCTCAAAACTATTGTAAGTTAGGAATGCTTCTCTTTAAGCATTTTGAGCATATGAATACAATTTTAAAGAAAACCAAATAATTTATTTGTTTTATTTTCTCTTAATGTCCGATAGACCAGATTTGTTCTCAGTGGATGTTAACCACCACCACCATCATCAATAAATTAAAGCAAGAAAAAACATGGAAAATAATATTTTGTTACTATTATGAGAGAGAATGGAAATAATTATTTAGATAAAATAGACACAACATATCATATTAAAGTTTCATTAGAGAGAAAAATAGTAACATGCAACACTCCTATTGTTAGGGAACCAAGTGTAAGTGAACAAAAGTTGAATTTCCAATTTGGTTTGCAGAGTCTGCATTGTTTTATTTTATTTGGAACATTGAATAATATCTTCATCGTTTTCACTATGAGATAGTCTCGCAAGCCACTATAGCAGATTCCTCATCTCTTGGACAAATACATCAACGCCACATGTTCATCTGTTTACTATTACCTCATGCGTCTGTCTGGCTCAGCATGCCACCACTTCATATGGTAACTTATTCTATGGATAATATCTCAGCAAGACGGGGAGGGAAATGCATATAAGGCTATGAATGCAAGGGCGAGGATGATTCGTGGACTTCCCAGTGCTCTTAATTATGACCATGATGACTTGTGGGATATTGATTGTGGAACCTCTACCCAGTTGGGATAATATATTATGCATCTTGTCTATAATAGGGATCAACGATTGGCCGAAAATATGGTTTTTACTATCCTAATCTTCCTATCCACCTCTAGCATATATTTTTGCTTCCCATGTTGGTCATCCACATACGAAATTGAAGAAACATCGCGAAACACTCTATTTTGTTTGACTCTGGGACTTTCCTGGAAGCATTATGCTCTTATTCAAGCATAACTTGAAGTTCAGTCGAAATCAAGGGCATAATTCATTAGAAAAGAATGGTCACTTTCTGGATTATAACTCTGAGCATATTGAATGAATCTTAAAAGTTATGGGGTTTTTAAAATTTATGGTTGAAACAACGTATGCAATTTTAGGGATTTATTTTTGGTTGAAACAACTTACGAAATTTTAGTGATTTATGTGTTTCAAGTGATCACTCCATTCATCATTAGGAATAACAAAAAAATAATAGAATAAAGTGTTACAAATCTCATACCCATTTTGAATCATAATTTCTTCATAATACATATAACTTCTAAAATATTCACTCATGTCTAAAATCTCATAGTCAGTTTAAACCATAATATCTTGACAATATGTTTAGCTACTGAAATCTCCATTCTAAGATTTTTGCATTTTGTTATTGCTAATCCTCTTAATATTTCCCCTGTCATTCATCCATGATTTGAGACATAAAGATAAGCCATTATTATTTTTCCAATGCATAGTAGAGAACAATTTTGTTAATGGTAGACACAAAGCATAAACACAAAAATGAGATTATAGTCAAACATTTATAAGTAAATTACCAAGAAACAATAATCTTGAACCCTCTTGATATAATGAAATATTAATGCATTTTCCATAACACTTAGTTTGCTAAAACACAAAATTGTATGCTTTTATGAAATTAACTATGTTTTTCCAAGTTATACAACTTTGTATATTATGATGGCCAAATACGATATTAATACTTGAAATATTAATATCCAAACGTACTTTCTTGTAAAAATGCTACTATATTTTCCCTATGTCTCGACACTTTTGTAAACCCTTTGACATTTCACAAAATGTTAGTTGTTGTGGATACTTTGTTTTCTCACATTCAATAATATTTTCTTATCTTCTTCTTGTTAACACCTAAATCTACTTAACATTTTTTTTTCATCTTTAGCCCACTTTCAGGATTCTGCAATGCTTTAGCTAGTCTCTCTAAAGGAGTGGCACTACAGAATGTTTATACTGAATCTTACCTCTTAAAAAATTTTGATCTTTCATCCAAATTTATGCCAATTTCGCCATCTTGTTATCATTAGCATCAAATTTGCTAAGTTTCCTACCAGGAATAATTTTAAGAACACCCCTGGAATTTATATGTATAATAAATGGGCGAATCTCCCTAATATATAGGAAAATTTGAAGGCTATTTTATAAATAATATAATATGTGTATACAATTTTTTGGCTAATCTTTCATTCTATTATAGAATCTTGTAAAATATTGGCGAATCTTTCACTAAATTATAAGATATTGTAAAACCTTGGGAAATATTTCACTAAATTATAAAATATTGTAAGAACTTGGTGAATCTTTCATCTAAGCCAAGCCAGTCCACAACTGGGTTTATCAGGCTAGATCTAAACCCTCTGCATTTATGGATGCTTGCACTCAAGCTCAAGCCAAAGCAATAAGTATCCATTACCCATACCGCAACATACTCTTTCTACACATAGCAAAAATGATCATTGGGTAGGGATACACATTTACCATAAGGGTATTTTACAAACTAGGCTCCATGGATTTTTCCCCAAATCGTGGCTCACCAAAATGGACTGTGGGAAGGGAAATTAGTCCCCAGGGAGAAACCCGATTTATCCCACCTGTTATGAGCATTTCAAATGGCCAAAACGGCCTCATTGAAACCCCAAATCGATCTGTTCTCTTTCCCATTGGCAACAAAACAAAAACGCCCCTCCCAGCTTGAACGGTGAAGGAAAACACAGGAAATCCATGGAGAAAAATTCCCAGGTAGCTCCAAACTCATGGGAGAGCAAAGATGCTTGATGGGTAATGGGTTGGGGAGCAATTCATGGTTGTTTTCTTACCTAAGAAGCCAAACACGTTTTTCCATGAAGGGTGGCTTTCCCATACCCGAATTTGGATAGCCATACCTCTCCATTCCCAAGGCATTAACTACCTCAACCAACTCTTAGGGAGAAATGAATGATTGGGTACAAAAGTCAACATAGGTAGTTGAGGGTTTGATGGGTTCTCTCATTGACACTTGGCTTGACTTGATTGGCTCAAGGGTTTGAATGTTTTCCCTCCCAATTCCTTGTAAAATCATGCCCCCATCTCTTGTTGCATTGCATAACTAGTTGTGGGTATTTTTATTAAAATGCATATTTACATGATATTCGAAATTCCATTATGTATGGCTAGCACGTAAACCATATGCATCAATAAATCGATGGAGGGGCCTTGGCCTTGAGCTCCTCACCATGATTTTATAACAATATTACATTATTTACATTTGAATGTAATGGGTTCAAAATGGGGATGTGAAACTGGCCCAGACAGGTTTTACCCTGTCCAGCAACACCTGTGGAGCAGATGAGGTCTCACCCGAGGCGTTCAAGGAGAGATGACGAAACTATGTTTCTGCTGAAAGAAGGAGGACTTTGGGCATCAATTCATCAACTTATTGCAACATCTAGAAACAAATCTAACAACTTAAACACTTATGCATAATTCAAAACATCATTCAATATATCACATCATCGGCAGAATCATAAGTGCACAATAGATAGAACAGAAACATATTGATCGCAACAAGGAAGCATTGCATCATTCACCAATTCGCATTCATCGTATAGAAACAAGAAAAACACAGAAATAGATAGTAAATCCACTCAGCATCATATCATATTTATCTTTGGCATCAAAATCACAGATACAACAAGCAGTCTTGCTGTCACATAATCTCCAACACTTGATATCAACAATAACTACTTCTCCTCGCTCTCTCTCTCTCTCCTATACTTGCAATACTACATCTATTTATAGGCTTGTGCCTTTACATTCTTTGTCCACTTACTAACTACTTCTTAACCGACACTTCAAAACAAATGACCCAAAATCTATCCATTGTGGTCCAAATGACCCAAAACCTATCTATTGTGGTCCAAATGACCCAAAACCCGCATACTGCGGTTCAACTGACCCCAAACTACATAAGATATTATCACTTGCACTCAGATTTCCATCTTTCGTGGTATATTCAGCCTTGCGCAGCATCCGCGATGCTGACTTGTCCAAACCTCCTTCCATTAGGCCCCCAACACAATCTTGTGGCTTGCCCTCGAGCCATGTCAGCAGGACATGGTGTACTCACTGTTCTTCACCCAGAAGTCTTCGTACCGTTGGAGGATTTCGCTAACCTGCTGTATGACTGCCACAGAAAATTCTTGGCTGTCAGTTAATTCCTACGCTAATGGGTAGTGAACTAGGTGCACATCAACTTTCTTCTTTCCTTCCTGCACTACTTGTAGTGTAGAACCTGCCATTGCATTAAACTGCACGCCAATTTCCTGAAACTCGTCCAACTGCGTAGTGCGTTTCTTTTGACATTCTTCCACTTTGTCGATGCATTGCTACACCTGCTTTAGCTCTTCCTGTTTGGAGACCTGCGCCATCGGTGGCATCATGCGCATGGATGTCTTCAGTGTTGCCAGATGCTCTTCCATCTCGCGTCGTCCTTGGTCAGCTGCTCTATTTGCTCATCTTGGACAATGCTACCCCAAAACAATGCGGTCTCAGCAGTGATCCTAGTCGCTTCCTGCTCCAACTCGTCTAGTTGAGCCGCCAACTCTTCTATAGCTTTTTTTCACTTTGCGACTACTTCTGGTGGTGTCGCCAGCTTGAGTATGTGGGCCAAGGTAGCATTTTCCTCCTGTAACTGGGCAATGACAGCCCCTATCTTCTTCACTTGTTCGACCAGAAACAATGCCTCTGTCGGCTCTAGTACTTGTTGACTGGCTTCAGCGACAGCCTCCTCCAGCCGTATCTGACTATCCCACAGTGTAGTTCTCTCTACTATCAACCGATCTTGTTCCTTCTTTAGCTCTGTTATTTCACTAGCCTTCTCGGCTTGAAGACTCTACAGCTTATCCTCAAGCTCATTAACCACCTCTCGTGCCGCTACAACCTTCCCTTTGAGCTCCTCCACTTCCTTGCAGACCGCTGCATCAACTTCTTGCAATTGGAAGAGCTGACGTCGGACGTCGCTTTCCCTATCCGCCATTTCCTGACTGGAAACCATATGTAGCTATACCAATTCCTATGAGGATAGGGTGTTGATGTTTACCGACAATACTTTGAACTTCTACAGTGAAGCCTTGAGAGCTTCATCATCATTCGCAATCACAGTCGATGAAATTTGGACATTCCAGACCCATAACTCATTGTCGATTGCGCCAATTTCCTGCACAGTTGCTCCCTCTGATGCCTTCTTTGCAACCATGCCGCACAATAAATCCAGTCGTGTTGTTACCACATGAAAACCTTCGCCTTCCTTTTTCGTCATTGCTCGAGCCATCACATTTATTGCATGGGTGATCATCGTTATGAGGCATCCCAAATGATTTTCCGTTGCTGGAGAAGCCCTGCTGATCGTGGCATACTCATGACACACCTTCATCTTGCCTTCCTTAATTTCACGATCAATCTCATCATCCATTGGTGTCTTTGTGGATTCTTGATTTGAGTCATGGTGACTTTGCTGGTCCTGCGTGGATAGCAGATCCTCTTGACTTGTCGCTGGTACCTCAGCTTCAACCTCTGTCAAGCTCACTGGTTCCCTCCATATAACTGACCACTCATTCACGATGCCATCCAGCTCTGCCTCTGACACCTTATATTGGGTCAACAACCATTTCTTTCTGGGGTCGCGCCTTGCCTACACATGAATAGCATGAGGCCGAATCGCAAACAATGCAATTTGCTTATATTTTTCCATGGTATCTTCAGATAAATGAGGCACCTTCGTCGCTGCATCATAGAGCATCTCGCAATAAAGCCAGAATTGCATTGCACATTCCCTAAGGCGCTTGGGTTCGCGTACCCACCATAATTTTTGATACCAGGCACCCCTATGTTCTTTTACGGCCTTGACCTCCATGCCTTGGTAAGTGTTGGGCTCCTTCCAGGTGACGAGAGCAATCAAGAGGAGGAGCCAGCTATATGTGAATGAGCCCTTCCCAGCTTGGATGTTTGCAGCATCCTCTGTCAACTGGTTCGAAAAAAATAGAGACCAGTTCATTTGTACTCCTGTCGCGCAGTACTTTGCACACGCCACGATCCCTGAATTATACTTGCTGGGTCGATTCTTCCGGACCACTTTTCAAGACAATATATTCGTGCCCATGAGGACCGCCTTATCATTGATACTACTAGTGTAGTAAGCGCGGCCATCACATTCCAATGCATAGTGCTTGACCACCTATGCTGCTCTCTTTTTTTCGTTCTCCTTCCCGTGGAAGTATTGTGAAGGGTCTGCCCCATCATTTGGTAACCAGGTAATCTCAGCTATCAAATCGACAGTGACTGAAATCGCGATGTCTAGCCACAATGTGTTGCCTTGGAAGCAGGCCAGCAGCTGCTTCACACAAGCATTAACCTCCGACAGTTGCCCAAAATGGGGCATGTTAATGAGTCCCAGCAATTTTGCCTGGTTCAACCCACGTGCCTAGTCGTGCGGAATTGGCTTACCACTGAGTTATGACCCCGACACATAGGGGTCTGACGTAATTTCCTTATAGGCCACCGTATCATGGTCATCATATTTTAGGCGCATCAACACCATAACAATATCCACAGAGCACTCCATTCTAGTAGGAAACGCTAACATCTGCACTGGATACTTCTGACTTTTATTTAACCTATGGGGCAGTATACTAGGACGACAAGGGGTGACATAGCTGGGGATATCTGCAGCAGACAATCCATCCCAAGTAGCAGAATCATCAACCCGACGGCTGGACTACCCCGCCTCCAGTTGAACCTCCTCTACCTCAGCGGTTGATGATCTAAGCTGCCGCTTGCTCTGTGGGGACTCAGAATACTGACTCCCTTGCCACTTCTTTGGAATTTTTGTGAATTTCGAGTCACCCGACATGCTGATGACCTCTTCTTCGATGCTTACTGGTCTACTTGGTGACTCTACACCACTGGAAACATCAACCATGGGGTTAATCAGCATGCCGCACTCGAGCCCTTCGTGGTTCAATAGACCCACTCCCGCTGATACTTCTTGCGGACAATAATCACCTAACACGGAAATTCAACTGAAGGCTGCGACACGAACCAATAGATAGCTCAACCGTACTCACCCCACAACCTTGCTCAATGCTCTACAACTTCACTCGGCAACACAACCCAACCTTGCATAATTCATCAATTGGCAGATGAACTCACTTGTTCCAAATAGGTGCCTTCCGACCAGCCTCGGCCTGTTCTTACAGTGCCCAACTCGATCCCTTGTAATCATGACTAAATCACGCTTTAATTCTAACCAAATCCTGTCTTAACTACCCCAAATCCATCGTCGATCCTGTCATCCAATCGGCTGGATCCGCCATTAATGCTCATCATTCGAACAAGCGTCGTTAATTAACTATTTTGAAATTTATGCATTTATTGCTGATTTGACCACGTTGCGGCCCCACGGTTGTAGCAGTATGGTCGCCTAACTACGATACCCTCACTTATACCTACGTAGTTTGTCTCCACTGGTGCGCCATCCTGCCACTAACCATCCTATTTTTGTTATTTTTTATTTTTACTACGCAATTCCCTTAAGCATCACGAGGCTCCTTGCCTATCCTATAGGGCTTCAACCTTCTACCATTAATAGACCTTGGTAGCATCCTGCCATCTAGCTGCTGCAATTGTACCGCGCCTCCCGTAGTTATGCAACCAACCCAATATGGACCAATCCAATGCATCTGTAACTTCCCTGGATGCTTCATGAACTTGCTGTCATACAATAGCACCAAGTCGCCCTGCTGAAACTGCTTATTTTTAATATGGTGATCATGCCAATATTTTTGTCGATCTTTCTTCACGCGCTGGTGAAACCCTGCAATAAAGTGATCTTCCTCAAGCTGTACCAGCTACGCCATTCACTCTGCCAATGCTACATCATCATTCATGCTTGTTTCTTCCACGATGCGCAGAATGGGAACAATGTATTCCATGGGCATAACTGCCTCCTTCCCATACACCAGCCTAAATGGTGTTTGTCCAGTCAACCTTTTGCAAGTGGTGCGATATGCCCACAAAACTGTTGGAATCTTCAAATCCCAGTCATCGCAACTTGCATTACACACCTTAATAAGCGCATGCTTGAACACTTTATTAAATGCCTCCATGGTTCCATTGGCCTGCGGATGATACAATGTACTTTTCTTATTCTGAATTTGGAACTCTTATGTCAACACCTGCACCATGTGATTGATGAAGTGGCTCCCTTGATCATTCATCAATATCTTCGGACAGCCAAACCGCATAACAATGTGGTCAAACAGGAACTGTGCTACAGTTGCAGCGGTACAATCTATAATAGGTGCGGCCTCTACCCACTTCGTCAAATACTTTGTCGCTGTAATGATGTACCGTGAGTCGGTTCTCTTCCCAGGTGGGTTAATTGGCCCCACAAAATCCACAACCCATTTATCAAATGGATGCAATGTCATCTGCGGTACCAATGGCATCTCATCCCTCCTTGATGGTTTTCCAATGTGTTGACAAACCTAACAATTTTGGGCATAATCTGTAGCATCATTGTGCAGGGTGGGCCACCAAAGTACAACGTGAAGCACCTTCTTTGCGGTGGCCCGACCGCAATAATGTCCCCCAGCAACACCCCCGTGTGCCTCCGCCAATATCTGCCCCTGTTCATGCGGTAGGACACAGCGCCTTAAAATCTCATCTGGTCCCAGTTTGTATAGTTGTCCTATGATTAATTGGAAATATGCAGCCTTAACCACCAACTACTTCTTCTGAGTCATAGTCAACTCCTCTAGTGCAGTTCTTGTCGCTAAGAACTGAATTATCTCTTCGTAATAATCATCGGCCATCTCTACTCTGAAGAACTGTTCATCCGGCAACCCCTCTTCAATATTGGTCGTTTCCTTTCTTGTCTTAATCCGTGACAAATGGTCTAGCCCTACATTTAGGCGACCTGGCTTCACAATTATTTTGAAATCGAACTCCTGAAAGAGAAGTAGCCAGCGGCATATCTTCCCCCTCAACACAGGCTTGTTGACTAGATACTTTAGTGCAGAATGCCAAAATTTCTGCAACGCATACACCATTGCCAACCCTTCCCTCTCTTTTGTGGTGTAATTCCTCTCTGCAGATGATAGCTTCCGACTCATGAAAGCAATTGGGTGGTCTAGCTCCCCTTCGCCTGGTTGCGTAAGCACTATTCCCAACGCAATTGATGATGCATCCACATGAACGCGAAAATCATTACCCCAATCCGGAAAGAATAAGATAGGTGTTGAGGCCATCTTATCCTTTAATGTCTCAAAACTTAGTTGGCACTTTGGACTCCATAGGAATACAACATCCTTTTTCAGCAGCTTCTCCATAGGGGCCGTGATCACAGCATAACCACGGATAAACTTACGATAATACCCTGTGTGCCCCATTGTTGCTCGCAACTGCTTGACAGTGGTAGGTGGCGACAAACTCACAATTAGCACTATCTTCGCAGGATCAACCAATAGTCCCTCTGTGCAGACAATATGCCCCAACAACATCCCGAATGGTGCGCAAAAGATACATTTCTTTAAATTCAACGATATCTGATGCTGGTGACACCGCTCCAACATTAGTCGCATATTTTCCAAATGGTCGCTCACCAGACGATACACTGTCCAATCATCCATGTAGACCTATAGAAACTTCTGAATGAAATCCCAGAATGCGGTGATAAGGACCCGAGAAAATACCGCAGGTGCATTTTTTAGCCCAAAAGGCATCACAGTGTACTGAAAATAGCCCCACTCAGTCACAAATGTGGTTTTATGGTAGTCCTCTTTCGCGATCCTAATTTGGTGATACCCAGAGAAGTCATCCGTGAAAGAGTACATCTCTTGACCACCTACACCTTCTAACACTTCATCAATGAATGACATCGGAAATGGATCGTGCATGCAGGCATCGTTCAACTTCCTCAGATCGACACATGCACACTTCCCCTGTCTTCTTGTCCTAGACTACCATAGGACTGAGCCACTCTGATTCTTCGACCAGTTAAATGATGCCAGCATCCAACATCCTATCAATTTATGCTTTAACTTGTTCCTTATGTCACAGATTCAGGCAGTATGGTCGTTGTCGAACTGGTTTCACGTCGGGCTTTAATGGAATCTTCATTTCACCTAAATCTCCTAGTATCCCCTTCATCTAAAAAATATTTGTGGGAAATAGATCCTGGAACTCATGCAAAAAATCTATGATCTTGGCCATCATCTCCTCATCCCAGTAATCCCCAACGTTTGCAAACTTTGGGTTCTCTTGCGACCCAATGTTGAGCTTTCGGAGTTTCAATGACTGGTTTATAGTGTCTGTTGATACATTAGGTGCTGCGACACCCCGACTTCCTTCTGTCTCTGGAATATTAACATTCCATGGATCATCATCATTTGCTGGCCCACCAGTAATATTGTAGCATTCCATTAGTGACTGCATCTGACAACAGGCATGTGGATCCACAGGGTATGCAACTGGAACAACCTTAACACAATGTCGTAGGTTATCTGTAGGGCATTGTTGACGTCTGGATTGGTATCTGCGAAACTGAAAGTCTGCGTGAAACACACCGTCAACTCCAACGAAGTAGTAATTTCTCCACGCAACTCAGCTGCTGCATACCAGGATCGCGGCATGTCATCCAAAGTATGAGTGAAAGCATGGATCCATTCATCTCTTGGTCGCGATGCCCAAAGAGTCTGACACTCCATCAGATGATCACCTAGTTTATTCCGCCCGTCATACTTTCCAGTGTCATATACTTTTGTATCACCAAAGCGAACTGTCATCAATCTCCGACACTATGACCACCCAACTACCGCTTTCTTATGTATCAACCACTGCGTGCTGGAGCCGCCTTCAAGGATTCCTCCAATGCTAGTAGCTGCTATGGTTCCAACACACTATCTTCAAAGGCCACCAAAAATCCAGACAATCCAGGTAATCCTTCATAGACTGGCAATTCAACAGTCTTAGTCGCGATGCATCGTAGTGATTGTGTGACCAACCCACATTTCTGGAGCGACACCTCATGCATGCAGTTCTGCCAGTTCTCAAAAGCATCCTCTGAATCAGACATTGCGGAGCTAGAACTGTGCCACTCAAGTTCATCGTTGACAATCAGATGAATGTAATCCTCTGAAATGTTATAATCATGATCCCATCCTTGTACAACTTCATCCTTCACTAGCTCAACATACCACCGCCCTTTTGCTGGATCCAAGGGAGCGATGACTCTGAGCTCATGGTTCTCAAAAGTCATCATTCACTTCTTAAAGTTAATGACCGCCATGCTATAATTGGCCCATCCAATCCCCAACAGTGTGGGATAGGAGCTTCCACCTTCAACGACTTCAATAACATCAAAATCCGCACAAGTCTTCATTCCCTCTATATCCACCATAAGTCACGGAACTCGCCCAATTGGGGTTACCTTGGCCTGATTAGCCAATCGCAGCTGTACGGGAGACCAACTTAGCTCTGGACTCCCCAACTTCTACCATGCTTGCTTCATTAAGATGTTGATATTAGAACTGAGATCCAGAATAACTGAATCTACGTCGTAGTCACCAATTTGAATGTCCATACTTATCTCCTTTCCAGTTTTCCTCCACTGTAAAGAGTTCACTGTGGACTCTTTCCGGCCCTTGCTCAACTGATACAACAAACGCTCAACCCTTGCAAGAGCATCCAGATCTTTTGTGAGCAACATACAACTCCTAAAGAAGTGCTGCAACATCCCATACGATCTCGAAGGCCCTGTTGCCAAAGTTGAATCAAACACAAAAGGCATATCGTAAGTAATCGACTCACCGCAATCTCTTCCCATCGCATTGCATTCTTGAAAAAATGTTTCGCGCTCAACACCAGCATCATACTGCGCCTTCTTCTTTCCAGCCAACCAGATTTGTAGATGCAAACCATCTACGCCTATTGTCGCACCTCCACGAGTGACAACAGTGACGTCATCATCCCGTGGCCTTTGTTCTGCTGAGATTGACGCACAAGTGGATCCCCGGTTCTGATTCAGTGGTGGATTTCCAGGTTGGTTCTGATTTACATTCTAATTCTGAAGCTGATACTGGTTTTGATTCTACACTTGGTTCTACGGCTGGGTTTGATTTGGAAACTGATTCAGCACTTGGTTCTGATTCTGTAGTTGAGGCACATTCCCTTCCTTCCATATTGTGATCAACTACCAACAATTTTCAACAGTATGGTCACCACCAAAAAAAAAACGTACACTTCATCTGAAGTAGCAGACACGCCGTCTGATAATGTCCCAATACCCCACAATTGTAACATTGGATAGGACTCGTGACCTCATCCTCCACCATGGCCAAATCCTCCTCCTCGACTTCCTTGGAATCCTCCATGGAATCCTGCTTCCTGCTAGTATTCCAGTTGATTGAACTACTGCTGCGGGGGGTTCTGCTGCTGCTGCACGTATTGCACAGGTTGAACATATTGTGCAAGCTGAAAATATTGTTACTGCAGAGCCACCTGCCCGTGATTGTATTGCGTTTGCGGCATGAATGGCTATTGCGGTTGTGGTAGTGTTACGAACTGCATCTGTGGTGGTGGTTGCACCACCTGCGGCTATAATTGTGGCTACTACGTAGTGCGCTAGTCTTCTCTTTTTATGTAATACACATCATATGTTATTTCCTGAAGTAATCCATATGCACGACAATATTTTTCTTCATGTGCGACAGACTTATAGAATGTGCAATACAGGTTCATGGGTTTCGTGACCATCTTCTGCATGTATTGGCATTCTTCATGTCGATGCCCGTATACTTGGCAAATGCGACACCATGGCACACCTCCACTACTCAATGGGTTCGGTGCACCTGACACCAGGTAATTTTGGCAGTCTGGGCAATTATCCCTGGTGTGTCCTTCTGCGTGGCATTGGGTACACCGGACCACTTTGCGATGCTCCTTTCCCTTCATGAGGTCTTGTAACTGTATCGTCAGGTTTTACAACTATGTCTAAATCTGCGACATGCCAGCTGCGTTTTGACCAACTGGTGAACCTTCTAACCGCATTGCAATTTCTAGAGCCTCACTTGGTGTTGTAATATTTTTTTTGCATCAGCGGTAGCCGAATGTGAGGTAGCAATGTGGCAATGAACCATTCTTTGTGTTGGACCTCACTCATGTTGAAGCTAGCCCGCGCCATCAGCATTTTGAACCGCTGGTCAAAATCCCACATAGTTTCATTGGGATACTGCTTAATTTATTTCAATTCTGTAATATATTCTGCTTCCGATTTGGGATTTCTGAACTCTGCAATCAATCCTTTTCTAATTTCATATAGCGTATTTTCTGGAGGGCTTGTGGGAACTTGAACAAACTTCATAAACCAGTCCAATGCATGACCCCGAAGAGTTGTCACCAACTGTCGTCAATAATTTGCTTAACGGTCCATACTGCTTCCCATAGAAACCAATACTACTCTGGGTTGTCTGTTCCACTCCCTTAGAACAATGGCATCTGTGCATCTTCACCCGCCATCCTGGGCTTCCTTCCTGTAGTCGTTGACCCACTAGTAAGTAATTGTTGTTGACACGATGAACACGGTGGTGTCAAATTCATATTTCTTACTGGTTGTGCGATAGTGAGTGGAGGTGTGGGTACACTGTCGCTGGGGTTTGGTCCTGCCTCTATCCTGGGCGTAGCCTGGTTGTCCTTGTCGGCACTGTGAGGTCGCTTCGTCCCGTCTGGTCTTCCTTCGCGGTTTTGCGTTTCGATTGCAACAGGACCTTCTCCTATCCTCTGCCTCTTTTCCTGTCGAAACCTTGCTCCTCCCCTCATAAGACCACTCTCTTCCTCAGTTTCCTTCACAGTCTCATTGTAACTTCCACCCATCTACCCTGTATCATTCCATTCACCACCCCCCTTCTGCTGCGATATCCACAGCCTCTGCCCACCAAGGTTTTTACTGATCAAGGTGCATCTTCAGTATGCCCTTCTCGCAAATGAGCATCTTAATAGACAACTATAGCGACAACAGGAACCTGCCTTGTGTTCCTCAGAACAAATATCTTTCAGCTTCGCTATAAGACTTGTTCGTATCAACTGCAAACTCGGTGATATAGCCTTCCAAGATGCTATCAAGCCAAACTTTGACTACCCGCAACGCTTTGTTGTCTATCGTTTGTAGTTCCTGGATCAGTTCTAGAGTCCAAGACGTCGGCTCACCACCTTGGAAGTTCCTCTTCTAAAAAGGTCAACTCTGCCAACCACTCAAACAAGATGATTGGGAACTCACAGAAAAAAATATTTGTGTGGACTGTCATGAATGTACCTTTCCACCCACTGATCTGTTGTCAGTCTCGTGTTCTCGTTTTCTTTTTTGGAAAATTCCTTCAACTTTTGGTTGAACGAGTGTCGAATTTCTAGTTTCATCAGATGCCACAACACGTCCTCCCTTCACTTTGTACAGGGTCCTAGAAACAGAACCATTTGTTGACACAAACCTAGTCGATAGGGGTTCCTCACTCTGTCGACATCAAACCACTGCGATCTCCCTGAGCACCGACCGAGATAGGTTTTACCTTGTCCAGCAACACCTGCAGAGCAGATGAGGTCTCACCCGAGGTGTTCATGGGAGAGCTCACAGAACCACATTTCCACCAAAAGAAGGAGGACTTTGGGCATCAATTCATCAACTTATTGCGACATCCAGAAATAGATCTAACAACTTAAACACTTATGCATAATTCACAACACCATTCAGTATATCGCATCATCGGTAGAATCATAATTGCGCAACAGATAGAACAGTAACATATTGATCGCAATAAGGAAGCATCACATCATTCACCAATTCACATTCATCGTACAGAAATAAGAAAAACACATAAATAGACAGTGAATCTGCTCAACATCATATCATATTTATCTTCGGCATCAAAATCACAGATACAACAAGCAGTCTTGCTATCACATAATCTCCAACACTTGATATCAACAACAACTGCTTCTCCTCGCTCTCTCTCTCCTATACTTGCAATACTACATCTATTTATAGGCTTACGCCTTTACATTCTTTGTCCACTTACTAACTACTTCTTAACCGACACTTCAAAACAAATGACCCAAAATCTATCTATTGTGGTCCAAATGACCCAAAACCTATTTATTGTGGTCCAAATGACCCAAAACCCTCATACTACGGTTCAACTGACCCAAAACTACATAAGATATTATCACTTGCGCTTAGCTTTCCACCTTTCGCGGTATCTTCAGCCTTGGCAGTTTTTCGTGATGCTGCGATGCTGACTTGTCCAAACCGCCTGCCAACAGGTCCCGACAAGACTCCACGTTCTAATAATGGTTCGTAGGTGACATAATCACTCCATAGTGTAATGTGTCTAACTCTATTAGTTTGTTGGTCTGTCAATATTCAGGTTCCCACTTTCCCTGGATCTAGTTAATGTAATTGTTTTTCACCAACACTTTCCAGTTGTGAGTGATCGATCACTGCTTCTAAAATGTATAAATAAATCCTTGTTCTCCTCATTCATTCATTTGTTCATTCTAGAGTTTAGGAGTCGAGAGAGTCTACAGTTGCACTTTCATGTATGCTCTTCTATTGTACTACTTTAAAAAAATCTGTAGAATCAAAAGCTTAGTCTTCCTTGTAAAAGATTCACAACACGTATAATTCAATGAAAAATTAGCCAAGTTCTTACAATATTTTATAATTCAATGAAATGTTCACCAAGATTTTACAATATCTCATAATTTAGTGAAACATTCGTCAAGGTTTTACAAGATTCTATAATAAAATAAAAGATTAGACATTTTTTTTTATATAAGTATTATATTATTAATAAATACCCTTCAAATTTTTCAATATATATAAAGTAAATTGATTTTATTTTATTTACTTTATGTATTAATACTTTTATAAGTTTATTTTATTCGTTGAAAAAAAAATTGGTTTAACATCATGATACAAAATAATTTTTATTTTTATTATTTTTATTTATTTTATTTTTTTCAGTGGAAAAAAATCGTACTACTGGTATTCATTAACATGAATCAAATAGTACAAAAGTATAAGTCTTCGCGAGACTTAAGTTCAAAAACTGCCTCCAAAAGTCTTCTATCTAAACCCAAGTTCTATGCTAGATCTCTCATAGAAAAGAACATGTTATAACATATCATATACATATATAATCATCACAGACTATTAAAATTCAAACAAATTGACCCTACCTAATGCACAAACTTGTTCATCAATGTATTTTGTCCAATAGACAAAACCTTCATCACCTCCATGTGCTTCTTTTGAGAGTGTATCAGTAATCTTGTTGAATTGTCGATAATGTGTTCAAATGTAATATCTCGGAACCATTGTATTTTATCAGGAACGCTGCGACACCACTGATGTAGAGCAATCATATTAAAATTATATTCCTTAAATAAAATAAAAAATAAAAAATAAAAAATTAATAATTAATATTTTTTTATTAAATTAGTTTTATTTAAAAAACAATATATATAGATATAAAATTAAAATTTATAAATGGTATAATTATAAATCATAAATCTCAATAAAAATCTTATTTAAAAAATAATAATATATAAAATTTATACGTGAAAACCCCCCCAAAAAATATAAAATTTACATTTTTTTTTACCCATATGGAAAACTCACACAAATTAAACAATCCAAGCAACCATTAAAAAAAATATTATAAAATTATACAAAATTAATTTAAACATGCTCCCAAATCTAATTAATTTTGATATCATTTATCTAATTAATTTATTTTAATTATAAATAATCAATTATTTTTTCAACCAATATTAAATTTATGTATAAATCTTCTTGGGGAATTAATTTTGATATCATTTATCTTATTAATTTATTTTAATTATATCTAATTAATTATTTTTCAACCAATATTAAATCTTGGCGAATGTGGTCAAGTTTATGGCAAAGATCCATGTGGGTTAGGAGATCAAAACACCCATAATTGATTCATAGGAAGAAATAATTAACATAATCACTCTTCGTTACTCATGATCCATGTTAGGATATCTCATCATTCACTTTTGTACTTTTGCATGCATCCGCATGCTGCCCAGTCATTAGTGGCTGCCCAGTCATCACTCCAGCACCCAATCCCTAGTCTCCCAGCACTCGGGAGCCACTCTCTGCTTGGTTTTAGCCCTCTCAGACTGTCATGCGCCCTATTTCTCATCTACCACATGTGAAAGGCACCCTTATCCTGTTTCAGTCAGTTTCACTTCAGTTAGCCACTACTCTTTCCTTATTTTTAGGAAAGACTGACTCCTCTCTGCAATTATCACTCTGATTGACCCCCGATGAGTTATGATCACCCATTTTGAGTCCAGTTAACTCCTCATGCGCCCTCCACTGAGTCTCCTTGCCTACATTAGTGCCATTACCATCAGTTACACTCAGTTACACTCCGTTATACTCAGCTACAATCAGTTAGACTCAGTTTGAAACCTATGTGATTGTTACTTGTGCATTGATGACCACCATTGATGATGATGAGGACTCCTAGATGGAGTCAAGCTCTACCATGCAGTATATTCGAATGACCTCCCTAGGCAATTCGAATTGCTCACTCATTGTGACATGATTGAATTGTAGTTTTTCACCCTTAATGGGATATTGAGCATTGATGCATTCCAGCATAGTTTCGCACCATATTTTCTGAGTTCATCTATATTGTGATTGATTTACTTGTTCAATTAGATCTGCTGTGACTAAATTAACAATCCATGTACAATTTATTGGTTATTTTTTATATTTCTTTTTTTTTATAATTATTTATTTAGAATTTAGAATTATGATTATGAAAACTAAACTTATCCCAACCTCCTTTAATTTAGGAAAAGCAGAAATGAAAGTCCACCTCAAATTTTAAGATATAAGCACCTATAAATATAATTAGTATAAATATAAATATATACTTAAACATAACATCATTATTGATGAATCACAAACCTATAATATATGAATCATAAACCTATAATATAGGATAAATATATAATTGATTCAGACATATATGGTCTAACATTGTTCAAATGGTGGTGGTTGTTTAAGTTTTGAAAACTAACACTCATTTGAATTTTAACAACTGAGCTATGTGTGTGGCATGCTGCAAACAACATTGTTTCCATTGGCTGCGATTGTAATTATAAATTGTTATTGCAATCACTGCAATAATTTCATTTCACACTCTAACTTCGACGCCCTTCTGGCGTAGCCACTCCATTTCCTCGTCCCACTACAGTTTGGGACATCGACGGGCTGAAACCATCTTCAAAGACCTCAAATGCTCAACATTGGGAAGCTCTTCTAACTCGGAGCAGGACCAAACTTCCAGTATTCGAAGCTTTGTTAGCTGCGACAACCCCTCTATTCGCTTAAGCTTCCCACATTTGGTGTCTTCAAGATCTCCAAAGATACCAATGTTTCAAGAGTTGGCAGCTCTAGTTCTTCGAAGCGGGAAACGCGTAACGTTTGGAGTTTTGAAAGAGTACAAAGCCCTCCTATTTTAACCAATATAGGACTAGTCATTAACTCTAGATTTGTTAGTGTTGTTGGCAATGCTCCAACCTCCACCAGACTATCACACCTGTGGATTCTGAGATCCTAAAGGTTGGGGAAAAACTGGGAAAGCATCCAGTTTACTCAACGCTCCTTGCCCTTTTGATTGCTTGTTAGTTCTCTCGATGGGCATTCTTTTAGCTATTGACGGGCATTATTTTAGCTCTAGTAGTTCAAGATTGTTCATTTCCATGATTTCCAATATTTTCAACTAAGTCAGCATTCCAATGCAATATGGCAAACATTCCCAGGTCAAACCGACGAACCTCAATTTCTCCAAGCTCTTTAGAGAACTGAATGAACGTGGCAACATCTCCAAGCAAGAAATTTCTAAACTAAAATATTTCAAATTACACAGGTTTCCAATAGACCTTGGTAATTTTTTGAAGTCGTAACTCGAAAACAGTTGTCGTAAGAGCAGTTGTTCTGTAAGCTGGGGAGGCAATACTTGAATATTTCCACAACCTGCGAGGTCTAACAGTTGAAGTGTGGTGATCTTTCCCAGTGTTTCCTCCGAGATGCTCAACTTCACACAACCAATTAGATACAGATATAGAAGTTGTATTAAATTTCTGAAAGAATTTGGGAGCATCTGCAATTCCTTACAGTAACTCAAGTCAATATACTGGAGCTTGGTCAAATTCCCAAAGGAATTTGGGAGCAATTGCAATTCCTCGCAGAAACCCAAGTTAATATGCTGGAGCTTGGTCAACTTCCTAAAGGAATTTGGAAGCATGTGCATTTTCTCGCAATAACTTAAGTTAATATGCTGGAGGTTGGTCAAGTTCCCAAACGAATCTGGCAGAGACTTCATTAGTATACATGTTGTGAATTAAATACACATATAAAATAAATATGTAACTACAGTAAACAACAGAATAGAAATCACACAAGAGACACAGAGTTTACGTGGTTCACCCACTGAATGTGGGCTACATCCATGGAAAAAGGGCAGACAGTCTTTATTCATCATCAACATAGTTTACAAACTATCCCGGAGAGGGCATAAAGCCCCAGCTCAATATCTGCCTCAATGGGCCACATATTTAAGATCCTCCTTCTTCAGTTACACATAACCAATAACCGATTATACCATTGGTGAAACCTCCGTGAACCAACTTGACCTAAACCGTCAATAGGTTGTCACCCATTTCACTGCTTCACCTAGATTTGTCATGTATCCATTGACAACACCAACCGCATGTGAAAAGATCTCATCGCATACATCACACCAGCGTATCATACACGAGACATATAACGAGCGTATCATACACAAGACATATAACCCTTTTCTTCATTACATGGACATCAACCTGAAGAAAGGTTATGATGTTTACCGGTTTCATCGAATTTCCTGAGTATCATTATCATGTACTCATCCTATGATAACCAAAACTTACCATCAATTTGGCTCTTGTACATTTACGCTCAAGATTGTTTTGCAGTTCTCAGATCCTTCATATCAAATTTCCAACAACCTGAGCTGACCTGTTGATCTTAACCATGCTTGTCCTAGCTCAAGCATAACGCCAACCTTGGCTCACCATGACGTAATCCAACATCTTGTACCACACGCCTGAGAAACTGCTTCAGGCCATACAATGATTACTTTGAGCTTACAAACAAATCTTCCTATGCAATCCTGAGCACCTTCTATCCTCCACTTCGAACTTTACATCCGAAGACCTTAGCCAAATCCGGCCAAGACAAACAAATGAGCCTTTACCACTCACCTTCAGGTCTTTTTACAATGGAGTTAACCAAGCCTTTAAAATAGGCTTCATTACATGTAACCAACTCATGCCCTACTCCTTTTAGTTTACCTAAATCTATGTCTAGTTTCATAGATAACTAACAACCTAGGGTATGCATGCCATTTTAGGTCTTACAGACATATACTATGTAAAAAACTAAATTTTTACAACTCCAAATGATAATAATAATTTTTCTACCATTGCTCTTTTTTTTTTTCAAATTCTTTAATAGTTGTGTTATTAAACCCTTGCATAGAAAACAAACACTAAAAGCCCAAATCTGTAACTGGTTCATAACATGTTTTGGATGAAACTTATCTTCGCTCCTCCTCTAAGGTTCTTATCTTCGCACCAGCACCATGATCAGGGTTCTTACGGCTTAGTGCACTCGATTCTGCTCTCCTGGCATCTTCTGGCGGCCACTTCTACCACCACACAGCTGCTGGCTCCTTCACAAACTCCCTCCTCTGCAGCTATCACTCAGGCAGGCGGTGACCTCTTCCACAGCACATTCACGGGCTGACTTCTCCACCAATCGGCAGCTGTCTCCACCTCAGACTGAAAGAAAAAAAATGGCGGCTCTCTCCCCTTCGTCACGGCCGGTTCTCTCTTGTCAACAGACTCTCCTCCTTCACGGCCGGCTCTCTCACAGCCGACTGCTAGACGGACGAGACTCCACGGACTCTCTCCTTGTTGTTTTGCTTTAAGGGAGTAAGCAAAAAATATTATATATATATTACCAGAATAATTAATAACCCGAAAATACCTCCATTGTTCTTACCTTTGCATCAACACCATAAACAGGGTTTTCACAGCAATAGAACTTCTTAGTTTTTCAAGAGCCAACGGCCTTGACTCCACGGGCACTCCACGCAGGCAAACTCTTCGACGGTTCTTTGTCTGGCTGCAAGAACTTCACATCACAAGCTTTAGGCGGACTCTCCTTCACGATTCACCTCACGTGACCAGGTATTGAGCATCTCTTCACACCACAAGCCTGAACCACGATCTACCACTACAACTGTGCTTGAATGCTGCAGACTCCATGGCATAGACCCTACTTTCTTCACGCAGGATTTTTCTCCACGGTGGTGACCGAATATGAATGACTATCGGTGCAGAAGTATTTCCCACTCCGCTCGACTTCCTCTGAACTCTCGTGAACCCTTTCCAATGTTCCAAAACTTTTTCCTGCAACTGGGCAGCGATTCCTTCACCTCAGATTCTTCATGGCCGGTGGCTCTCTTCACTCCATGGTGATGGCTCTCTGCACGCACAACACGTTTACTATCTGACAGGCTTGACACCCTTGCTCGCAGGACGGAGTCTCAACGACAATCGAAGGATAGCTCTCTCTCTGCATGCGACTTCTCCAACGGCGGACTTCCTCTCAGATGACGAGCGTTTCCTTCTGGTCAACTAAAGCTCTGGTAAGCTCTGATACCACTTGTTGTGAATTAAATACACATATAAAATAAATATGTAACTACAGAAAACAATAGAATAGCAATCACACAAGAGATACAGAATTTACCTGGTTCACATATTGAATGTGATCTACATCCACCGGACAAGGGCAGGTAGTCTTTATTCATCATCAACATAGTTTACAAACTATCTCGGAGAGGGCATAAAGCCCCAGCTCAATATCTTCCTCAATGGGCCACATATTTAAGATCCTCCTTCTTCTGTTACACATAACCAATAACCAATTATACCGTTGGTAAAACCTCCGTGAACCAACTTGACCTAAACCATCAATTGGTTGTCACATTCCAACAATACACCCTTGTAATTCGAAGTGCTTCAAGTACCGTAGCTACCGTAGCTGACATAACGCATCTGGCAAAGTTTCCAGACTATAACAGACGTCACTCTCGAAGGTAATCTTCTCGAGGTGCTCCAGCTGCGCTATGGACTCTGGAATCTTTGGCAGACTACAACCACCGATATATAACTCCCTCAGCTGCAGAGGTGCCTGAAATGCTCCTTTCATGTCAACTATTGTACATTGTTTTATACGATCGAAGACAACAAAGCAATTCTTGCAGGAAAGGAGAATAAAACAACATTTTGTGAATAAATTGCATGACTACCTACCTCAGATTCATGCCACAATCTTTCCAGCTCCCATGTACTTCTCATCTAGCCTTTTATATATAGGACTCTTAAATTCTTCACTAAATTCTTTGCAGCTCTAACTGCTCAATGTTGAATACGGTTTCCACACAAGAACCTTTATCGGATGCCGACTTCAACTCCGTTGCCAGACGATTGCGCTCCTCAACGTTTTTGACTCCGCACACCTAAATTGTTATCTAGAAACTGTTAGAAACAATATTGAGAAGCTTGCAAAGTTTAAGAATTCAAAATTTGACAGACCACAACACTAGTTTGAAAGTCGGTCTAAAACTTCAAATACGTACAGGTGATTTGTCCAAAAGGTTGTTTGATACATGCCAAATACGATGCGGAGATTATTTGTGCGCCAAATATTTCCCCAGGTCTCTAAGTTGGTCGTGCATTCTTATAACAGATAAATCGATATCCTTGATGTCCTCCACCTCCACGAGATTCTTCTGGTGTAGATTTTGAAAACCCAGCGATCCTTCCCACCCAGATCCGTCCCATATCCTGATGGCCGTATCTTTGTCTTCTCCTATGAGGAAACAGGCAATGTCTAAGAACATCTGCTTCTCCTCTTCATCCAGACTGTCGTAGCTGATTCTCAGTCTATTCTGTATATCCTTGGGAGGTACTTTAGAGATTTTCCGCAATTGACCTTTCCAATGCTCAAGATTATCTTCGCCATAAAGAAGCCCCCCGATGATTTTAATAGATAATGGCAATCCATCGGAGGCATCCACAAACTCTTCAATCACTTGGTAAAATCCTGCAACAGGATGAGGCTGGTTGAAGGTGTGCCAGCAGAAGAGCTCAATGGAGTGTTGTGGATTAAGGCCTTCTAGCTTGTCAATAAATAAATCTTCAATTCCCCATCTTATAAGCATGCCCTTATCCCGAGAGTAACTATAATTAAGCTACTGGAACCAAGGGCATCTTTAGCTAGTGAAAGTAATGCATCCAGCTGATCTATATGATCCACATCATCTAAAATGATAAGAACTTGAGAATATATGAGATGCTTTTTAAGATAAGAGATACCTTCATCAGTGCTGTTTATTTTTACATCCCGCTGAGTCAATTCCTTAATAAGTATACTCTGCAAAGAATTTAAAGATCCTTTCCAGTCGTTTTCTCGGATATCAGATAAAAAGCAAGAATGATGTTAATTTGTTCGCTGGCTGTTGAAGAATTCTTTGGCCAGGGTCGTTTTTCCAATCCCGCCAAGTCCCACTATACCTACAACCCTAGCCTTCCCACTTTCTTGCTCCGTCTGCAATAACACTACTGTTTCAAAATATTTAACTTTGTCATCCAATCCAGTCGGATATTTGGAGACATGGAGGGGTGTTTTTGGAACTATTTCCAGAACTCGTTCGACCACATCGGCCAGCAGCTTTCCCTTGTCACTGAATAATATTGATCAGAATAATTAACTTAGTAAGAAAAGCCTAGATAAAGTATCATATAGTTATGAATCAGAGAAATGAAAAAATAACAACAACGAACAGGTAGAGTTAGAGATCTCACCCATTATACGGTGCCTCATCGAGCTCGAAACCGCTGATTTCTGAAACATCATGAAGAGCCTCCTTCCATTTCCTAATAGTACTGCAATCGTATCATGGTTGCAGAGAATCGATTGTTCTCTTATTTTGAAGCGAACGCAGGGATTGAGCATACACTCCTTTTTCACCCTCCATCCACCGAAGTTCTGAAGGCTTGACACCGAAGAAAACAGGAAGAATGGTGGACTTCTTCTCCTGCGTCGACTTCAGCATGAGCACCAGTTCATCTAGACACCATTTTGAGTGGGCATAATTGATAGAGAAAATATCTGTGTACAAAGGCCATTTCAATAGCGCTTTCTATCTGACAAGTTAATTTTTCTTCTTCCATGTCCAGGAAGACTTGCAATCTGTGTTTCTTGAGGCAATTATAAAGATCGGTGGCAAAGGTTTTCTTAACATCTGGGCCTCTGTGATTTAGAAACACATTGAACTTGTAGCAGTTGTTGCCATCAGCCATGGACGTGGAGGTCGAAGCCGAGGCCGAGTTGAAGGAAGATACCATGGTATGCAATTACCTGTGTTTTATTATAATTATGAGAAAAATGAAATATAAAAGTAACTTGTAACTAGTAATTTACCATGTGTTAGGTAATTCAGGTAGTTCATGTATAACAAGACAATTGGTTATTAGTATTGGAATTTGGTTTGTGTTTTTTTTAGGTTTTGGATGTATATATCACCGTGCTGAAAGGTTTTGTTTAAATTTTTACCCCTTCAACAATGAAGCGTTGCCCAAAATTTCACCGTTGAATAATTAAATTTTGTTAATTTTTATTTCAAAACAATATTTATTTTCTTGACATTTTTATATTAAAAATAAAATGATCATTATTAATATCTATCATGATCCATTAACTTGATTTCTATTAATTTTATATATCATTTGTGTACTAAATTAATATTATATAAAATATAGCTTAAACATAAATAAACATAACAATGGTTCTTTAATTTCACACAATTGTGCATATAAAAAGAAAAAAAAATATCACATAATTTGTTTTTTGCAAAATTGATGTCATAAAACTGAACAAATATATAGTTTGATATTTTTAGCGAAATTCTCCAATAATGTTTGTTATTTGAGGCACTTAATAAATAATGTTTGTCATTCGAGACACTTAATAATAACTTTTTTATCATATTTGGCAACTAGGACCTTTGGAAAAAAAGGGAAGTACTACTTGGAAATTGGAAACATCATTGGAGTTAAATGAGTTTTTCTTTTTCTATGAAAAAATCAATGCAACCTGTAATGGAAAGGAATATAAATAATACTAATTTAATATATTTTTATATTTATTAAGTGAATGTATGGTTGGAAATTCCAATTTGGAAAATATAGTTTTATATAAGATCAAAGATATTAATACTACTAGTAAAATAATGACTTTTTATAAATTTTGCTATTCTTCAAAAATAATAAATATAATGACGTTTTAGAAATTTTATTACCTTTCAAAAATGCTTTTAATCCTATTTGACGATCAAAATGTCTCATGAGTCCATGACGGTGATTTTTCCCATCAAATTCAACAAGTAACATATAACTTATTATGACATATCGATATTCCCCAACCACAAACTAAGTGGATATACTAGTATAAAAATAATACTAGAAACTAAAATGATTGAACATATACAAAATTACCTCTCTTCTCTTCTCGGGTTGTTTACCTCTCTTCTCTTCTCGGGTTGTTGAGCTCAATGGCTACCAGCAGCTGCTTCGTAGTTATCACCAGGCCTTTGGCATGCTGTGTCTCTATCTCTCGATACTTGAGAATCGAGGTAAACAAAACTCCAATGCAATGATATGGGATTCATTTACAGTTGCTTATTTATAGAGCATAATATAATGCCCTGGTCTATTTTGGTTTAATTTTAGATAAATTGAATTAAAATGGAAGCCAGAGGTGTGGCAATTTCTTCGTGGGTATCTGGGTATTTTTAATTCATCTAGCAACTGACCACGTTATCTGACATGCCCCCCACATAACGACGATGAGTCTCTTTCATCTGAAAGACGAATCCATTTACTTTCAGATGAGTTTAAAAACAGAGGAATGCACACAAGGGAATATTAGATTTGCTTTAAAGTATTCGATGACATAAATAACTTTCAAAAGGATGCACTTAAAATCATAATTAATATTTAAGAGTAAGTGGAAGGGCTATAGCAAATTAAATAAGTATTTTTGCCCAAATAAATAAAGTGAGTGGAATAAGTGGAAATAAGTATTTTTGCCTAAATAAATAGAGTGAGTGGAATAAGTGGAATGGTAATGCAATTATTATAGAAAACATGAGTAAGTGAATTTTATTGATGGATTTTTTTTGGATTATAGAAAATATGAGTAAGTGCATTTTATAGAAAATTTGAGTAAGTGTAAATTAGATTTTTATGGAAAACCAAGGGGTTCACTAAGTAGGTAATATTATAGCACGTGAATTCAAGATTTAGTACTCTAAAATATAGAAGTAATATATTGTCTAGTATTGATCTGGATTTATGTGGGAACGAAACAAAAGATAGCATATAAATAATCATATACAGAGATATATTGCAATAACACAATGATACAGTAAACACATATTCTATTAAATAGCGGAAATAGAACAGACTGTAAAATACAATAGCTAGAATGGTGGTAGCTATCTCTGAGAAGAGTTGTGGCTGCTATGCTCATTCGTACCAAGATGAATACAATGAGAGGCCGAAATGGCCTATTTATCATAAGCATAAGGGAAAGAATCCCAAAAATCCAAAAACCTAACCCTAGAAGATGAACCGTCATAAAGTTTGCGGCCCCAAGGTGGTTAGTTGAATAATCAACTTCCTGGGGTCATAACGTTTGCATACGATCTCTGTTTGGGGTGCTCGGTAGCCCGTTGGAAAGGTCTATCCGAGATTTACAACTTTCATCTGGGGCCAAATGCATGCCGTTGACAGCCATTTGGCCCCCCAAATCACTAAAAAAAAGGTCGTTTAGAGCCTCAAAACGACTCCCGGAGTTCAGGACTCGAAAAACTACTAAAAATAGTAAATTACAGAAGTTGCCAAAAGGATGTTTTGAGCTAGTTGGAGGAGGTGGGGTCGCCACCGATATCCTCTTGGATCAATCCTCCCTCCTTAGGAAGCAATGGTCTACATTGCATCAAATCCCTTATCATATGTCGAGTTGTGTGTCGAGTTGAGCTTCTGGTGCGACATTTGCTGAAGTGAAAAGGATGCCTTACTTTGAGATCTTCAGAGGGTTGTAATTGTTGTTGATGGATGCACTGGAGCTGTTCAAACAGTTTTGGTTGTTGTGGTACCCTTGGTATGCACCGGTGTGGATGGTTTCTTTTTAGAGGAGCACCTTGAATGCGTGGCCTTGCATAGCAGAGGTACTCGAATAGGCGATGTTGCCTTGAATTTGTGTTTTTCTTGTTTTTGGTGAGTAGAGGGATAATGTGCAGAGGTTGTGGATGTCTCTATGATCTGATGTTCTCCTTTAGTGGAAATTGCGAATAGGGAAAATTTTCTAGTGTGGGAGATTATCTTCCTGCCTGCTTGGTTGGTGTAGGTGAAACTGTCTCTGGTATACGATAGAGTTGTCTTCCCAAAGTGACAATGACACTGCGAGGTCGGGATTCATATACAGCATGACGCTTCCACATTTATGGTTGTCCTAAAAGAACATCACATACTTCAAGTGGGGGCCACATCACACAATACCTCATATTTGAAGGGCTTGATGCCATATGGTAGGCGACATTGATGGTTGACGCAGATCCCTCATCCTTGGCTTAGCCAACCAATGGTGTATGGTTGCAGGTGTGGTGTCATTAGTAGCTCCAATCTCTTGATGACTTCTGCTGAGATCAGGTTCTTCTCGTTGTTGCTGTCCACAACGAAATGTAGGGGAATTCCCTTCAGCCACATCTCTGAGTGGAAAAGGCGCTCCTAGGCCTCCGACTCTTCAGGTTCCTTTGGTTGAATCTGTGTGGTAGCAACAACAGCACTGGGTTCTGCATCAATGATCTGCTTCCCTTTGTATGCAGCTGTGAAATTAGGTTCAGAGTCAGAATCAGAACTAGGATCTGATTCTAAAGCTTTGATCTCAGCCACCAATGAATTCTTTGAGCGACATTCATCAGTGTTAAGGGATTTTGTGGAATTCACGCCACTTCCCGGTGTTCTTCTTTGTCTTTTCATTACCCTTCTTCGCTTGTGGTTGGGATTGGTTGTCCTTTCCCTGCCCTGTGTTCTGCAAGCCAGAGTTTCCCTTGACCTGCTTTTGCATAGGTCCAAAGTCACACTTATTCTTTTGCTGAAATTGCTACTCAATTTTGATAGCATATCGATAGGCGGATCTGAGTGAAGAGATTTCCAGGAAATCCATCTCTATTTGTATGTACCAATGTAGACCACTGCGATATTTCAGTACTAGGTGCCGCTCGGAGTCCTTGATACCTAGCTTTGTGTGCAAGGTATGAAATTTGTTGGTGTACTCTGACACCATTTGGTCCCTCTCCTGATGCAGAATGGTCCCATTTTGTGTATTGGTCATCATAGTTTCCAACAGGATAATCTTGTTCCTTGACGACATCTATAAAATATGCTCAAGTGGGATTGAGATATTCAAACAATCTAGACTCATCTGATGAGTTTTTCTCACAATAAGTTTCCCACCAATTTTTGACATGGGGATGGCCTTGAGGAGCGCAAAGATGATCTTTTCCCTGTTGAAAAATTTGTGGATGAAAAAATACCCTTCTAGTAGATTCAACCATTTGTCTACGGCATCGGCATCGATCTGGCCTTCAAATAAAGGGATATCGAAATTAACTTGTACCTTGAAGGGAGTTGAATCTCTGAAACGACTCCTTGTCGAAGGTGTATCTATTGCCGTCGGCATGCGTTGAAGGATCTGGGTGAAATTATCCATCATCTCATTCCTCTATCGTGTGAGGGCTTTGTCGAGCAACAACTTGATAGGATCTACTGCTCCGTAGTCTCTCTTTTCTTTCGCCATGGGAGGCCGTTTGAGGTGGCGAGAGTGGTCTTCCCTGAGTGAAACTCGTTCGAGAACCCAACTCTCTATATCCTGACCTCGTCGGGGACATGCACCGAGAAAAAATCAAAGAGCAAACCGCTCTGATACCACTGATCCAGATTTATGTGGGAACGAAACAAAAGATAGCATATACAGAGATATATTGCAATAACACAGTGATACAGTAAACACATATTCTATTAAATATCGAAAATAGAACAGACTGTAAAATACAATAGCTAGAATGGTGGTAGCTATCTCTGAGAAGAGATGTGGTCGCTATGCTCATTTGTGCCAAGATGGATACAATGAGAGGCCGAAAGGGCCTATTTATCATAAGCATGAGGGAAAGAATCCCAAACATCCAAAAACCTAACCCTACAAGATGAACCGTCATAAAGTTTGCGGCCCAAGGTGGTTAGTTGAACAATCAACTTCTCGGGGTCATAACTTTTGCATACGATCTCCGTTCGGGGTGCTCGGTATCCCATTGGAAAGGTCTATCCAAGATTTGCAACTTTTTTGGGGGGATAAATGCATGCCATTGGCAACCATTTGGCCCCCCAAATCGCCAAAAAGGTCATTTAGGGCCTCAAAATGGCTCCTGGAGTTCAGGACCTGAAAAACTGCTAAAAATAGTAAATTACTGTTACACCCAAAATCTACCCCATCATAAGATTTGGTGTATACATCCTTGAAGATCATTGGACTGAGTAATTCATCTGGGAGGATTTGTACTCAATCATACCAGGTTTTGAGAGGTCATCGCAGGCTGCACACTAGCAACATGTGACGTCATACCCTTGCCTCATATGCAGGGTGCGACAAAGTCAGTTTATGGCAAAAGTAGCTTCTTCGAGGTTCTTCTCGAAACTTGCTGACTTGGGGGCTTATCCCTGACCTCTAGGGGAGTTGGTACTTGATTCCTAACACCTTGGAATGATCCCTTATCTCTCTCCTATCATCTCTCAACCTATCCTATCCATACCCTATCCACTTTGTCCTATATAAGTGAAGCTCACTCCCATACCAAGGGGAGGAATTCTATGGTGTCTACATGCTAGTGAAATCACTCTTTATAGATCTCTATGTATCCTTGAGAGACTCAGCTTCCTTGTTAGAAATGACAAATGTTTTGTGTGGAGAAGGGCTGCAGCGTTAAGCCTTGGTTGTAGTTCTATATCTCTATCATGTACTCCCTTTATTTACAGTAATACAAATGCTTTCCACCAATATTGTTTCATGTGTAATGATATTGAGTAGTTTACTTGCATAATTGTTTACTTAGATCTCTTATTGTATAGATGCTCTTTACTCATTTCTCTGGTTTCTTTGTCTTGACAGGTGTTGTAGCTTGGATCGACGACCTTGAGAGGTGGAGAAACATTAGGGAGAAAGGATAGCGAAGCAAAAGGTATGGCATCTAGTACTTGATCCTTAAGTAGATCTAGGAAATGTGTTTGTAGCCTGTTTCATTTGTTCTAGACCTCACATTGAGATAGGGAGATCCGGCTCGCGTCCGCCCAAGTGGATTGTCCGTCAAACAAATCTGGCAACCATACTGGGGAGAATGTGCATTCTTAATTTGTAGTTGTCAATCTGAGAGTCTATTTTCAGTTGATTGCTTGACACAAGCCTTTTAATTTTTGTCATTTGCTTCTTGGAGTTGTTTTCACTATCAGATCTTCATCCCGAAGACTCTGATCTACTTCCTCTGAGTTCATACTACTCATTGTCAAACCATTTCATAGTTCATTTCTGGGAGATTTGATTTATTTTTGAACTTATATCCCGCCCGTCGCACCTGGTTAATGAAAACAGAGCAAGATTATGTTAATTTTGTATCTCTGTTCACTGTCTGCTAGTCCCTCGTCGCAACCCCTGCATTGTTAGACCTGTGACGCTGTCGCACTTCACTTGTAGGCAGACTGTGACGTCGCACTGTGTATAAGCACATGGTGCACCGATTTGTCAAAATTGGGTATACAAGCATCTCTTCTCCATTTGACAGTCTGAACCTTGGTCTGCTGTATGAGCTCCCTTTGTGCTACAAGATTAAGCCAGAGACCTGATTTATCGTTTGCATGTTGAGAGTTTGGTTTCATTTGGATTGACTTTGGGTTCCATCTTGGAGAAGTTTGAAGACCGGTAGTGGTGGATACTTTTGTCTCCTCCACCTTCATCCGTTCATTCTTGCCTTCCCTTCCTTCCATCCCTGATCTGATCACTGCATTGGATCAACCTCCAGACCTTGTTTACATTTGTTTTGAGCTTTGCTTGCTTGGTTTGCTTGCCATTGTTTGATTTTGAGTATTGTTTGTTTTTTTCAGCTTGACTGAGTGCTTGTGTTTTCTTGAGTTTCCCGAGCACTGAATGTTGCAAGTATTGTTTTATTTTCAGTCATTCACATCTGAAAGCAGAGTTGTTATCAAATTATTGTTTTGATGCATCCATTGAAAAGTTAAATGCATTTCTTTCCCATTGTTTCTTAAACTTTATCGAAGAAAAAATCATTGTGCATTGGAATGTTTGGAAAAATGGAATGAAAGTATGATCAATTGTGTTTTTCTTGAACTATGAATTGCTCGTTTTCTTGAAAGACTCAAGAACGTTTCAATTTTTGCAAAATATTGATTCCATGCTACAGAAAGATAGGTGCATTTTAATTTTTGTTGCTTTCAGATAATTGAAATTGAAATTGAAGAGCATGCATATTTCATTTTGGAATCCTCTCTTTTCATTACTTAGGGTCATTTCACTTTGAAAAGAAAAAGAAAAGAAAAAAGTTGTTTTGATTTGGATTAGTAGTGTTGTGCTTTTGCGTTTCGCATAAAAGAGAAAAGAGTGCTTTCATTGTCGATTTGGATTGATTTGGAAATTTGATTGCATTGAGTTTTGTTTTGGCCATATCATTTGGAAAAAATATTTCTCCTTCCCATAGCTAGAATTCATCAAAATAAAAGAATTTTTTGTGCATGTAGATAGGACTTGCATTATGCTTCCGATTACGTACTCACTCCATGCATTCACCTAACCGTTCAAGATAAAATTAATGGTAGAACTAGGTAAAATTTTTATCAACTTGTGTGTAAGTTAGAGACATGTTCCGACATCGTTAAGCGTGGAAGCTATCGTTATTTCCCAGCACTGTATCCTGGGGGTATTGTAGTCTTCCACGTACTTATCAGTATATCGAGCTCCTTCACGTACCCACCTAGTACCATAATCCGTACTTGGCATATATCAAAGGGTGTGTCAGGGTACTTGGTAGTATATCGGAAGGTCTCTTGTCGAATGGTTGTGCATTAGATAGCACCACTACGAATTTGAGCTCCCATGATAACAACAACAAACTATAGTTATTCTTTGAAAATAAACATTTGGAAAACATAAAAGAAAGAAAGAACATAAATGATTTATTTATCTAGAATAAAATCTGTTATTTCTATAAAGTAGATTTACTGTTTTGATGAAAATAATGAACATAAGAATAGTAGTATGAGTAAAATGCAGTAGATAATACTAATTAATATTAGCAGATAATTTAGAGATCATATAAATCAGTACTTCCATCACCATGCTAGTTTTCCTATTATATCTCATCTATCTGATCTGTTTATGTACTGGAGTACAATGTTGTTCCTTTTTGTATGGGGAAAAATACAGAAACTATTTTATTCAATCAAGTCAAATTTATACAAAATTATTAATTTACACAGGAATTGAAATAACTTATAAAACAAACAGTGAAAGTTATATAATTAGCAGAACTGTAAAACATACAAAAATAGATTAACAGAACTTAAAATAAAACAGATAAGAGAATAGAACCTGTAACTGACGATACGGCTGACAAACACCCAAGGAGGCCTGTTCCTCCCAACCTACTTCAGAAGAAGTAGCTCAACTGCTGACTTCTAGTGAACCCCCAAGCCTGATTATTGATCCAGTAAGTGGGTGGAAATTTGGGTAGAAACAAGGCACTCAAAATACCTTCTCCACTCGGTATCAACCTCCTGAAATAATATGCCTTCTCCACTCAGCATCAACTGCCCTGAACTCACTAAGAGTGTGTAAGACTCACAACATGATCAAACCTAGCCTATCCCTCATCAGATCTCTTGAGTGCAAACATCAAAACCTCAAGGTAAGTTTCCTCGTCAGAAAAAGTGATGAACCTCAGTTCATAATTTGATGGCAAATATATAGACTGCCTAGGTCTTTTGAGTGGTCAGTTTCGAATAAATGAGCCTCAAGCTCCAGTCCCATCTTTCAAGGCACTAAGACCACATTTCAAGGGAGTTGTCCCATACCAACAGCTAGTTAGTTGCATCATGATGCTGCCACTTGTCCATTGCCTTCTACCCCAGATTCCATTCCACTAGAAATCCTAAGTAAGGTCATCGAACTTGGTAAAGTCTGAACAGGAAGCGTAGTTATTAGTTTTGTTGTCCTGTCGACGAGAGTACAACCGACATCGCGTAGTCCTTGGATGTGCGATAGACTAGATATTGACCGCAAAGGAGTTAAGCTTTACATCGTCTTCACCTCGCAGCGTGAGACCCGCAGCGCACTGTTCATCAGATCTGTTTACGCACTCATCACCATGTTGTGGAAACCAAATTCCACATCTCTCTCATAACTTTGCCTCAGGTGAGATCTCAGTCTGTTCGCAGACCGTTGCCGAAAGGGCCAGCAAAAAGGGTTTTTTTTGGTTTCCTTGAACCGCAAAGAGCTTGGGTATTTATAGAAAACCTTAAGACAGTTATGTAAGCCAATAGTAATATAAAAACTATATATATTTATTTATTTTCAATCATTTTTTTTGTTAAGTTTATAAAGATACTAGGTATAAATATGAAAAGCAATCACATTTCGTAGTTTTCACTGAAAAATTCCTATTATGCATGGTTACCATCAACATAATTTAGGAAAACAAATGCAGATCTGCACTAACACTAAGATCAAGAGTTGACAAAGTAGTAACAAATTTCATGTCCTTGATCTTGCAAAAAATATGAACCATAAAGGTAAGGAAGCTATGTGCTTCCTTGGGAGTATTAAACTTCTGCTAAAGCCTTCGTGATCTGCTAGCACCAAATCAAAGAGAACGTGCTTGTTCTAGAAATGGTCTTGTTCCTAGTAGACTAGATTCGTCATTTCCCTCTATTTGTCGTCATTTATCACACTTCTTCCTACATTGTTAGCTCCACTGATATTTTGCAACTCCAAGGAAGGCGGAATATTTGAGGGCTTTCTTTAATCTATGTGAATCACTAGATCCACTAGAATCACTAGTTCCATAGAAGAACCCACCAGTCAGGCACTCAAGCACAGTCCTTATAACGAGCTTTTAATATAGGCCCTAGGGCAGATTATACATTCATGTCAACTCCTAAAAGAGCGCAAAAGAAAAAGAAAAACCTACTAACGCTAAGGAGGGGAAAATGTCTATTGAGTGAATTAAAAGGCCTTCTCTATTTGAGTGATCCATCTTGCTAAGGCCGACCCTTCACCACACCCTCTACTATGTGGCCGACGTGCAACACAACTATGGATTGTACAATTAAAATAGGTGTCATTAAGAAAAATGCCTGCAATATCTATATTTTTGCTTCACAGAAAGGCCCTAAATTGGCAAGAAGAAACAATTTAGTCTCATAATTAAAAACCCCACATGGGGTTCGAATTGGGGATAAAAATTACAAACTATCGACATAGGGTTTGGCCATCTGATGTCACAGAATATTAAAGAACGCCCATAAATACAATGGAACCAAAGTGATAAGGGTAGGAATTGTTACCTGAAGCATGATTGTGTTGTAATAGTTGAGCTAGGGTTTCAAACCCACCCCAAATATTGTTGAAAAAATTGATGGTGCATAGATGATCTGAAGCAAAATCAAGAAGCCTATCACATAGAGATCCTTGCAACCATATGGAGAACTTTGCTTCTTGTGCGCAATTCGTGGAGATCACATGGAGATCCTTGCAACCATATGGAGGACTTTGTCTTCTCTACGAAATTCGTGGAGATGAGATCTATTGGAGGCCCTATTTTCTTTTATTTTCCCTCTCAATCTATTTTACAATTTACCACTCATTCACTTTTCACTTTTTTTGAGTTTCCCTCTATCTATTAGATGTATTTTTTTTATATTCTTATTTTTCTTAATTTGTTAATACTAGTTACATATATATATATATATATAATAACTATACAATTTATTAATATTATATATGGATGAAAAGATATAGGGAAAAAAGGTTTTTGATCATTTATTTATTTATATGTGAAAGGAGAAGGGGTTAAGGATTATGGGGGTATTTTTATTATTATTATTATTCAAGGAGATGGGAATAAAGGGATTTTTACAAAAGGGGAGGAATGATTTTTTCTTCAAAATGAAGGATATTGGCTATTTCTTGTAAGGGAGGGACCAAGGGGGACTTTAAATATTTTCAAACTCAGGTACAAAGAGAACGATGGTGAATGAATGCAATATATGGAGAAGTAATGGAGGTTGTGAACTTGACAACTTTTAGCTAACTTGACACAAAATACATGAACTTGTCGAAACTTTAACAGAATGTCGAGATGGTGAAACAACGATGGTTTTGTTCAAACAAAATATGAACACAACTGGTACAACAAGCTGAACGGAGTGACACTAACTTCAAAACATGACAATTCCAAAAGGGAAAGATGACAAATATCTAAGACTCTACTCAACCACATGTAGAAGAAATCATCTATCACATGATAAACTATATGCAAGACATGCTTTATTATCTAGATATCAACTCACCACACCCAAGGCACTAATTAGTAGAGAAACTGCTAAATAAGCAACTCAATGGTTCTCCTATCATCTAACACAATATGTATCGGGATGGCCTCAAAGAAATGATCCCTTAGAAGATATGTATTGAAAAATAATCCAAGTTGTATACTATTAATGTTACAATTTACTAAATTTTAACACTGCAGATGGATTCGGAGACCCCTTTCTAGGGGGTCTTCGAATCCATCTGCAGTGTAGAAAGGGGTCTCCAAATCCATCTGCAGTGTTAAAATTTAGTAAATTGTACAAATTCATTATCAAAATTATAATTTTCCACTGCTAGAATTACATAATTAAAAATAACCACATAAATGACCAATTTTTATGTGGTCATTTTTAGTTTATTTCTTATCTCATGACCAAATTGGTCATTTTTAGTTTAGTTCTTTTCCCGTGACCAAATTGGTCATTTATCTTGGTCATTTTTAGTCAGTTCACTTAAAATTTCTCAATTTTGGTCATTTATCCCTTGAAAAAGTTGTGGTGTCCAAATTTTTTGGTTGCCTAGTCACTTATCTCTCATTTTGTACTAGTGGTCCGTGTATTATTTGATGATATTATGATTTATAGTAGGACATGGGAAAAGCACTTGCACCATTTGGACAATGTATTAACAATCCTTGTAGAACATTTTTTTTATGCTAAATTGTCAAAGTGTGACTTTGGTTTGACAGAGCTCATTTATCTTGGTCATATCATTTGGGAAAGAAGGAGTCACGATACATATGGAAAAGATCAAGGCCATACTTGAATGGCCAAGCCCAAAGAACATAACAACATTAAGGGGGTTCATTGGTTTGTGCACTTAATACCGGAAATTTGTAAAAGGATTTTCTAAGCTCACATCCCCTTTGAGAGACTCACCAAGAAGTGTGCTTTTTGATGGTTAGATGAGGATGAAAAATCTTTTAAGAGAATTAAGGAAGTCATGAGCAGCTTCCCAGTACTTGCACTTCCTGATTTCAGTCAACCTTTCATATTGGAATGTGATGCCTCGGGTAAAGACATTGGAGCAGTTTTAATGCAGAATAGGCATACCATTGCTTATGAGAGCAAAAAACTGCAGCCACCTAAAAAGCATTATTCAATTTATGGTAAAGAGATGTTGTCCATAATGCATGCCTTGGAAAAATTAAGATAGTATCTAGTGGGAGGCAACTTCATAGTCAAGACTGATCACAACAGCCTGAAGCATTTCTTGACCCAAAGAGAGCTAGATGACGTACAACAGAAAAGGGTAAGTAAAATTCAGTCTTATGACTTTGACATAGAATACAAAAAGGGTAAGTTGAATGTGGTAGCTTGATGCCCTCTCTATGAAACCTGCTTTTTCTTTGTTGCAAGTCCCTACTAATTGCATAGTTCAACTAACTAGAGAATACTAAAAAAATCAGTTTGTTTGTGAAGTGTTGGATAGGGTGATTCAGGATGATTCCTACCAAGTCATCAATGATATTATTTATTACAAGAACATAATTTGTATAACATTTGGATCCAATTTAAAAGAACATATTTTGGTGTCTACCCACAATGCACCAGTAGTGGGACACCCTGGATTTCTAAAAACTTACCAGAAGGTGAGAGAGAGGTTCAATTGGAAGGGCCTCAGAAATGATGTGTTAAGGCATGTAAGGGAGTGTACTGCATGCCAACAAAATAAGGTGGAGCACACTCATCTTGTTGGTCTCCTTCAACCCCTACCAATTCCAGAACATAAATGGGAAAGTGTGTCCATGGACTTCATCACAGGACTACCAAAATCTCAGGGTAAGGATAGCATCTTTGTAGTAGTTGATATATTGACTAAATTTTCTCACTTTTTTGCTGTCACATCAACTATTACTGCCAATCAAGTAGCTGCATTATTTTTTAAAGAAATATTCAGATTGCATGGTCTGCCCAAGATTATAATCAGTGACCGAGATAGCAAATTTACTAGTGCTTTCTGGAAAACTTTGTTTGAGCTAGTTGGAACTAGTTTGAATCTCAGCATAAGCTATCACCCTCAGACTGATGGCCAAACTGAGAGAGTAAATCAGTGGCTGGAAGGTTCTCATAAATTATGTTACCGAGCAGCAAAATTCATGGGTCAACTGGCTACATTTGGGAGAATTCTTCTGTAATACATCGTTCCATATGTCCATCAGAATGACCCCATTCAAAGATCTGTATGGATATGAATCCCCTACTTTTGCAGATTTTATTTTTGGGGATTGCAAAGCACAAAAGGAAAAGGGTTTACTGCAAGAAATCCAAGACATACTCAAGGAACTTAAGGAAAAATTGCAGGTTGCACAAAACCAACAGAAGATGAATGCAGATAAGAAGATAATAGATCAAACCTTCTCAGAAGGTGACTTGGTTTACTTAAGGTTGCAGGCCTATAGGAAATCTACTCTGAAATCGAAAGGGGCTGAGAAATTGTTTCCAAGGTTCTATGGGTCATACAAGATCACAAGGAAAGTAGGTGAAGTTGCTTATGAATTAGATCTGCCATCAGGAAGCAAAATACACAATGTTTTCCATGTGTCATGCTTGAAGAAAGAAGTTGGAAAACAAGTAACTTTTTCAGAAGTATTTCCTCCTCTCAACGATAAAGGACACTTGGTCTTGGAACCATAAAATATTTTTTAGGTTAGAGAGAGTAAGTTGAGGAGCAGAATCATTAAAGAATATTTAGTGCAGTGGAAGGGGTTTCCTAGTTAAGATGCAATCTGGGAAGATGAAAAAATTCTGCAACATCCTGGATTGCAACTGCTTGAGGACAAGCAATATTGGGGAGGGAGGACTGTCATGTACCTTCCCTAGTGTCCTTGGTCAAGACTTGGATCCTTCCATCCCTAGGGGTTCTAAGAAAATTAGTTGAATAAGGAATAATTAATAGGGGTAAATTTTGAGGCACAAATACTATAACTATTAATTAATTATTAATATTCAGAGTTTGAATTATTTTTAAGAATAAATGCATCATCATTACTAATTAATTTTGAGGAAAGAATTGATGATGACACGGCTATGAGGGTGCATAGGGTCAATCTGGACCTCAGTTTCCTAAGTGAAAAAGCTCAGAAAAATCAAGGAGTTAGCTAAAGGAAATATGGCAGCAAGAGAAAGTGGAAACTATCAAAAGAAAGAAAAAACAGGCAAAAGCACAAAGCATGAAAGTAAAAATAAGGAAAGTACATAAAGCTATCAGTTGGAAATAAAAGCAATACTCAGAAAAGTTAAGGAGGGCGCACTTGCCAATTTTAGTGAAAGGACACAAAAGCAAGAAAGTTTGCAAAGAAAGTAATTGCTAATTCTCTTAAGGAATGTGCCCTTACTCTCTCACATGTGTGGGTGGAGTGGGGATGAAGCTACCTCATCTATAAAATAATGCTTCCAACTCCCATTCACATCTTTTGGTTAATTAATTTTTTTGATTGAGAGCTCTTACTACCCATAGTTGAAAGATGTGCCTTACCCATTGATTGGGAGATGAACCCCAAGTCCTTCTTGTTCCAGCTTGATGATTATTGTGATACATATTCATGGAGGGATGATACACAAGTCTACATCATCCATTGTTGAAGAATCATAAGCATCCAGAGAGTGTACCACAGTTCTAGTGCCATTGGAGATAGTGTTGAAGAAGTTCACCCGGTAGAAGAGATATATTCTAGTGAAGGCACCTAGTGCTCCCCTCATATCCAATTATCATAACTGATATCAGTCATACATCATTTCCATAGCATAACTCCATCTTCTTCTCTTCCTCTTACACTCATTCTCTATCAGTCTGTAAGATCTTTCTAGCATTGGAGACTCTCTGTAATTCTGAATGTAATGAGATGCCAAATATATGTTATAGACTTCCGAATTTGACCTGCTTCTATTAATGAACATTTATCAAATCCATTGTATGGTTTAGAACTGGTTTTAGTAATCCTTTGAGGCAATTTGGAACAAGAAATGCAAAGACTAGCTCAATGTGCAATTTAAATTAACTAGTTTTTCCATATTTGCAATTAATCAATGTCTATGCGCCAATTTATGATATGAAGGTTGCGTGAGTCTCTTAAGATAGTAAAAAATATATTCCAACCTTCCCCCTGAAATTTTGAGAGCCTTTAATATTGTTTGGAGGGATCTATAAATCCTCTAGTTGAGCAATCCCCAGTAGAGCACTTGTCTATTTGGCTCCAAAATCCATATGTAACCTCCCAAATCCACATGAACTCTATTCCAATACATTTTACATATTTTTCTGTCTGATATAACCCTATCACCAATCAGTAAAACTCCCCATTCTAGTATGCATATGTTGGAAGGCCCATAAATCTTCGAAGTAGACATCAGACTTGTATGATTGTTGAAATGTAAATGGCTCTAGTGCTTTGTGCATAGGACTTAGTGTTTGACCCTGTTATGCATTTTTGTTGCACATTTACTCATACAAAAAGTAGAACCTAAAGTCACTCCCATCACCCTTGACCAGTGAATAAGCATTCAACATTATTACCTTGCACACCATAAAATTTGTTAAAATTCTGTTAAAATTGGGAGTTTTGAGTTGATATTTTGGCCCATTCTTGGCTGGAATATTATATCAGCGATCACACTAGAGAATACCGACTCCTTGGCAGTGTCTCCTACAACTGCGATTGACTCTTCTGTTCACAACAATGATGTCTCCTCTAAACAAAACGAACAACAATAGGGTCTCTCCTCCTGTGTGCACTAACAACTCTTCTAACCACAACAATCACCAACAATATCTACACTTAGACATCGGTAGAATTATCTACACTTAGACATCAGTGGAATCAATTCCACCAGCAACGACTCACGTCCACACAACAATTATGGCATAGTTAGACAACGGTACAATAGACATCTCCTTTACTCAACCTCTCACTAGGCTCTGATACCAATTTAGAAATCGAAGGAACAACAAACATACATGCACATGAAGCAAACTAGAGGTGATCCAATCCTCAATACAACTTAATTAATATTGGAATAGAGTTACAAATATATAGGTTGAAAGAATCTCAAATAATCTCATATAATAGTGGATCTAGAAACCACTAGTAAACTAGTAATATCCAAACCATATCAATATGTAACAATAATATAACAATCATCTAATTAAGTCATTTCGACATTAATACTCCAACATGAAAGATCTAATTACATAATTGTTTTTATAAAGATTATGATTGATATTTTTATTATATCAAATTATTAATTTAAAATAATATAAAATATAATTATAATTTATTAAAATTATTTTTTTATAATAATTGATTTATAAATATTTATATTTATAATACTTAATCATTAATTGAGTTAAACAAAGTTCATTTATTAAGTTAAACAAAATTTGTGGTTTGAATAGGACTTTTTTCGGATTATGTGATGAAATTCAATGATTTTTTAATTAAATTCAATAGATATAAGATTGTAACATATCAAAAAAATTAGTGCATTTATTAATACTTTTGGTGTTATGAAATTGTAATATTATTTTATATTTGATTTTTACAATGCAATATTTTTTATTATGGTATGGAAAATTAATTAATTTATTATTATTAAATAAATTTAAAGATAATGACTTAAAATTAGTAAATAAAATAATATTTTTGGTTTGGTGCCACGTAATGATATTTATTTATGATGTGTTAGTTGCAAGGGATTTTTGGAAAAATAGAAATCCCATATTAAAATGAATTATCAGAGGTATCTACACAACTTTTTTTGAATATGGTGTAAAAAGATAAAATGTAGACAATCAGATCATCTTCCGGAATGTATAACATTTATTTATTGAAAATATGTATAAATCTCAATAAGTGGCATTCTTCTAAGGTTGGTATGTTATTTTTTTCTCTACACAACATATGTTTGCATTAAGGGCATGTATAAGAGTGAATGAATGTTTGGTTTTTTAATTGTTTTATGTCTATACAAAAGATATGTTGGAAACTAAATATACCTTTTTTCTATTAACATAACCCTAGCCAACGTGGAAGAGAGATGGTATGGTGATTTGAATGACAGACACATGGCGTAGTGGACTCAAAAGGAGAAAATGAAGTATAAACTTACATTTTTTTTAACCATGGGGATAACAATCTCCCAAGGATATATCCAACAACCTGCAAGCGAGATATACCAAAAATTTGTAACTCAGTAGGGGCCGAGCTTGTTGACTTAAGAAACTTAGGGTGCATTCAACCAAACAAGGATGAGTTAAAAGGAGTAGATGAGTTATGTGTACAATGAGATTGTTTGTGCTAATGTATCAATCCTAGGTGTAGAGAATGAAAGAAGAAGAAGACAATCTGCTTTTTATGATTAACTAAATATAGTGCATGATCAAGTCTCTCAATCAATGGGCAAATCGTATCAGGAATATGGAATCGTCTATGTATGCTAAAATAAAGCACTTTGTTTTTATTTGTTTTTCTGTTAAATACAAACACTTTGCATGATACAATGCTCAATTTAACAATATTGAGAACAACATAGCAGCTGGAAATGAGGCCTGATAACAAAATGATGGTCAATTGGGAATTTAAACATAGAAACGGAGTATCATAAAAGCACGTAGAAAAGAGTTAAATTGGATTTAATGTGAAAATGTCTTGAGCGGGAGGGTATCAATCTACGCTTTATATAATATAAATCAATTGAAAAGTACAATTCAATTGCAGAATGAAAACACACACGATATGAATCTAAACCAAACAATCAATGCATAAACTAGTTAATGAAGTAAATAAAGATAGGGACATTACTTGGCTCAGGGGGCTCTACCCAACCTTGGCAATGCACCTGGAAAATGGATTCAAACTAAATCAATATGAAAATGATCAACAAATTGAATTTCTCATGCAATATGAAACCATGACTACAAAGAACACGGTCAATTCTCTTAATACAATAATGATTGATTATTCATTATTATCGATCTCTCCGCAAAGATCAAGTATATATAGAAAATGTGCTTCCCACAATCTCGTCAACCATTTATAAATTTAGAAAAGACAATTAATATGATCCATGATTCATGAGCATTTATTTTTTATACATTCTAGAAAATAGAATCTCGTGCCTATCCTCATGACATAAAGTGCATGAGGATAGGAATATCGAACTGATAGAAATAAAGATGCATTCAACGAAACAGTGCATTGGAAAACTACCCAACAAAACTTTGACCATCCATCTTGCTCACTTTCTATGATCTAGGCATTCATGATGTCTTCCTCAAAATCCATATTGCAATTTGTCAAAAAAGGAGGCAGACATATATCAATTGTGGACTGTAGTGCTGAAACAAGTACAGGAAATTGTGCAGAAAAGGGTGACTGGATCATTGGCCAAAGGATTGTAGTTGAAAGGATTGACTTGGAAAGCTATTTTGAAGAAAATTCCATATTGGGGATCACCCACGATAGATCATGGATTTCATTGAAAATAGCCACAAACCATGATTCTGTGCTACCAGATTTTAGATTACTTTGCTACCAGAAATCTATATCATAGAATTTGTTAATAAAAGTCGATATAAAAAACTTTAGTGACTAGAAATTTTGAAAAATAGATGTTATGACCAAATGAATACATTTTTGGACTAGGTGAAGGCTTAACGATGGAAATGGTTATGCATTATGGATGAAGTGTGAGAAAAATGGTTTATGAATTGTGGACTTATTATGCGAGAAATGTTGCAAAAATGGATCCCAACAACCATTTTTTATATAAGATGGGTGGACAGCTATTTATTCCACATTTGTTATGGAATGTAAATATTTCATATCTCTTGGTATATAATAGAGGTGAAGGAGACCCTTTTGAGGTATGTTGTGTATGTCATTTGTACAAATATCATTGTGACATGATGTGAAGATGGAGAGTGATGCATATGTAGAGATGCCTTGTATTGTAAGATGGATATTTATGATGAATATAGAAGACCAAGCATTCCATGAATGTTTCCCCATTTGGGATTTACCATGTATATTTGGTGTATTTTTCTCTTATTCTCTTGTCCCTTGTTCTTACATGATTATTGTTTCTTGTATGGATAGAAGACTATACACTAACATGTCAAGGAACCGGCTGAAGGGTTGTGTAACTTCGATAGAGTTTCAAGAAAAAAAAAATTAAACTATGAATAGTAGAAGTTAAATAAGAGTACATACATTTGACATGAAAGTATATAAACAATATTTTCACATGCTTATCATCAAACAACATACATGTGAAGACAACATAAGAAAGAATAAAGAATGATTTTTGTATTAATATGAAATGGTACAAGAAATAGAGTCACCTGAACAATAGCAGTGGAAAGGAGCCCCTGCACCTATCCAAAAAGGGTCCATTTATTCTTCTGATGGTCTTGCAATCTTCTAGACATGTATCACAAAGTGGATCTCCAAAAGGTGAGAAAGACGCTGAGAGAGGCTAACTTCAGATTCGGTAGGAATCAAATATAATAATGGCTTGAGCAAATGGAATGAGAATTGTGTAATCATGTTAAATGAGGGAATTCGAGAACATTTTATAAGTGCAATAGTGGCTATGGTAGGAGTCTAGGGTTAGGTTTTTCTTCCCTAGATTCACCACTTGATTGAGGCCACATAGGGACTTGTGTCAATCTTTCTTTTGTTTTAGTGGACATGAATTAGAGACAGTAAAAAATCACTCTCATGATCATATCACACTTAATTGCCTGATTTTTCTGCAATTTAGGTCACTCATATTAAAGGATTTTGTGTGACTTGGGTTTCTTCTTTATTGGGGATATGTGTGACTTGAATTTAGAAAGGTCCGTTTACTGTTTGAATTTCATTTTTAGGCTTTTCATGCTTTCCCAAGGTCCAATGGGTGTAATTGAGGTGAAATGATGATAGATGAGGGAGATAGGGTTGATGACATGTGAGGTGAGAAAATTTTAATTGTTAATAGATTACCACTTGATGTGCAAGGTCGGGAGCTCATCGTATGGCCGACATACATCATAGGATTCTCTTGTTTTTAGGAGATAAGTGCGACAGTGATGTAGAGGGTGGAGACCACTTCGGAGTGAACTTGCCTTCCCATTGGGTTATATGAATCCTTACTTGTAGATACAAAGATGCATATAATCTTAGATGTATGGATGAGGTGGGAACCCCATGCTCATTTCAATGTCTCAAATAGAAAAGGGGGATCTAAGCCTAGTCGGGATTTGATCAATGTACATGAAAACTCACTCTATATATCATAAGTGTCCAGGAGGGAGTCAAATCAAGGAGTACATAATCATGGTATAAACATGGTTGATCTAAGAAACTGATTTCAAAACAATAGAATTATAAAGGAATGATGGACCACAATAACTAATTCTTTGTTGGAAATTAAGATATCCAGAATCTATGGTGACTCAAACAAGCTAGAAATATGAATCAAAGAGGTCCAAAGGATCACATCTATAGGTGGATATAATAGGAAGCATGCCATTGGAACTTCCACAACAATGTCACCAACACAACCCATATATCACAATATATAATTGAAAGGGTCTCACAAAAGGACTAGAGTCATGGATATCCTACATCTTTGACACATAATAGGGTCATCTATTACACGGAATTTTTGTACTCGTCATGATTACGAACTATGTATACTTTCTCCTTGCCTAAATCCTTAAGGTAATTAGCCAAAAATCCCGAGAAGATGAGTTATGAGGTTTTTCCCAGCTAAAACCCTATTTAGAGAAGCCTACTGACCTTTTTTTACAGTAGAATGCATATTTCCTGATCGATGCACCTTTATCCACTACAGATCTCATTGCTAGCGCATGTTGCTAGTGTCTAGGGTGCGTTGATGCCTATACAGTGGGAAAAAATAGAATTTTCAAGAAGTCTCTAGAAAGAGACCCTCATGGAGGTTTACCCCTTCCATTTAGGGTGGATCTTACTCGCCTCCCATCTTAGTAGGTTCCCTCTCATCCTTCTCCCTTGATCCTCTCTTCTCCTCCTCATCTATTTTGGCTTATAAATGAAGCTCATCTTCATGGGATAGGGGGGTTGAAATGAGGGCAACCAAATGCTGGAGAAATTGAGCCAGGATTCCATTCTTCCATGATTGGCAAATTAAGGAAAGGTTCCATTGGAAAAAATCTTCAACACTAAGTCTTCATTAGTTGTAATTATTCCCTCTATTTTAATTAATACATCAATGTCTTCCTTTCCCATAAATGGTGTGTAATTTTATTTATAGTGGTTCTCCTTGGTCAATTTCTTAGATTTATCATGTTATATTGTAGTCTCTTGTCTTTTTCCTTCTGAATCTTTTGCAGGTAATCTCTTCATCAACAAGTAGGACTGTGAAAGATTTAAGCCACGAGGACAACCTTCATAAATAAGGTATGTACTGGATTCTTTGTACTCAAGTAATTTGATGGATCTAGGAGAAGGTTTTCATTCTTGTTTTGCTTTGTTCTAGATCCGAACCATTCAGACTAGGGACTTCGATCTTTGTCCGTAGGTTAAAGGAATAAGGTTTGAGGCTAGACCATAGGTTTACCAAAGGAGATAGTACACAAATATGATATTTCTACTTTTGTAGGTGGAGGCGACAAATCCTGAAACATTCCTATCGTGGTAGCATTGTGCAAAATGCTTGGTGCAAAACTTGAAAAGGTGGGTATGGATGCATTGGAGATACTTTTATCAACAATGGGTAAGACATTATCCAGACAAGCCGGACCATTGGGATCATAGTAAGTCAACTGGTCCATCTTTACAATCTTCCCTTCATGGGGGAACATCTTAAGTTTGAATACTAATGGAGAAACCTCTTTCATGGAATACATGTAGCTATGACTCACAAGGACGTTGTAATCTAATTAGGAATTTACAACCTTTATATCGATTAGAATGGACTTCCCAACTAACACTCTAGAGACATTCTAGTGAAGTGCTTGAGGTTGGAAGTGCGACCATCAAAATCAAGTAAGGTCATGAGACATGGTACGAGTTAAAAGGATGCAAGATTATTGCCTACATGAATAGGCATAAAATAGGTGGAATTCCATTCGTCCATAATAAATCGATGAATGACCAGGTTTTAAATGGTTACATGGACTTTGAAAGCTATTGATGAGGGCATATAAGGTTCTTCTTTATCAAGACCAAAGGTCACTAGGCGAGAATCAGATGAATCAATTGCACCTAAGGAAAACATTAAGGATATACAATGCATAGGGTAGTTCCAAAGAACCTCTACTGTAGACATGGATGTTGGAGATTGGACCAAGTCATCCACAATGCTATAGTTACGAGAAGCTCAAGAACTAGTGTTATCGGCTATGTGGCATAAAGGGAACTTGGATATTTTGGGAATCCCTTCATTCTTTGGAAAAGGTATCTACAAATATTCATCAATCTGAGAGGATTATTTTCCTTTCTTGGTAGAAGAGGTTTCAACAAGAGAACCATATTAGTTGTGCTCAATTTAAAGGTTAACATCGACCAATAACATGAGGAGGTGTTGGGCTCCTTATTCATGCATTTGGACAATAGGAGGTGCCGGTGGAAGATAAGATGCTATAGCTTGTGTTGTGACTACCCCTTGTAGAGGTAAGGAGTTTTGAAAAACCATTGGTTATTCCAAGTTGGCTTGAGGTGGAGGCTAATTAGGTTTCCCTTGTGGAGAATTATTTGTCTCAAGTCAAGTTGATTGGCCTCATTCCATAGCTGTAGAGATTTTTCTAGATGGGTACAATGATGGGTATAGTTTCCATAAACACCACATAAGGAATAGATATGGTTATTCCATAATTGAGAATTTTTCCCCTACTTAAGAGGTTTATTTGGATCCTAATATGTGGGATTTATATTGGCTCTAGTACTGTCGGGGTGATTAGGAGGTTGATTCCCATCTTCCTGACATTAGTTGTTTCTTTTTTTCTTCCACTTATTTTTTCATTTGGACTATTCCTATTGGTTATTGGGCATGGGTTGAGCAGGCATGTTCTGCTGATCATAGAATTTACCCTGAGGGAAAGGAGGATGCATAGGGTGTTGCTATATTGGATCAACTAGCGGTGGTACAGGAAAAGGGTAATATAGATTGATGGCTAGAGGAATTAGGTAAATGTTAGAAGCACTACCACATGGGCTTCCACTACACAAGGGTCCATGAATATGGGTTCCTGTAGAAGGGAATGCATGCAAGGTACTTGTTCTGGAATGCAATGTAATATCCCTATCTTGACCCCTAATGTTTATTGGATTCAAGGTAAATATTGTATCCATGTTATGTATGATTCCTAGCATGGATCTCAAGGCCAAGGCCCCACTAGTGAATGCTCAGCCTTGAAGAGGCAAGTACTTGGTATTAGGGTAACCATGTGCTAGTAAGCCATGGAAAATGTAAATGATGTAAACAATACCATGTAAATAAAAATACCAAGGGCTGGATATGGATGCAAATAAATGAGGGGGAACTATGTATCCACTAGAGAGTGGTGACGAGGTGTGGGATGGAACCCTAGGCTTCCATATGTCACCTAGAGAACCCCTTTGACCTATTGGTAGGCGATTTGGATGAGTCAGCATCGCAGCATCGCGGATGTTGCACAAGGACAAAGGTACCGCAAAAGGAGGAAAGCAGTGCACATGGTGATAGTACTTTTTGTTGTTTTGGATCATTTAGACCACGTCATATCTAGTTTTGGGTCATTTCGACCGGGTTATGTGTATTTTGGGTCATTTGACCACATTATGTGGGATTTTGGGTTAGTTTCTGTAAAGTTTGTTAAGAAATCAGTTAGGCGGTTTCCAAAGTGGACCATACATGTAAAAGCGCAAGCCTATAAGTAGATGTAGGTTTGTAATTGTTGAGAGAGTCTGGAGAGGAGAATGCTGAAGAATGAGAGTTGACTGAATATCTTGTTGTATCTGGGTTTTTACGGAGATGAATATGATGTGACAGAGTTTTTGAGCAGAATCCTTGTGTCTTTTATGTTTCTCTGTGGTAAATGAATTATGCGATATGAATCTGTGACTGATAAGATGTTTCCTTGTTGCGATTAATGCTTTACTATTATATCTGTTGTGCAATTATGGTTCTGTCAATAATCAGATATGTTGAATGATTTTGCGATTACGCTTAATTCCTGAGTTGAATGCTTTGATCTATTTCTAAATGTTGCATTAAGTTGATTAGCTGATGCACAACATCCTCCTTCATTTGACGGAAACATGGTTCCGTCAACTCTCCCTTGAACATCTCGGGTGAGACCTCATCTACTCTATAGGTGTTGCTGGACAGGGTAAAACCTGTCTCAGCAGGTGCTCAGGGAGATCTCCATGGTTTGGGTGTCGATAATGTGAGGAACCCCTGTCGACTGGGTTTGTGTCAACAAATGGTTCCATTGTTGGGACCGTAGTGCGAAGTGAAAGGAGGATATGTTGTGGCATCCGACGAGACCAGAGATCCAAGATTGGTTCCACCTAAAGTTGCGAGAGTTCGCTAAAAAGGAAAATAAGAACCCTGAGTTGTCGACAGATTGGTGGTTGGTAAAGTACATTCACGACGCTCCACAAGAATATTTTTCTGCGAGTTGCCAATCATCCAGTATGAGTGGTTAGCAAAATTGACCTATCAGAAGAGGAACTTCCAAGGTGGTGAGCTGAAGGCTTGGACCCCGGAACTAATCCAGGAGTTGCAAGAAGTTGACAACAAAGCATCGCGAGCTGTTGAGGTTTGGGTCGACAATATACTGGAAGGCTATATCACTAAGTTTGCAGTTGATACAATAAAGTTCTATAGTGAAACAAAAAGGGAATTCTTCAACGAACCAAGCGGTAGATTTTTGTTGTCTCTACAGTTGTCCATTAAGATGCACATTTGCGAAAGGGCATATTGAAGATGCACCTAGACTAGTAAGAACCCTGGTGGGAGGAGGCTATGGATACCACGGTAACGGGGGGGCAGGCGATACATGGAATGATAAGGGGTAGATGGGTGTTGGTTATGACAATACTATGAAGGAAGCCGAGGAAGAGAGTGGTCTTACAAGGGGAGGATCAAGGTTTTGACAGGAAAAGAGGCAGAGGACAGGAGAAGGTCTTGCTACGATCGAAACGCAAAACCACGAAGGAAGACCGCATGGGAGGAAGTGACCTCACAATTCCAATAAGGACAACCAAGCTATGCCCCAGATAGAGGTAGGACCAACCCCCAGCAGCAACATACCCACACCTCTGCTCACTATCTATCAACTAGTAAGAAATACAACTTTGACACCACCGTGTTCATCAAGTCCACAGAATTTGATTGCTAGTAGCTCAGTGACTGTAGGAAGGAAGCCCAGGATGGTGGGCGAAGATGCAAAGTTACCGTTGTTCCACGGAAATGGAATAGATAATCTTGAACAATACTAGTTATTATGTGAAGCAGTATGGATTGTTAAGCAAATTACTGATGATAATGCTGAGAAAGAACAATTGGAGACAACTCTTCGGGGTCGTGCATTAGACTAGTTCATGAAATTCGTGCAGGTTCCTGTAGACACTCCAGAAAAGACACTGGAAAAGTTCGAGCAGCAATGATTGCAGAGTTCAGAAAACCCAAATCTGAAGAGTAGTATATTACAGAACTAAAAGAAATTAATCAGTATCCCAATGAAACTATGTGGGATTTTGACCAGCGGTTCAAAACAATGATTACAAGGGTCAGCTTCGACATGATAAATGTCCAACACAAAGAATGGTTCATCGCGGCATTGCTCCCTCACATTCGACTACCACTAATACAACAGAGCATTACAACACCGAGTGAATCCCTAGAAATTGCGATGCAGTTAGAAGCTTCACCGATTGGTGAGAACACAACTGGTATGTCGTAGATTCAGACACAACTGGCCAACTTGACAATACAATTGCAAGACCTTAAGAAGGTGTAACAAATAAAAATAATATGAATAATATATATAATAATATAAAACATAATGTTAATTATATTAACTAAGAGACATAACCCTTGGTGATTAGTCGCCATATAAGCCCTATATATGCGGCTAGATCCTCATTGTAAAATCATCTTATCTTATCTTATCAATTTATATATCATTTTATATCTACGGATATGTGGGTTATTTTAGAAATTACGGATTCATTCCGAGTTTAAAGTAAAACCGCACATGGTTTTAAGGTGCACATGGTTTTGTGAGAAGTGGGTTTGGTTTTATTCCCTAACAAAAAACCAAAAGTGAGATTTGAACCTAGGTGGGGAAGGTAACAATGATTCCTCCCAACCACCCAATCTACACCATTTTACATATATTAAGGGGAAAATAATATTAGAAGAAGAATCATATTGAATATTGTTTATTATAAAAAAAGAGATATTGAATAAATTTCAAGGAAAACTCAAGAAGATGGGTTTTAATGTTGAAAAGAAGGGAAGGTTTCCTAGCACCTCACTGAAGAATGTCTCAATACTATTTAGAGTTAAAGGGACACTTGCAGGGAAGGATGTCACCATTTCTATTGCCCCCTAGTGAAATAAATAATTATATTAGTGTTGAATTTGCTAACTATTTAGTGATTCCTGAATCAAATATAAGTGAAAGGCTAGACCTTTGGGACATAAAGCAATTTCAAATAAGTGGATTATAATTGAATGTTGGAGATTATATGGTCATATCTCAATTCACTGTTAGTTCCTTATGGATTTCTGATGGTGACATAATTTTGGGGTTACCTTGGATTAAAACATTGGGGACCTTCATTTTAAATGCTGAAAAGAAGTTTCTTACTTTTTCCTATAAGCAGAAGAGAATCACATTTCAAGATATTACAATAAAGTCAGATTTAGAAGCTCCAACATCTGAAGACTTCAAGGATATATCAAAGATGATTTCACAGGGTAATCAGAAGTCAGATCAAAAGATGTGGTCAAATTTCAACAAAATCGTCACAGATAAAGAAGAAGAGATCTCTCGTTTAAGAGATCATAATCAGAAGTTGCTTCTTCAAATAAAAAATACGAAGGATAAAGCACAACGAAATCAAAATCTAGAAGAGGAGAATCAAGATCTTCAGAAGAAACTATTAGAAAATAGTGACGAGAATGGTCACCTCAAGATGCACAAACAAGATCTAATGGATCAAATTCATAAGCTTAAAGATGATAAGGAAGCACAAGAAGAAATGACCCGAAATCTTAAAAAAGAAAAAGACTCGTTAGACAATAAGTTGGAGAAAATTCAAAAGAGGACATCAAAGCCCTTGGACTCACAAATCTACATTGAGAAAAAAGAAGCAAATAAAATTCAGTCCTCGTCATAGTTCATAAAGAAGGCAATCTGGTAAAAAAACAAACAACAATAACTCCCTATCAACACCCCAACCATATAAACCAGTATCCTAAAAAGCGGGGATTGTCAAAAGAGAATGGTACTAATGTGCTCAAAGCTCCTGACGATAGATCAATAGAGAATCCCAACAGTCAGCAACAAAACAATTTTGGCTGGATTGATCCGTCAACATATCGGAAGTTATGCTTTACACTTAGAAGTTCCTATCGACATGTTTCGTCAGCTACAACGTCACAAGAAACGATTCAACAACATTATAAGGCTTTGAGGACAAAGCCTTTCTAAGAGAGAGGCAATGTAACAAATAAAAATATTAAAATAATATGAATAATATATATAATATATATAATAATAAAATAAAACATAATGTTAATTATATTAACTAAGAGACATAACCCTTGGTGAGTAGTCACCATATAAGCCCTATATATGCGGCTACATCCTCATTGTAAAATCATCTTATCTTATCTTATCAATTTATATATGATTTTATATCTACGGATATGTGGGTTATTTTAGAAACTATGGATTCATTCCGAGTTTATTGAGAATATCCAACTATGGATATTACAGAAGGGTAACAAACATCATGAGGAAGTGTGGTGTATGTGATGTTGCGGAGAGGGGCATACTAAGGATAGTTTTCTAGGCTTCCACTGTTGGTTGTGGAGCTTGATCTCTAGTCTCATAGATAATGATTCAGCCGTGTTTGAACCCCAGGTTTTGTTATGATCCCGAGAAAGGGGATTTGGGGGCAACATCCCTGAGGAAATTTTTTGGGGTTTTTTTCGCCAAAAGTTTACAGGCCCAAGGTTTTGGGAATCCTGTGGTATTTTCCCATTGTATTTCCCTTATAAAAGAAATACATTGTAACATGGATAGGGTTGGATGTATTAGGTATTATGCATTGTAAAGATCTCTGAGATCAAGAAGAGAGACTGTGAGATAGTGAAGAGGAAGTGCAGCGGTTGTGCTGCAAGTTGTATCCCTTCACCTTGCTGGACGGTATAATAATAAAGACAGGCAACTTCAATGTGGACGTAGCCCATTTGGGTGAACCACGATATATATGTATCTCTCTTGTAATGTGTATGTGTGATTATATTTGCATTTATGATTATTGTTATTGCTCTGCGATCCTGTTTTTCTAACAATTGGTATCAGATCCAAAGGTCTATTTGGCAGATAAACCCGCAGGAAGCTAGGGTTTTTGGTTCGAGTGGGAGCAATGGCGGAAGAAGGAAAGTTTAAGGTCAAGAATTTTAACGGCTAGAAATTTCAGTTATGGAAAATGCAAATGGAGGACTATCTGTACTAGAAGGATCTAGTCCCGCCATTGGGAGGAAGAGTAAAGAAGCCGACGTCCATGAAGGACGAAGATTGGGAGGTTCTTGACAGAAAGGATCTGGGAACAATACAGTTGAGCCTGGCTTCATCGGTGGATTTCAATATCTCGAAAGAAACAACAACGGAGGGTTTGATGAGCACACTAGGTAAGTTGTATGAAAAACCCTCGGCCTCAAACAAGGTATTTCCAATGAAGCGTTTATTTAATATGAAGATGTCTGAAGGTGGATCTGTTCTTGATCATTTAAATGAGTTTAATATGGTTACAAATAAACTAAGTTCTGTAAATGTGAACTTTGATGATGAGGTTAGGGCTCTTCTAATTTTTTGTTCATTTCCAGAAAGCTGGAATAGCTTGGTCATGGCTGTAAGTAACTTTGTCTCTGGTTCAAACACCTTGAAATTTGATAATGTTATTGGTATTATTCTTAGCGAGGAAATGCGAAGAAAAAACATAGGTGAGACATTAGATAATGCATTGAACATGGAGAGCAGGGGAAGAAAAAAGGAGAGAGGAAAGAGACAAGGTAATCGTGGCAAGTCTAAAACGGGCAGATCCAAGTCCAAACTGGGAAAAATAAAGTGTTGGAACTGTGGAAAGAAAGGACATCTGAAGAAAGACTGCAGATCTCTAAAGAAGAAAGGAGATGGACATAAGGAAACTACCCAGGAAGTAAATGTAGCAGGTGATGTGTTACAAGATGCTTTGATTCTTGCATTAGATAATACTAGTGATTATTGGGTAGGAGATTCAGGGGCTTCATGTCATGCTACACCCCATAGGAAATATTTTCATGATTATGTTCCAGGCGATTGTGGACATATTTTATTGGGTGATGATGAGCCATGTAAAATTGTTGGAATGGGTAAGGTATGGATAAAAGTTAAGAATGGAACTGATTGGCTGTTAAAAGATGTTAGGCATATTCCTGCTATGAAAATACATCTGATCTCAACATTTCAGTTGGGAGATGGCGGCTGTCTATCTACATTTGGAGAAAAGTGGTGGAATATCACTAAAGGATCAATGGTGATATCAAAAGGAGACAAGGTAGGTACATTGTATTTATGTCCTCATAATACTGACCATTCTATCTCTTTAGCTTCCACAGGAACAAATACAACATTGTGGCATCATAGGCTTGGCCACATGAGTGAGAAAGGGATGCATATTCTCCACTCAAGGAAGTTGCTACTAGATTTGAAGCAGGTAAGTTTGGAATTCTGTGAGAACTGTGTTTATGGAAAACGGAAGAGAGCCATATTTCTCAAGGTTGGGAAACAGAAGAAGAATGAAAGGTTAGAGCTTGTGCATACAGATGTATGGGGACCGGCTCAGGTACAATATCTTGGTGTCTCTCATTATTATGTTACATTTATTAATGATGCAACTAGGAAAAATTGGGTTTATTGCATTAGACAGAAATCTGATGTGTTTGCTACTTTTAAGAAGTGGAAATATTTGGTGAAGAATGAGATAGGAAAAAGGTTGAAGTGTCTCAAATCTGATAATGGATGTGAGTACTGCGGAAAGGAGTTTGATAGTTACTATTCATACTGTTGTCCTCCGAAATGGCATGCGTGTCATTTGAAATCCCAAAATGCAACAAACCAGCTGGAATGACAACTCTCTCAGGAGAGAGGCTAATGTCACCACACTCCTCTCCTCTTCGCTTCAGGTTTATTTCTTGTCTCTTCTTATCCCATTCGTTTCCCTACTCCTTCCCTATCTTTTTTCTCCTCTCATTTTCCCTTACCTTACCTCTCCTCCTCCTCTTGTCCATATCCTCTAGTCTACTTCTCCACCTTCCATTTCGTCCACCTTCAAAAAATCACAACAAAACATTAAAACCAAAAAATTTGTTAAGTTAGAGATTAGCTAATTGCATTTCTTGGGAAGGCTAGTAGTTAGATTTCTTTTATAAATAAAATTTCATGCATTGAAGGGTTAGATTAGGCATTTTAAAAGGTCATTTGGGGCTTTCATTTAGTCTTTTCTCTTAGGTTTTATAGTTCCACTTCAAAAGTAGACAAGTTGGCATATGAAGTAGTGTGAAATTTTGTGGTTGCATTCTCATTCCCGTCATTTTTGGGGGCATTTTAGCTTGCTGGTCTATTTGGTTAAAATCGCAATTTAATTCCAAAATCTCATGCTTTTAACAAAATAGACTTCATTTCGTAAATCCCAAAAGTTGCACTTTAAAAGAGCATTTTGCACATGCATTAGATCTTAGTTGCTTGCATCTAGTTCAAGCTTATTTGATTTAATTTTTTCGTTAACACTTAATGGGTGCTTGTTGAGGATTTGTGAACTTGTGTAGATCTTTAAAAAGGAAAGAGAAGTGCTTGTGTGAGCAAGGCACAATAGTGATCGAAGTCACATTCAAGAAAGGAGCAGAAACCGAGCAAAAAGAACCAGAACGATTATCCTTTTGTAACTAGCCATTAAGGGCTCTAAATATCTCTCTTTAAAATTTTATCTCAAGTTAGATCGAAGACCTTTCAAGGAATTTTCCTTAAGGCACTTGTAAAAGTTAATAAAATTTTTTAGTGGAGGAGTCCTCCACCTTTGGGTTTCTTCCCCATTTGGGGAAGAGTGTTGGGTTTGCTTAGGTTAGATCTTTTCAGTTCTTGTTTTAGAGTAGTTTATTTTATCTTGTCACTTCTCTCTCAAGTTTTGATCAGAGTAAGCTAATTTTGGGATTGTATCCCAAATGCCACATAGTTTTGTGGTAGCTTCTCATTCCCCCATCAGCATCTTGTGGACATCCAGCTAGCTGGAAGGTTTCCAGGACTGACGGTTCTAGTGGTTGACCTTGTTCAGAGTTTGATCCCACCTTTAGTGTAAAATTGCTTGGTAGAACACTAGATCTTTCAGTTATTTCATTTTATTTTGCAAGTAGCATGCTAGGAGTATTTCACATCTATTTGAGCTATCACATGATTTAAATGTTATAAAATTGAAGTATCTTGTTATCACAACTGCTACTTGTTTCTTAAAATGAACAAAGTCTCTTGAACTTGGCCAAATCCAAGTCAAGAGCACTCTCTATCGGAGAGCATTGTTAGACCTGCATCTTCCCCTGCATTAGGCATTTTAAAGTAGGAAGTCTCTTGAACTGTGGTCATAATATCAAGTCAAGAGCGCTCTCTGTCGGAGAGTTGAATAAGTGCTCTAAATAATAAAACTTTTCAATCCACATTTCCCCTTTAATTAATTTATCTTGGTCGTTTATCCAACACCCGTATGCTCTGCCAACCGAAAACGGTTGGACTAGTACTCAGAAAGGTGAAGGATTTGATAATCTCATAAGTGATAATTAATTAAAACTTTCACCCCCATAACCAACGAACCGACGTTGTTCAAAAAGTATTTTAAGCAATTCTCAGGGGAGGCGCCGGATTGCCCAATCTGCAACACGGTGGCTAGTTAGCATTGCGCGCCTCGCTGTGATTCCAGACAGGTCCGACATGTCTCTTAAAGGAGCTACTTAGAATGTCTTTCCGGACACTCTTTTGATATCCTTGGTTTTAGCCGTAATAATCAAGAACACCTAAAACACTTAAAATTTACCAAGAACAATTTCAAAACGATCTCACAAACGGCTACTTTTGACTTACATTTTTCAGCATCACAAGTTTCTTTTTATTTGACTCCATTTGGCACTGGTCTTTAAAAGTTCCTATATATCTTCTGTCTGGACCATATGTCCTTGTCATTTGTTTAATCTTTATCTTGTGGATGCTTTGTTTTAATTCTAAGTCATAAGTATTTTGTTCATCCTCTAAATTGTATCTTGTGGAATTTGCAACGTAGATTGCATGTGTAATTGTGTTCCCATCATTTTACAAAAAACTCCTAAACAACACTCATCTGTATCACCCCATACAAAAAACATTTTAAAACACAAGAGCCTTAGTGAAACTCTTTCTTAGGGACTACCCCTCTTGGCTTCATTAGGAGTTAGCCTAAACGGAGGAGCTGGGATTCAGGTGACAGTACCTGGCTCATTGCTTGCCCCCAAGGCCACACCTCTCTCACTTGTAGTGAAGAGACAACTTTCGAAATATTTCTGCTGCTGGTGTGCAGTTTGGTGGACAACAAGGCCTTCTCAAAATGTACTAGTGGATATGTTAGAGATCTTGCTCACAAGCATGATGATGTATACATGAAGCTATTGGCCTTGTCCTTAGATGGGGATGTTGGTGACTGGTTCATCGGCTTGCCAGCTAACTCCTTTGCCACCTTGATTGAGTTCAAAACTGCTTTCACCAACAAGTATGGTGAGAAGAAAGAGCCCCGTCATCAACTTGCTGCTCTAACAAACATCAAAGGAAGTGAGATGGAAACCATGGAAGAGTTCAACAAGAAGTTTACCGACTTATACAATGCAATCCCTACATATTACAAGCCAACTCCACATACTATACTGGTTTACTACATTGAAGCTTTAAGTGGAGAGATGCAATATGAACTTAGGGATAAAGAGCCCACTACTTTGTTAGAAGCACAGATATTGGCAACTAAGATCGATAAAAACATGCAGTCCTCTGGAAAATCAAATTTGCCTGGTTATTCAAGAGCTCAAACTCCTTTAAAAATAGCTGAGCCTGAAGATAAAGATCCTCTAGCTACTCTGAAAGATTCATACGAGAAAAAGATGATGGATATGTGTGAGAGGATGGAAAAAAATGAATAGAAGCATGTAGTCCAAATGAAGGAAGTGCAAAACAAAATCATAAACATAGAAAGAGCACATGTCCAGCATGTTCAGCAAATTCAATAGACTCAGCCAATTCAAAGAAACTACCCTCCCAAAAATAACTGGTAGAAGAAAGCTCCCGAAAATGAAAAGAGGCCTCCAACTCAAATAGAGGCTGCTAACACAAATGAGGTGTACATCCCATTCTGCAGAGCTTGCGAAGATTTCCATGAGGAATCCGCTTGCTAGTTTGCAAACTATGTACAAGAGCATGGTTATCCTAAGGGGGAGGGTACTAGTAATCCAACATCAAGCGAGCCTGAATACATAAATGTCGTAGGAGATATCCACAACATTCCCAGAGAAAACTAGAAACATGCAGAAAATGAGCCAGACAATATGACTAAAAACTATGGAGAAAGACCATCTAGTGAACAGCTCCACAATATGCAGAGATTTAAAGGGGTTGGATACCAAAGAAGATCAAATCCCACACCTTCCATGCAACCTCCAAAGGTAATTATTCCAAATGATTCAACTGACTCTAGTAGGTTAAATTTTGATTGGAATAATTGGTTCAATACTACTAAGGTACCTATACCCATAAATGAACTCTATAAAATCCCTGGTCAAAAAGAAAATTTGTTGAAAACATTGGAAGCACCTATTCTTGCATGTACTACCAATCCTCGTCCACCCACTCCTCTCACCCCTTAGACCCCTAAGAAGGTCACTTTTTCGGATAATGTGGAAGAGCCTTCAACTAGCTGTGAATCAACTTATGAGGACCCTCCTATAATCCTGCATACTAGGGATACAAGAAAAGAGGCTCACCCCCCTTTCTATATATCATTGATGATAGGTGACCTTCTTCTACATAATTGTATGTTGGATCCAGGATCCGGTGCAAGCCTGATGACTAAAAGAGTTATGCAACAGCTTACCTTAAGAACCACCAGACCCTACCAAAATGTGTGTGCCATGGATTCTAGGCCCGTTAAGGTTGAAGGGATGATAGAAAATGTTCCTGTTAGATTGGCCAAATACCCGGACATCCTTGTCATAGATGTACCAGATAGGTGGGCTATGCTACTCTCTAGAAAGTGGGGTGCAACCTTGGGTGGTTATATACAATTGGATTAATCTTATACAACAGTTCCTGCTTCTGAAGATTCAATTGTAAAATTACACACTGAAAAGGAAAGAAGATACCATGTTGAAAATCCAGAGAGACCATCAAATGAGTTTGTCTGCCATGTCGGTGAGATAGGAAATATTCAAATCAACTCCACCTTTTTAGATCCAATTCATGAAGAGGTTAAAAAGGAAGAAACAAATAAGATATGGAAAATGAACTTTGATGGAGCATGTTCTAGAGCAGGAAAAGGGGCTGGGGTTGTCATCACATCTCCAGAGGGTAAGATTTTCAACTTCGCTTTTAGATTAGAGTTTGAAGCAACAAATAATGTGGCAGAGTATGAGGCACTTCTACTAGGCATAGAGACTGCCAAGGACATGGGAATCAAATTGCTGACTATAAAAGGGGACTTAGATTTAATTATCCAACAGATTAAGCGTCAATTCGCATGTAAGTGCTAGAGACTTAAAAAGTACCAAAATGCAATCTGGGACACAATGGAATTCTTTGATGCCCTTAATATAGAAGCAATCCCTCGAGACCAGAATAGTGCTGTAGACAAACTTGCAGTTTCAGCCTCAACACTTCAACCTTTAGATGAAATGCTAGAAGGACATTGCCCCTTGGAAATAAACTTTAGACCTTCCATTCCTGATAATATAGAACATTGGCAAGTTTTCAGAGATGATGAATAGATACTAAAGTTCATAAATAACATTGATGAGTTCTTAAGTTATAAACCAAATGATCAGGAGGAAGGCAAAGTTTATCAGGATGAGGGTAACCGCTCAAACCCTGTTCCATGAGGTTTTGTGGCCTTGGAGAATGTTTTTGACAGACAGGATAGGAGAAAGAGTAATGTGGACCAGATGAAACCGGGTGAGTATATTGAGATTAATATTGGAACGGAAAAGGAACCAAAAATACTGAAAATTGGAAAAGGTATCCCTGATGAGGAAAGAAATGCCCTTATAAACTTGTTGAGAGAATTTAGGGACATATTTTCCTTCATGTATGATGATCTTAAAGCATATAGGGAAGATGTCTTCCAACACACCATTCCTTTAAAACCGGAATGTCAAAAAGGTAAACCTTTCCAGCAAAAAATGAGACAAATAAATCCTAAACTAGCTCCTATTGTAAAACATGAATTAGAAAAGATGTTGGCAGCAGGCATTATAGCACCCACTCGACATACTTCATGGTGCTCCAACTTGGTGGTATCTAGAAAGAAGAATGGAAGCTTAAGAATATGCATAGACTTTAGAAATCTAAACATAGCATGTCAAAAAGACAATTACCCCCTTCCAAATATGGAGACCCTCCTCCAATGGGTCACTGGATCAAGCATGATGTCAATGCTGGATGGATTTTCAGGGTACAATCAGGTAGTCGCCAAGGAAGAAGATAGACACAAAACTGATTTTACAACCCCTTGGGGAACTTTCGAGTATCTAAGAATGCCTTTTGGCCTTACAAATGCTGGGGCCACTTTCCAAAGGGCCATGGATTATGCCTTCAAAGAATTAGTGGGAAAAATCATTGAAATCTACTAGGATGACTTGACTGTATTTTCAAAAGAAAGATCTAGCCATGTTGGTCACCTTAGGAAAGTATTTGAAAGATGCAGAGAGTATGGGATTTCTTTAAATCCGGTAAAATTAGTCTTTGGTATTGAAGAAGGCAAACTTTTGGGTCACATTGTTAACAAAGACGGGGTCAAGGTTGACCCCGAAAGAGTAGAAGCTATCCAAAAAATTCCCCTTCCTAGAAATGTCAAAGGTCTCCAATCTTTTAATGGTCATATCAACTTCATAAGAAGATTCATACCAAATTTAGCCGAGCTAATAAAATTCATGCAACGGTTGTTAAAAAAGGATGCTAAATTTGTCTGGGATGATGAAGGAAAGGAAGCCTTTGCAACCATCAAAGATGCTATTTCTAGATCACCAGTGTTAGTCAACCTTGACTACACTAAAGAATTCATGATATTCTCTTTTGCCTCAGAGGACACAATTGCTGGGGTGTTGCTCCAGAAGAACTTCGAAGGTTTCGAACAACCAATTGCTTTCATGAGTAGAGCCCTCCAAAATTCGGAATTAAAATATACTATCATGGAGAAAGAAGCCTATGCCTTGGTAAAATCTTTAAAGCACTTCAGGACATACGTCAGTTATTCAAGAGTTATAGGATATGTCCCCCATGCTGAAGTAAAAGACATCCTATCCCAGCAGGATTGCTTAGGAACAAGAGGCACATGGGTATCTAAAATCCAGGAGTATGATCTAGAGATTCGGCCCACCAAACTAATAAAGGGGCAGGGCCTAGCTAAGATGCTAACTTAGAAAAATGAAGAAGCCATTGACATGAGTTGTGCAAACCTTTCATCTGATCCTCGCATGACACCAGCTTTACAAGACCTAGACAATCATTGGTACTCCGACATCATATACTTCCTGCTGCACTTAGATGTCCCAGATCATCTCAAGGGACATAAAAGAAGAGCTCTTAGATTAAAAACTGCTAGGTATTTCCTCACTCAGGAGGGTTTGGGTTGGAGAAACCCTGACAGTGTGATACTTAGATGTGTGCATGAGCAGGATTCCAAAAAGATCCTGACTGAGTTCCACTCAGGATTCTGTGGGGGCCACTATGCAGCGAATACAACTGCTCATAAAATTTTGAGATCAGGTTACTATTGGCCAACTATTTTCGTTGATGTTTACAAACATGTCAAGTATTGCCAAGAATGTCAACTTTTCACAGGAAAGCCTAAATTGGTTGCTTTACCTCTCACACCAATAGTTGTCATTGCCCCTTTTCAACAATGGGGTCTCGACTTTATTGGCAAGTTCCAAGATAACTCTAGCAATGGGTTTTGCTGGATCCTTACTGCAACTGATTACTTCACTAAGTGGGTGGAAGCTATTCCCACCAAAACAACCATTGAAAAGGTTATCATGGATTTCATTGAAGACGGGATCATCACCCGGTTTGGCACTCCCTTGAAAATAACAACAGATAATGCTAAGGCTTTCAGTTCGGCAGAAATGAATGATTTCTGTTTCAAGTATGGCATTGTTCTATCACACTCTTCTGATTATTATCCTCAGGGTAATGGACTTGCAGAATCCTCTAACAAAAATTTGATGACCATCCTTAAGAAAACTGTGGGAGATAACAAGAGATCTTGGGATAGCAAAATCAAGTATGCCTTGTGGGCAGATAGGATCACCAAGAAGAATTCCACTGGGAAATCTCCTTTTGAACTTGTTTATGGCATCATGGCAGCATTACCTTTCAACATGCAAATACCCATTTATAAAATGTTGACTGATTATGGTACCGAAAAACTGGAGTTAGATGACAGGGCATATCAAATCATTGAACTTGATGAGAGCAGAAGGACATCATTGGACAAAATGCTAAGACATCAGGAAAGCATGAAGACCACTTTTGACAAATCAACCAAGCCTAGAGACTTCCAGGTGGGAGAAACTGTTCTCTTGTGGGACAAGAGAGGAGAAAAGCTAGGGAAGCATGGAAAATTTGACAGCCTTTGGAAAGGTCCTTTTATCATACGTTGTCAGGCCGGAACACATTCTTTCTTTCTAAATACCATGGATGGGGAGATGATACCATTGGCCAGAAATGGGCAACATCTAAAACCCTTTTATTGGAACAATATTCAAGATGACCAAGGGGTCATCTCAGGAGATTCCTAAAACCTTATCCTTGTCAAAACTTTTTATGCAATTTTTTGTACCATATTGATGTATCATAGTTTTCATATGTTAGTTTTTGTATCATATTTCATATATATGTTGGAAAAAGAAAAGATTTTATTTTTCATGTACTTTTGAAAAAAGAAAAAATATTATGTTGGTATTTCATTTTGGCATTATTTATTATGAAGATGTTTGACTAAGACACTTCCGTTTCTGTGCAGGAAACTGATATTCTGGGGTTCTCGAATGCTCCTTTTGATCCATAAATCAAACGAGCACCCGTCCCGCAGTTGGAGCCAGATGTTACAAACTTATTTGTACCATAGTTGGATTATCTGAAGAGCCACCATTTGACAAACATGATAAGTGTTTGACTCCAGTGTATCAAATGATCCAGCATTTGTGGCTAGCCAGTTTTGGTTAGCCTGTTTTGTTTTTTGAGTCGACATGACCATGGCCCCATGGGGGTTTGTAATCAAGTGTGCTAGTAGGATCTGAGTGTCTCGGTTCCCCATGACTTGATTAAGCAACTAAGGCATGTCAGGGATTTTTTTCCCTTGTCAATTATACTTTGCTTACAGCCAAGCTATAATTGATGAGGTTTTCTCCTGCTCCTCCAAAGCTGGAATGCCCGATTTTGAAAATTTTAGCCATGGGGGGTTATTAGAGGCCAACTAATGTGTATAAGCCTACTAGACACAGTTAGAATAGGTTTCGGTCATGTCCTAGGTCCATAAAACCCTCAGAAAAAATTTCGAAAAATTTTTACCGGGTCCGTCGAATTTGGGTTTTTTTAATTATTTTTTAAATTTAATAAATTTCTCTATAGTTTAAATAGAGAAATAATAATTTGTAATATGTCAGTCATCCGGAGTCCGAATTCAGTGATTGATGGCTCGTTTCATAAGCCAAAAATCACACATGACCTATGGACCAGCTAAACCCAAGTTTCGGATGTCATTTAGGCCTCGTAATTAATGTTTTCTCTAAAAAGCCATTTATAGAGAAATTATTAATCAAAATAATAAAAATGATTATTTTGGAGATAATCCAAATCTCTCCAAAATAATCCAAATGGAATAAAGTAAAAGCCTAAATGACATGGCACTCAGCATTTATGAAGATACCAATCATCTCAGTCAACATTCAATCAAGTATACAGTCAGCACAAGTGGATCTCTCCAAGCTAATTCGCCCTCCATGCATGCAAAGTCGAGTTTGATGATGTGGAGATCAAATTAAATGAGTTTTTGGTTGGTGAGAGGTTGCATTGAATGAGGAGTGGGGGCACCTTGCCTAGGTGGAGGCCACCTCCCACTCTCAACAACCATGATTGGTAGTCAAACTCCAAGATTCTACCAATCCAATCCATGCCACCTACCTCAGCTCATGTCAATCTCTTTGGAAGGGTGAGTTCTACACATGGAAATTGTTTATTAGCTTGGTGATGTATCCAAAGAGAGATGGGGGGCGCCTTGCAAAGGTGGAGGCCACATCCCCATCCACATCATCCACAAACTCAAGTTTGTTGGTGAGATTAGCTCCAAGCTTCATGCTGATTGGTTTTAGACACATTCTTGATTGGAAATTGAATTATGTTAGGTGCTATTGGCTCCATTCAAGCCAATTCGAATTAGGGTCGGCTAGCTCTTGTATTGTGCTATATAATGAGGATCTTTTTCCTCATTCATCATGGATTGTTAGGCAAAGAAACTCTCGAGAAATTGTAAGCATTTTTATTGTTAATAAAGTTAAGACTTTGGAGGTCAAAAACGTGGAGGCTCTTGATGTTCATTGCTTCACTTGAGAATCAAGGTGATATTGTTTTGCATTATATTTGAGGCTTTTAAGTTGTAGATCATGTTCAAGATGGCTAACAATCTAGCACAAGCAAGCATGTATCTAATTCTTTTCACTTGAATATTTTTGTTTCATATATATTATCCCATGCTTAAGGTTCTTCCAGGTACATTTTCACTCCACATAAGGCCAAAGGAGTTCTAGCTTTATGGATCTGAGAAACAAGAGAATCTAGCTCTTCTCCATCAAACACTCAAAACACTTTCTCGGTTACTAGTTACTTGGATCTACCTTCACTCTTGTGGAAACCCTTTCCAGATCTTATTCCAAGGTTCAAGTTATTCTTGTTTTTAAAGCCTTGGATTAGTTTGCCATAAGGTTGAAGTTCCTTCAACCTTGGGGAATAGCTTGGGATTTGTTCCCTTGTGCTCATACGTGACTAGAAGAGCTCTCTCATTGTGTTACACTTTTTTGGGTGAGGAGACTAATTTTACGAAAAAGGACTTCTTAGTTATATCATGTTGTGATTGCATTGCATCATCCTGCTTGCCGTTTGAGCCTTGTGTCGGCTCCCGCTTACTCAGTTGATAGCCCTGGTACTTGAGCACTTTTCCCTGTCGAGCCCTGCAGAGCTTATATATTTTACCTTCACAATTTGATGACCCTTTAACCCTGAGGGAACACACCCCCGAGTGTCCACATCCTGCGCGCATCTCTTTGCATTGAGCATAGGTATGTTCCACTACTTGGGACTAGTCTGCTAGCTATTTGACACTCGTTCCCTCACCTGTTGTACTATAAGCAATTTTATTCTTTTTCAAGCTTTTCCCAAATATGAAAAATACAAAAAAATCAAATATTCCAAAAAGTTGGATGGGATTATGGTCACTATTTCTTGTTGGCAGTTGTTGTGTCGCCTTTGAACAGAGCATTCGTTCCACTCCGTACATTATGAGTCGAGACTATAGTTGGGTCTTAGGAGCTGTACTTGTTTCTCAGTTTTCTCCATCGATTGGTTAAGCTTCCAGTCATTATGGAGCCCTTTGTAATGCCTCATGCATTGCACAGTTTATGTCAAGTCTATGCTTCCCGAGTCTATCTATTTACTCATGCTCTTGTTCAAAGGAAGTCTTGAAACCAGTGTCGGCCACTCCTTAGATATCATGACTATTGCATGTCGGCCATCCTTATTGATTCAGTCCGTTTCACCTTAGATCTTCTAAATATTTCAGCATTGCTGGTACCTCGTGCTGGTTGATGGGGGATTCCTTAATGCCCTCTTTCCAGCAAATCTCATTCCGTCGACTTCAACTCTTTTATTCCGGGACTTGAGGCTTAGAGTTCGGTTGAGTACCTTGAAGCTTGCAGTCATTAGTGGCAGGTTCTCTTTCCATCGACAGTTTTGGGAATACATCAATGTCCCCTGATCGATGGATTCATCCTAGTGTTCGACTTCAACCCATTTATTCACACTCTGATGATTGTGCTCTATGCCTTGATGCCCGTTTTCATTATCGGTGGGTCATCTCACGTCTGTTAACGGTATACATCAATGACCGCTAATCAGACGATGTCTCATTAGGTTCAACGCCAACTCCTTTATTCACTTGATGGGACTCGCACCATCAAAGACTTGTGTAGAAGACCCCAGGCGATTTTGGCATTCAGTATGCTACATATGACTTTGACTTTACATCTGAGATATCACCTCTCAGATTTCAGGAGTTTGTACCTCCAGTTTGCACCAGTTGTCTTCTTTTTAGCAGAAGACCATATCTTACGGTAGAGGGATCATGGCTATGATCACTTATGACATGTATCTACTTATGTACTGCCTATTCATGGCCATTGTATCAGATTATTGTACTATATCAACATGTATTCAGAGATACTATTGTATTATGACGAGTGAATCGTTCTTTCCACTTGTGTCTCCATCACTCCACTTCTGAGTTTTATAATGTATTTCGGCCATCGTAGCACATTTTAGTCTCTGACCTCACACATTAGGGGACATCTGTTACACAGAAATATTCCATCCTATCAGCATCAACATTCTTTGGCCTGTAGGATCCATTTCAGTGACTCAGATCCATTTTCATCCTTCAGTGATACCAGTTTACCCTATTATTGTCCTTACCGGCATGTTGCATCACTATAGCATGCATACCCATGAGTTGCATCCCTATAGCCCACGGGTAGCAAGTAAAATGGTCAAAACCACTATCTTATTACTTTTTCCTCCCAAAAAGTGGTCATTGGGTGACCTTTGGCTCTCCATCTTCCCAAGTAACGTCTTGATTAGTCCTTTCACCTACCTTTGAGAGGACTATATATTGAGCACATATGGCTTATGGACGGGAGGAAGAAGAGAATATTAAATGCACTCTAGTGGATTTTTTTCCTATCTTAAGTCTGCACTCATTGATGCTAGTAGTTGTGAACCATTTATGTTCACCTTCCAAACTCCTCTCTAGTTTGAGTTTGCCTTTCATGGAGGATTGAAGTGGTGGAGGCACAAGTGAATTGATCTAGATCTTGGTTTAGATTGGTTGCCGGCAAGAGATCGTATCACTTTGTACTTCTTCTTGTTCATTAATAGAAATACTCATATTCTTTTCCATTAATGGTGTGAATGTCATTTATTATACATTGGGTTACATTTGCTTATGATATTATGGACCATTGTTATTGATAATGTTAATGCTATTTATATATCACATGTACTTGTTAGATATTGGCTGTCAAGACTAATTTGCAGATTACAAGTGCTTGGATGTGTGAGGATTGAAAGCTCCAACAGGGATCTACATCAAACGTTGGATCGAGGTTGGTTACATTTCTCCATTGTTTAACATTGTCATTTACAATAGCATTGTTTTGTGAATTGAGTAGATTTATGGTAGTCATATGTTTGTTGTGGTATTCCCAAGCCATAGTGAGTTTTCTCCAATACAATGCTCAACTTGAGGAAAGACATATATCTGGTTTATGGAAATAAGGAAAGACAGGGAAAGAAGAGGTAATAAGTGTGGTAAAAAAGGGACATTTCCAGGACCCAACATCTCCCCCCAACTGTCTGATTGCATGCCCTCATGCAACAACTTCCACTAGTATAAATTTGAATCCATACTATATATGTGGAGATTGGTGAGGTTGAAGGCAAGTTCAGGTACTTCCCCTAATTTCACAATCCATTACAGGGAACCCACTTCTTCTAACACTGCTTCTCCTCCTTCTTAGTCAAAACATAATTGTTTCTGTATGGGCTCATAGGCATCCATATGAGAGGAAACCTGAATCTCAGTCTCATCCACAATGGTCCACATGCTTTCATGTATTTAACATACCCAGGAACTCTAAGAGGAGCTTGTTTAAAATTCTCAAAAAAATATGGATCCCCTTCCCTCAAAGATGGGGAAGAAGCTAGCCATCTGTGCTTGCTACCTTCCAGGGCATACTGCTGTTGTTTGGAGATTGTATGGACACAGGTAGTGATGACTGTCCTTTGCAAATCCATCAAGTGTTGAGTTTTCATAGGATATTTGAGAGACCTGGCATGCTTTGCAATGAGAACTCTTGGAATTCAAGGTACATTTTTTATCCAAAGAGTAGAATTATCCTCGTTCCTATTGATAGTCTAAGAGGCATCCCACCATTGCACGTGATTGGCGACAAAAGAAGCAACTAATCTCAGCTGAACATTCCCCAAATAGGGAACATGATTAGAATGATAGTCAATATAACATTCTTTATCGTGCAAATATAATTCACACAACAAATTTTGATCCCCAAAATCACTTTTCATAAAAGTCTCCAAGAACTAGGGGGAAGTTACCAACTGATATGGTCTTCCTTCTTTCAATGCTTCCAAATTAAATAAAGTTGTCTGTTCATAAAGAAATACAGGGTAAGAAGGAGATGGATCCCTACAACTCAACAATTCCTGAGAAAGAATATACATCTGGTCTTTTTCTTGTTGCATGGACTTGAATTTCCTCAATTCTTCCAATTCTTCTTGAACACTGTCCCACTGGGATTTCTGGAAAACCAATTCCTCCGCCCATTTCTCTCTCAATTCCCTAATAGTCTTTCTGTATCCATAGAGAGGGACCATCCCTTCTTTGGACTGATCAACTTGTTTTCTCCATTTAACTAACTCAAGTTTCTAAAATTAAAGTTCCTTCAGTAATTCCTATATTCTTTCATCACTTACATCACCTTCTTCATCAATGTCAAGTTCAATGATCTCTTGAGACTCCACCACTTTTGTTTTATATTTAGGCACCATTGTCAAGGCTTGACCTGGGACCATTTGATCCTGTGTCTTAGCAGGCTTGTCTTGAGTCAACGGATTGGAATCTTCTTCTTCATTAGTCACAGTAGCTTCCACTTTTGTGGATGCGTCAACAAACAAAATTGGAAATGATGGTTCTTGTGTAGCAGCATCCCTTGTTTGAATTACCTCAGTTTGTGTTGCAGCTTCCATAACCAAGATGAGGGGTGTTGGTTCTTGTGTAACAACACCCTCTTCCTATGTTCCTATCTCATTCTCATCTGTTTGAGTTGTAGCCTCTACAAATAATTTTGAAGATGTTGATTCTTGTGTAACAACATCCAAATTCCGAGAATTGCTTAGGGTGCCTATTATTTGAGCTATTGCTTCAATAACAAGCTCTTAGAGTGTTGGTTCTTGTGTAGAAGCCTCCTATTCTGAGATGAAATCAGTGCTTTTAAGTTATTGAGATTCACCTTGGACTAATTTTGTATCATGAGACTGTTCCGGGGTGACATCAAGATCCTCTGAGTCCTAGTCAAGAATTATATCCACTTCTGGCTCATTTTCTACCATTAGCTCCCTTGTAGGTGTTTATTCTCCTTCTTTCCTTGCTTGTGCATATTTTTGTACTGATAATTCCAACATTGTGACTTTACACCCTGCCAGTTTGAATATATCTCCACATTCTGGAAATACCACTTCTTCATGTCCTTCACCCCTCAAAATAGGAGGTGAATTCTCCAACTGATCTGTAGCCTCCACCAACCTCTTAAAGATTTTCTTTGCCTTCTTCCTACATGCTTCTTTCCACTTCTGCAATTCATTCTGAAGCATTTGTACCTCCTTTTTTAGCAGCTCTGTAACATCCCCATTTTCATAAAAAATTAAAACTTTTGAAAAAGATATTTAAACTACAAAAGATATAATTGCGGAAATAATAATAATTGTTAAGTACAACATAAATGATAAAGAGATCGTTAAGTTCTAAACATAAACTAATTTCTATATTAGCAGCATTGTAATAATAACAACTTTAACACACAAATGATAAACGTGATTAATGTAATAAATATACTGCCATGTCAGAAATATGATATGATACTTTTTCTTTTGAGATGATACTGACAGTTTGCTTTTTGATGACCAAGGGTGTCCTACGAGGGACCCCGGAGCTTACTTAGCTGCAACACTAAAGCATTTGAACTTGTTACTATGTGCAGATGACAGGTAAGAAGTTTCATGATTGCGTAAATTCAAGTAGATGTAAAGTTCAAAATCATCGTCGTAAGTAAAATATTGTGTTTAGAAACTGTTGCAACTTACAAAAGCATACATGCATGCTTGCAATTCTAGTTTCCAAGGTTATCTTACATCTTAGTATTAATCAAACAAAGTTAACTGTTAAGAAACATCTAGTTGATAGCATTGTTACTGCAATGGTTGTTGTAATAGTTTATTTTGTTGTCGTCGTTGTCGTGGTAGTAGCTGACTTTGTTGCCGTCATTATTGTGGTAGTACCAATGTAGTATAATTTCACCGTAAACTCATTAATAGTTTGCAAGTAAAAGGTACATAGCATGATCATTAAATAAACTATCTATAACACCTATTCCTCAATCCTCATAAAAGAAATGATAAGATATTTTGACAAGAATTGATAATGACTAAGCTAAATTAAAATTTTACAAGGTTTATCTATATATGACACGTATAAGCTTAAAGGCTTATTTATATACTATCAATTATTATATAGCTATATATGAAGAAAATTATATTAATCCCTATGATTAATGTCATCTAACAACCACTATATAATAAAATTTCAAATATTAAAGTCTTATGAAACAATATAAACTACCCTAGGAACTATATAAATGTAACATAATATTGTGATTTTGATTATTGAAACAACTCTTATATGACCATAATTTTTAACATTACAACTTATAAATCTATCCCAGGAACTACATAAACTTCATGTTTATAATAAACGTAACATAGTGTTTCTATAGTTCGACCAAGGCTTTGAACTATATACAAATATAAACATTGATTAGTACATAACACAAACACAAAGTCGTGGGCATAGATTGGAAACCATATAAAAATATTGGCATTAAAGTCAACACGTTACGTAATATTTAAAAATCGAAACTTGGTAATAATATAACGTTTGCAAAATAACTCAAACAAATAAAATTTACGTCTTAATGTTGTAACTCAAATGTTGAGAAATCAAGTCGATGCAATGAATGGAGTACTCACATGCAATAAATCGTTGATGGATAGGTTGGTAGTTGGCATGTGTTACGAGCCGGCATTGGTGTTTGTATTGCAGGCCTGTATTAATGGTCGTCCAAGAGCTGTAGTGACGGGGACTTAACACACTTTCACGTAATGTGAAAATGATGCAAACTGTGACTGTACAGGTTGCTATGTATTCCTTTCCGTTGATGAACCTCCGAGCTGGCCGTCTAACTATCCATCATGTGCAAGAGTTGGCATAGTCGTGCTACGAGCGATGAATGAGTAATTAATGTAAATGTTGTTTACTCCAATGCAATTATGTTGGCAAGATTACAGTCGTCGATCCACCTTGATTCTGATCGTTGGATCTAACCCAAACGTTGCAACGAGCAAAGGGTTGAATAGAAAGTTAATGTGTTTATTGTTTTTTCTATTGTTTCGGTCGTGAGGGTCGACAGGCCGCTGGTTTGTAGAGTTGGAAGAAGATGTAACAGGGTTCGACCTCGTGACCTACAGGAAAGGTTAAAAGTTGCAGGTTTCGCCTTGGCTAGAGTAGTATGAACCTTCACTGTATTTAGGGTTTTCAAAAACTGTGGAGTTTGATAGTTTTAACATTTATTTTCTGCGTTTGAGTGATAGATAGTTTTCTGCAACAAACTAGTGTTACCCTGGTCTCGTTCAACCAGAAGCTCGGCACTTGAAGATGTTTGTTCAGAGCTCGGCTGTTTACTATCCAAGGTAAGTGACCTTCGAAACTAAAAAGAAAGCTTGGTAACGTTTGGTTGCAAATTTAAATGTGTAAAGTCTAACCTCTAATATTTGAATGGCAGGCACCATGTTTAAAAAGGAGCGAGCTTGAACCAGGGTTTTGGGAATGGACGTGAACTCCAAACCTAGTAAGCTTCAGGTCCAAAACCCTCGTAGGTTCCTATCGTCTTGGTTGTGTTTCAACGCAATGAGGAGTGAAGTTCCATCATTCTTTTGGCCTTTGACGAGTAGCAGGTTTCTTGATGGGCTTTCTATGTTGAAGTGCAAGGGGTAAAACCGTCGTCTGGTTGTTAGTCTCACGGCTAGGTTTAAGATTTTGGCTCGTTGATAGTCAGGGTTTTTCGAACTCGTTTTTAAAATGTAAGGGTAAGGGATGAACTCTGTGCGTTTTTCTTTGGAGTCGAAATGTAAAACTCATTTTTGAGAATTGTTGATTTCTCCATTTGAAAATGGAATTTGTATTGGTTAAAATGTTTGAATCCACCACCTGTTGACTTATGTTATGTGGAAGGAAGTGAGTCGAATCTCATCTAGCTTGTGGATAAACTTCTGTTTCTCGGCAATGATAAAAATGTTGTTTATTTTGATACTAAACGATTTGGTTTCTATGAAATAATTGGTATCGGTCGCATGTGCTACTAGTGCAAAAAAAAACTATGGTTGAGAGTCTGAGTAGATCGTGGAAAAGATAGAGTAGGTTTCTGTTTTTGATATCTAAGAAATGTGACGAGCTAAGCCCACTGTAGATTCTCGTCATTGTTTGCAAGAATGGTTTTCGTTCTGAAACTTTTGAACATGAAAATGTAATTTCTTTTTGTCAATCCGTTCGATTTGTTGGAATAGTTTTGGGAAATAAAACCTAGGGTTTTATGAATGATATGAAACTATACTTGAAATAAATGTACAGTTTCTAAAATAAATGAATTGCAAAACGATACAGTGATTCGAAAAACAGAATATAGATCAAGTTACATTTGTCAACAATTCTGGAATTTACTGGAATGATTTAAATGTAAATATTCTATCAGTGAACAATGCGAAGAAAAACACAGTGTGTGTGATAACAAATGACTATGTGATTTGTTTGCAATTACAACATATGGTAGATGATAGTAATACTGTTTATTTGAAGCTATGATATTTAATGTTTCAACTTATATTTATTTACTAAGTAGATTAATAGGATAAGCAAACCACAATATATTAGTATAGAGAAGAGAACAATACTTATATATAATGAAACAATGCAATAATTTATGGCATTCTAGATATTATACAGTAAATTCTACTATTGTTAAATATAGGACAGAGTAATGAAAACATAAAGCAATCTTTGTACTAATCTATCGAATTAATGGCAATTTGCCTATCTTCTCATCTATTCTTAATTTGCTTATCTACACTAGAGTATGATGCTTAAAACGGCATGTGGAAAAATGTATATAATGGTTTATCAATTCAATTCATCATTGAAACTTTATCATGCATACTTTTAAACAAATCAGAGCACAATTCTTCTTCAAAACAGAGGTTACCATTTTTTATTTTTACTAAACAAATTAATCAATGAATAAAGTAGGAAACAGTGAAACCTGGAATAATTCTGTAGGGAAACAAACAGCCCAAGAAGACTGTTCCACCCAACCAATTCCTATAGACAGTCAAGTACCTGCCTTAGGACCCCTGAGCCTGTTCACTGAACCACCAGGAGGAAGAGACTTAGGAATTTAGGATCTCCACTTGCAGTAGCACTTAACTTGTAGAACCTTCAAGAGCTAGCAGTCCAATGACCCGCACTAGTATCTCTGGATCTTCTCAGCAAAATAGTATGCAGACTTATGATTGCACTCACAACTAGCCTCCCTATTCGAATCTCTCAGTGATCACCTGAAACACATGAGGAATATTTCTGCAAAAATATCAAGTAAGAGCTGCCTGCTCAATTCGAATTTGCCTTATGTAGCCTGCTTAGGCCTTTTTAGTTGTTACTTGGTCATTAAATGAGCTTCCTTCGCACTCCCACCACCCGGGGGATAATGCCACTTTAGTAGGGGTAGTTGTCCCATAACCAACAGCTAGTGGTGTAATGCAATTGCTGCCATCTATCCCATACCTTCCAACAGCCTCCATTCCTCTCTAGTGGGTCAGTGAACACTCATTTAACATTCCCCTTGGGTGTTTGTCTCCTACTTAATTTATTTAATTAATAATAATCAGTAATTACATTCATCCTTGACCAAACTTGGTCATAATTTCAAAACTTTGAAATTAAAATTTAACATAAACTATTTTGCAAAATAAAATAATATTTTCAGAAATTGGGTAGGTGATATACACCCCCCCTTAAGTCTCAACATCGTCCTCGATGTTGGTTAATCAATACTTGAGTGTTCCTGAAACAGAGTTGGGTATGTTGCCCACATACTACTCTCCAACTCCCAGGTTGCCTCTTCTGGGCTAAGGTGTTTCCATTGCACCTTCACTTTCCCTATGGTGCGATTCCGGAGCATAGTTTCCCTCCTTCCGAGGATACACTCCGGTTCCACCTGAAAATCGTCGTCTTATCCCACCTGTACATCATTGCAGTTTACAACATGAGTAGCATCGTGTACATATTTATTTAATAATGATATATGAAAAACATTATGTATTTTTAAGTTTGATGGTAAAGCCAGTTGGTATGCCACTGGTCCAACCCTGGACAGTATTTCGAAAGGACCACAATACCTGGGTTCCAACTTGGCCCAACTCCCCAATTTTAGTGAACTCTTTTTCGGTCTTACCTTGAGGAACACATGCTCACCAACCTGGAACTCTTTATGAGTCCTTTTTAGATCAGCTTTACTCTTTTTCCTATCTTGGACAACTTTTAAATGTCCTTGTACTTATTTCACAATTAGTTCTAACTCCTGCAACAATTCAGGTCCTAAAACAACTCTATTTATTGGATCATTCCACGAAATAGGTGTATCATATTTCCTACCATACAGAATTTCAAAAGGACTAAGTCTAGCTGATGCATGATAATGAATATTATAAGCAAACTCTGTTAAGTGCAAGTAGTCTTCCCACTTACCAGGCTGAGCCTCAACATACATTCTTAGTGAATCTTCTAAAACTTGATTCACCCTCTCTGTCTGTCCATCCGTTTGTGGATGAAATTCTGTGCTGAAATTTAAGGTTGTATTCAACCCTTTAAACAGTGACTTCCAAAAGTTTCCGGTAAACTTAGAGTCACGATCTGAAATTATCACCTTTGGTATCCCATGTAATCGAAAAACCTGTTTCATAAAGATTTCTACAATGTCTGGAGCTTTATGGGTTGTCTTAACAGGTATAAAATGTGTCGCTTCGCTGAGTTTGTCTGTTACCACCATGATAGAGTCATTCTGTTTATGGTTTTTAGGCAATCCAATAATAAAGTCTATGCTTATCACTTCCCATTTCCAACCCGGTATGGGTAACGGTTGCAACAATCCAACAGGATGTTGGTGTTCAACCTTCACTTTTTGACAATCCAAACATTTAACTATGTACTCTGCTACTTCATCCTTCATTCTGGGCCACTAATATTCTTTCCTTAGCATAGTGATGGTCTTTTGATAACCTGGATGACCAGAATAATGAATTTTATGCATCTCATTTAATATCTGAATTTTTATTTCTGGTATGTCTGGTACATACAATCTACTCTTATACAGCAATAACCCATTTTCTTTCATAATGTAATCTGCCATAAAATTTCCAGAATTATTGTTTGTTGTCCTTTCTTTTATTTTTCTGTATTCTTCATCTATTTCGCTCTTTTCAAGAATCTGATTTTCCAAATCTGTTGAGTAAGTACTGATGGCTGAAATAAAATTCAGTTTTGCCTTATGAATCAAAGCATCTGCAACCTTGTTCTCTTTCCCTTTTATATGTTGAATTTCGAAATCGTACTCGCTTAAAAAGGTCAGCCATCTAGCTTGTCTAGCATTCAGATTTGTTTGATCTAATAAATATTTCAGACCCATATTATTTGTCAACAATGTAAATTTTCTACTAATAAGGTGATGACGCCACATTTTTAAGGCATGAATTACTGCCAATAACTCTAAGTCATAAGTAGAATAGTTCCTCATGTATTTTCAGCTTTCTAGATTCATACACCACCGCATGCCCTTCCTATGTTAGGACTCCACCGAGTCCATCATTGCATGCATCTGTACAAACTATAAAATCTTTGTTAGGATCTGCTATCCTCAAGACTAGTGTTGTCGTTAATAATTCCTTCAGCTTTTTAAAACTGTCAGAACATTTCTGATCGCACACAAATTTCTTCCCTTTCTTCTGCAAGGAGGTTATGGGGTTTGCGATTTTTGAAAAACCTTCTATAAATTTTCTGTAATATCCAGTAATACCCATAAACAAACTTACATCTGACACATCCTTGGGAACCGACCAATCATTAATGGATTTTATTTTGTCAGGGTCAACAGAAATTCTCTCTTCAGAAATTATGTGTCCTAGATACTAAATTCTATCCTTGTGGAAATCACACTTACTAAACTTAGCATAAAGTTGATGATCCCTCAAAACTTGTAAGATAATCCGCAGATGTTCATCATGCTCTTCTTTGCTCTTAGAATACACTAAAATATCATCTATGAATACCACACCAAACTTATCTAAGTACTTGTGTAGAATATTGTTCATCAAACACATAAATACAACCGGTGCATTAGTCAAGCCGAATGGCATGACTACGAACTCATAGTGTCTATATCGAGTTCTGAAAGCTGTCTTGAAAATATCTTCATATTTAACTCGCACCTGATGATATCCTGACCTTAGATAAATCTTAGAAAATATCGTGGCCCTTCGCAACTGATCAAACAGATCGTCTATGTGAGGCAACAGATATCGATTCTTAATCATCATCTTATTAAGCTGGCGATAATATATACACAGTCTTAGGGTTCCATCTTTCTTCTTAACAAATATGACAGGTGCTCCCGAGGGAGACACACCGGGTCTTATGTAATTTCTATCAATCAGGTCTTTCAACTGTGATTTCAATTCGTTAAATTCCAGTATATTCATTCTGTAAGGAGCTTTAGAATTTGGCACAACTCTTGGTATCAACTCGACGGTAAAATCTAAATCCCTTTTAGGAGGTAATCCTGGGATCTCTTCAGGAAAGACATCCTTTAAACCATTTAGGACAGGTACGTCTTCAAATTTCATTTTGTCTTCTTTACACATAAACTCATCATTTATTACATTTACCGCAAACATCTGACATCCTTTCCTAACTGCCTTCTTGATTTGCAATGCTGAAATCTGCCTAAGGGTTACTATTCTTGGAACACCTTTGACTTCTATAGTTTTTCCTTCGTCATCTAAACAGGTAAAACTCTTTTTATTGAAAATGACATGATGGGCTTCTAACCAATCCATCCCAATTATAACATCATATGACCCTCAGGGTGAAACATTTAACATGACTTGCATTTTAAACTGATTGAAAAATAAGGTACAATTCTCAATGAAATCTGAAACTTTCCTTTTTGTTCCTGTTGCTAGTCTAACCAACCAAGATTTACTAAACTTTTATGTTTTCAATTTAAGATTTTCCACAATTGCTGGAGATATATAACTTAAACTAGCACCTGGGTCAATTAAAACAGTAACAGGATGATTTTGTATCATACCTTCAATTTCTACCATGGAGATTTGATTATCTGCTTGCCTGTTGTCAATTGCTGCATTAATTCTGGGCAGCTCTCTTGCCAAGTCCCCAATAGTCGGTTCAGTCTGAATAGAATGAATATTGTTGGCTGTCCACTTTCTCTTGGGACACTCTGATGCATAGTGATTACCTTGACATTCAAAACGCTTAGTAGGTGCCTTTTGTTCATTGGTTCTGTTATTATTAGGGGCATTTCTGGGTGTTGTAAAATTATGTTGCTGACTGTTTTTGAAGTTATTCCCTTGAAAATTTCGATTCTGGAAATTCTTCTTTTGGAACCCAGAATTTCCATTGAATCTGAAATTTTTCTTTTTTAGCTCAAAATTACTGGGCTTATGACTTTTCCAGTTTGTCATTCCTTCTCTTTTTCGATTTGTGTCATAACAGAAAACTACTTTTTCACATAGCCTCTTCTAGGGTCTTTGGACTATCAAACTCAATTATGTCCTTAATGTTGAAAGGTAAACAACTCAAGTACCTTTGTATCTTTGGTTTTTCTTCTATGAGGTATGGTACATATCTCAGTAAATTCAAAAATTTACTGTTCATTTCTTTCATATTCATACCTCCCAGCTTCAAATCATAGAACTCCTTGGATTTTTCCTCACAGTATTGTTTAGATAAAAAATTCTTCTTGAAATATCTTTTGAAAGTACTCCAGTTCACGTCTTTATCTTTGACGCCCTTCACTCTTTTAATATCTTGACACCAGATATCTGCTTTTCCAGTCAAGTTATATATAACCATTTTTGCTTTCAAGGATTCTGAATAGTTATAAATCTGAAAATATTTCTTCATACCGGACAGCCATGCTTCAGCAGTCTCGCCCTTCTCAGTTTCTCCATTAAACGTTGGAGGTTTGATCTTTTTTAATTCCCCAGAAATCTGCTCATACTCCTTATGATTTTTCCTTTTGGGCTTGAAATATCCTTCATTGCTATCACTGGTGTAGTCACGTTTCTTTTTACGTACTTCAATAGCATCTCCTGATGAGGTTGAACTATTGTACATTTCACTGGTTTTCGTTTTCTTACTTTTATTAGTATGAGGCAGATCCTCCACGTTAGAAATATCTTCAGTATTTCTCTCTTGCTCCTCAGTTGGGCATTGTTCAAATAGTACTTCGTTTAATTCTTCCCGCACTTTCAAAATTCTTTCATTGTCTTGTTTCACCGATCTAATTTCCGCTCTTAACTCGTGGAATGCACGTAACAATTTTGACAAATTGTCATTTATTTCTCCATGGCTTTCATCTACATACTGCTGTCCCGTGCTATGGCTGTTTGGCTGAAATCTGTTGTCTAACTGTTCAGCTGATTTCTCCATACCTGCAACTTAAAATAATTTTCGGCGTAACATCATAATTAAATTTCGAATTAGTAAATTTTTCTGCTGAAATAAAATTTTCTGTTGTGTGTTCTTGGACCTTTTTCAGGCCTAGACTTTGAACATGAGCTCTGATAACACATGTAACATCCCGATTTTCATAAAAATTTATAACTTTTGAAAAATATATTTACACTACAAAAGATATAATTGCGGAAATAATAATAATTGTTAAGTACAACAAAAATGATAAAGAGGTCGTTAAGTTCTAAACATAAACTAATTTTTCTATTAGTAGCATTGTAATAATGACAACTTTAACACACAAATGATAAACGTGATTAATGTAATAAATATACTAATGGGTCAAAAATATGATGTGATACTTTTTCTTTTGAGATGATACTGACAGTTTTCTTTTTGATGACCAAGGGTGTTCTACGAGGGACCCCGGAGCTTACTTAGCTGCAACACTAAAGCATTTGAACCTGTTACTATGTGCAGACGACAGGTAAGAAGTTTCATGATTGCATAAATTCAAGTACGTGTAAAGTTCAAAATCATCGTCGTAAATAAAATAGAGTGTTTAGAAATTGTTGCGACTTACAAAAGCATACAGGTATGATTTGCATGCTTACAATTATGCTTTCCAAGGTTATATTACAGTTTAGTATTAATCAAACAAAGTTAACTGTTAAGAAACATCTAGTTGATAGTATCGTCACTGCAATCGTCGTTGTAATAGTTGATTTTGTTGTCGTCATTGTCGTGGTAGTAGATGAATTTGTTGCCGTCATTATTGTGGTAGTACCAATGTAGTGTAATTTCACCGTAAACTCATTAATAGTTTGCAAGTAAAAGGTACATAGCATGATCATTAAATAAACTATCTACAGCACCCATCCTCAATCTTCATAAAAGAAATGATAAGATATTTTGACAAGAATTGATAATGACTAAGCTAAATTAAAATTTTACAAGGTTTATCTATATATGACACATATAAGCTTGAAGGATTATTTACATACTATCAATTATTATATAGCTATATATGAAGAAAATTATATTAATCCCTGTGATTAATGTCATCTAACAACCACTATATAATAAAATTTCAAATATTAAAGTCTCATGAAACAATATAAACTACCCTAGGAACTATATAAATGTAACATAATATTGTGATTTTGATTATCGAAACAACTTTTATATGACCATAATTTTTAACATTACAACTTAAAAATCTATCCTAGGAACTACATAAACTTCATGTTTATAATAAACATAACATAGTGTTTTTATAGTTCAACCAAGGCTTTGAACTTTATACAAATATAAACATTGATTAGTACATAACACAAACACAAAGTCATGGGCATACATTGGAAACCATATAAAAATACTGGGGTTAAAGTCAACACATTACGTAATATTTAAAAATTGAAACTTGGCAATAATATAATGTTTGCAAAATAACTCAAACAAATAAAATTTACATTTTAATGTTGTAACTCAAATGTTGAGAAATCGCGTCGATGCAATGAATGGGGTACTGACATGCAATAACTCGTTGATGGATAGGTTGGTAGTTGGCATGTGTTACGAGCCGGCGTTGGTGTCTATATTGCAGGCTTGTATTAATGGCCGTCCAAGAGCTATAGTGACGGGGACTTAACACACTTCCATGTAATGTGAAAATGATGCAAACTGTGATTGTACAGGTTGCTATGTATTCATTTCCGTTGATGAACCTCCGAGCTATCCGTCTAACTGTCCACCGTGTGCAAGAGTTGGCACAGCCGTGCTACGGGCGATGAATGAGTAATTAATGTAAATGTTGTTTACTCCAATGCAATTATGTTGGCAAGACTATAGTCGTCGATCCACCTTGATTTTTATTGTTGGATCTAAACCTAACGTTGCAACGAGCAAAGGGTTGAATAGAAAGTTAATGTGTTTATTGTTTTTGCTATTGTTTCGGTCGTGAGGGCCGACAGGCCGCTGTTTTGTAGAGTTGGAAGAAGATGTAATAGGGTTCGACCTTGTGACCTATAGGCAAGGTTAAAAGTTGTAGGTTTTGCCTTGGCTGGAGTAGTATGAACCTTCGTTGTATTTAGGGTTTGAAAAAACTATGGAGTTTGATAGTTTTAATATTTCTTTTCTGCGTTTGAGTAATAGATAGTTTTCTGCAACAAACTAGTGTTACCCTGGTCTTGTTCAACCAGAAGCTCGGCGTTTGAAGATGTTTGTTCAGAGATCGGTTGTTTACTATCCAAGGTAAGTGACCTTCGAAACTAAAAAGAAAGCTTGGTAACATTTGGTTGCAAATTTAAAAGTGTAAAGTCTAACCTCTAATGTTTGAATGGCAGGCACCAAGTTTAAAAAGGAGCGAGCTTGAACCATGGTTTTGGGAATCGACATCAACTCCAAACCTGGTAAGCTTCGGGTCCAAAACCCTCGTAGGTTCCTATCTTCTTGGTTGTGTTTCAACGCAATGAGGAATGAAGTTCATCATTCTTTTGGCCTTTGACGAGTAGTAGGTTTCTTGATGGGCTTTGTATGTTGAAATGCAAGGGGTAAAACCGTCATCTGGTTATTAGTCTCATAGCTAGGTTTAAGATCTTGGCTCATTCATAGTCAGGGTTTTTTGAACTCGGTTTTAAAATGTAAGGGTAAGGGATGAACCCTGTGTGTTTTTGTTTTGAGTTGAAATGTAAAACTCGTTTTTGAGAATCATTGATTTCTCTGTTTGAAAATAGAATTTCTATTGGTTAAAACGTTTGAATCCACCACCTATTGACTTATGTTATGTGGAAGGAAGTGAGTTGAATCTCATCTAGCTTGTGGATAAACCTCTATTTCTCGGCAATGATAAAAATGTTGTTTATTTTGATACTAAATGATTTGGTTTCTATGAAATAATTGGTATCGGTCGCATGTGCTACTGGTGCAAAAGAAAACTATGGTTGAGAGTCTGAGTAGATTGTGGAAAAAATAGAGTAGGTTTTTGCTTTTGATATATAAGAAATGTGATGGGCTAAGCCCACTGTAGATTCTCATCATTGTTTGCAAGAATGGTTTTCGTTCTGAAACTTTTGAACATGAAAATGTAATTTCGTTTTGTCAACCGTTCGATTTGTTGTAATAGTTTTGGGAAATAAAACCTAGGGTTTTATGAATGATATGAAACTATACTTGAAATAAATGTACAGTTTGTAAAATAAATGAATTGCAAAACAATACAATGATTCGAAAAATAGAATATAGATTAAGTTACATTTGTCAACAATTCTGGAATTTAAGTGATTTAGATGTAAATATTCTATCAGTGAATAATGCGAAGAAAAACACAGTGTGTGTGATAAGAAATGACTGTGTGATTTGTTTGCAATTACAACATATGGTAGATGATAGTAATACTATTTATTTGAAGCTATGATATTTAATGTTTGAACTTATATTTATTTACTAAGTAAATTAATATGATAATCAAACCACAATATATTAGTATAGAGAAGAGAACAATACTTATATATTATGAAACAATGCAATAATTTATGGCATTCTAGATATTATATAGTAAATTCTACTATTATTAAATATAGGACAAAGTAATGAAAACATAAAGCAATCACTGTACTGATCTATCGAATTAATGGAAATTTGCCTATCTTCTCATCTATTCTTAATTTGCTTATCTACACTAGAGTACGATGCTTAAAATAGCATGTGGAAAAATGTATATAATGGTTTATCAATTCAATTCATCATTGGAACTTTAACATGCAGACTTTCAAACAAATCAGATCACAATTCTTCTTCGAAACAGAGATTACCATTTTTTTTTTTTACTAAACAGATGAATCAATGAATAAAGTAGGAAACGATGAAACCTGGAATAATTCTGTAGGGAAACAAATAGCCCAAGAAGACTGTTCCACCCAACCAATTCCTGTAGACAGTCAAGTACCTGCCTTAGGACACCTGAGCCTGTTCACTGAACCACCAGGAGGAAGAGACTTAGGAATTTACGATCTCCACTTGCAATAGCACTTAACTTGTAGAACCTTCAAGAGCTAGCAGTCCAATGACCTGCACCAATATCTCTGGATCTTCTCAGCAAAATAGTATGCAGACTTATGATTGCACTCACAACTAGCCTCCCTATTTGAATCTCTCAGTGATCACCTGAAACACATGAGGAATATTTCTGTGGAAATATCAAGTAGGAGCTGCCTGCTCAATTCGAATTTGCCTTATGTAAGCTACCTAGGCCTTTTCAGTTGTTACTTGGTCATTAAATGAGTTGCCTGCCCACTCCCACCACCTGGGGGATAATGCCACTTTATTAGGGGTAGTTGTCCCATAACCAACAGCTAGTGGTGTAATGCAATTGTTGCCATCTGTCCCATACCTTCCAACAGCCTCCATTCATCTCTACTGGGTCAGTGAACACTCATTTAATAGTCCCCTTGGGTGTTTGTCTCCTACTTAATTTATTTAATTAATAATAATCAGTAATTACATTCATCCTTGACCAAACTTGGTCATAATTTCAAAACTTTGAAATTAAAATTTAACATAAAGTATTTTGCAAAATAAAATAATATTTTCAGAAATTGGGTAGGTGACAAGCTCATTCTCAAAAAGAATATTTTAGATATGGGGTTCTTCTACAGTAGGTTCTTGTAGAACAACAGGTGATCGGGGTGTAAGAAATGGAATTTCCATACTTACCCCTATTGCACATGCCGCTTCTAATGCTGTAACAGATCTAGTTCTCCTTCTTTTCTCCTACTGAGATGGTTGACCTTCCCCTTTCAATCTTCTCTTTCCCTTCTCCTGCCTAGATGGCTGACCTTCCCCTTTCGATCTTTTCTTCTTTCGATGTGACACATGGGTCTCCAAATTTTCTGAGGCTAGCACAGAGGGACCGCTCCCCTATTCTCCTTCCTCAATTATGGTTCCTCTCAATTCAGGGGAAGATTCAATGTTAAAAACCTATGGATCTTCTTCTTCCACTGCCTCTGTTTGATACTTTCCATTCATCCACACATGGATTAAGTAGAAGGTTACATGTTCCACATGGATTCTCCTCACAGAAACATTTTTGCACATGGTAGGTGGAAGACAACTAAACAAAAAGTTTCCAAAGGAAGTTGGTGAGCTATTAGAGATATTCACTTGGAGGAGCCACAAGATCCTTACTTGGACATGATTTGGTGAGTGGTTGTTCATCCACTGATTGGATGAGTAAATACTTGATGGAGGTATGCAGCGCATGTTCTTTCCACTTGAGTGGAACCATTGGTAGAGAGTTGAGCCATGAGATTACTTCCTTGGAGATATATATCCTTAATGGTATTGGTTCAACTTCTACTTACACTTGTGGTTTTTCAATGTATTCATCATATTTTACTTGTGAACAGTTAATGAGGCATTTTTTCTATTTGTATGATACATATCTTTCTCATGATTAGATAAGGGACTTCCACCCTTGTCATTTGAGCTACAGTGATGACATTTTTTATTCTTGTGTGCGTTCGGCACATGAGAGCCTTCTTGCTATAGTGGAAAGAATTGATGAGGGTTGGCCTCACTCTTTGAAGGCATATTTGGTGATGCATAGTCTTTCTATTATTGGGTCCTACCATGGAGAGTTGCAGATATTGATTGAGGGGCCCTCAAAGCTTCAGGTTGCATTGGAAAGGATGATTTTCCAATGTGGTGGTATGATGTTTTCATATTTCCCAGCATTTCATATGATGATGATTTTTTCTTGTTACTAATGTTTTGGGAGATGCAGTATGATTAGTGGGATCCTGATATTCCATGGGATGACAGTTTTCCATACATGACACTGCTACTTGGGAACTTTCATTTGAAGCAATGGGATCCAGTCATTCTTTTGCTTAATATATTTTGTTGGATGGTATTCTGATCCATGGGAGTGCCATACAAGCAATGGGATCCCAACATTGTTTGTATTTGGAGTAGTTGTTTGCATGTTGGCATGATGGATAAATTCAACCCTCTTTTACATCAGTTCATCTATGTTGCACTTGGTTTCAATTTCCTACATGGGGAACACCTCTTTGGATGGACTTATAGTTTTCATAGTAGTGGTATATTTGCATTTCTAATATTTTTATGGGATCTTGGCACACTTTCCAGTTGCTTCACTTGGATAGAAGTAGGCATGTTCATTTACAGATGTAGTGAATATTTTATTTGGAGAGATGATTATGATCAGATTAGTGCAGCAAAAGCATGATGGACCTCTTGGGATATTTTTCGTGAGGACAAGCAAATTTTTGGGAGGGAGGATTGTCATGTCCCCAAATTTTGACAAGGTCTATGTCACTAGATCATAAGCATTAAATATTTAATTAATGATTCCAACAATACTAGGAAAAGAATTAAATTATTCCAAGGGATGAATTTAATGGTTTGGAGGCATTTAATTAATTAAATTCCATAATATGCACTTTGGTATAATTAATTAGTTGATTTGAGTAATTTTATTCCTAATTACTAATATTTGTATTAGAAATGATGAGATAAGATAAGGAGGTCGAATTACAAAGGCCGAGTTGACCAAGGAGGATGGAAATTGCAAAAAATGGTCAAAACATGCTAAAAGTAGCAAATCGGGATAAAATCGGGAAAATCACAGTAAAGCAAGAAAATCATGAGAAAGCAGAAAGCAACACAAAATCATAAAGTAGGAAATTTGGAAAAGAAGGAAAGTTCAAAAAAGAAGAAAAGAATAAAATCCAAAGCAAATCAATCGGAAAAGAGAAAGGGAGGAAAGCAAAGCAAAAGGAAAGGAAGGAAAGCAAGCTTTCCTTATCCACTCAAGGATGGATCATTCATCATTGAGACTTGATTCCGGATTCATCCAGAATCTATAAATAATTCAATGTGCACCACATTCACATCTTTTGTCAGTTTGAGAATTTGTATGAGTGCAATTTTGCCTCAGAGACATGGGATATGTGCCCCTAGTCAAGTTTGGGAGATGTGCCCCAGCTTTTTGTGAGAGGATGATGGAGTTCATCCATTGTCATTGATTTTATTTGAATTTCATGTATCTGATCAATTCGAATCTGAATTTCAGAAGCATCATCATCCAGTTCTGAGTTCGAATCTTCAAGCTTTCTATGAGTTTATGGAGCTAGTTTCTTATGTAGAAGAAGAGAGATCTTTCCACAGTGTTCTGAGAGGCATATTGGAATATTTATGATGAAATGACAGAGGAAATAATATTATGATATCATTCATATTAATACAAATTTCTGAACTTTGATTTCTTCTCCTATTTCTCCACCCCTTCTAGATTTAGCTAGAATTTCACTATTTTTCCGTCTTTGATGAATAAATGAATGAGTATATGTCCAAATGATGTGATTTTTGTTTCTGTAGTTAATAAACATGTCATATATGACCATAAATTCCTGATTTCAATCATTCGTGAGCCTTAGGTACATGTTTGGAATCTCCATATGTTGACTAGTTGAGTAGTCCTCGAAGGAAATTTTACTAGCACTTTTGTGAGACTTACTCAGAACTTAATACAATCTTATAGATCTTTATTTGGTTTTTTAATGACTTTACTTTGATGAAATTTAACCTCCTCAAGTCATAAATACCCATCCCCATACTCCATTCAAGTTCATCTCATACTAGTCTGCAAACATTATTTTTAATGCATCATGTGCAACATAGGGTTTTTGTATCACAATCCTAAGTTGGTACATTACAGTAAGGAAGAAAATAAGGACAAATAAGAAAATAAGGGTAAGGTAGAAAAGCAGGAAAAAGCATGATAGAAAATCAAAAGCAAGATAAAGCAAAAGTAGAAAGCAAAGCAAAGCAGAAAGCAGAGCAAAAGCTAAACCAGAAAGCAAAGTAAGCCATAAAGAAAGGAAAAAACTAAAGAAGAAAGAAAAACAACCTTATGCACGCCATGAGGGCAGATTATCCTATCTTACTTGCTCAATAAGTCACCCCAATCTATAAAATAATGATTACAACTCCATTTCACATCTTTTGATCATTTGTGATTTGAATTGAGTGCAATTTTGCCTCATTGTCCTGGGAGATGTGCCCCTAGTCCTGGCTGGGAGATGTGCCGCATGCTTATACTGAAAGGATGATGAAATCCAGTCTTCATCATTGAGTCTATTACTAAATCCTGATCTATTGGTTGGTGTTCACATTGTGCGGTTCAACTCCTTCATTCAGTAGGAACAGTGTTGAAGCGCCGAAATGGAGGACCTGGTTTCGACTTTTTTGAGAATTTATGGACATTTAGACCTGTTCCATTGCATCCGTATCATGATTTACAGTAGGAAACACATTTTTTATCATCAAAAAAGGTGTCTGGATTATCATGTTATGGCCATTTTACTAGATCCAGGGGTTCGAGCTGTGAAGAATGCGCCCTGCCTCCTGTGAGAGGATGATGGCATTCAGTCATTAGAGGATGATGGAATTCATCCATTTTACATATTTTATTTTCTATTCCTATAGCTAATCAAGTAGAATTTGATGTTCAAAAGAAGCATCATTCAATTTATGGTTCGAATCTCCAAGCTTCATATGGATTTCTAGAGCTAGATTATTGTGTAGAAGAGGAGAGGAGTTTTTGTAATGTTATGAGAAGTCTCATGGATATTATATGATGTAATAATATTCAATATTAATCTTTTATATCTTTCATTACATTTCATATTGTAGAAGTCTGATATTTTCTTCATTTTCTCCACCCCCTCTAGAATTGCTTAGAGTTTGACTAATTTTCAGAATGCTTATGGTATATGAATGAGAATAGATCCAAATGAGCTCAGTTCTATTCATGATGTTATATAACATGTTTTATGATCCAATCCATGTTTGAGAAGAGGAATTTGTGAGCCTTCCTTTCCTGTTTGGAAGCTCCTGAATTTTACTAGCTCTGCAATCCTAGAATGCTAATTTACTCATATTTTTGTAAATATTTCTCAGCTCTTAATTACACTTTCTGGAGTTATATATTATTGTATATTGAATTATATTTTATGTTTATTAGCCTCTCTGAGTCACAAATACTCATCCCTATATTCCAGACAAATTTTAGACCCATACTAGTCTGCATATGCTGGGGTGCCCATAAGCATTGGAGTAGATTTCATCCAGGATGATATTGAAACATTAATGGTCCTATTACTTTGTGTATAGGTATTAAAATATCTCATATCCTTCCATCCATCCATATATTTTGATCCTACCCACCTCTAGTCATACTAGCTCACCAAAACACTATTTTTAATCAATTCTCTATGGAAGTAAGTTTTTGTATCACTAATCTTGGTTGGTACATTACAGTGGTATCAGAGCTATTTCCTCTACTCATATGGAAATAATGTTCTCAATTCGACAAATTTGCAGCCATGTCCATTTTCAGTGAAGAAGATTCTTACTCCGATGATGATTTTTATGAGCAGTATGATGATGACTATGATGCGAAATATGAAGAGTAATGTAGACAGTATGATGAAAAAAATGTCCAAGAGGTACCTTCTACAAGTATCTCCCATCATATCATATTTGGAAGAAGAAACTTTGGTTATTATTATAGCCGTATGTATGGAAACGTTGCATGTTCCATAGTCAAAGATCAGCCTACTTGTGAAAAGAGTAGAAAAATATTTGAAGCTTCGTTGGATGCATGTGCTTCATACTTGATGAGAATTTTTTAATATACTTCAAAAAGTGTCTACAAAGATCTTGATCCTAAGGGAACTAAAAAGAAAAAAACATGTTGCAAATCATCGATATGAAGAAGATGAGGGTACAATCCTTACTGAGGAGGGTTGTAATCCTGAAGAAGCCACCACTGATTCTACCAAGGATCATCTAGTTCTTGATCACAAAGTCACTGTTGAATGGTGCCAAGAAGAGGCATCTCCTATTGGTTTTTCAATTTCTAAAGAGGCATATACTGATGGATTCTATGAAGAGGTACCTACCGATGGGTGCCTAATTTTTTAGGAGACATCTACTTATGGATGTCCACTCCTCTATGTGGGTGACATAGTGATACCAGTTGAGAAGGATACTGCAAGTAAAAAACCCACTAAAGTTGAAGAAGATTAAATCCTTGCATTCAACGAAGAGATCCAAGTATCAACCTCACTTTCACCACAAGATCTTCATGAGGTTGATCCACTAATTGATGAGGATGAGGTTCGCTCTCAACCTTCTCCTTTTGAGAGGACACTCAAGATGAGAAAAAGAAAGATCAAGGAGGCCTTATGCATTCTCCATGACACACATGATTCAGTGTCATAGTCTTGTTGGAGAGATTCTTTATTGGAAGATTCATCTTTCCTTGAAGACATGGAGAAGATCCAGAAATCAATGACTACTATCCAAGGTAATTTTTCACATATGCTTTCTGACAGAGATTATTTGTATGAGCTTGTTCACATGTTGCAGGGAGCATATTTGAAGGATGATGAGCATATTTTCAAGTTCAATGATGAGTTAATGGCCACCCAATATTGTTTGAGAATCACTCAATGTTCCCTACAAGAATCCAAGATAGAGATAGAGCAACTTCACTAAAAGTTGCAAATATCACTTGTTCCATTCAGCCAGTCTCTTATGGTTGGTTGTACTCAAAATTTCATGGAGGAACCTCATGAGATGGTGGCTTATGACGTGAAGGATTACATGCATGTGCTTGAGAAGTTTTGGGATGTAGATGGTGAGTTCCAAGCACATACTCTCTACCAAAGCGAAATTGAGCTTCTTTATGGAGCGAATCATTCCTCCATTAAGGAGTGAGAAGAGCTCCTATGTGATGGACAAGCCTTTGATGGAGTTGATGCATCCATTAGCTTGATGTATGAGGGTTGTAGTAAGGAGATTTGTGTCCATGATCCTACCCCTATGAATCCTTCACATGATGAAACTTTCACACTTTCTGATCATATGGGTGATTTGGTTCATTCTCCTACATCCTACACTTGCACATTTTGCAGCATTCATCCTAATGAAGTATGGGTGAAAGGTTTTTTTTTATGGTGCCACGTGAGGAGTATGAAAATCCCATCCATCCTTTTGATGATAACATAAATAGAGCTTCTTCTTCTTTACATTTTCAGAAGCAACCTTTGTTACCTTATGATGATCCACATCTTCATGGATGCACATATGGTACTCCCTTGAGTCCCTTGAAGGCTCATTGTTCCCTTTGTTCCTTACATGATGGGATATTTCCTTCATTCATTGTTTGGGTAAAAAAACACATGGAAGAATTACATGAAACCTTCCACACCTCCTTGGGGTAGCATCCATTTCTATAATTTGATGACTCTCACATTCATGGATGTATTGATGAGAATTCTCTGAGCCACTTGAAGTCTCCTTGCTTTCTTTGGTCCTTACTTGGTTCAAATTTTGGTGGAAGTTCTTCATTCACTTCTTGGATGAAAGAACACATGGCTTATTATTTTGAAGCATCTTACATTCTTTTGGAGCAGCATTATAGAGAATGGGATCCTCACCTATGTCATTGGAGTAGATTTGATATGTCACTTGATGCTTATGTGCACTTGGAAATGGTGGTATACTTGCTTGGATGGACAAGCACTTTCAAGATCATTTGATGAGGCACCTTCTTGATGTACATTTGTATGATGTTTATATGTACTTTGATGATCTATATTTTGTACTTATGATGTTTGGGAGGATGCTCATTAGAGAGCGGGATCCTAGCATCCCCACCTTGAGGTAAAAAAAAAATTTACCTTACTCATTGATGGAATGTGCTAGTTATGGAATGTTGGCATTCCACACTTCATTGAAATAATTTGGAGGATATTGTAAGCCTCCTACTTTGAGGTATTGTTTTGGGATACCTCATGCATGATAGGAATGCACAAGCATTGGGACATGGGAATCCCACATTTTGATTTATATGTGTTCACACTATGTATTGTTGTGGTGCGCAAGTGATGGGACCCTGGCATCCCATACTTGCTAGATTGGTTCTTGATGATATTTTGCACTAGGAGGGTGAGCAAGAAGTGGGACCCGGGAATTTTTTATCATGTGCATCTCATTGGGAGCACGTTTTGGTTGGTTGGCTTGAGCAAGGAAGCCTCTTCTCTTTCCCATGGGTTCATCTTTGCAGTAGATGGTGATGGTTTCCTACATGGGAAACATATTTTTGGATGGACTTGTGTTTTTCTTGCAGGGTGTTATGATGACTTTCATGTAATTCTTATGCATTTCATAGGAGAATATACTATTGCACCTTGTATTCTTGAGGATCAATTGGGATCTTGGTATAATTTTTTATTGCTCTCCACACTAAGTGCATGGTTGGATGGTAATAGAACAATCTGTTGGGAGAGTTCATGAGAAAATTATAATCAAAGTCATGCAGCAAAAGCATGATGGCTCATGATGATTAGTTGGGTAGGATTTGATTATTGCTTGAGTACAAGCAATCTTGGAAGGGGAGGACTGTCATGTCCCCTCATTGATTACTAGTGGAAGGATTTCCTAGCCCAACCAATGCTTTTGGTTGAGTAGAAGATCCCATGCACTTTCGGGTTAATTAAAAATTTAAGGCATTAATTAGTTAGGAAGTTTAATTTTATTTTTATCCTAAGTTTGAAATGCACTTGGTAGAAGTAATTTTAATTAATTAGATATTTTTATTTTGGAATAAAGTGGATAATTCTCCACAAGTGTGACTTAGAGGATAAGGTTGACTAAGAGGTAACTTGCAAGACAAGAAAAGATAAAGCAGTCAAAGCAAGGAAAGCAGGAAAAGGAGAAAAAAGCATATTAAAGAAGAAAATCTCAAGAAAATTAGAACAAAAGAAGAAAAGTGGGACAAAAGCAGAAAAGCAAAAATCAGGACAAAATCATAAAAGCAGGACAAATCAAAAAAGCTGGACAAAAGCATAAAAGCAAGACAAAGGCAGAAAAGCAGGAAAAAGCAGAAAAGCAAGAAAAAGCAGGACAAAGTAGAAAAGTCGGGCGAGGCAGAAAAGCAAGAAAAAAATAGGACAAAGCAGAAAAGCAGGGTAAGGTAGAAAAGCAGTAAAAAATAGGATAAAGCAAAAGAACAAGCAAAAGCAGAAAGCAAGGAAAAATCTAAATCAAAAAGCAAAGCAACCTTATCCACTCCATGAGGGAACCTTATCCTATATTACTTTATCAACAAGTCACCCCAATCTGTAAAAGAATGATTACAACTCCATTTCACATATTTTGATCATTTGTGATTTGAATTGAGTGCAATTTTACCTCACTGACCTTGGAGATGTGCCCCTAGTTCTAACTGGGATATGTACCCCATGATTCTACTGAAATAATGATGACATTTAGTCTTCATCATTGATTCTATTGCAGGTCTTGCATCCTGATCCATTGGTTGGTGTTCTCATTGTGCAGTTCACGTCCTTCATTCAGTAGGAACAATGTTGGAGGGAAGAAATGGAGGTTCTGGTTTCGACATTTCTAAGAATTTCTATACATTGAGACATGTTCCATTGCATCCGTAGCATAATTTCCGGTAGGAAACACTTTTTTTCTCATAAAAAAAGGTCTCTGTATGAGCAAGTTATGGCCATATTACTAGATCCAAGGGTTCGAGCTATGAAGAACGCACCCTGCTTCCTGTGAGAGGATGATGGCATTCAGTCATTAGAGGATGATGGAATTTATCTATTTTCAATAGTTTATTTTTTTTTCATGTAGCTGATCAAGTCGAATTTTAATTTCAGAAGAAGCATCATTCAGTTCATGGTTCGAATCTCCAAGCTTCCTATGGATTTCTAGAGCTAGATTGTTGTGTAGAAGAGGAGAGGAGTTTTTGTAATGTTATGACCATCATCATGGCTCAAATATGATTTAATAATAGTTAGTATTAATATCTGATATCATTCATAACATTTCATATTGCATAAGTCTTATATTTTCTTCATTTTCTCAACCCCCTCTAGAATTGCCTAGATTTTGACTAGTTTTCAGAATGCTTATGGTAGATGAATGATAATAGATCCAAATGAGCTCTTTTATATTCCTGATGTTAGATAACATGTTTTATGATCTAATACATGTTTGAGAAGAGGAATTTGTGAGCCTTCCTTTCATGTTTGGAAGCTTCTGAATTTTACTTGCTATGCAATCCTGGAATGCTAATTTACTCATCCTTTTGTATATATTTATCATATATTCCTTAAACTTACTGGAGTTATATATGACTGAATATTGACAGATATTTTATGTTTATTATCCTATCTGAGTAAAAAATACTCATCCCTAGCTTCTTGTCAAAGTTTAGAACCATACTAGCCTACATATGTTGGGGTGCCCAGCAGCATTGGAGTAGATTTCATCCAGGATGATATTGAAACATTTATGGTCCTAGTACTTTGTGTAGAGGTATTAAAATATATAAGAGCCTTCCATCCATCCATAGCTTTTGATCCTACCCACCTCCAGTCAAACTAGCTCACCAAAACATTGTTTTTAATTGATTCTCTAAGGAAGTAAGTTTTTGTATCACTAATCCTGGTTGGTACATTACAGGAAATTCCTCGGTCATTTATCAGATGAGTACACTATCCTTGAGGTACCAGGTATACCTCATTGTAATTGTACAAATATAATATGAGCAATATGTTTTTTTATTATGTCTTTTTCTTATGTATATTGGTTTCAGTACGATAATGTTTTCTACATTTTTGTTGTAGGGTAATTATTGGGGCAAGTCCCTAGCTATGGATCAGATGACACTAGCCTCGAGGTAGCAGGAATAACACATTGTAATTGTCCAAATTTAACATGAGCAATATGTATTTTTATTATGTTTCTTTCCTCGATCTATTGCTTTCATTTCAGTAATGTTTTATATATTTTTGTTGCAGGCTACTAATTCGGCATTTGATCTAGCATAAGAGAAATCAATAGATCTTGATGTGGATGAGCTCATGTGTGATGTTGACATTGCATATTCACTAGACCCAATTAAGATGATAAAGAAGAACTTAAAAAAAATTCATGAGGATATCCTTCATCTGCTATTCATTCAGCCGCAGACAAATGACATTAGAGAAAAGGTTGATGTTTTGGTAAAGAGATCTCAATACTTGAAAGTAAGTTGTAGGATCTTGAATTATAAGAAAAATTCTTTTAGGATTTTATAATTTTTACTTGTATATGATCGTGAACTAAATTATGGTTTGTATTTACAGGAGTTTTTGCGCCCACATACTTGTGGTCAGGAAGGTGTTGGTACTAGTGATGCTCATGGAAAGTCATCACATGAGCATATGACCCAACTTGCATCTCATGTGCCATTGTTTTCGACTGAACAGTCAGAAACACATTCCGCAATACCCCTGAGGCCAAATGTGAGTGCACCCTCTAGTGGGCGGTGCATGCAATATGGTATAGAATAAGGGGTCGATGCAGAGCCTAGTATTGATATTGCTCAAGCAACATTTCATGGATCTTCCAGTGTCACTAGCATGGGTACACTACAAACCACATTTTTGGTGGACGAAGATCTCATTCTCATAAAGATAGAGAAGATCCTATGTATTTATACAATGTTTAATTTATTGTTTATAATCTGATTTTAATATACTCATAAAACGTTCTAAATGATGTTTTTTATAAACATCTAAATGATTTTTCATTGGAGATATTTGGTTCCACCATCCACACAAGGTGGGATAAACAGAGTAAAAATTTAAAAGATGAGCTCACTAATCGCTTGGTTGGCATGTTCGGCGACGGGACCTTCAACCGAGTGGAGGTCCTAAAGAAAGTTGGCCAACATATGAAGATTGTGAGGGACCAATATAGGGTTTATCTAGAAAGGAACCCTAGGTATGAGCGCCCTCCAATGATTCTAGTAAGAGAGTGGAAGGCCCTAGTGGAAGATGGAAAGAAGAGGGCTTTGAGAAAAGAAGGAAATCTACCATTGGGCACAGGAAGGTATGTAATACTTTCCACAATATAATTATAAACCTTATTATTATTAATTTTTAGATCAAATTTGCAACATCTAACGTATTTCAACCCTTTCATAGTCTTTTAGACACACCAAAGGCCACAAAGCCAAGACGAGAAAAAATTGGACAACATAAGCTTGGGCCTGGTGGTTATTCTAATTTGGTGGCACAAATTGTAAGTATCAATAAAACCAATATTACATCCAAATAATAAATTGAAAATATTTTTTGTTTTATTGCACCGTAAAAGGTAAATTCATGACGTTATGCAAATTTGTAGGTCGATTGATTCAAGTAAGTTCCCATGGAGGAAGACGTGAATCTTGGCTTCCAGTACGGATTTGGAGCCATTGTTGAATGCAGAAAAATCTTATTTGGGAAAACACAATCTTTCAGTGATCCATCTTGCGCACAGGTATATAAAATCAATGAAGTTTATTTAAGATTGTTTACTTTATTTAAGATTGATTATTCGTTATAAATATTGGCCATAAAATATTGACTCTATTTTGAGCAAGAAAGCAACAATCCACTTAATGCCGACGATGGAGAAAAACCCATTAAAGGTCATGCTTCAAATCTTAGTAATGAATGTATTCATATGCTACAGTTTAAAATATTGCATTGCAAATGGTGAATATTAATTGTATTTTTTCATGTTTCAACCCTAGAGCATGTAGAGGGTCATACTATACAAGATGAGCCTAGACAGGAGTACATGATGTGGTGACATTAGGTAAAAAAACTCCTGTAATGTTTTTTTTTTAATGAAATACTTGTCATTATAATAACTAAATATATCAATGTATCATTTTTACATTATTGCAGCAAATCCCGACCCCTTGCAACAGCATCCACATCGTGAGTACACTACTAGGAAGACAGTATGACAAGTTGTAGATGCCACAAGAACTAAACAGCAAGTTGCAGAAAATGAGTTGCTTGCTAATTTTGTCAAAAGAAAAAAAACTAGAAAAAAGAGACTGAAAAAACACTATGAAAACTTGTTTTTGATAATATAATGTCATGCATTATTTTTTGCCTAATGAATGAATGAGTGAATTAATTAATGTTATATTTTAATGCATGAATGGTAAATGTTTCTTTATGACGAAATCCATGTGTTTGCACATAAGTTTAAATTTTTTTCAAGTACATGCATTGGGTATGGGGAATTGAGAGTGATGTGAGAGGGGGTGGGGCCATAAGAGCTTTCACCTTCACGTGTTTGGCCCTATTCAGTAGATAATATTAAATTATTCTAGAAACAAAGAGGATATCAATGAGGTATTTATACCTTCCATCAGAGAAGTAGCTTTAGTACCTAGGCGAGATCACACTCTTATGATCACAAGAGAAACTAGGTTTCAACCAATCAAATCCTTCACACGTGCAAATGGTCATTGTTGACATAGACCCAGTCGACATGGGTTCCACACACTCTTGACACGCAGAGCACCGCGATCTCCCTGAGCACCAGCCCAAACAGGTTTTACCCCGTCCAGCAACACCTGTGGAGCAGATGAAGTCTCACCTGAGATGTTCACGGAAGAGTTGATGGAGCCATGTTTCCGCCAAATGAAGGAGGATGGTTGTGGCTCAATTACTTAACTTGTTGCAACATTTCAGAAATAGATCTATGTAATTCACTCAGACATTATTTATATTCATAGCATCATTCAACAGATCCATTCATCATCGCATCAAACATAAGAGTAAAGCAATTATGGATTCATATCGCAACATGCATTACCATAGATGAACAATAGAAACACAAGGATTGCAAAAAACAACTCTGTCATATCATATTAATTCCGCAAAAACCCAGATACAACATATTCAATATTCTGCTCATACTTCGCAACATACAGATCTCACAGATGTCTCCAGATCTCAGATACACAATTCCAAGATGATCTTATAACTTACAAATCTACAACTATTTATAGGCTTTTGCCTTTACATTCCTTGTCCATTTACTAACAACTTCCTAACCGACACTTCAAGAAAATAACCCAAAATCTAACTGTCATGGTCCAAATGACCCAAAAACCCGATACCACGGTACAATTAACCGAAAACTACAAAAAATACCAACATTTGCGCTTGGCTTTCCGCCTTCCGCGGTATCGCAGTGCTCACGGTGCTGCAATAATGACCCATCCTAACCACCTTCCAACACTCATCTCAAGCACGCTAGCATTTCACCATTAAATAACCACTCCTAGGTTCACCACCTGAAATATTTGGCCTTCAAAAAAACAAGAAAGAAATTTCATCACAATAAGCTCCAATAACATGTAAAAATTTCGTGAATATAACTTTTAAATTTTAATGCAATTTCAGAAATTTCACCTCAACCTTGAGGTTTCCTAGATCTATTTACCATGAACTTTCATCCTTAGGGCCAAATCTGAAATATGAATTTACAGCAACAATATTTCACTTTACTTCCGCTTATTTTCACAAAGTAGCTCAATACAATACATATCATTCAACTGTACTTTAGTACCACAAAGATACAACTTTAGGGAACACTTTACAAGCATATAACAAATCTGAAATGTATTAGCACATAACATTATAATAGCAGTAAATATTCTCCCTTATCTTCTATACGTGATATAATCACTTTACCATTTTAGCTCTATGTTATGTCAAATTGGTGTGCACAACCAATCCTAGAATCTATCCAATCAATAAGATAACATAAGTTGAAATTAAAATTTGTTTAGAATGCATAGTTTGTACACCTGGAACACTTCATATATATTAAAAATATGAAGTACATATGATAGCTTTCTCACAAATTTGGCACAATTCAAGATCTAGAAACCCTACCGAGGGAAACCATAAAAATACCCTATCCACCAACTCCCCCTAGCTAGAAATCAATTCCTGAACCAAAGATGGTTGCTTCGTCATTCATATCACACAAGAGAACATCCAAGTACATCATCACATCACGTTCCCAAGAAATTCATCTCTCCAAACTCCATCAATCATGCCATCACATCAAGCTCTAAGTCTAAACAAAGTATCTTACCATGCTCAAGGTCTTCGCATTAGTGCTCTTGTATTCCTTAGGGTTTACAAACCCTAGCTATCTTGCATCATACAAGCACATGGCATACAAGACAAGCACTACCCTATAAGTATACATTTCCATCCTAGGGTTTATGTCCTCAAACCCTAGTTCTTCAAAACATGACCTTCATGGAACATCACAAGTATAATAAGTGGTTTGATAGACAATAACTAATAAAATTCATAATCATACCATTCCTAGTTCTTTGGGGAATTTGGATTGCCCACATTTCAATATTATTTGAAGGTAGAATTTTGCTTATTTTTTAGGTTATTTGTTTTGGGAAATATTCCAGCAATGTAAGTCCTTGTTGAACTTAGATATGTCAGTTATATCCTCAAGCAACCATATAGCCTCTAGCAACATAAAATCTAACCTTGAACTTAGCTATGTCGATTGTGAATTGGCTTGGATCTCACTTCCTTGACCCTCCTTGGTCAAATTGAATTGATGCAGACATTTATCTATGTTTCTATGATCATTCTATTTCCTACAAAGTGTTGTTTCTTGCTTAATGTTACTCTATGTTTGTCATTTAGATTCAACTTAACAATGGAATCAACAAGTCCACGCATATCTTTAAGTACAACTCCTTTATAGCAATGAACAAATGAATGATGTTAGGTATTGGAGGGATGTTTTAAGTTCTCTACTCATTCTACCTTATAAAGTGTTGTATCTTGCTTATTGTTCTTCTGTGTTTATCATTTAGATTCAACTTAACAGTGAAATTAGCAAGTTTGAGCAAATCTTCAAATACATATCCTTTATAGTAATGAACAAATAATGATATTAGTTAATGGATTTGTTGTAGAGTGGATGTTTTAAGTTCTCTCCTCATTTTATTTTCTATAAAGAGGTGTATCTTTCTTACTATTCCTTTGTGTTTATCATTTAAATTCAACTTAATAGTGAAATCAACAAGTCCAAGAAAATCTTCAAGTACATCTCTTGAACAAATAATGATGTTAGTTATTGGAGATCCTGTAGAGTGGATGTTTTAAGTTCTCTACTCATTATATTTCCTATAAAGTGTTGTATATTTATTAATGTTCCTCTTTGTTTATCATTTAGATTCAACTTAACAATGAAATCAACAAGTCTAGGTAAATTTTCAAGTACATCTCCTTTATAGCAATGAACAAATAATGATGTTAGTTAGTGGAGATCATGTAGTGTTGTCTTTGTTAATGTTAATGCTACTACATTTGTTATACCAAGAATTGAGCAATACCAAAATATTGAGATACATCTAAATTTCTAGAGTTACAAGAACCATAACACAATTTTGAGACAAACTATGCCAATTTGAAGCTAGAAAATGTAGAAGCACAAGTGAAATCATGATACTGCAATTATAATTTGAGGTAGAATATCGTCGTTAATGCTTGAGTAGCATTAACATTAAAAAATATCATGTAGAGTGGATGTTTTAAGTTCTCTACTCATTCTATTCCACGTGAAGTTTTGTGTTGTACTTATTGTTCCTCTGTGTTTATCATTTAGATTCAACTTAATAGTGAAATCAACAAGTCTAGGCAAACTATCAAGTACATCTCCTTTTTAGTAATGAGCAAATAATGATGTTAGTTATTGGAGATCATGTAGAGTGGATGTTTTAAGTTTTTAACCTCTTTAATGCTACTATTTGTTTATGTTCTATTGGTTACTGAGGTATCAGTTGTTGGAAATCACTTCTTCAATAAGAATTGGCAAGCAGTATGACTGTTATATGGAATTCTAGTTGTTTTTTGTTTGACAACACACTTAAATGGTAACAATAAAGCCATATCATTCACATAATATTTTTTCTTTAGATATTTTGGTATATGAATGACATGTTTTATTATTTGGTTTGCAATATTTTACACAGGACCTTAGATAATAGTTATTTGGCTTGCAGGATTTTCCATAGGAAAACTTTGATATAAACAAGTGGGTTGGCTTGACTTTGGCTTGACTCCATATTTGAGTAGCATTTTTTCTTTCTAACATATTTATTACTTGGAATTATACTCACTTAAATATTTTTGTGGTGTTTGTAGGGAATGACATACTATAAACTTGAGATGGGCATGCCAATGAGTGAAATTATAGATCTACTGCTTCAAAGAGTTCCAAGGTATTAATCAAATTTCATTGACTTGTCAAGCTCTTCCTCAATACATCACTGGTATTTGCTTATGTTTATTGGAAAGGTATACTTATATAAATCTAACATGTATTTAGCTCATGTTTCATAAGCAAGATAACCTATAGGAAGCATGTCTTTCTTATGCACTGTTGCACTTCTATATTATGCTTCATGTGTTTCTTGCATTTTTGTTGGTTGCTTCTCACACATTTATTCCTTACTGAATAGAGGTAACAAAATCAAGTATATGTTCCAAAGTTCTTACAAGGTATGCACCATCAAATCTTCACAAGCTCTATTCTAAGATCTTCACGGGATTTTATCTTGGTTCTTTAAAAATTATACAACAAATACTTCATGAGGTTTGTTCTCAAATTTTCATGAGGTATGCATTGTTAAGTCTTCTCTCAAGGTCTGCAATAAATTTGTTCTCAAATATTCACAAGGCATGCACTAAATTTTTCACAAAGTCTGCATCAAATACTTGACTAATAAGTTCTCAAGGTCTACACTTTCCAATAGTCTGGCCTGAAACTTTACAATGTTTTTTCAACATACTTCACTTGTACTCATACCGATTCACTCATTATCATCCAAATATTGACTAGAACTTACATTGGTTTTCTAGAAAATTTTCATGGGGTTACTTCTAGAGTTAGGTGTTCAATTCAATGACTAGTTTAATAGCCAATAGGGCCATTTCCTTCTTATCTTCAAAAGGGTTTTGTGTTTGGTATTTAGGGCTATATTTATTTATGCTTTGTATCATTATTTGTTGTGCATCCATATTAGTTCAACCTCTTCCACACCAAGTCTTGCTTCAATGTAGTAAGGATACTCCATGTTTCTATCATTTTCAGGTCAGCTACATCAACTCAATCAAATCTCCTCGGACTTGTTTCTAAGTCAAGTATTATCCTTCTCAATTTTGAATATCAAAACAAATTTACCTTATCATAGGTATTTTGCAAGATCTCGGATTGTCTTAAATTTTGATCATGGCTGCTTCAAAAATTCACTTTAAGACTTCTTTTGTAAATCAATTCAATGGGTACTTCATGTAATCTTAAAAAATGTTCCATATTTCATTTCATTTGTTGAGGTTACAAGGACTACCAATTCTTCTTGAGATTCCAATTTTTTTCTCAAATATTGTTGTTGATCCAAAACAAAGATATACTTCTAGGTCTCTTTGATGACTTGACACTTGCTTTTTTTGCTAAACGAACTCGTTCAAACAATGTCAACCGTTCTCTATCCCATACTTTGTGGCATGTTTCTATTACAATCATGAGGGTTTGTGACTTACTCTTGCATAGGTTGTGAGTTTTTTTATGCACATGCAAGTTGTTTCTTTGCAAGGACTGAGCACATGCAAGTTGTTTCTTTGCAAGGACTGAGCAACATGCAAGTTTCTCTTTAGCAACTTCTGAGCAAGTATTGTGAGTGGCCCAAAATTATCCAAGCCTAAAAATTACTATTTTAATTTTTAGCTTTTCTTTAGAATTGGGAAGTATTGAACCTTGGTATGAACTCTAGTCGTCTTTAATGAGCGGTCTTCCATTTTAATTTTGTTGAGGGAAAGTTTTAAACTTCGAAAAATAAAAATTGAATATTGGAAAGAAAAAAATATTTTGTTTCTATTAGGGGCCTCTTAGGTAGTTTGATGCATTATAAAGTGTCTCATGTCAAATGAAAATATTTTATTGATTTCATTAGCATGCTCTCATGAAAACTAAAAACAATTGATTGCTTGGGATTTAAATATTTTTGTTTAAAAATTGCATTGGCTTTAGGGTTTGAAAGGGTATGCTTGACTTTCTATACTTTTTGCAATTTTTTTAATTGAAATATATTTTTCAAGTTTAAATCATTATTTCCATTTACAAGAATTCTCTTTTTATATCTTTTCAGTTGAGAACATCATATTTTTATTACTTCCTCATCCCTCTAAGTAAAATTCAACCAAAAGTAGAACTTAACTAAAATGAAAAAGACTGGTTATCCCTTGGATAAAAAATCAACAATAGTCTATGGATATGACCTTGGTTTTAGGATTGGAAAATAAACTATTGGATATCACATAAAAAAACTAGGAGTTTACTATTTGAGAGCTAATGCTCTTTAACAGTAAGGAATATTTTTGGGAAAGCACCTCTCATACAAGAATCAATGTCACGTACCCACCCTTGGACCCAATGCAAGGAAGGAATCATGATGCCAATCTCTGGGGCTTTTCACATAATCTCAGCTGAATTCATTAGAATCATATGAATAGAACAAGAGTGTGCATATGCAAATCAAGCAATTATGCACAATGAAACTAAGACTCGTCCACACACACAATTCATGCTCATCCATTACATCAAAATAATCATCAAGTTAAACATTTCAGAAGTAAATACACATCAGATACTTATCTTCCTTTCGCAATTGTCCCAAGCAACTAGCTATGTCACTGCAACGTTCCACCCAACCGTAGGCTCTTCGACGGCATATACTGAGTCCGTCCGAAGGCCACCACCGAGCTGGGAATGATTTTAACAAGGAAAAGGGGACATTCAAGCTCACACATAGCCCATTAACCATTTCATCTCAGCCAAGCCAGTCCAACTAGGTTTATTAGACTACACTTAAACCCTGGATGCTTACTCTCAAGCTCAAGCCAAAACAATGGATTACCCATTACCCATACCCTCACACATTTACAACAGAGGTACTCACAACACAGGGACCACATTGGCTCTCCCAACTCGTGGTTCACCCAAACGAACTGTGGAATTTTGAATTCAACCCCCAGGGAGAAAAACCGATTTCTCCCACTAGTTATGATCCTTCCCAATGGCCTAAACGACCTCCAGGAAGACCCAAAAAAATTATGTTCTCTTCCCCACTGGTAATCAACACAAAAATGCCCCTTCCTAGCTAAAAGATGAAGGGGAACATAGAAAACCCAGGGAGGAAAACGCCCAGGCAGCTAGAGCTGCGTGAGAGAGCAAAGCCATGGTGAATAATGGCTTAGAGAGCAATTTCGTGGCTCTTTTCTTACCCAAGGAGAGAAACACGATTTTCCATGAAGGGTGGCTTTCCCATACCCAAATTTGGATAGCCATACCTCTCCATTCCCAAGGCATTAACTACCTCAACCAACTCTTGAATGATTGGGTACAAAAGTCAACATGGGTAGTTGAGGGTTTGATGGGTTCTCTCATTGACACTTGGATTGACTTGATTGGCTCCAAGGGTTTGAATGTTTTCCCTCCCAATTCCTTGTAAAATCATGCCCCCATCTCTTGTTGCATTGCATAGCTAGTTGTGGGTATTTTATTAAATGCATATTTACATGATATTTACAATTCCATTGTGTCGGGCTAGCACGTAAACCATATGCATCAATAAATCAATGGCGGAGCCTTGGCCTTGAGCTCCTCACCACGATTATATAACAAGATTACATCATTTACAATTTTAATGTGATAGGGTCAAGATGGGGACGTGACAATCAAGAACAAGGTCATTGCTTAAGTGTCGATATTATCCCTTGAAACTTAGTTAGTGGATGTGGAATGTTAGGAACATGAGTAAAGTTGGCATGTGAATTAGAGTGATGCCTTTATGCTGAAGGTTTAGCTATAGGATGAAGTCCTATATATACCCACCCAATGTGAAAGATTGACCCATGAATATTCCACCTAGTTATTTTTCATGAAGAGGCATCCATAGTTACTCTCCCTAAATTCCACATAGGTTACTACAAGTGAGAATTGCTTGTGGTACTTGGGGTAGGTAGTGAACCTCAATATTATCCCCCTTGTTGGTCTAAGTAAATTTTTTTTCATATGTTCTCTTTTGAAATATGTTCTTCCCTCAAATTAATATCTCCTAGAGTCTATGATCACTTTTGACATTACTTTATATATTGATGTCCTTTGTAAAGATGATCTCCCTAGATTGGACCCATTTTCAATTGAATATATGTTTCATTTTCCTTCTAAGTTTGATCTCTCTATCTATGGATCCCTCTAGTTATAAATCCTTAGAGTTTTGTTTCGAGTTTGATCCCTTTGGTTAGGATACTCATTTTTTCATGAGTATGATCACTCTAGCTATGGATCCTTGGATTTGCCTTTCAATATTAGTTCTCTTTTCATGGATCCTCATATTGGCCTTTTGATTTTGATCCCTCTTGCTATGGATATTTGGTTTTCTTTCTGATTATGATTCCCCTAGTTATGGATCCTTGAATTTGTTGAAGCCTTTTTAGTCTAATCCTTTTGGTAATAGATCCTTACTTGTGCCCCTTCAACCAGATTTATTTGATTATATATTCTTATGCCTTGGCATGTATAAGTATGGTATGTTTAGTAGTAGATCCAAATATCTTGGTGTCATTGAGCTTGTCCTTGTAAACTCTATAATTTATTTCAACTTTGATCTTCCTCTTGAGTTTTATCTCTTTGTTTCTAGATCCTTAGTAGGTGGCACTATCGAGTCTTCACTAGTAGAATCCACCATCATGATGAATATTGTTAAATATTTCAAGGTGGAGAATATGGCTATCCCTATAAATCTCAACATATCTCTTGTTTTGTATTTTTAAGATAACATCTTGTTATTGTTGTTTCTTAGGTGTAATATTTGAGTTAGATTCATGCTTGCTTAGGGAACCTGCTTTACACATTACTTGACTCGGACATGCATACTATTTTAGAACTTACATACAAGTTTAGGATTCCCCTATCTGGTGATGTATTTAAACCTTTTTCCCACCAAAATAGGATATATTAGGCCCTTTTACCTGTATGATTTATGAAACAAATCTCAAGACTAGCACAGTGCATGTTATAATTATTTTTTTTAAATCCTCCAAATTTGCCGCATATCCGACGACTCCACAATAGTGATCCATTGGCTTTGTATACCTCCGATGGTAAAAGTTGTCGAATATTGGTGTCATCATTCACCACATATCTGATGCCTACACAATATTCATCTGATGAATATGCTATACCTATGATGGTAAATGTCGTCGAATATTGGTGTCGGATTGTGGTCTGCGTGTGTTGGATTTTCGACCTGCCCATTGTTGGAGAATCAGGTCCACTTTGTTGGTTATTCGACACATGGGGATGAATATGTTGTCGCATTTTCGACCTCCTAATTGTCAGTTATTCGAAACATGTGGATGAATATGTTGTCGGATGAATATGGTGACAGATTGTGGATGTCCTGGATGTCAGTTATTCGACTAATTTGATAAAACAAATACATAGGTTATTTGATGACCTATTGTTAGATATCCGACAAGAATTTTTTTCGATCAAATATTCGATGAAGTTTCACCGACATTTAAAAAAAAATCTTTGTTAGATCTTAGATGGAGTGTTGTCAAAATTCAGACAAATATGTCGTCGGATTTTGGGTTCAAATTTTCCCGTGTCTCAATGCAGTTGTGGATATATATATATATATATGGTTAATGGAATTTTTTGAATCCTTCTCTATTATTAACTTATATGGGGCAAATGAGGATAGAAAATTTCAATGGGACAACATTTTCACACTAGGAACTCTCAAAGAAGAAAAAGTAGTCTTATATATCAATCTTGCTTTGCGAAGAGGGGAAGTATGAGGTCCCCATACAAGGATTAAACCTCTATGTGGTTATTTGATAATCCTATGGTAGATTATTTTATGCATATGTTTGAAGGAAAAAGACTACGTGATGTCATGGTAATTAAACTAGTCCCGGCATGGAAAATTTTCAAGGTGGGGTATGAAAGGGTTTCCAAAGCACTAGATAGATCTATGGTAGAAGAAGTGGTAATGAAGGAGGTATATTGGATTAAATCTTAGGTTGTAGAAGGTGGTTCCTCCAGTCATCTCCAAGTATTATTACATATAGAGAAGGATGAGAAGAAAACCTTTGAGCTCTTTCAAATTCATTGTTAAATCAATGGATAATGAGGAATTTAAGAATCTAGTCATATGAAATTTTAATAGTTGTAATAAATAAGATGTGAATTTTGATCAATTTTAATTTGTAGAACTATAAATAACGTCAAGAAGATTATAGGGGATTGCGAAATACTCAAATTTCAAAACCCTGAAAAGGAATTCGTAGAGGTTAAGGGTTAGATAGCACACCATATTATTCAAATAGTGTAATTTTTATAGAATAGAAAAGAATAATGTTAAAGGCATTGGAAGAAAAAGAGATGAAGCTACTAGAGTGGGAGGAGGCATAACCAAGAATGAAAAGGTGAGGAAGATACTAGAGTGGGAGGAAGCACAATGGGGAATGAGAAGTAGAGCAACTAGGTTACATAATGGGGATAAGAACATGGAGTTGTTTTAGAACAATATATAGAATAATAAAACCAAACACCATATGGGAAATAAGAAACTATAATGGGTCCAAGGTTAGCAGGTTTTTATGAGATTGCAAAGGTGGGGGTATCACATTTCAAGAAAATATATCAAGAGCTACCCAAGGAAAACACTAGGGAAATAGTTGAATGACCTCCTTTTTCTCAATATTATTGGATCACAAACAAATCAGGAAATGATTATAGAATTCAATAAAGAGGAAATGAAGGCTTTGTTAGACTATTTTTAGAAGTCAAATAATCCAAGTCTAGATGGATGGACAATTACATCACTTCTAGGATTCTATGATATAATGGATGAACATATATTCTAAGGGTGGCAAAGGATTCAATAAATATAAGTAAAGTGCTAAGTTCAACTTAAATTTTGTAGAACTCTCCCTAAGAAGAATAATCATGATACCTTTGAGGATTATAATCCAAGTTCCTTATGCAACAATATATAAGAGATATTGCTAAGATCATAGCTTCAAGGGTAAAGAAGGTTTTCTCAAATTCTATACCACGGGAACATTTTGGCTTCTTAATCAACAGAGAGATTCATGATGTAGTAGGGATAGTTCAAGGCCTATTACATTCTATAAAAAGTCACAAGCTACCAACAATGTTACTTAAATTAGAGCCACCCAATGCATGTGATAGAGTAAGACTGTTGTATTTGAGACTAATGTTAAATAACATCAAAATAAATCTGCAAATGGCTAACTAGAGAATGGTATATCTATCCTCAATGTCCTTTCTTATTCTAATAAATGAGTCAACAACTTGTTTTTTATATCCAACTCAAGGACTTGGAAAATCTCCATTGTCACCTTTTATCCTTCTTATGGCGGTTGAAGGACTAAGCAAGACATTAAAATAATGAAAAGGAGAAGTTATAACTGGAATAAAAATAGGTAAATATTTGCACCTAAATGATTCATTATTTGTAGTTGATATCATTTTAGTTGGAATAAGCATTGTTAGAGAGGTAAAAAATAGAAGGAAATTATGGAATTATATCATAGAGAAACAAACATGGAAGTGAATATCAACAAATTGGACAATATTTTCAACTATTTAGAAAATGAGCAAGAATGAATGATCCTTCCAATTCTCTGCTTCAAAGAAACATCCTTTGACAATGGAGTGAAATATTTTGGTTTCATCTTAAATCCCAAGGTGAAGGACTAGAATTAGCTCTATGATCAAATAAAAGGAATAGTGTTAAATGGGTGATATAGATGGTTGTTAAGAGGAGCAAGATTAACTCTAGTAAAACTATTGCTGGGGGAAATTCCATTTTATTGGGTCTCTTTTGGTTACGTTCCAAATGGAAAGTTAGAAAAGATAAGGACGAGTGGTTTTAGTTTATTATGGGCAAGGAAGAAAGAAAGAGAAGTTATTCCCTTATTAAAATAAGAATGCCTCCCAAATCTTGTTATGAAGCATAAATATATGAATCCTCTTACTATTGATCATTATATTAGATTACCATGAAAACTTATAACATGAGCATCAATAATTTGAAAGGGAATAAGCAATCCTTTCCAATTCTAGGGAGGTGGTAGGCTTGGAAGATGGGAAGAGAATCTAAAATGAGGATAGGAGGGGATCTACATGTAGGATGTAATGGAAATTCTATATTGTTTGAAACACTAATTATTACATTAATAATAAAGGTATATGCCATTTGCCATAGGCACTAGACCCTACTAGTACCTCTATATAGAACAAAGGGTGGAAGGAAGAAAATATAATTGGTTTTCAGAAGGAGGAAGCATAATGTGTGACTCTCTATGTCCAAAAGTTGAAACCAAGTGAAACTGTTCTAAAGGATTCAGAGGATGAAATTAATTGGTCTAAAGATGGTACATTATGAGATACACAACACTACTATGATATAAAGAAATATTAGGGATGGTAGGTGCAAGGGGGGTAATCCTTTATCTTGAAGGAACACAAGAAATGAACTATGAGTGGGGCCTTGAGACAACCCCCAATAACTAGGAGAAGGATTTCACACTTCTTTAGGGACTAATTCCACCTCGTCAATCAGAGAAACCTCTCTTATTGTTGTTGGGGACACAACACTAATAATTAGGTTTGTTCACTCTTCACAAGCCCAAACATAATGCATTATTTCATGTCTCTTGTATAGAATCTAAAAAGTAGAAAATAAATTCAATGACATACAAGTATTCTATTGATGTTTTCTCTAGAGTGCAGCATCAGGATAATATTTGTCTAAGTGCTAATAAGGCTCGAGGTGCTTGCTAAGACTCTTGGTCACATTGCATACTCTATGTGGGAGTGCTCGTGATGGATTGATCTATTATAATAGAGAAAGTTGACTTATCTATATTATAGGGGATATTATCCCCTTGTGTAATGGACAAATTCTAATCTAATGTTGAATTTGACATTGGCTCTAAGCAATGTCCGGGACTTCTTATAGTATGGTCAACTCAACATTAGATATATATGGAAGAATTTGATCTACATGTGAGGATATGGAAATCAACAAGGAGAACATTTATATGATCAAGAAATAACCAAGAATTCAAGCAAATCCATTGAATATGTCCCAGATAGCATTAAAGAAGTCCTAGAGAAAGGTGAAGGCAAGAAAGAGCACAAATACCCTATTAAAAGGGGTAAATTGACCCTATAAGACAAAAGTGCAAGTCGGCCTCAAGAGTGAAAATCAATTCAACTGGAGAATATAAATAGAAGTGTTATCACGGTTCCTTTGACACATTCACGACACACATCTTCTTCTCTCCACTTGTGTGCATCTATTTGGAAGGCCTAGCAAAGGAAAGAAGAATAATTTTAGGGTTTTCTTATTCTCTTGGAAGATTTGCTACCCTTACTAGGGTTTCCTGTAAAGGAGGGAGAATCTCTCTTGTACTAAGGTTCGTATTCATGATTGGTATTGTTCTTGTATTAGACCAGTTTATTCTAAGAAACTTTTGTTGGGTTTTCTCCCTATTGGGTTTCCTAGGATAAATCTATGTGTCTCTTGTGCATGGTTATCTTTCAGTGATCCTTGCTTTATTTCCGTTGCAAAGGAATGATGTTATAATTGTGGGATGAACTGAACTATGAAATAAAATTTGAAAGAGATGAAAATTATACTACTAAGTTAAAATTCAACATGGTATTAGAGTAGTACTGAAAGAAGTCATTGCCAAAGGTTGTTTCTACCCTAATATAAAAAATAGGAATTCCAAGTTTGGACACTCATCTCCATAGTTTGGACTTGAAAAGAGCATTTTGAAAATCGCCCTAGGAGGGCACACGTATTTGTGGAAGAAAATTTCAGTTTTGTGAAAATTCAACTTTGACCTTATTTATGTTGTAATCAACAAATTAGGGCTTTCAATTTTTTACCTTTCTGACAACACATTGGATTCAATCTTATCATTTTGGATCTCACCCTAGTAGAGCACACCTACCTACGGAATTAGTTTTCACTTTTGACGAAGTTCAATTTTGACTTAACTCCTCCCAAGGTTTCTAGGTCGGGCTTTTATATTTTGTCAAGATGGTGTCCAGAATATAAAACAGGTTGGATGATGTTGAGATTGTATATGAAATCCATTATTTTTTTGTCTCCACTCTTAATGGAACTATTACATATTATAGTGATACTTGGTTAGTGGACAATAATGCTTCTAAGTACATGATAGTCCAATAACAAAAGAGAAATACAAGTAAAGAATCAACCCCAATTCAAGATCAAAGGATCTTTTAGAAGTAAGATATTATAAGTGACAGAATTTTGGTCACTATGCTTTCTAATGTTAACAAAAGAAAATAAAAAGAGGAAATGGTGAGAAGAAGGAAAATAGGATATCAGCTCCAAAACAAAAGAAGAAGGATCTTTCAAATATCAAATGTTACAATTGTCACACAATTGGTCACTTTGCTTATTATTGCCCTCAAACAAAAAGGAAAGAAAGGAAACATACAACTAATGATGAAGAACTTCCACCGTAGAATAAAATGAGACAGATTTGTTGAATATTGCAAAGAGTACTTCTACTGTATTCCAAAATCTCCAGCAAGTTCTAGAATTTAAGAACTTGATGAAGAATAATATCAAGGTCTTTAGATTAGGTGATGAATAAGAGTACCCTTCTAGAGAATCCAATTATTTTTGCAAGGAGGCTGATATCAAGAGGGAGTCAACAAAACAAGCAAATATAAGTATTTAATACTTTGTGTAATTAGTTTTATTTGCTTAAATTGAATTTTTATTTTATTGATGAATAACATAATTGTTTAATTAAGTATTGGTTAACCCTTGTGGACATTTCTATCATGTATTGTAGAATAGGTCCATTGTGAAGACCATGAAAATACACCCATATTCTTATGAGAAGATACATCCAATATGACAACTTATGCTTAGATCAAATGTCCTCACCGAATATTGGGGGACAAGAATTCTGAGGTAGCATTTGCAGGAGTGAATCCTTGATTGTCCAATATACACCCATGAGCCAAGGGCATACAACCTCCCATTATCCTGAGTGATATGGTGTGGGGAGATTGGCTAAAAAAAAAGGGTACAAATCCATCTATTCCATTTTTCCCATCCTATCAAGAGGAGTCGAAGGAGGCCAACATGGCTTCTTGACACTTTAGAAGATGCGAAGAGGCATGCAACTCCAAATGATACTTTTAGGGAGATAGTTATGAGATCAGAGGGGAAGTCAATGGTGACTTCAAAGTGGATCTATAAGATCAAAACATGCAGTTCATATCATCATCATAGATGACTCATGAGGGGTGCGCAGTTTGCAGACTCAAAGGGATTCATGGATAGTATTCAGTATTCTTGAGGGAGCATGAGGCTCATCTCAATGAACCCACTTGATGGGACATGACACAAATAGTTACATAGGGGAAAAACAATCCTCCATGACCCTGAGTTATATGGAGAATGGATATTGGCCCAAAATCATAGCATCCAGATGCAATGAGTGTAGGATACTTAGATACAGAGAGAGGAGTGTGTCCAGATGTAGAGGGATCAGGATACTCAGGGCCATAGGGAGCAGAGTGCTCCCGCATAGATGAAGTAGCCGCAACATAGCTTGTTGATGATAAAGAAGAATTTATACATACTCAAGTAGGAACCCAGGACATGAGATGATAGGAAGTACATGTACTTGATGAACTTGGACGTCACCAAGAATGATGTGGATTCCAACATTCTACAATGTTGTTGATGGTGACCATTTGATCTTGGTGTTGTATGATTGGTTATTTGTTCCTTTATGGAAATAGAGAATCTCAGTGTCGAGTGCAAAAATAGTTGGCCTTTGAGTCCAATATTATTGGAATTGAAGGTGTGATGAGATCTTCCTTAAACAGAAGGAGTGCATAGTCGATATCTTGCAGAGATTCTACATGGTGGACTGAAATTCCATGACCACACCTATCATGACTAATATGGAGAAGCTGAGTGATTCCGCTTCAGATTCAAATCTGGTGGATCCTACTATGATGACAAATCTGGAGAAGCTGAGTGATTCTGCCCCAGATTCAGGTTTGGTGGATAGTTGACTAGATCCTTGGTGTACATGGTTAACACAGACATGATTATTGCTTTGCATTAAGTACCTTGATCCAGGTTATGGTTAAGTTGAGACTCTTCCATTAGGTTGTGTCAAAGCATGCATTGAGGTACATGTGTGGTACAATTGGATATGGTATGAGAGATGTCTCAGGTGATTAAGTGAAGCTGTAGAGATATACAATTTTTTACTGGGAGGAGTGCAATGGAAAAAAGAATCACCTTGGGTGTTGCTTCAGCTTGGACCAGTTATGTATCCTAGATTAGCAGGATTGAGGCTTTTTTGGTGCTCATTACAGCAAATGCAGAGTATATTGTTGCTAGTTTCGCAATTTGCAAAGCAATGTAGCATTGGAATTTTCTTGTAGGACTTCATCTAATACATGGTATAGGAAGGAGCAGTGAAACTCTATTACATATCCTCAGATGATTTGCATCCCCTTGTGAAGGAGGGAGAACCTCTCTTGTACTACCCTTGCTAGGGTTTCTTGTGAAGGAGGGAGAACTCTCTTGTACTAAGGTTCATCTTCATGATTGGTATTGTTCTTGTATTGGATTGATTTCTTATGAGAAAATTTTGTTGGGTTTTCGCTCTACTAGGTTTCCCAAGATAAAATCTTTGTGTCTCTTGTACATGGTTATCTTTCAGTGATCCTTGTTTTATTTCAGCTGCAAATGAATGATGTTATAATTGTGGGATGAAATGCATTATGAAATAAAATTTGAAAGAGATGAAAATTATAGTGCTAAGTAAATTCAACATATTCCATGTATTAAAATCCAACAACCATGAAACAAATTTATATGCCAACAATGCCAAAGGTTGAAAATGGGAAAAATTAAAAAAAACGGGGTGGTATCAATTTTCCACATACCCTCAGTTGATTATTTCCTTCAAGCGCATTGCTACCATGTGCCAATCAAATAAATTCCCAATTCAATCAAGTACCAAATCTCATCAATTTGAGTTTGGATACAAACACAATTCACATGATTTGGTTCATGCTTGAATTTACTGCAATTTGGCATATAGAAGGCATGGAAGTCTTAGGAAGGGAAGAAGGTGGGATAACTACTAGGATTTTGGGTGCAGAGGTTTGCGATTGCTATCTCCAAGTTTTCTCCTCTGAGATCTCCATTTTACCTAGTTCCCCTATTTTTTCAATGATATCTTCTTCTTTTTTTTGGTTAGGGATTCTAGGTTCGCCAGATGTCTCTTGTTCAACTATCATTTGAATCCTCAGACATCCAATGCAAATTGGATTTAGTTGGGTTTTTCTCATATTAGTTTGATTCCAAGAACGACCACCCCCTTTTTTGAATTGGTTAGTTTTTAGAGGGTGAATGAATTATTACAAAGGCTTTGTATGAAAAGCGATAGAGTCTTCCAGGTTACTAGGTATGCCCTACCATTAGGTTGAGTGGTTTTAGTAAACTTCTTACTACTATTCAAAATCATGATGGAGGTTTCCCTTCTTTGTATATGTGTTTTTTAGAGAATTTTAGTCCTAATATGGAAGATATTAGCTTTGTCAACTAGGCCTAACTCTAACTTTGTTTTAAATGCCTAATGTTTTTCTTTACAATTGAGGATTTTGGTCATTATTGTTTTCTAGCAACCCTCCCAACTGAGGTCATCTTGAACTCTTTCTCTAAATCCCTATCCCCCTAGTTATTCCATTCATAAATTTGTGTTGGTCTTTCCCATAAGTTGGTGAGGTAATATAGTCATAATTCATTGGGTAGCTACTTTGGTTTAGCAATTGTGGGTTTAAGTCTTCTTGGTTGGAAAAACATGGATTGTATAGGTTGCAAAAACAATATAAATAGAGACATTCAATACATTTGAAGTGTCCTATGATTCCATGAAGACCTAATCAATGAGAATACAACATCCATTTTTTTAGTTAATACAAAATTTCATGGGAATGAACACATTCGTTCCTCCCAAAGTGCCATTATAATGGAAATATTGGTACAACAGAAGTGTCAAATACAAATTCTAGAAGCATAGAATTCAATGTTAGGAAATATGGTCTCTAATTTGAATAATGGAAGCCACTCCTCAACATCCAATCCAATAAAATCTATGGGGTCCAATCATGGAGTTTCTCAAGAAGAAGAAACTATCATTCAAAAACATGATGAAATGGGGTTGGACCATCAAGAAACTCAGGAAGCCCCCTACAAGCAGGATGAAGTCCTCAACAAGCATAAAAAAATTTACTTATATGTTTTGTAAATCAAGTCTAATATCAAGAGTTTTGTACAGGCTCTATACCTACATCTACATTAGAAAATCCTCTATAAAGGATTACATTCAAAATTTAGACATGGTTTTGGAAATTGGTTTTGACGTAATTTTCCATATGGAAATGATTGATTTTGTATTTTCATGATGACTAGATAGGTTGTAGCTTTTTGTTAATATAAAATGCAACTGTTGATATTAAAAAAAAGGATATAAAAAAATATTTTAGGTAGAGGATAACAATGATTGAAAGTGTCGATGGAAGTTAGTTTTGAAGTTGAAATCTCCTCTCAAAACAAGATTTTTCCTTTGTTGGTTATTGCAAATAAGATCTCAACATGGGACAATTGTAAAAAAAGAGCATGGTAGGAGCTAGGTAGATTCATCTTTTGCAAAAGTGATTTTGACAGATTATCTCACTTGGTGATAACTTATCCATTCACAAAGAAGAATCAAAGGAAGCCCTAAAAGTAGTAGGTGGAAATGGTAAATGGCAAGGAGATACTATAGTGGACCACCTAGAATTTTGGTGCAAGTCATGGATCATAAAGCTCCCACTCTGTATAGTTTTGTGGGATCTCTGTCTAGATAAGAATGACATGGGATTTCAAAATAACGAATGGATGGTCATTCAATTTTAGCAATCAAATAAGACATGCATATGAAGTAGTGTGGAAATGAGGTAGCAAAATGAACCCAAGGATGATCACTAGTCCAAATATTGATAAATGACATGCTTGGGGATAATCTGAGGAGCTAACTCAAGGGAATTCTAGTCTAAGTGGAGTCGGAGGCATCCTAATCTTAAAAAAGAGCATAAAATTTCCTTCAAGGAAACTTTAGGAATTGGAAAAATCAATTAGAAAGTATATATAAGTGCCCTTGGGATGTTGATGAGGCTAGTTGCTGAAAAAATAATGGTTCAAGTTCAAATATTAGGGGACTTGGAGGTGCTCATAGATTGGAATAGTGGTAAAAATAATGAAAACAACGCATAAGGTTGAGGTAGAGTGGATCCTTATTCTCAATTTTTTTCAAGTTCAAACCTTAGAGGACTTAAAGATGGTCATAGCACTACTACAATTTTGAATTTTGGGGGGGGTTGTCTTTTGCCTCCAAAAGTCACTTTTTGGAGTTGTTTTGGATTTATGGATGGTCTTGAAACTTCCCCAATAGTATCAACTTTAAAAGTATGGGATTTTAAGGGTAGTTTTGGAGAATATCTAAACCACCCCAATATTGACTTTTGAAGGTGATTTTCAACCCCCCCCCCATAGATACCTAGAAGGGAGGGTTTTAACCCCCCTTAAAAGTCCCTCTTAGAAAACCTAATGGGGCAGTTTTGAACCCCACTAAAAAACCCTCTTAGAAAACTTACTGGGGCGGTTTTGAACCCCCCTAATAGAATCGACTTTAAAAGTCTAGGATTTTAGGGGTGGTTTTGGAAAAGATATAAACTGCCCCAGAAATTGAATTTTGGAGGTGGTGTTAGACCACCTCATAGATACCTATAGGGGTGGTTGTGAAGCCCCCCTAAAAATCCCTCTCATAACACCTATTGGGGCGGCTTTGAACCCCCCTTAAAAGCCCCTCTTAGAAAACCTACGGAGGAGGTTTTCAACCCCCCCTAAAACTTCCTCTTAGAAAACCTCTAGGAACAGTTTTGAAACCCTCTCATAAACCCCCTCTTACAAAGATATAAGGGATTTTATTAACCCCCCTCTTACAAACATACAAAGGGGGTTTGGAGCCCCCCTCTTAAATACCTACAAGGGTCATTTTGAACCCCCCTCATAGGAACATAAAAGGGCAGTTTTAAAGCCCCCTCATAGCAACATATGATGGTAGTTTAGAACCCCCCTCATTGGAACTTACAAGGGTGGTTTAGAACCCCCCATATAACAACATACAAAGATGGTTTGAAACCCCCCTTCCATATAAATTGATCATCATAAAAAACATTTTATTAAAAATATATTGCAATATTAGTAGGGAATGGAGAAATCGAGCCACCAATATCATAATTGAAAATAAGGCACTTGATGAGTCCAAGATACAGGTATCTGATAGCCTTTTCCCCACAACAAAAGCACAAGAAAGGGTGAAGAAATACACTTGTTTTGTGGGAGAAATTATTTACCTTGATTATTTAATGAAGTTGTTTTAAATATTATTCTTGTATGTTTAAATGCGTGTTCAATAAACTAATTATGTGAAAATCGAGTATGATTGAGCAGATCCAGGTACACTAAAGGACAAACACGCAGATCAAGCAGAGGACTAAAAGATCATGCAAAGCTCAATGCCTTATTCCCGATTTCTAGAGAGAACACTTATTCAAACATAATCGGCAATTAGACATATAAGTTAGGTCAAGCATTAGAGGCATATATATACGGGCCTCTTGGCTAGCGAGGGGATCCTGTTGCCATTTTTTAGAATCATTGTTTTACATTTTTATACTATGAGATACTTTGAGTTACATACTTTTGTTAAACTATGACGTTGCTATTTTGAATAAAGGATTGATGTTGCTTTCCATTCGGCGTATATAAGTTTCCTTCACTCCTGAGCACGGGTTGGAGAGGGCCCCTCCAACACGTAAGTCAAGAGATCTTACTATTCAGGGATTTCTTTCATTATGTGCTTTACATTGATTGAAATATATATTTCATATGAAAGCATTTGAATGGCATTAAGTAGTACGATTTGATTTCTGTAGTAAAGTGACTAGTCGGATTCCATAATAATTTATAACACATTCTATAGTTTGGTAACACTGTTTCAGTAGTCCTGTAGCAGCATTCTTCCAACTCACATTTTAAGCATCTATTTCCTTATGTACTCGCATTGCTTTCAAAATAATGATCCAGATCTTAAAGCTTATGTATTGCTCATAAAGACTGCTTACTTTTGTACTGTGGTTAATTGATGATATTCACCTCTTAAATTTCTGATCACTTCATAGCATTAGGTAATGGCATTCTGAACTTGGTTTTGGCAATTGAATAGGTTAGACCAGACTTCTAGTTTTATGCATTTGATTTACAGTAATTGGTTCTTAGATTTAAGATCCAGCTTTCATGATTTTAGAATAGATCTGCTACGTTCTCAGCATTCACTTTCATAGTCTAAAGTCCCTATTTTCAGCAACTAAATTCTTAGGAACATATTTTTGACTCTCATCATTTAAATTCTTTAATATAGATTTACTATTTTCAATGTTTGAACTTTCATAGTATAAGTATTTTTTGTTCGTAGATTAGGAAACCCTTAAACACTGATACCAATACCCAACCATGACAAAGACTATCCTATAAGAGCACATATAGTGTCTGCACCTCTGAAGTTTGTAGGTCCTTCGGGTTGATAATTAAAGTAGGCTCCTAGTCTAGCTGCCCTCATTAGGCATCCATTATGAGAGTTCACCACTTTTTGGCGTCGTTGCCGGGGAGGTGCTAAATCTTTTAGGAGACATCTTCAAAAACAAAGAAAATATAAAAAAAACAACATACATAAAACCAAAAACAACCAAAAACAACCAAAAACATAAATATTTTACCAATGAATGCCTCGTCGACAGAGGGGTAGGTTTGGACACTTTTTTCCTAAGCGTCCTATGAGTAACAACAGTTCTCACCACTCTCAGTTTTATTTCCTAAACTCTGAGTAAGAATCTGACTCCACATACGATCCAAACAGAGACAACTACTTTGCTAGTTCCAACTCAAACACCACTATGGAAAAAGAAGTTGAAGAACCTAGGGAAATTTTCATCTTTCCCATCAATATACCTCTTGGAGATGCCAGGATGAAAAATATCAATCCTAACAATCTACCAAACTTCCAGGGTTTGACTTCAGAAGATCCTGACACATTCCTATTTGAGTTTGAGGTAGTTTGTAGATCATTTGATTACACTACTGATGCACAAAAGTTGAGGCTTTTCCCTTCCACACTTAAAGACTTATCACTTAGGTGGTTCATGAGCCTTGAAGGGAACAATATTTTTAGCTAGGATCAAATGAAACAAGCATTTCTAGAAAATATAGAGACTACTGCAAAGCAAAGGATACAAGGGATGAAATCTTTAGGATGCAACAAGGAGAAAGAGAATCATTAGAGGATTATGCCCAAATATTTCAACTCAGCTACAAACGATCCAGTCATTGCACATTAGATCTTGAATCACTAAAAATTGTCCTTCTTAGTGGGGTAAAAGAAGAGAATTTTGAAGTCTTAAACCTTCTGGGAGAAGGAGATATCTTCCAGAAATCGTTTGACCAAATCCTGCAAATATTCAAAAACTACTCTAGATCTAGGAAAAGTAAGAATGGGACAAGGGATACACACCCATTTACTGGTGGATCATCATCTTCAAGACCAACCCTTACGAAATCTGATTTAGGAAACCTGTTAGATGACATGAATACCGACATCTTACAATCTCTGGCCATGCAACTTGATGCACTTCAAATAAAAAAGAAACAGGATGAAATTAACCAAGCCTTGGCAGTATTCTGTCCTCGTTGTAGAAAGAAGCATGAGAAGGGGCAATGCACACTAAACACCATTGAAATATGTGGCCTCTGCACTAACAATCACTCTACTGACAATTGTCCCCTGTTGCCCTCTTACAAAGCTGCTAATCAAGAACCCACAACTGAGGGTGCAATAGAAAAACTCTGTTTTGTGAATTAGAGGAGGAATAATTTTCCTAGACATTACCAACCCCAACAACCAACATTACTACAATCAGGGAAATAACCAGCAGAATTGGAACTCTGTGCCAACCCCATGGCCATCTTAGAAAAATCCAAATCAGTGGCAGCAAAACCAACCATATCAGCAATCGTATTACCCACAATCTTACCCCTCATACCCCCCACCTTTTGCTCAACAAACCACAAATTATGGAAATCCATATCCTTATTCATCATCGAATTGGAGAGCTCCACTACAGCAGCAGAAACCACTCATCATGCTGCCACCACCACCAAATCAACCACCCCCCAAACCTCCACCAATTCCTTCCCAGCCAATCCCCAACCCTAACAACAACAGGTCAGGGCAGCAACAAGCCTACACTACTGAAACGATGCAATTCCCCACTTACGTAGTAGATGCTGTAGAAATAAACGAGATTAACCTAAGGTCTAGAAAAATGCACCTCACAAGGTGAAACTTGGAGATGACTACCAGTATCCCATAAGAGGGAGTGGTGAAGCCTTCTATAAGCTAGACTTTGGAAAATCTATGAAGATGAAAGATGTACTATATGTTCCAGGTCTCAAGAAGAATCTACTCTCCATATCTGCATTGGATGCAAAAGGCATGAGGGTTGCATTTGTAGATGGTCAAGTTCTAATGTGGCCAAAGAGTAAAACTATAGATGATGTAGTTGTGATTGGAGAGAAAGAGGGAGGATTGTACAAACTAAGGGGCCAACCAGAACAAGCTATGGTCCATGATTCAGTAGAGCCAAGTGAACTTTGGCACAGAAGGCTTGCACACATGCATTATAGAGCATTACCAATTGAAAGCAAAGCGGTAGAAGGTCTTTTTGAAATCTAGACAAAGCATGAAGGCATTTGCAAAGGTTGTGCAAAAGGAAAGAGCACAAAGAAGACATTTCCAAGTAGTGAAAGCAAGGCAAAAAGAATCTTGGAAATCATCCACTCCGATGTATGGTGTCCGATGTCATCCAGTTCTCTGAGTGGGTATGTATACTATGTTTCTTTCATTGATGATTTCTCTAGGAAGACTTGGGTCTACTTCTTGAAGAACAAAGATGAAGTGTTTAACAATTTCAAGGAATTCAAAGCCTTGATAGAAAACCAAATTGACATGAAGATCAAGATCTTCAGATCTGACAATGGCGGAGAATTTACTTCAGGAGACTTCAAGAAATTATGCAGTGATTCGGGGATTAAGAGGGAGTTGACTACTCCTTACAATCCACAGCAGAATGGGGTTGCCGAGAGGAAGAATAGAACAATCATAGAAGCAGCTAGGGCAATGCTCCATGACCAAGACTTACCTATGCACTTATGGGAAGAAGTAGCTAGGACAGTTGTGTATGTACAGAATAGAACACCTCATAAGATACTTGACAACAAAACACCAGAAGAAGTGTTCACTGGTAAGAAACCAGAAGTTAGCCATCTCGGAATATTTGGTTGTCTAGTATACACACACATCCCAAAAGAAAAGAGGACAAAGCTAGATCCTTCAAGAAAGAAGGGCATATTTGTGGGTTACAGTGAAAGCTCAAAGGCTTATAGAATCTACTTTCTAGGATTCAAGAAGATTGACATCAGCAGGGATGTAACATTTGATGAAAGTTCAACATATCACAAATCGAGAAAGACACCTGTTGAAGACAATGAAGAACCCATAATATCCAGAACACAAGACACCACTATGAATGAAGCAGTTCCTGAAGAAGATCGAGAAATGGAAGATCCACAATAACCTATGGATCCACCTCGTGAGAAGAATCCTCACAAGAGGAAACCAACATGGGCTAGAGAGCTCATCCAAGATGTAGAAAGATTTGGCATTCCAGAAGAAGAACACAAAGAAAAGAAAAGAACAAGATCTCACACTAGCTATGTTGCTTTACTTTGTGACATAATAAACAAAGAACCTTCCAGTTATGAAGAAGTTGTAGATAAGAAAGAATGGAAGGATGCCATGGTCGAGGAATACCATTTGATCATGAAGAATGATGTTTGGGATGTGGTCCCAAGACCAGACAGGAAGTCTGTCGTGACTTCCATATGGATCTATAAGATCAAGCATGCTGCAAATGGCAGCATAGAGAAATACAAAGCTAGGTTTGTAGCGTGTGGCTTCTCCCAGAAAGAAGGAATTGATTATGAAGAGACTTTTGCTCCCGTGGCCAGATACACTTCCATTAGATCAATACTTTCTCTGGCTGCAGTGATGGAATGGAAGGTACATCAAATGGGTGTCAAGACAGCTTTCTTGAATGGTGTAGTTGAAGAGGAAGTGTATGTGGAGCAGCCACTCAGGTTTGAGACACATGACAGAGGAACACATGTGTGCAAAATGAAGAAAGCCCTGTATGGTTTGAAACAGGCACCCAGGACCTGGTATGGCAGGATAGATGGCTTCCTATCCAGTTTGGGCTTTACCAAGAGTAAAGCGGATTCCAACCTTTACTACAAGGTTGAGGAAGGCAATCTAGTGATACTACTATTGTCTGTGGATGACCTGTTTCTAACAGGTGAGAATAGATTGATTTCCGACACGAAGAGGAAGTTGGCTACCGAGTTCAAGATGAAGGACTTGCGTATGATGCACTACTTTCTTGGTATGGAGGTGTGGCAGCGTGCAGATGGAATCTTCCTTGGACAAGGGAAGTATGCATTAGAGATCTTAAAGGAGGTTCGGGATGATGTTCTGCAAGGCCATGGCCACACCTATGGCATCGAACCTGAAGCTTCTGTGTGATGCTTCATCTGATTCGGTTGATGCTACAATGTATCATCACATGATTGGGTCCTTGATACACCTAACGAATACGAGACCAGATATTTGCTTTGCGGTGAACACCTTGAACCAATACTTGACATATCTGAGACATGTTCACCTGATAGCTGCAAAGCATGTTCTGAGGTACCTGAAGGGTACAGTTGACTATGGGCTCAAGTATGAGGCGAATCAAAAGTTCAACCTGGAGGGTTATGTTGATTCTGATTGGGCAGGCAGTGCCATTGATTGGAAGAGCACTTCGAGGTGCTGCTTTAGTATGGGATCAAGTGTGATCTCTTGGTTTAGCAGGAAGCAGTCCTGTGTGGCACTGACTATAGCCGAAGCAGAGTATGTCGCAGCTTGTTCGGCTAGTTATGAGGCAGTATGGCTTAGGAAGCTACTCTCTAATTTGTTTGATCTCCAGTTGAGTGCTACTTGTATATATTGTGACAACCATAGTTGTGTGAAGTTGTCAAAGAACCCAGTGTTCCATGACAAGTCGAAGCACATTGAGATCAAGTTCCATTATATAAGGGATATGGTGCAGAAAGGAGCAGTGAAACTCCTGTATGTTGCGACGGACGAGCAGATAGCCAATGTGTTGACCAAGCCGCTTGCCAGAGTGAAGTTTGAATACTTCAAAGGGGGACTTGGTGTACTTCAGATCGAGATGCCTTCCAGGGGGAAGTGATGAGTCTGGAGACACAGATGCACACAAAGCCATTCTCACATAGTCAGAGGAAAGTCCTTCAATGGTGAGATGTAAGGGCTGGGGCCATTCTCACATGGTTAGAGGAAAATCCTTCCATGGTGAGATGTAAGGGCTGGGCCATTTTCACATGGTTAGAGGAAAGTCCTTCCATGGTGAAATGTAAGGGCTGGGTGGAGCCATTCTCACATAGTTAGAGGAAAGTCCTTCTATGGTGAGATGTAAGGGCTGGGCCATTCTCGCATGGTCAGAGGAAAGTCCTTCCATGGCGAGATGTAAGTATTAGGCGTGGCTTTTTCCGACATGGTCAGAGGAAAGTCCTTCCATGGTCGTTGATGTAATTGCCGAGATTTTTCGACATGGTCAGAGGAAAGTCCTTCCATGGTCGTGATGTAATTGCTGTAGTCGTTCCGACATGGTCAGAGGAAAGTCCTTCCATGGTCGTTGATGTAAGTGCCGTGAGCCTTTCCTAGATGGTCAGAGGAAAGTCCTTCCATGATGGTGAGTGTAAGCACTGAGCCTTTCCCGGATGGTCAGAGGAAAGTCCTTCCATGCTAGTGAATGTAATGTTGTGTGTGTGTGCATCTGGGTTGTGCTCCGTGGACTATGTGATGATCTGAAGACATTGATGTGACAATTGGGTACACAGGTTTTGTAGAGGCATATGATCAGTCCTGAGATGCTCTTGCAGGTTTTGCAGAGGCAGTGTAATTAGTCCTGGGAGATCTTGCAGGTTTTGCAGAGGCAGTGTAATCAGTCCTGAGGTGTACCTACTTGATGGATTGTTCGTAGAGATGATGATGATCAGTATGATCATATGATGATGTACATCACGTTGATGTATGGTGAGTATCAAGATGATACTCTGTGGTTGTGGACAGGTTGTGCAATGGCATGTAAAAGATCCTGGGAGATTCGATAGGTTGAGCTGTGTGCTTGTAAAAGGCCTGGGATGCTCTTGCAAGGTTTTGTTGATGCACGTAATGAGTTCTGCGGATTCCACAGTACAACCAGTGATGATGAAGACCTACATGGAGGCTAGGCCTACATCCAGCATGAAAAAGGGTTGGCTCTGTAGAACTTCCTATGACGAGTAGATTCAGAGATTGAGCAAGATAGCAGTAGCAGTGACGATGATGATGATGTGATGACGATGCATCGATGATGATGATCCAGAGAAGAAGACTTGTGCCAGATGATCTATGTCGAGAAACACCTTCCTAGTTAAGAGGGAGTGTTGATGTATATGTAACTTCAAAATGTATTTCATGTATATATTTATTGTACTCCTATGGAGATGTATTATTGGAAGTGTTGTCATTTATATTGACAAGTGTCGCAAGTGTGTTAACTTACCGATGGGTTATTAGACCACCTTGTAAGGTGTTAACCCTGATTAAAGTAACTAGGGGTTATTAGACTGAGTTAGACAAGTCAGCCCCACTAATTTATTAAATAGGTCAGAACAAGTATAAATAGAGATCGGGATATCTCTATTTAGATCATCTCATTACTCACTCTTCCATCACTCGGAAAGTGGTGCACATGTGAGGAGGAGGATCAACTGCTAGGAGAAGTCTATCTCTTGTACTTGGGTTGTACTTTGGTTGTATTATTGCTCTATCTATCTCTGAGGAAGTTGTGGGGTTTTTCACTTTAGGGTTTTCCCATGGAAACTCTATGTGTCCATTGTCTCTTATGCTTTGCTTTTTGTGATGATTGACATGCTTACTATAATTGATATGCATTGATATACTGTACATGTTATTTTCTGAGTAAAGATCCTAAAATATATTGAATTAATGCTCAAAATCTAACATCTTAAACATGGGAAACAACTAATAAAAAATAATATGAAATAGTAAACCAAAGCTTAGAACAATGTCATACACTTAAAAAGTTTTCATTTACATATATATCCTTATCTAACGTTTGGCATACACATATATCCTAATGTTTTGAAAGTTCTGTTTCAATTTTTAAATTTCCACAACCAAATAATAAAAAACGTTGTAAAGAGGATGGTAGAAAACGTGCAGGTAAAGAGGATGGTAGAAAACGTGCAGGTAAAGAGGATGCTTCGGTTGTCCATTATACTATCCGCATTGGGGTTGTACTTGATGTTGCCCTTGTTGGCATTGGAGTTGAAGCTCTGGTTGGGTTCGTTGGTCATGGAGACTGGATATGGACTACTATTGGTCATGATATTGGTCGCGTTGGGGTTAGAGTCGATGTTGCCGTTGTTGGTATCGGAGTTGAAGCTCTGGTTGGGTTTGTTGGTCATGGGGGCTACATGCAGGTAAGGCAGAGAATTGCCAGGGTTAGGCTGTAGCTGGGATTGAAGATTGCCCGGGTCGCCAGGGTCAGAATGAGGATTGCTAGACCGTGGTTGTAACTGTAACTGCGATTGAAGATCGACAGGGTTGCCAAGGTTAGGCTGTGGCTGCGATTGAAGGATGCCATTTTTGCCAGGGTTAGGCTGAGGATTGCGACGTTTGAGGTTGTTTGGAAATTCGCTCGTCATTTGATTTTGGGAGTATATCTACGCTGAAACTTAATGCCTTCTATGCCAGCAAACGCTCCGACTTCTGCACAGAACGCCTTCACTTCAACTAAATCTGTTAAACTCCATCAAGAAATAACGATTATAGTAGAATGCCCCTCCCCTTTGTGCTCTGTTTTTTTGTTTTGTTTGAGATCTTCCTTTGTCTTTTGGATGATTGAACCTGCGTTTGGCACTAGAAGCGATGGGTTTCACCTACACAGGAAATGGCAAAATAACATATAAATTCAAGGACTAATTATATGTTATATCATCACTTCTATCAACATTCTCCTCTGATTTTAATGTTGTCAACCTATCTTCTGGATAATGAAACTTGCATTTTGAACCAAATTTGTAGAGACCAGTTTTCATATAATACTGAATTGAATAAATATGAGATCAATCTAACATCGCAGGAACAAAACAAACAAAAAAAACTAAATTACAATATTATGAATAGAAACAGAAGTTAAATAAGACCAATATCGGGTGGGTGTCAAAAATAGACCGAAATACAAATCTTATCTTAGTTGAACTAACAGGACATTCAGGCTAAGCTGGCCTCTTTGGCGAGGGTTCACTATTTCTGGCAATAGACCGTACAGAGTCACGAGTGATGTAAAGTTATAATTCCAGTAAAGTTATATCATCATCGGATATTAAAAAATCTAAAATAATTGTTTACTATTCACGGTTTTTGCGTTACATTCACGGTTTTTGCGTTATTGTATAAATTTTATCAATAACAAACGTGGAGAGGGCGTTGTGTTTTTTCGTTATTGTATCAGGTTCATTACTTGGGCTTCTCTGATGCTGTCTCTCTAATGGTTTCCAACAGGTTTCCATATGGCAGATCAACATACAGATATTCTTCCTTGTTAGCTCTGGTTTCGATACCCAATTCCTACTTGCATAATTGCTGGGGCAAACTCCTCTTCTCTACTGCAGGTAGGCCTTTTGCCAATGCATTTACAGCCACAACGATTTCATGCTTTATATTATATATTGCTTGGAAAAAAACGGTTACTGTCATGTTTACATTGAAGCTTCAATAAAACAGTACATCATTAATTCATCAATATCAAAGGCCACTAGACATAACATATCAAGTGTCTCCAGTAATAGAAGGTTTTCGAGCCATACCGAACCGACTTCCATAGACTATTAGGTTACCAGACCGCGATAGATACAAACCATGCAACGGAGACGGCCAAATAAGAGAACCCACAGTTTATTACCCAGGTATCGATGGCAATGACTGGATACTGGGAAAAACCTTTAACCGTCAAATTCACCATCTTCTCCATATAAAATGCCATTCTGATTAGAAAACCATGCAATGCACTGCGCGGTCATCCGTCGTAGATTCCTGGGAAAATGGCTCCTAAAGAAACCCAAATCCGGTAACTGAAGAGGGGCAGTAATTGATTTCAATACCAATGTCAATTGCTAGTGGTAAAATTTGAAGAGTTAGCATTTTGAATGAAGTGTCTAGAAGGGCTATAAATAATTGTACTTTAATTCACAACTGTAAATTAACTGAACACTTCAAAAATAATGTAAAAAACAAAAAGTATCCTTCCAAATTTTTACCCTCTTATATAACTTAATACTCACTACATTAAAAAAAAATATAAATTTTTCAATAAAACCTAAAAAATAAATCAAATTTATAATAAGTTTCAAGAAATTGTTATTATTTTATATAAGTAATTACATTCAATAAGAATAAAATAAAATAAATTTTTTTTTCTTAAATCCATTTCATATTCTGTAAAAATATTTTATTGAAAACATCAATTTATTTACCCAATGTAAGGCTTAGCTTTATATATTTTTAAGAAAAATCATAAAATAATTAATAAAAACAACTTTGTAATTCTAAGCAATGTTATAGTTCAGATCTTGCATCTTTATGACCAAGTAGATATTTATATTATAGAGGCATCTCTCTTTTAAAATAATATATATCCAAGCACTTTCAAATACTAAGCACTTTCAAATACCAAGGTAATCAAATAAAACAACTTTCAAATACTAAGCACTTTCAAATACTAAGGTAATCAAATAAAACAACTTGTGATTAAAGTTTCACTTAGAAGGGTCATTTATGTATCAATACTTCAATTAAAGTATTAGTTGAAGATATGCCTCAATTAACGAAAGAATTTAAAGTGGTCACTTCAATGAAGTGAATCAATCTGCATGATTTCACTTAACTAAGTGTTAAATAAAGAAGAACTAGTTACCTTAAGTGTTTTCACTTTAGTTAAACTAAAATACGACACTTCAGTAAATCAAGGAGAATTGAAATTGATCACTACAATGATGTTATCAAGAATCAATTAGAGAGAGTTAACTAAGTGACAACAAAGAAGATCTAGTTAAGTAAGTCATGGCACTTAAGTTAGCCACCTAACTAAGTGGGCAAGCTTTCAGTTAATAGGTGAGTTCATCCTAAGTGATAGCTTAGTGAGATAAAGCACTGCATAATTCTGCATGCAAGATTAATACATCCAGTTTGAGGGTGAGTTCATCCTGAAGTTAGAAGATAAAAAAATAAGAGAAGAATGTATAAATATGTTATACTGGATTGACGAATCCAATGTGAAGCGAATTCTCTTCTTTATTGAAGGCAAGGCGCTTTTCTTTGTGCGGGGTATTATTCATGCTTGTTATTGTTGTGTTGGACACACATCCAATTGATCTCTCTTCTCTATTGCTTTTGTATCTTCATCAATAGTGTTTGGTGATCTCTTATCTTCTGAAAGCAATCTACTATGTTTTAAAAGAAAGCATTCTCTGCTATCCATTATATTATATTGAGAAGAATTGTTGGGGTTTTTGTTCTCATAATTTTGAGGATTTTCCGAGGGCATATCTTGTGTTATGGTTGCATGAATTTCATGGATTTAATTGACTCATTGATTCAAGTCTATGCATCTAAAAGAATTAAAGATCAAATCTCAATCAAATATTAACACTACCTAGACTTGGGTGATGCTCCCCTTGTCAATAGTTGGGTGATGCCCCCCTTCTGCAACTAAGTAACCAAGGCATTGGTAAAGTGGAGTTGAGCATCCTGCTCTTCTCATGGTGTTGTATTGATCTAGTACTGATGTTGGGTTTGATTGTGCTACATGATCACATTTTTCCTAGGTCTTCTACATATCTTCGGTGGTCATATCAGTTGCTTCTTGTGATATTGATATTCCATAATCAAGCTACCTCCATATGCTTGTGTTCTTGCGCCACTATCACACATTTTCTCTTTTTTATTTCATGCGGGTGTATTTGGGGCTTCTACAATGGATCATATGTTATGCAAAGGATTTTTTGCCCATAGATCATATACTCTATTCTTTCTATATTCTCTATGCTGCTATCATTAATTCTATTAGAATCCATTCTGATGTACATGGTCGATAATATTGATATCAATAAAAGAAATATCCCCATGTTCCTATCATGTCTCTCTCTTTTGCTTAATGTCTCCATATTGCATGTATATTGGCATATCTTGGAATTAAGATTAATTGACTAACTAAAACACATCCTCTTGGAAATATGATATTACCTATGGTTATCCAACTCAAAATTAGTCCTATACATACCCTCCTAGCACAATTTGGTTGAGGTTGTACACAATTTGGAAACCCTTGGAAACTAGCTTCCTCATTAAGCCAAAATTGCAAATTCGCCAATCTTGCTTCCCAAACTTGCTTCCATTGATCAATGTGATTGTTATTGGAACCTAATTAAACACTAGGAGTAAAGGAATTTCCATAGAATTCCTGGGGTAGGTAACTTCCAACTATTGGTTTAGCCAATCAAGGCTTCCTCTGTGTGATGGACTGTCAAAAGTGGCAATGGTCAATGTGATAGGAAATCCACCTCTTCCCCATTGATATATATGAAGGAATGCTAAACCTTGCATATATGTACATTGATGCAGATCACCTACATCCATGTGTTGTAGAACCTATACCCTACCTACAAAAAACCATTCCATCCATGACCATCTTCATCACCGTTGCGCTTTCACGAGTCAAATTTGACTAGCTCTCACTATTTCAGCTCTAACATTCTCTGAGGAGGTCCAATTCACAAACCATAAGTTGGTGTAAAAACCTAAGAATCTATAGAATCCATCCCAAGTTCTTTTATAGAAAATTTGGCTTCCTAGATACCTTTTTGGTTCATTTGCAAATTGTTACCCTGTGTTGTCCCGCATTGCCATACTCACTCCAAATCACTCCAAATCATTCCTGAACCACTCCCACTCTGCAAATAAGTTTATGATGTATGCATACTGGAAAACCTACATAAAAAGGGTCAATAACCTATCTCAAGTGCCCCAAGATTCCTTCACCATTGAGCCTAACCCTCTTTGGCTGAGTTTTGAGTCTTTGGAGCTAGTGTGCCAAATTTTTAATTTTGGTACATTACAAAAGCATGAGTGTATTTCCTTCATGAAAAGTCGGAAAATTTTGGAAAGTTTGAGAAATTTAAGGCTTTGGTTGAAAAACGAAGTGGTCCTCAACTCAAAGTACTAAAATCAAATATGAGGGGAGAGTATGACTCAAAGGAATTTCATGATTATTGCAAATATCATGGAATCAAGAGGCAATTCACTACAAGACATACACCACAGCAAAATGGTGTACCAGAATGCAAGAATAGAACCATCATGAATAATGGAAAGGAGCATGCTCAAGGGAAGAAATTTGTCCCATGATTTTTGGGGAGAGGCAATGGCTTGCGTTGTTCATGCACTAAATAGATCTCCCACCCAAATTGTGAAGAACATAGTACCACAAGTAGCATGGACAAGCACACCTTGTAGTGTTTCCCATTTTAGAATATTTGGTTGCATTCCTTATGCTCATGGACCTAAATAGCTAAGAAAAAATATAGATGATTGGAGTGAGAAATGTATATTTATTTGATATGGTGAAGACTCTAAATCTTACAAGTTGTATAACCCTATGACCAAAAAGGTTATCATCAACATAGATGTATAATTGTTCAAAGAAGAAGAGTAATGGGATGGAGCCATAGATAAGGTTTGTGGGAGCTGCAATACATCAACCATACTATGAAGAAGAAAAAGAGCAGATTGGATAGTAGGATCTAGTAGCATGATCACCAGTAGCAAGTACTCCAGCAAGGACACTGAGAAATTTAGTTCAAGGTGAAGCATTGAGATCAACATATCGATATACTCCTAGTCTGCAATCAAGTAATGAATCTAATCATAGTAATAGAAAGACTAGAATATTAGAAGATATTTATGATGAATTGGATGCAAATACCATTTTTTTTAATTACTGGTCAACCTATCTTTTTTGAAGAGGCGGTAAAAGAAGAGCATTGGGTAAAATAGATGGACGAAGAGATAGACTCCATTGAAATAAATGGCGTGTGGGATCTTATTGATTTGCATAAATATAAGAGACCTATTTGTGTGAAGTGGGTATATAAGACAAAACTCAATGAAAAAGTTGAGATTGATAGGTACAAGGCAAGGTTAGTAGCAAAAGGTTTCTTGCAACAACCAAGAATTGGTTTTGGAGAAACTTTTGCACTGGTGGCTAGATTGGACATAGTGAGAGCAGTCTTAGCAATAGCATCCCATAACAAATGGAAAGTGTATCACATGGATGTCAAATCGGCATTCTTGAATGGGATTCTTGAAGAAGAAATTTATGTGCAGCAACCACATGGGTATGAAATCAAAGAACATGAAGATAAAGTTTACAAGTTGAAGAAAGCTCTATATGGGCTCAAGCAAGCACCAAGAGCTTGGTACAATAGAAATGATTCTTATCTTAGCAGCAATGGTTTTAGTAGAAGCGGCAGTGAACCAACACTTTACACAAAGGTAAATCAGCATGGACAGATTTTGATAGTTAGATTGAATATGTTGATGATATGATTTTTATAGGTAATATGTCTGTAGATGAATTCAAGGTAGAAATGAAGCAAGAGTCTGAGATAAAATATCTAGGTTTGATTCAAATTTATTTATTGGCATAGAGGTAGAAAAATTAGAAAAAAGGTATATTGTTTTCTCAAAGTAAATATGCTAATGATTTGCTTAAGCAATTCTGAATGCTTAACTGCATACTGGCACCTACACCACTGGAAAAGGTACAAAGTTTAGCAAAGAAGATGACAACCCCAAAGCATATCCAACATTGTATAAGAGACTTGTAGGAAGTCTTATGTATCTCATAGCTATGTGAGCCGATATTATGTGTGCAATCAACTTGATTTATAGATTCATGGAGTCTCCCAAAGACTCGCATTGACAAGTTGGAAAAGGGATCTTAGGATATGTTGCAAGGACTTCAAGCTATGGAATTTTATACTCACGCATTGAGTATGATGTTCTGAAAGGTTTTACTTATAGTGATTTTGCGGGAAGTTTGGATGACAAGAAGAGCACTTCAGGTCATGTTTTTCATCTTGGGTGAGGGTTAATTTCATGGTCTTCCAATAAGTATCCCATTGTGACTATTTCATTAGAAAATCATAATATGTAGCATTGACATCAAAAACATGTCAAGCAATCTTGTTACCAAGAGTTTTGGATGGTCTTCACTTTAAACAAGAAGGACCAACAATAAGCTAATGCCACAACAATTCAGCAATCACACTATGCAAGAACCATGTATTTCACCAAAAGAACAAGCACATTGATACCAGATATCACTTCATGAGAGAACTTGTGAAAAATAGTGAAGTTCATGTAGAGCATTATAAATTGATTGATCAATTGGCTCGCATATTCACAAAGCCATTGACAAATGATATTTTTGAAACTCATAGATATCATTTAGACATTGTAAAAGTTGTTGTACTAAGCAATCTTAATTAAGAGGGAGTGTTAGAAATAGTAATTAACTCCCTCTTTTGTTTTAGTTCTATTATTAGAAGTCAAGTTCACTTGAGTTAATAAAGCATGCAAAAGCATAAAGCATAAAGCATGCATGCATGAACTAGGTCTAGGGTTTTATCTTTTCCAATAAGTGTTTAAATACGCCTTCATATTTTTATTGTAATATCATCAATTAGATCTTCTGTTTATAATAAAGATTGAAGAGTTGTAACTCATTCTGCAAAATCTTTGTGTTCAATTTCTCTACCTCCAACCTTCATAGTGGGATAAGGCCCTTTTGCTACTACTACCTGATAACCTAATCTTGATACTACATCCTCCGGGATAAGGGACCCCACTCCATCTTTTAGTAGCCTCCCTCAACTAGACGCCATGAACTCACATCTTCATTATCGTGTAACATTTATTTCGTGTCCCACTTCCAATGTATGCATAGTACATTGGTTCCTACAGGGCGATTAAATTTAACTAGTACAACCACTTAGCTTGTGGTTGGTTAACACTGATAGGTCACAAGCTAAGTGCCACAAATAATTTAAGCTCTTCATGCTAGTTACACAAACTTCCTATTAACAAACTACTAGTATGTTAGAGAACTACCCATAGCTATCAATTATTTGTTATATATTTTTTTTAATAATTTTTATTTCAAATTTAGAAAATCAATCTAAACACTACACTTGTCTCATCCTCATGTAATCTAGGAAAAACATAAGCTCTAGTCCACCCCAAATTCTAAAATAAAAACACCTAGAGGTATAATTAAGTTTGATGGATTCAAATTTTATAATTTACATTGGAAAAGGGATATTTGGGCCATTCACAAGTATTCAAGATGGAGGTCATCATCAAACAAGACCGGCTTAGCCACAATGTCCATCATTATAGACATCACTTTCATAAGCCACTATGTTTAAAACATAAAAAGAGGGATTGGAAGATATTTTTATTACACATAGTGTATTCAAATATTGGTAATTTAGTGATATCTAGTGGGTACAAGGAAATGGTTTGATGCTTAACAACAAATTTTAGTCTCCATATAACTAACACTTTTTAGTGCTCTTTCATTTGTACAGTTTTAAAATATCACCAAGAGTTTAATACATTACTCATTTTGTTACTCACAAAGAACCCAATTAAGAAAACACCAATGAGATTGTAATTCAATTGAATAAGGTGCATTATATATAGTAGATGGATATATGAGCAAGTATAATTAATTTCTTGTTAAACTATGTTTTATGAGTAGGTTAGTACATTTTTGTGAAACAACTATTATAGTTGAATAACTTTTAGTTGTTTTGCACAATCAAAATCAAAACAAAAGATAAACAAAAGAAGATAAGGCTGGCATACAATTTCTCATAAGGTTTAATCAATTAATGTCACTGTTGCATGGAGAGTATCAAGGTGCTTACAACCAAAAATAAAAAAATATGAGGGAGAAGTATGAGGGAGAAGTATGAGGGAGAAGTGTAATTTAAAGCAGTAACATTGTGTACCAAAAATAAAAAGTAAAATCCATATCAGCTTATAAAATAAAAATTTAAAACCAAATAAAAAATTTATTAAAAAATTAACTAACTCAAGAAATTGGATGCCTCTTGGTACTTAATAGATTTGGGTTTAGGATGAATCTATGCTTGTTTAGGATGGATCTATGCTGGTTTAGCACCAGTTATATTGTTTCCAAAAAAAATTAATTACCATAGTTCATGATAATCGCATATAGTAAGTCACATAAAATAAATCTGAAATATGGAAAAAAGAAAACTTCTCAAAAAAAGTTAAACAACAAAATGAAACAGAAAACTATGCAACTCTCATCATCAAATAAATCTGAAATATGGAAAAAATAAAACTTCTCCAAAAGAGTTGAACAAAAAAATGAAACAAAAAAAACTATGTAACTCTCATCATCAAATACTAGGAAATAGGTATACAAAGTAAGCCACTTACTTCCTCTCATGAAATTGCTGTTAAGGCCGGTCATGTGAGTGGTTAAAAAGGATTTAGACTGTTAATGTACTCCTTTTAGTCCAACAGCTTGGAAGAATCCTTTTTCAACTCCCATCATCAAATACTAGGAGATAGGTATACAAAGTAAGCCATCCTCTCATGAAATCGCTGTTAAGGCCGGTCATATGAGTAGTTAAAAAGGATTTAGGCAGTTAATGTGCTACTTTTCCTCCAAAAGGTTGGAGGAACCTTTTTGTAATCATAAAGTTCATTTTATTCTATGTAAGTGCAAGACGAGTACCTGCTGGACACATACTCTTGCCAGACACCAAATACTATAGCGGGAGATCTGCTACTCCCAATTTTGTACCCAATACTGTATTTCGCACATAAATCAATACTTTATTTCGCATATAAATCAATAGATGCTTAACCATCAAAGAAAAACAAATAAACGGAAACAGAAAGAAAAACCACCAGATGAGATTCTAGATGGTGATTGCGCCAATGTCTATCCTCATAGGCTGAAAATGAATACTTGTCAGTTATCAATAGTTAGGCCTACTTCCTCCTTATCAAGGATAGTCAGAGCTTAGGATACAGTAATATCTTCTTCGTTATACTTCTAGCTTCACCTACTCTTATTACAGAGGCTATTCAAACTTCTGCTCATCTTCAATTCCCCTAATGGTTGGTGCCTGTGTACCAGTCCATTCTATCTAACGTGATGGGACAATGGTGATAACAAGGAAATCTTTTGAAAATATTTCATAAACAAGACAGACATGATCCAAAAGCTGCTAAATTAAATAAGAAAGTGGCAACAAACGAATTTTGTAGTAGGAGAGGACTCTCGAAGAAAGCGGGCTACTGAATTGAATTACTACGAGGGAGTATAAACCCATAGAAATGCCTCTGATGTGAGTCATCATTCACCGATCAGTGAAAACATAGAGGAGTTGAGGAGGTTAGGAACTGAAGAAAGGCCTGTGGCAGGACGGCACAGCCCAGGAATCCCCTCCATCTTTTCCCCTTCAGATCCAAAACATATTGGAAGCAAGAGGAATATTTTGAAGGCAACTATAGATCCCTAATGGGCATTCACGAACGACTGCAGAACAACCATCGGTTCCGTGGCACTGCAGCATTTGTACCTCTGGAGAACCTGAGAAGAGCAAGGCAATGGGCCTGCAGTTGTCAAACGATGACCTGGACGCGGCCCACCTGTCCAGGATCCATTCGAAGAACCCGCAATCTGTGATGGATACTTTGAATAAAATAAAAACTAAAGCACAGCAAAGAGCCCCTACCCTTAAGTTTTCGAAGAACTAAACTATAGTTGCCGAGTGGATTTGTAGAGAAGGAAGGGGAATATGTATAGTAGAAAGAAGGTTACACATATATTGGCAGTACGGCCTCCGGTCTAGGTGGGCAGTACTGGTAAAAATGACTGGCAGAGTCTCGACAGGGTCGATCCGTCCCAATCATTATATTGAAGGACATCGCTTATTACAAAGATCGCCTTAAAACGAGATCGCTTTTGATGAAAACGAGAGATGAAGGCAGTTTCAGTCGCCAGGATAGACGAAGCCTGATCCCCGCACACACGAAACTGTAGCCACTCTTCCCTCTTTCGCTTGTTGATGGGAGAGAGAACGGCAAGCAAATGACTAGATGCTTGCTCACACTAATATGCTTGGCCGCACCTTCAAATTGAAAGGATATCTAGATACTGTACTTGAATTGATAGATCTACCAGAGCGGAGTATCTAATCTGTTTGCTTCCAGGGCTTTTCGTGAAAATGTTAGGTTTTCCATAGAAATTTATGATAAACTTGCATAGATTGAAAAGCCAAAATTAGAACCATTAAAATGTCATACAATTTTCATAATTCCAACTCATTATAGCGTCTCTGTCTTTGTCAAATGTTTAGGGTTTACTTCAATTAAACAAGATATTGTGGAAGGTCATGTACAGAATTGGCATTCGTTACTAAATACACAGAATTAGAATAAAATAACATGACAATGTGATTACAATAAAACGCAGTGTTGACTACTGCAGTGTAGCCAGCCTGCAACTTAATCTTACGAGGTGAAAACAAAAGAAAAAAAGATTTACCTGCGTTTCTGTCGACTCAGAGAACACGGAACCCCGAGTAAACTTCAGAGTAGAAAACTGAGAAGATCGAGGATACTGGACTCTGTAACCGCTTCCATCTGCTTCTGATACTCGAATATGATCTGCATCCGAACACAGTGAAACGAGTAATACAAATGCAAGGAGTACTACAGCTGGCTCATTTAAACTCCATGTGCATAAAACTAAGTTTTAAGCTACAATAACGCCATCCTAATGGTAGCTTAGGAGAGAGTCTCCTTAATGCATCTACAGAGTCTATGTGAATTGATTGTTATGTGATTTGATTGCTATAAAGTACTCTAATTTCATGTATCACTATTAAAATTTAATATTTTTGATTTATCAACATTAATACAGAAAGTTATACACAAAGAATTCGACTCCACCCGAACAGCTCATGTAGACAAACCTGGATTCCGAGCTTTTAAATTGAAATTATACATCATATTTAAAAATTGCTTCGACCATGATTAAGTGGCAACTTGTAAAATGCAAATAGAAAGCATGTTTGTTAATGTTTAACTTCTAAAATGCAAATAGAAAGCATGTTTATTAATGTTTTATTTTATTTTTAGTCACATTGTTTGTGGTTAATACAAATTATATTATTTTTATAGTTTATTGGAATGAAAATTATGTAAATTTATTTGTTCAAGTTTTATTTTTAATATTATTAAAATTGAGTTTGATATTTATAAAAATAATTAGACAAATTATAAGGTATCTAATTTAATATCTATATAAATTAGATGTAGTATACTTTACTAATATTAAGGTCTTCTTTGTATAGATGTTGAAGAAGAAAGGCTTTATATGGGAGAGGGTGCAACTTCCTTTTCAACCTATTGGTTTACTATATATCTAGAAAAAAAAGTGGAACAATATGGAAAACATTTTCCCAACTTTGCTCATGCTAGAGTTTAGAAGGCGTACTAATGAATTAGTGCAAGGATTTGTGAGTGCTTTTGTGAAAGATAGTGTATTATGCTGATTACTACAAAATACAACATTTAGTATTTATCTAGTATTAAGGAGTGGGACAATGAGAGATGCTTAACCAAGGTAAGACATTTTTCCAACATTGGTCATGGTAGAGTTATGAAGACTCACCGGTGAACTAGTGTAGGTACTATGTGAAGGGGATTATTGATGAATAAGTCTTGGTTGTGGTATATAAGGTTTGCCTATTTAAGTTTTCACGGTTTCCAGTTTTTTTTAAGAAACATATGACTAATCGCTTGTTGATGATGGAGAAAAAGCATGAGGTATGCAATGGTTGCATTTGGAAAACAACACAATGATTTTCTTTTGGTAGAAAAATCATGAAGGTCTATGACACCTCTTTAGTTGGTGCATGCAAATATATATAGCTCTAGCCTAGTTGAAATTTTTTCCTTCAATACAACATTCAAGAAACCACATTTTAATACATCTTGATAATATCATTCTTGTGTGCATTAATGTAAGATAAGAGAGGGTACAAAGAATAATTACAAAGAAAATAAATGTTAGTAGTGAAAATGGCATAGACTTGAATATCATGAAAAACAAAAAGAATGTCGATAGGAGGATTACATCAAATGTTGTATGGGGGAAAAGAAAAAGAATGGAGATAATGAAATTCTTGAGAGGCCAAAAAGGAGAAGATATTAAGTTGGCCACAAATTCTTAGGTTCTTTAATGGTAAGAATGCAAAGGGAATATTAAAAATTCTAAGAGGGGGGACAAAAAGGATTCTCTACTAAAAGAGAGGAAAAGATATGATGGTGGATATATTTTGAAAGGGATATATGGTTGGTACTATACTGACAAAGGTCTTAAAAGTGCACTAAATGTGTGAGGGTAGTAGGATTTGATAGGTTTTTGGTGATATTCATCATTCTACAATATTGTTGACTCTTATGTGTCATCTCAAGGTACAATATCTTCAGGTTAAGATGAGATTGAGAGTTTTGTTGGTGTTGATGGTGTTATTTTGGATCATATGGAAAGATCATTAAAACCTTTTTCTAGCCAAGTGTATGAGCCTTCTACAATGGGTTTCTTAGAACCATGGTTTCATATCCCTCATGATTCTACAACTTCACAATCTTCTTCGAAGGAAAATATTTGTGAGAGTGAAAAAAAGTCGAGGGATTGAGGAGACTAAGTCAAGGAATGGAAAAATATGTGTTCATAAAAATGTATATGTTCGATAGACTTGGTCTAATGGAGGATATTATTTCAACGTGGCCCCATCTCCCATTCCCAAAGTCTAGAATATGTTGACATATCCTTCAAGTTTCATAGACATGCCACTGCTATAGACACTTCGTGCCAGATTGAAACATGCCTTTTCAAAAATGTGTAGATTAAAAAAGGGGAGCATGTGCTTGAATTAAAGACTTTTGCCAATATGGTTTTAAGACAATATTGGGACTATCTGGAGAAAGGGAATAGAATAATGTTAAATTTGTTTCTGATTCATTTGGGAATTAAGGGATTCCTACAAAAAGTGTTGGTGCAATTGCATTTGAAGGGACAAATCTAAGATTTAATGCATAACGCGTGGTCCATTTATATTCTTTATCGGGTAACAAACCTCCTATTCTTTTGAATGTTTCCCCTACAGATACTTTAAATGAATGCATAAGAAAATGAAAAAGAAGGGTTCTTTGTAGAGATGATGTAATAGTTAGAAAAACATGATCGTAGAGTAATAACATAAAATAGAATGCAGAAATAAAACATACAAGAACATGATACAAGAGAGACACCAATATACCTGGTTCACCCAATATGGGCTATGTCCATGGAGAACAACCCATTCTTTCTATTATTCCATCCAACAAAATGAAGGAATACAATCCGTAGCACATCCAATTCATTTTCCTCTTCACTCTCTCATAGTCTTTGTTAGAAAAATAGGATCATAGGGAAATAACAATAAACAAGATGCAAATATAAATCACATAAAACACATTACAAGAGAGACACCAATATAACGTGGTTCACCCAAGATGGGATACGTCGACAAAGAAAATGCCAGTCCTTAATATTATACCCTCCAACAAATGAAGGGATATAACCTGCAACACATCCAATACAACTTCATCTTCACTCTCTCACAGTCTCTCTCACACAATCACAGATCTTTAAAATGATACAATACCCAACCGTATTACAATTCCTTCCTTTTAAATAGGGATTACCATGAGAAAATACTATGGGACACCCAATATCATGGGCCCATAAATCACCCATTATCGACCAAGCCATGACTATGAAATTACAATATTTTACAAGGAATTCTTTTCTGAAATTTTTGCTACAGTGGCACTGTCGCTGAACCTCAGCCAAGGGGGTCTCCCAAACTAGCCTCCCCCATGGGACCCCCCATGGAAACTATTTTTGGGGGGAAATCCCCCCCAAACACCCCCTTCATGGGTTAGGATCCAGAAACGACTGAAACACGACCTATGAATAAGGAAGATTAGGCTTCAAAACCAACAATCTCCCACTTGGAGACTAATCACAGCAAATCCACCGCTGCTACACTTGCTGGACTAAGCTCTAAACCTTGGATCTAGAAAAATTTTCATCTTCACCTTCATGCTTGAAGGCCAACTGAAACAGAGCAGGAGCTCAGTTTCTATCTAGTTACTACCTTTCTCAACATGTCTGCAGGATTGTGGCTAGTGTGTATACTTTCTAGCTTCAATAGTTCATCTTCCAGAACAGACCATATGAAATGGTACTTGAGTTGTATATGTTTAGTCTTAGAATGGAGGTTGAGTTCTTTTCAAGATGAATGGTACTCTAGTTTTCACTGTATAACCTGTTATTCCCCTGCTTCTTACCCAATTCCTCCATGAACCTATGTAACCAAATCATCGCTTTACCAACCTTTATAGCAACAACATACTCTACTTCCATTGTTGAAAGTGCAACAACCTTTTTTAGTTTCAAAATATAACTTATTGATTTTCCACCTACAGTAAAAACATACCCTATGGTGCTCCTCTTGCTATCTTTATCAGCTTCCATATATGCATCCACATATCCCTATAGACCAGTGTTTGAACCATGAAAACCTAATGCATGAGTGGTAGTACCTCTCAAAAACCCGAGAATCCATTGTATTTCCTTCCAATGTTCTTTACCTGGATTGTTCATATACCTACTCACAACTCCCACTGTGTGTGCAATATCTAGTCTTGTGCACACCATGGCATACATCAAGCCACCAACTGCTAATGAATAGGGAACCCTGGACATGTAATCTATCTCTTCCTATGTCTTGGGACACATCTCCTTACTTATTTTGAAATGGATGGCTAAAGGTGTACTAACTGGTTTTGCATTATGCATTCTAAACCTCTCCACCATATTTTGTATGTAGTCACCCTGAGACAATATCAAATTGTGATTTTTCTCGTCTCTTGTTATTCTCATACCAAGGATTTGGTTTGCAGCACCCAAATTCTGCATTGCAAATGAATTAGCTAACTTCCTTTTGAGCACATTTATGTCCTACATGTTAGACCTTGCAACAAGCATGTCATCAACATACAATAACAAGATAATATATCTCCATTATCTAGCCTCTTGAAATAAACATAGTAGTCAAAATGACATCTACTATAACCTTGTTATGTCATAAACTTGTGAAATTTCAAATACCACTTCCTTAGAGCTTGCTTCAGGCCATACAAGCTCTTCTTCAACATGCATACCAAATTCTCTTTCCATTTTACCTCATACCCCTATGGTTGCTTCATATAAATCTCTTCCTCCAAATCCCCATGGAGAAAGGTTGCTTTTACATCTAACTGTTCAAGATGCAAATCTTCTACCGCCACTAGACTTAAAATAGTTCTCATTGAATTCATTTTAACATGAGAAAATATCTCATCAAAATATATACCTTTCTTCTATGCAAACCCCTTTACAACAAGTTTGGCCTTGTACCGCTTCTTTCCTCCATCTTCTTCCTTCAACCTGTAAACCCATTTATTCTGCAATGCTCTTTTACCAACATGAAATTAAGCCAAATCCCAAGTTTGGTTTCTTACAAATGAGTCCATCTCTTCATTCATGCCTTGCTCACACTTCTTTTTAGTTGCCACCTACATTACTTCTTCATAACATTCCAGTTCACCAGAATGAGTTATCAATAAATAATACAGTAAAGGAGAGGATCGTTCAGGGGGTCTACTTAACCTAGTAGATCTTCTAACACTTGCAGGAGTTTGAGGTACCTGCTGTTGTTCTTGATTTTCTAGAACCTTTGGAACTTCATTTTCTTTTATTTCATCAAGCCCAGTGTACTTTGTGTTTTACTTTTCATGTTTCTTTCCCTGCAACCGATCTTTATACATGAACTTTTTATTGAATTCCCCATCTCTACTCCTAATGATTTTGTTATTTTCATAATCCCATAAATAATAACCAAAATCATCGACCTCGTATCAAATAAAGGTACATTTCTTGGATTTAGCCTCAAGCTTTGTTCTATTTTCTTTATCAATATGGAAAAATGCTTCACAACCAAAAGTTCTCAGAAAAGAGTATTTTACCTTTTGTTGGGCCTGACCCAAGTTGGGGCAATTTTGATAGCAGAGGATGTTGGAACTGCAGAGCTGAGTGCAGTTCAACAAAGATACAATTTTGTGCAAGTATTGGGGATGCTGCAAAGTTGCGTGCAACAACCATTTTGACAGTACTGCGAAGAGTGTTGCAAAGATCAGTGCTGTGAGCAAGCAGTGCTGTGAAGTGACCAGTCCACATGGAGCTGAAAAAGCAGAGTGCTAGACGGAGGATGGGCACGGGTTCTGGTTAGACCATCAGTGGTCTAGTTTTGGTAAAAATGCTCCAAGAGTGCCAAGCGGCGGGCAAGAGCAAATCGGGAAAGAGGCCCAGTTGTACAAGTCCATTAGAGGAAGAACGGCTCAGTGAAAGCAACATCTTAGCGTGCCCAATGGTACGAGATCGTTAGAGAAAGAATGACGCAGGGAAAGCGACTAGGGGCTGAGCCAGTTGTACGAGACCGTTAGAGGAAGAACGACTCAGTGAAAGTGACCTATTGGCAAGCGCGCAATAGGAAGGCCGATAGCGATGGGATGAAGGTGTGGAGGACCACCACGATGGAACACTCGCTACCAGAGGCCAGCAGTCCGGTTTAGAGGAAACCGTAATAGTTTTGTAAACCTAAGGGTTTCTGCCTTCAGCATTGTAAAGACATGACCTACGGGCATGATCTATAAAAGGAGGCATTTTTGTATGGGAAAGGGTTACTCTTAGAGAATCTTACGCTTCATTTTTGTATTGTAAAATCTTTCTGAGTTGAAGATATTGTAAAGGCTCTACAACTGAGTGCGCAAAGACCTATCTGAGAGAGAAGAGAGTCTGCAGCTGAGTGCGTAGACCAAGAACTATTGTGCCCTTCCCAAAAGATAAATATAACAACAGTCCTTGTGGATGTAGCTTCCCATCCGGGGGAGTGAACAACGTTAAATATTGTGCAATGTGATCTTGTTGTGTATTTTTGCATCTATTTGTTGTCTGTGAATGAATGTCTAGATTTTCCCTTGAATACTATTATGCTAGGACTTTTATATGTATTTTCCATAAGGAGAAGTATGGAAATAATATGTTAAGTCTTGCATGAATGGATGAATGGTGAATGTTCAGCCTTTACTTCTGAAAGCAGTAATGAGTCAGATGTTCAGTTAAGTGTTAAGATATTGCTTAAGCACATTCTTATTACGTAGTAGAGAGAACGCATGGTAGTTGGATCGTATCAGCAGCATATGTTTAAATAGTGAACACTCTAAGTGAATGAATGAATGGTTAAGCGATAATCAATCCAGTGCACTAGTAACTTCAAGTATTACAAGTCTTAGTTTGAAATGCATCGGTCGCCGGTGCAAAGAAGTCCTGCGGTAGAAGGACTTTGAAGTGCGTACCATGGTATAGTCCATCGCCACGCAGTCATGCCCCCACAACACACGTCCTGTGTTGCGCTGCACAGTAAGTTAGCCTAAACAACTCATCACCCACGCTAGAAACCTGATTCCTCAATACCCCATAGATACACCTCGGGTGAGACCTCAACCTGCTCACAGGTTGTTGCCGAAAGGGCCGGTGCGAAGGGGTTTTGTTGGTCAAGTGGAAACCGCGAAGAACCTGGGTCTATATTGAAAACCTCTAGGTCAGCATTTGATGTCCAACAAATGGTTCCGTTATCGCCCTAGAATGCGTGATTATTTGCAGTCGTGATGTGTCCTGAAGAACCAATGTTGCAATCGTGATGTGTGATGAAGAATATCAGTTCCCAGAAGGCTCAGACAATTGGCATCCTGAAAAGATAGAGATCTGGGCTTGGTGTGACAAGACTGAAAGAGACTTTGCAAGACAAGAGAATAGACACCCTCATCTATCTGATGAACAGTGGTTGAGCAGATATCTGTGGAAAGATATTCACGAGATTTTTTGGGCATCATTTCTAGACGAGCTACATAAGTGGATCTTGTGGCTCTTAGAGAAGAAAACCTATTTTCAAGGAGGAGTTCCTACAGAGTGGACTCCATAGCTCATAACGCAGCTCAAAGCGATAGATAGCCCATTGCTGCACACAGTTGACTTCTGGGTCGATCATATGCTAGAAGGCTTTGTAACAGAATTTGTTGTAGACACACTGAAATCCTACAGCCAAGCAGACGCATATTTTTTCGAGGGATTCCAAGGTAAGTACCTGAACAATATCAGTCTATACATTAAAATGTTGTTAGCTGAGAAAGGTGTTTTAAGAATGCAGTGATATTTTCAAGTATGTCATGGTAAACATATATATATATTGATTCTGACGAAGAAACCCATAATCTGAGAAGTGGGAAGAGAAATAAATTTAATAAGAATCCTGGAGGCCCTGGACTCCACATAGATATCGAGATTCCTTGTGACCTTAACAATGAGACCGCGCCACCATCAGTTACAATCCGACCCATTACCCCTCAGAATCCACAGATTGAAGAGACCATGCCACCCTTATCTCAGAACCCACCCATTACACAACCCACCCCACAGAATACTCATCCCAGTACGTCCCAAAACATTCCACAGAGTAGTATCCCTAGCACTACCCTGATATTCCCCTTTACTTTCTCTGCACAAAGCCCCTCACAACAGTCTAGCACTAACCTAGGTGCTACCCAGCCTATCGCCACTCAGGGCACTACTCAAGGTGCTCCGCATAGTACTACACTCCCTAATATAACAATGGCAAACACTGACATGAAGCTGCTGATATTTAAAGGAACTAGTCTAGAAGACCCTGACCAACATTGGATTCTTTGCGAAGCCGTATGGAGTGTAAGACAAATACAGGATGATGATGTGAAGAGAGCACAACTCATTACCACCTTCAGAGACAGAGCTTTACATTGGTTTATGAAGTACTCTCAGGCACAACCGAGAACCCTCACAGAAATTAAAGCTGTGCTTGTGGCGCAGTTTAATAAACCCAAATCTGAATCTCATTGTATAACGGATTTGAAAGAAATAAAGCAGAGGTCGACTAAAATGGTTTAGGAGTTTGATCAGAAGTTCAAAACGTTATTGGACCAAGTGAGCTTTGTGATAGCTCCGGAACAGCACAAGGAATGGTTCATTGCTGCGTTGTTGCCCCACATTAGATTACCATTGATGCAACATAAGGTTGCATCATAGGCAGAGGCCTTGGAGATCGCAATGAGGCTAGAGGCTTCGCCGATTGGTGAGACTAGTTCTAGGATGTCTCAGATCTGGAACTAGCTGACTACTCTGACACTAGAACTGCAAATCATGAAGAATGGAAAAGAACAAAGGTATGAACCTAGGCATGAGGTCTAGTGTACAAGTTGTAAAGGAGAAGGTCATGACCGGGAACATTTCCCTTTATTCCGAGACTATCTTAACAGTGGTGCGCCCAATCCAATAAATCAAAATCAGGCCCTATGGTGTGAAATTTGTAGAACTATAGGACACAGACCTGAAGACTACTATCTCATACAGAAATATGTGAAAACACCCAAAAATTTATACTACACTTTCTGTAAATCAATTGGACATGATGAATCCAACTGTCGCGCATATGAGCTAATGAATGAAAGAAAACGAGATATGGACGCAATGAGAGGCGCTGGCTTGTATCGTGTACAAGAAGAAAACCATCCCAAACAAGAGAATGCGCAATATGATCAAGGAGGATACAGAGGCCATGGTGGTGGATACCATGATAGAGGAAGAAATGATGTCCCGACACAAGGAAGAGGCCACGGCCAGGTCATTTGTTATAATTGTGGCCAGCTAGGTCATGTGTCTAGAGATTATGTTAACCCATGCACTACATGCAACTACTGTAAGTCATTTGAATATTTTATTGAAGATTTCCCAGTGATAGAGGTGGAAATGCAGAAAAGAAGATGAATGGAGGCACCAACTCCAAATATTTAGTGGATTGCAGCAGAGAACAGACCAGTGGATCCAAGCATCAATGTGGTCACGCATAGTGGCGCTGAGACAGGTTGTGATAGAGGAGCAGAAGCTTCGATGTCAAGAGAAGCTCACACAAAGCAGAACCCTCTTGAGACAGTATGGATAAGGAAAACTCGGGGAAAAACGCCTGCTCTCGACTTACGAAAGAACAAGGAAGTCTTTATCGATGTGCGGGATAGCTTCAGAGAATCGGCACCCAAGTCGCCGAGGATCCCATTGCGCAGTGAAATATCGCATGTCAAAGATATATCGAATGCATATGACAAAACAAGTACCACAGTGGATGTTGGCACTTCTGTTGCGCAGTTCCTTCGGAGTTGCATGAAGCTACTAAAAAGTGAAAATGCGATAGCAGAGCTACAAAAGCTCATAAACCAATATGAACCATAGACGAAAACAGAACTTCTAATAGCGTAGTACATCACATAAGGAAGCATAAAAGAACAGGCCGAGAAATGAGGCTTACTACGCAGATAGGAGATTTGAAATGGATGAAGTCATACTTGATCTGGGATCTGAAGTAAATGTCTTGACTAAGCAGACATGGCAGTAGATGGGTCGACCAAAGTTGTTATGGTCACCTATCCAGTTGAGAATGGTTAACCAAGAGAAATGCATACCTTTTAGCCGGTTAGCTGATGTGGTGGTTGACATTGATGGAGTCCAGAGTCATGCAAACTTTGAAGTTATCGAGATTGTGGACGATAGCCAGCCTTTTCCTACGCTGTTGGGAATTGACTGGGCCATTGATAACCTGGCTATCATAAACCTGAAGACAAAGAAGATGATATTTGAAGGAAAGCATCTTAGGGTCATCGCACTGTTGGATCCTGCAGATTGCGACAGATACAGTGAGCCGATTTAGGAGGAATCTAGGGCTCAAGACTTGGACTGACTGTACCAACTGACTGCGAACCATGAAGATTACATTAATCCTACTGTGGATGGTACACTCAGCTGGAGATGTGATAGCTCTTGCGTCTCTAACTCGGAGGCAGGATTGGAAAATTGGCAAAGCCGCATGCATGAAGTATCAATGAGAAGGTGCGCACAGGTTACAAAATCACTGCACTGGATCGGAAAGGAGGTAAGTCCTATTCCCACATATGATGGTTCTGATAATGTTTAAACCTTTATCCAGGAATATACTATAGCAATTGGAGATGAGCATATATTACCAGCATTGGATATGGCACTGCGCGACACACCAGCCAGATGGTGGGCTACACACAAGAAGACATTGACCACTTGGGATTAATGCAAGATTAAGATGCAAATTTGATTTGCTGTCAGGGTTAATTTACCTTTTGAAAAGTTTAATGGACAGACAGATCCTAGCCAACATCTTGAAGTCTGTTCACAGGAATGGGTGGAAAGGCCACATACAGAATGGGTGCATCTATTTGTACATACGCTAGAAGATGATATTCCAAAGAAATGGTACCTAGACCTGGAGTTGCGTAGGGAAACCACTGATTGGGATATGTTGACTGCGAAATTCCAGAAGGACTTCAGATTTGAAGACAAGAACCCACTGATACATGAGGCATTGCAGATAATTAAGGAACACATATTCAGAGAAGACTGTCCTCGCGAAAATATGACGTTGGAAGAATTCTTCGAGGCAGATGGCGTTCCTGCGCACCTACAGTCAGAATGGAAGGAACACGAACAACATGCCATAGATTGTTATAACCTAGCTGAAGAAGTCGATCACAGAAAGGAAGACGATGAGGAAAATCCATGCAACATAAACATACCAGAATCCGAGGCCATACAAATTAAACCCGTGGTACAAAGAAAGAGTGAGTGGAGAGCTGCATAAGATGCTCGAAGCAGGAATCATTGAACCTGCTGAAGAATCCAAGTGGATTAGCCCCATGGTTGTTCAAGACAAGAAAACGAAAGGTGAGCTCAGGATTTGTGTGGATCTCAGGAAACTGAATGATGCTTGCATGCATGACCCATTCCCCACTCCTTTCATAGATGAAGTGCTTCATAATGTTGGAGGGAATGAGGCCTACTCTTTTACTAATGGTTTCTTCGGGTATCATCAGATCAGGATTGATCCCGCAGATAGGCATAAGATTACTTTTGCTATAGAATGGGGGTCATTCTAGTACACAGTAATGCCTTTTGGTCTGAAGAACACACTTGCCATCTTTTCCAGAGTTGTCATCGCAGCCTTTAAATATTTTTTGCAAAAGTTTCTAGAAGCTTATTTTGACGACTGGATTGTATTTGGACTACTAAAGAACCATTGCGCGAATCTTAGAATTATGCTTGAGAAGTGTAGACAGCATCAAATCTCCTTAAATCTAAAGAAGTGTATCTTCTATGTTCCTTACGGCATTTTACTTGGCCACATTGTCTGTAAGTAGGGATTGATGGTGGATCCTGCGAAGATTGCAATTATTGTAAATTTACCCACACCAAATTTAGTCAAGATGTTGCGCTCTACCTTAGGGCATACCGGATATTACAGAAAATTCATAAAGGGTTACGCGCAGATAACCGCATCAATGGAACAACTGCTAAAAAAAGACGCACCGTTCATTTGGAATGCAGAGTGTGAGCAGGGTTTTGATACACTAAAAGAAAATATGGTTACTGCGCCGATCCTAGTCTTCCTAGACTGGGCGAAGCCATTCCATGTACATGTTGATGCGTCATTCATTGCCCTGGGACTCGTATTAGCTCAGCCCGGAGAAGGAGGTATTGACCATCCCATCGCATTTTCAAGCAGGAATCTCTCAACAGCAGAAAAGAATTACACTACTACTAAGAGGGAAGGTCTTGCAATGGTATATGAGTTGCAGAAATTCAGACACTACTTGCTTGGTGCGCACTTCCTCATGTTCACTGACCATTCTACTTTGAAATACTTGGTCAATATGCCAGTGTTAGGGGGGCATATATGCAGATGGCTGTTACTATTCTAGGAGTATGATTTTGAAATCATTGTTAAGCCAAGTAGGTTGAACTTGGGACCTGATCATCTATCTAGGATTGAGTCAGGAGAAGAGCCAACAAACATTGAAGACAGTTTGCCTGATGCGTAGTTATTTGCTATACATGTTGCAGATGATTATTATAAGGAAATTATTGATTTCTTAACAATAGGATTGGCACCTCAGGACTTCTCCATCCAACAAAAGAAGCAGTTGGTAGTGCGTGCCACAGACTTCACTATTATTGCAGGTCAGTTATACAAACTCAGACCAGATGAAGTCCTGCGTAGATGCGTACTAGACCATGAGAAACCATTCATATTAGCAGATGCACATTCAGGGGTTGCAATAGGTCACTATGCAGGAAGGGCTACCGCTCAGAAGATATTACGTGTAGGGCTCTAGTGGCCTACGATCCATAAAGACTCCAAAGAACACTGCCGAAACTACGATGTCTGTCAGAGGACAGGGAAACCTTCGCGCAGAGATGAAATGCCACTAAATCCACAATTGACCTTATAGGCATTTGAAAAGTGGGCCATTGATTTCGTGGATCTCATAAACCCACCAGGAAAAAGAATTGGTGCAAGATACATCATTATTGCTACTAATTACCTCAACAGATGGGTGGAAAACTAGTAAAGGACTGCAGTGCAGGTACTACGGCGTAGTTCATTTTTTGTATAAATACTTTCACGATTTGGATGCCCAAAGATTTTGATGAGTGATCAAGGAACTCACTTTTTGAACAGAACTATTGAAGCTCTCACAGAAGAATTCCACATCCATCATCAGCGTAGTACCCCATATCATCCACAGGCGAATGGCACTATTGAGGCTTTCAATAAAATACTGGAGAATGTGCTCACTAAGATATGCAATGTGAATAGAGATAACTGGGATATGTGCATCTCATCTGTGCTATGGGCATATAGGACCACTTGCAAGAAAATGACTGGACAGACACCTTTTCGGTTGGCTTATGGACAAGAGGCTATAATGCCAATGGAGTATATTGTCCCCAACTTGAGAATCGCTGCATTTACCAGGATGGAAGATTGCGCAGCGCTGGATGAAATATTGCTACACTTGATTGGGTTCGAGAAAGATCGCTTCATCGCCAGCTTCCACCATCAAGCCCAGAAATACCACGAGAAAACATGGCATGATCGCCATATAAAGAACAAGTGCTTTCAGTTATGTAACCTAGTCCTCCTGTATGATAGCAAATTCATGAAGTTTCCTAGTAAATTTAAGATGCATTGGCTTGGTCCATATATTATGATACATGTTACTAACACTGGTGCAGTCCAGTTAGCCACCTTATCTGGCGATACTTTACCAAGTTTGATAAATGGAAACAGACTAAAGCTTTACCATGATAGTCCCGTTTCGCAGAATCTTGAATGATAAAGAGAGGGAGAAATTTCTAAGTGTCAAGTATAGTTGAAATTGGACATTGGAAATGTGGAGGAGTCTGTACCTGTATGATAAGAGAGATAATGTATGTACCGCACAGCACTGCAGAAGCTGCGCAAGAAAAAAAAAAGAAGAAGAAGAAGAAGAAAGAAAAAGGAAACGGGAGCCGCGCAATTGAAACATCCACACCACGAAGTAACTGTGCAGGATCAAAGATGACCTACCGCGCAGTTCAACGCAGCCCTCAGAAAAATAGCCGTTACACTGGCTGTGAGAAAAATAGCCGTTATATAATCGTTGCTAGCGACTGCTTGACCATTTAACGCAAAGATAGCCATTCTGAGCAGGTTGACGAAGAAAGGGACTGAAGGATCTGTTGGATTTGGCCAACGGATACCACATTTAATGCTTACCTATCCGTTGGAGGGCACGGAAGGAGTCACCTGTGCCTATAAGTAATGCCACATAAGGACTCATGGGCATTACCAAACATTTAGAATTTTCATGCACTCACTCCTGTGTTAGCAATCATCAGTAACTTGTCTGCAATAGTTGCCAATTCTCTCCAGTGAATATTTGAGTGGTCTCCTAGAGAAGAAGAACTTACAATCCAAGAAGTAGTTAGAGTCTTTCAACATGCAGGGATCAAAGGGTTAATGAAAACCCCTTCCAAGAAGGTTGTATTGGAGCCAGGTCAGGCATCTCGAAAGTCACCAAGACACAACCCAATCATGCAGGATAAGGGGAAAGATGTAGTCGGGCCACGAACAAAGAACCCCAGGTCGAGTTCGACGGTGCCACGGTCACCGATATTTCAGAAAGAGATACCTTTGAATCTCACACCAGAGTACATATCACCACGGGCGCTGGATGCCCCAATGTATAAATTGACAAAGAATGCTCGATATGAAATCTCCTTGTCGCCGATCTCGAAGCATGTAGAAGTTGCTCAAAACTTTCTAGGCAAGATCCCTGAGTGTAAATGGGAAGATTATGACCTCCTGGGGATGTAGAAGGATGAACCCCATGATCCCAAGTTCCCACATTTCCATCCAGACCAATAAATGTGCTAGAAGAAAGATGCTAAAGTCGTACTTAACTTAGTCACAGAAAGTTGGCTGACACCGATAGTCTAGTCAAGATTGTTGAATCTGCTGAGACTACCCCATTTTGATCATTCAGCGGAAGTCAATGTGGTGGTTCGCACTTTGATGGCGCGAATCCATCAGGGATACCTATGGCTAGATCGAAATGTTGATTTGAGCATCGACTTAATCCATTGTATCACAGGATTAAGCAAGCAAGGCAAGGACCCCAAACAGTTCTTCCAAGGAAAGAGTAAGGAAAAAGAAGTTGTCGCGAAGATGAAGAAAAGCCAAGAATTGGTGAAAGGAAAAAGGGGTTTTCCGATAGAAGAGATAGAAGATAGAGCAACAAAATTTGTTACACAGTGGCTGGACGAAAAAATTCTTAGAACAGCCAGGCCTTTGGAGGTGCCTGCAGGTGCAGTACTACTCAGTGCCGCAGTGGCTGAAGGAACCGAGTTCAATTGGTGTCAATACCTTCTTAATGAGTTCCTGGAAGAACTCAATAACATCCAGTTGAATGGAGGCAACTTCCACTTCACGTGGTTGATTGTCCTGATTGCCTTTGTAGGATGGAAAGAGCCGAAGCACTATGTCAGCGTGATTTCTGACAGCAGTGATCCCAAAGGAGTTCGATATGTCAACCTTTGGGCAAATTTGAACACGTAGCGGAAACATGTGACAACTGAAGTATTCTATCAATATTACACCCAGGTGTGTGAGGCAATCATGCGCACAACGTGCATTACAAAGCAAGTAACGACAAAATACATTCGCATTGTCGATTTTCATGCTGACATGCATTGTATTTTCATTTCTCCCAAGGAAAAAATGAAGAAGCCGGAGTGGTATGCGGGTAATTACCACATGAACAAGGAGGACATTGATAACATCATGAAGGAGTGGCTGGCCGAGTTCTGCATTGAGGTCGTGGATGTTGCGACTGACTCAGAAGAAGATGAACCAATTTCGCAGCCATGCCCGATCATTGAAGAGAAGGACAAAGGGAAAAGGAAAGACCCTAAGAGCCCGCTGAAGTCGAAGGCAAGAAAGAAGATGAAAGCAACCAAAGGTCAATCAAAGACAGTGCTTCATGATGACAATTTTGACATGATTGCCGAAAGAGTCACAGAACAGATGGAATAACTAATGACAGAGAAAGAGAAAAAGGACAAGGCCATCCAGGATGACCTACATAAGAATTTGCTCGCACTGCAAGGGATCATGCAAAAAATGGATGATGTCCAGAAAAGGCTACCCTTGTCGCGTGACTCAGAATCCGAAGGGAGGTCGGGAGGAACCTCGCAACAGGAACCGCCGCAGCTAGCCATAACATTGCTAGCGAAGAATCAAGTCATTCATCTAGACCCAATGACTATAACACTGCCAATGTCAGAACAATTGGTGCTAGATACAAAGGATGTCGAGTGGGTAGAGCTCGACCTGGTTAAGATACCATTACCTAGCTTGCACTTTTTGCACCTACAAATTATAGACAGAATGCATGAAAGAACCACTGATGCGATGAAGTCACAAGCTGAGCTGCAAACCACCAATAGGCAGCTCAAGGAGTCTAGCTCGCGCAAAGGTATGCAACTGCAAGATGAACAGGATCGTCGGCTGTGATTGGAAACCACTATTACTTCTGTCGCAGATGACATTGAAGAATTGGAAGTCCAGGACGATCCTACGGACACCGTTTTGAAGATGGGAGAGATAGTGAACTCCCTGAAGTTAGAAATGCAAGCCAAGGAGCTTCTTCATGAGGTTGATATTAGCACCCTAAAGGAAAAGATCAATCCGTAGATAACACTAATTGAACAGAAGTTAAGAGATCAAGCAGTAAAGGCCGCAGCGCAGAATATTGCTATCGAGGTGGCTAAGTGCCAAAGTTTGTTGGCTGCAGCATCAAAGGAATTCACTGCCCTTGAGGAAGATCCGGGACTACTGCAAGTAAAAACTGTAGTCAAGAAAAAGCAGCCCATGCTGGAGAAGTTGGACTTAGAAGTCAAGGCCTTGCCACCTAGAGATAGGCTTCCGAAATACAGGGAAATAACAAACCTGAAAAAAGGAGGTACAAGCCTTAAGGGAGAAAGAGACTGAAATGGATGATGAATCACAACCACTGCTGGAGGATGCCAACACAGTGTCACAGCAGGTTAAAGATGAGTTGAAGGACTTACGCGAGAACTAGGAGCAGGTGAAAGGACAGATCGGAGAGGAAATACTGCGGACATGCTCGACACATTCAGGCAAGTCAAGTAGGATACAAAGGAAACAGTGGAACAGTTGATCAACACATACAATGAATTTGCAGCCAAGTTAGCTCCGCAGTTCGCGGAGCAGATCAAAGAAGTAGAAGCTGAAGGTGGCTCGGGGACGAGCCACATGTAAGTGTTAGGGGCATGTTGGGCCTGGCCTAAGTTGGGACAATTTTGATAGTAGAGGATGCTGGAACTACGAAGCTGAGCGCAGTTCAACAAAGATACAATTTTGTGCAAGTGTTGGGGATGCTGCGAAGTTTCCCGCAACAACCATTTTGACAGTACTGCAAAGAGTGCTACGAAGATCAGTGCTGGAAGGAAGCAGTGCTGCGAAGTGACTAGTTCACGTGGAGACGAAAAAGTAGAGTGCTGGACGGAGGACGGGCATGGGTTTCGGTTAGACTATCGGTAGTCTAGTTTTGGTAAAGATGCTCCAGGAATGCCGAGCGGCGGGCAGGAGAAAATTGGGAAGGAAACCCAGTTGTATGAGTCTGTTAGAGGAAGAATGGCTTGGTGAAAGCGACATCTTGGCGTGCCCAGTGGTATGAGACCGTTAGAGAAAGAATGACGAAGGGAAAGCTACTGGGGGATGAGCTAGTTGTACGACATCGTTAGAGGAAGAACGGCTCGGTGAAAGCAACCTGTTGGTGTGCGCGCAACAGGAAGGCCAATATCGATGGAATGAAGGCATGAGGACCGCCACGATGGAACACTCACTACCAGAGGCCAGTAGTCTGGTTTAGAGGAAACCGTAGCATTTTTGTAAACGTAAGGGTTTCTACCTTCAGCATTGTAAAGAGATGACCTACAGGCATGATCTATAGAAGGAGGCATTTTTGTATGGGAAAGGGTTACTCTTAGAGAATCTTACACTTCATTTTTGTATTGTAAAATATTTTTGAGTTGAAGATATTGTAAAGGCTCTATAGCTGAGTGCACAGAGACCTATCTGAGAGAGAAGAAAGTCTGCAGATGAGTGCGTAGACCAATAACTGTTGTGCCCTTCCCAAAATATAAATATAACAACATTTCTTGTGGACGTAGCGTCCCATCCGAGGGAGTGAACCACGTTAAATATTGTGCATTGTGATCTTGTTGTCTATTTTTGCATCTATCTATTGTCTGTGAATGAATATCTGGATTTTCCCTTGAATACTGTTATGCTAGGACTTTTATATGTATTTTCCATAAGGAGAAGTATGGAAATAATATGTTAAGTCTTGCATGAATGGATGAATGGTGAATGTTCGGCCTTTACTTCTAAAAGCATTAATGAGTTAGTTGTTCAGTTAAGTGTTAATATATTGCTTAAGTACATTCCTATTACGTAGTAGAGAGAATGCATGGTAGCTGGATCGTATCTGCAGCATATGTTTAAACAGTGAACACTCTAAGTGAATGAATGAATGGTTCAGTGATAATAAATCCAATGCACTAGTAACTTCAAGTATTACAAGTCTTAGTTTGAACTGCATCAACCACCATTGCAAAGAAGTCCCGTGGTAGGAGGACTTTGAAGTGTAGACTATGGTGTAGTCCATCGCCAAGCAGTTCTGCCCCCGCAGTGCACGTCCTGTGTCGTGCTACACAGTAAGTTAGCCTAAACAACTCATCACCCATTGTGGAAACCTGATTCCGCAGTACCCCATAGATACACCTCGGGTGAAACCTCAACTTGCTTGCAGGTTGTTGCTGAAAGGGCCGGTGTGAAGGGGTTTTGTTGGTCAAGGGGAAGCTGCGAAGAACCTGGGTCTATATTGAAAACCTCTAGGTCAAAATTTGATGTCCAACACCTTTTTACCTGTCCATGACTCCTTTGGAATAGCACCATCCAAAGCAATTGAAGGCCCTATGATTATTAAGTAAACAATAATATCTACAGCATCTACCCAAAACTGTAAGGGAAACCCTGCATGCAATCTCATACACCTTGCATGCTCCATGATTGTTCTGTTCATCCTTTTTGACACACCATTTTCTTGTGTTGTTCCTAGGACTGTCTTAACTCTACAAATCCCATGGTATGAAAAGTAACTATCAAACTCCTTTCCGCGGTATTCGCCTCCATTATCAGATTTGAGACACTTCAACCATTTTACTATCTCATTCTCAACCAAAGCTTTCCATTTCTTAAAAGTAGCAAACACATCAGATTTTTCTCTAATGTAATAAACCCAATTTTTTCTAGTTGCATCATCGATAAAAGTAGCATAATAACGAGATCTACCAAGATATTGTACCTGATATGGGCCCCATACACATGTATGTACAAGCTCTAACTTTTCACTCTTATTTTTTTTCCCAATCCTGAGAAATTTGACTCTCTTTTGTTTTCCATAAACACAGTTCTCATAGAATTCCAAACTTACCTGCTTCAGATCTAGCAACAACTTCCTTGAGTGGAGAATCCGCATCCCCATCTCACTCATGTGGCCAAGCTTGTGATGCCACAATGTTGTATATGTTCCCGTTGAAGCTAATGAGATAGAATAGTCAATATTATGAGGACATAAATACAATGTATCTATCCTATCTTCTTTTTCTATCACCATTGATCCTTTAGTGATCTTCCACCATGTTTCTCCAAATGTAGATAAACAAACACCATCCCCCAACTTCTTTGTTGATATCAGATTTATTTTCATCGAAGGAGTATGCCTCACATCTTTCAATAGCCATTCACCATTCTTTAACTTTGTCCATACCTTAGTCATTCCAACAATTTTACATGGTTCATCATCAGCCAATAAAACATGTCCAAAATTGCCTGGAACGTAATCATGAAAGAATTTCATATGGGGTGTAGCTTGACATGAAGCCCTTGAATCTACTACCCAGTAATCACTAGTATTATCTAATGCAAGAATCAAAGTATCTTGTAACACATCACCTTCTACATTTGCTTCTTGGGTAGTCCCATGTTTTCCATCTCCTTTATTCTTTAGACATATACATTCTTTCTTCATATGTCCTTTCTTTCCACAGTTCTAGCACTCTATCTTTCCCAATATGTACTTGGATCTTCCCTTCCTGGACTTGCTGTGATTACTTGGGCTCTTTTCTCTCTCCCTTTTTCTTCCCCTGCTCTCCATGGTCAATGCATTATCTGATGTGTCACCTATGCTTTTCCTTCACATTTCCTCATTAGGAATAACACCAACAATATCATCAAATTTCAAAGTGTTTGAGCCAAAGACAGAGTTACTTACAACCATGACCAAGTTGTTCTAGCTTTCTTGTAATGAACACAAGATTAGAAGATCCCTATCCTCATCATCAAAGTTCACTTTTACAGAACTTAGCTGATTTGTAATCGTATTAAATTCATTTAAATGATTAGAAATAGAGCCACCTTCTGACATATTCATATTAAATAAATGCTTCATTATAAATACTTTGTTGGAGGCCGAGGGTTTTTCATACAACTTACCTAATACGCTCATCAGACCCTCCATTGTCTTTTCTTTTGAAATATTGAAAGCTACTGATGAAGCCAGGCACAACTGTATTGTTCCCAGTGCCTTTATGTCAAGAACATCCCATTCTTCGTCCTTCATAGTCAACGGTTGTTTTTCTTTTCCTCCTAGTGGTAGGAACATATCCTTCTGGTATAGATAGTCCTCCATTTGCATCTTCCATAAATAGTAGTTTTGGCCGGTAAATTTCTCGACCTTAATCTTTCTTTCTTCCGCCATTGCTCCCACTTGAACCAAGAACCCTTCTTTCTGGCGAGTTTATTTTCCAAATAAACCTTTGGCTATAATACCAAATGTTAGAAAAACAGTATCACAGAGAAATAACAATAAACAAGATGCAAATAAAAATCACATAAGACACATTACAAAAGAGACACCAATATAGCGTGGTTCACCCAAGATGGGCTACATCCACACAAAAATAGCTAGTCCTTATTATTATACCATCCAACAAATGAAGGGATACAACATGTAGCACATCTGGTACAACCTCCTCTTCACTCTCTCCCAGTCTCTCAAACACAAGCAGAGATGTTTACAATGCTACAATACCCAATCGTATTACAATGCCTTCCTTTTAAAGAGATATTACCATGGAAAAATACTATGGGACACCTAATACCATGGGCTTGTAAATCACCCATTATCGACCAAGTCATGACTATGAAATTACAACATTTTACAAGGTATTTTTTCTGAAATTTTCGCTACAGGGGCATTACCCAAGAACCCTCTGCCGGGGTGGGGGGGGTTCCCAAACTAGTCGCTGCACCCCCAAGCCCCTCCATGGAGACTATTTTGAGGGGGGAATCCCCCCACCCCTCCCCCTTCATGGGATGGGATCCATACACGGCTAAAACACGACCACTGAATAAGGAAGATCGCGCTCCACAACCAACAGTCTTTCTCTTAGACACACTGGTCTTTCATAATACTAAACACCTGTAATACAATTCCCTTAATTTTCCTTCTATGAAAAAAATCCCAAAAATAACTTCTATTGTCAGATTTGTGACCTAATGATGAATGATTCATATTGACTACAAAATTAAAACATTTTGGAAGGAAATTTGTTTTCACATTTCAATGGCCAAAAGTAGGCCAAAAATGGACCTAAAGATTTTCCTTTCAATAGGGCTCCCACCCTCGAAACCCCGCAAACCTTCAAGTCAGGGGGGTGTTCCACCCCAACAAGCCCCTCTATAGCTCATATGGGAATCCAAACATGACTAAAAAATAATTATGCTACACAACCAACAATAGCATGCTCTCAGCATCCAATTATCTATGAAGGGGTATCTCATAGGGACACCTATGGGGTCTTGGGTACAAAGTGATGAGTCATTAGGTATATTGAGATGATAACTCCTTAGACCTAGGAACAAAGGACCTTCTCAAGAGATCTAGGGCTTAGTGGGGAGTTTGGGATCTACTTATTCAATAATTTCTCTGGACCAAAAGCCGATAGCAATTCCTATACTTTTTTCAACTAAGAAGTTGGAAAAAAGGGAAGATACCTAGAGTAGGCAATCTCTATTGGATGGGGGTTGTAGAGAATTCGATAGCCCCAATAAGGGATAATCACAAATTTTATGACTATTAGAGGATTGCACAAGTTCTAAACCAGCCTAGATCCAAATCCTAAGGCTCTATCAAGTGCCGAGAGGGATCAAATCTCCTGAGGTGCAAACCTCTTCTCAGGTATTGCACTCAAGGAAATTTTCGAGGATAGGTTTGCACCTCGGGAGATTTGATCCCTCTCGGCGCTTGATAGAGCCTTAGGATTTGGATCTAGGCTGGTTTTAGTTGTGGGCGAAGACACAAAACTGGAGTTTGATTAGCATGGTAAGGAACAGATTAAGTTGAAAACATAGATACATTTATGAGGATTATCATAATGTAAGTAATAAGTATTAAGGATTGAGTAAATTGTTAAACTGGAATATAGAGACAATTCTCCTAACTTTTTTTTTCGATTCTCTTTTTGTTGATCTGCGTTTTGTTTTGTTTGTTCTTCTCCTTCTTCTGCCGTCATTTCGTCATTTTGTACATTTTGATTTATTTGTTGTTCTGCAAACTAATTTTTTTGTTCTTCCAATTGCTTCAACTTTCTCTCTCGATACGCTCTTTGTCGATCAACGTTTCGTTTTCTTTGTTCTTCTCGTTCTTCTGCTGTCAATTCGCCTAATTTTTTTTCGATTTTCTTTTTGTTGATCTACATTTTGTTTTGTTTGTTCTTCTCCTTCTTCTACCGTCATTTCACCATTTCATACATTTTGATTTATTTGTTGTTTTGCAACTTGATTTCTTTGTTCTTCCAACTGCTTCAACTTTCTCTCTCGATACAATCTTTGTTGATCAACATTTTGTTTTCTTTGTTCCTCTCATTCTTTTGCTGTCAAATCATCTAACTTTATTTTTCGATATTTTTTTTGTCGATCTGCGTTTCGTTTTCTTTATTCTTCTAGTTCTTCTACTATCATTTCGTCCAACTTCCTTTTTAGAAATTCTTTTCAAGTTCTTCTGCTTTTCATTTCAAGTCTTCTTCTCGTTATTTTGTTGTCACTGAAATCAATGCATCCATACATTGAAATCAATGCATCCATACACTGAAATCAATGCGTCCACAAAATAACATCTACACTAAAAAATATGCATTGAAAAACCCCATACACTGAAATCAATGCATCCATACACTGAAATCTACGCATCCATACACTGAAATCAATGCGTCCACAAAATAACATCTACACTGAAAAATATGCAATAAAAAATTTCAACATTGTAAGGAACAAGTTAAGTTGACTCCTGGTAGACATGACACATTTGAACTTCTGCTAATTGATCAATTCGTTCATGAAATTTTCGATGTCTAGTATACATTTCTTCAGATGGTATCGATATTGTCGATTTTCAGATATGAACTGCAATGCACGATTGGAAGTTTCCATATCAACAAAATTAGAGTTCAAATTTTCCTTGTTATCATCCTTGTTATCACATTCCATGTATCCAAGTATGTCATATTCATTGGTAGTTATATTGATTCCTGTATAACCTTGAAATTATCTCCCATTCATGCTTTTGAGAATCCCTTTACACAAATAACACTTCTTCACGATCTCTTTAGTTCACGGCTGTGTTTTCTTTGTTCTTCTGTATGTTCTGATGCTTCTTTTCTGTTATGGATTGGAAACATCGACTAAAGAACATGGATACTGTGGATTCTCCAAAACCTCCTGAAATCAACAACCACAAAAATCTTGCTACACAGATTATTTTTCTCTTTCTCTTATATACATTTGTCATATTTTTCTTCTTTGATAATCAATATCTTCATTATTTGCAATATTATCATGAGGATCCACGATATACCCTGAAATAGAGAACACCAAAATTTAATTTGTTGAAATCATTGCAGAGTAGTTTTTCTGTTAAATTGATAAATTCAATGTATAAATGTAAATAACAAAAATCAATGCATTAATGAAATTAATGAAAGATTTTTTTATTTATTAAATTGATAAATTCAATTCATACAAGTAAAAAACAAAAAAATGCATTTCTGAAATCAATGCAACTAATGACATAAATATGCATCTTTTATTCTTTAACAACATTTGTGTGTGGTCTATTGGTAGGAATTAAGGTGATTGGGCTTGTGTTAACCTAGAAACCAAGGTTCACAACTATTTTTGCTTGGAGTTATAGTTAGTTATCAAGTCTAACTATTATTATGGAATCAATGCAACAATGTTTTTTGTCTTGTCTTTTTCAAGAACATTTGTTTGTGGTCTATTAAAAATTGCACTGTTGAAATTAATACAACAATGTTTTTTTATTAAATTGATAAATTCAATGCATACATGTAAAAAACAAAAAAACAATGCACTGTTGAAATCAATGCAACGAATCAAATCAATATCCATCTTGTGTTTTTTTTACTTCTTATGTCCACTATAATATTTTTTTACTTCTTATATTTCTATTTTTTATGTTGTCTACAATATATTTTTTTCCATCTTTTTATTAAGTTGATAAAATCAATGCATAGATATAAATAACAAAAACCAATGCTTTTTTGAAATCAATGCAAGCATGTTTTTTTATTAAATTTGTGTGTGATCTATTGGTAAGTAGTGAGGTGATTAGGCTTGTCTTAACGTAGAGACCAAGATTCAAATCTCTTTTTGTTTGGAATTATATTTAGTTATCAATTCTAAATATTAGTTAGCAAATCTAACTATTATCTATACTATTATTTTTACTTCTTTGGTTTCTACTCTTTTTACTTCTTTGGTTTCTACTTCTTATGTACATTATAATATTTTATTTTTATTTTTTATGTTTTTAGTTTTTATGTTGGCTATATCTTTTTTTTACTTCTTTATGTTTTTACACATCCACTGCCATTAAAACTATTATTTTTAAAAAGTGAATATATTAAACAAAATTTAGAATTCTATTTTTAGAAAAATTAAATTCAAATTTAAAACACTACACTTAAAACTATTATTTTAAAAAGTGAGTATATTAAACAAATTTTTACAATTTTTTTGTATTACTTTTAATTACTTGAGTATGTTAACTACTTTTACTTTGTATTATTCTTTTTTGTTTATGGCCGACATAATATTTATTACTTTTTACTTTGTATTATTCTTTTTTGTTTATGGCCCACAATAATATCACAAACTTAGAGTTACAAGATCTCCCTCATATTATATTGGATCTAGGGAGGTTGAAATACACGTCCTTTTTTAATGGCCGACAAAATATTAATTAGTTTTTTACTTTTTACTTTTTACGTTTTACTACATGTAAGGGGACACATACACATTACAAGATCTCCCTCATATTATCATTTTTTACTTTTTATGTTTTACTAGCTGTAACACTACATGTAACGGGACACCTACACGTTACAATTTTTTACTTTTTATGTTTTATTGCACCCAGTGAAACGAGGTGCTTTACAGCCTAGTATGGGGGAGATGTTGTAACGTGTATGTGTCCCATTACATGTCCCGTTACATGTGTGATGTAGCATTATTTATTAATTGTAAAAGGTAATAAATTATATTATGTCGGCCATTAATAAATTCATGTCGGCTCATAAAATAAAATATTATGAAAAAAATCCATGTTGGCTCATAAAATAAAATATTATGAAAAGTATTTAAAAAATCGATGTTGTTTATAAAATAAAAACTTAAAACTTAAACCAGGGTCTATCAATCAAGAGATATCAAATTTCTTGAGTTTAAATTTAAAAAAAGAAATACACCTCAAGAAATTGGATCCCTCTCGGTGCTTGATAGATACTGGTTTAAGATGGATCTATGCTGGTTAGGTGTAACACTACATGTAATGGGACACATACATGTTACAAGATCTCCCTCATATTATCATTTTTACTTTTTACATTTTATTAAGGACACATACATGTTACAAGATCTCCCTCATATTATCATTTTTTACTTTTTACGTTTTATTAGGTGTCCCGGTACATGTAACGGGACACATACACGTTACAAGATCTCCCTCATACTGGGTTGTAGAGCGCCTCTCGGCCCAAAAATCTACATTTTCCTAAGATAGGAGATTCTCACAACTTGGACTTTTTATGATTAGGAGACATAGGTGATGGAATGAAATTGGTTTCAAACATGGGAATAATATTTGGGGAATGGGTATTTTTTGTTGTGGATCTATTTGGTGAATCTGGGTGTTTTATATTTACTTGGAGAAAAAGGGTTTTTCGATGTCTAACTCTTTTTTATTTGCTTTAAGGCTTTGGACTATACTCTTTTCTCAATAGATAGGATAAGAAGTTATAAATCTTAATATATGTGTTCCATACCCGTTTCAAAGAAAGTATTGGATCAATGTCTTTAATAAGAGTTTTGTGTGATAAGACTTGGCTAGTGTATGGTAATGATACCCATTTATGATGCATTAGTTGCAACAACATGCTAGAGAGACATAAATATGATCATTAAAATGAACTATTAGAGGTACCTACAAAACTTTTTAGAATTAGGTGTAAAAAAATGAAACATAGAAAATCGGATCACCTTCTAGAATATATAACTTTTATTTATAAAGCAATTGTATAACCACCCCAAAATATCATTATTCTAAGATTGGTATGTTATTTCTTCTCTAAAACATAATGCATAAGTTCGCGTTGGTCCACTGGTTTGTTATGTAAATTGTCAAATTATGTGGAAAAAATATGTAGAGGCGTAGGAAACACGCGAATCTTATGCAGGGCTATTTTTCAAAAAAATTAAAAGTTAATTTTATATTTTTTCAAAATTAATAAATTCAGTGAAGCCCTAAAATGACATGGTCGAGCTTTGGTCCACCCTATCATTGTCTTAACATAATCAATCAACATTTTTTTTTAGTTTGTAGGTATTTGTGTACTCTTGTGTAGGTTCTTTTATGTTTTTGAAATAGGTAAGCCACTCAAACGTTATAGCCTACATAAACGACCTATGTTTTATACAAATTTGACATGAGTGCAATTAAAAATCAATTAAAAATAGAAAACAATGATAGATTATTCAAAAAATATATAGTTATAATCTGCACATAGAGCTCGACAAGTGTGTTAAGTTTCATTAGTAGTGCACAAGTGGAGCATATGCGGAATGAAGGCTGAAAAACATGAAGTTACAGAAATTGGTGTGTTTTTCTATGACTCAGTTCGAGTCTCAAGGTTTGGGAATCCGTAACCTAGTACCAAACCTGCAAGGCCACCAAAAAAAAATTGAATTTAAACACATGTACACGCAAATGCATGCATGTGTACTGGTCTGCATGTGTACTAGTGTGCACGTGCACTTGCGCACACGCACACGCATTTTTTTATAACTCATTATTTTTCCACTCCAACCAATCCCTCCTCCCTCCCTCCCCCACTCTCTCCTTAACCACAAGGGTTAGGAGATTTAGTCATCCATTTCCATGAATAACACCTAGGGGCCATGACATAGGATTTCCTAAGGCTAGCCTTGCTTCCAAGTGTTGGTGTATAAACAGATCTTGAGGTTTTCCAATATATACCCAGGTTCTTCGCGGTTTCACTTAACCAACAAAACCCCTTTGCACCAGTCCTTTCGGCAACATCCTGCGAACAAGTTGAGGTATCACTCGAGGTGTAGCTATGGGGGTACTACGGAATCACGTTTCCACAGTGATGTGATGAGTTGTTTGGACGGACCACTGCGCAGTGCGCCACGTGGCTCACACTGCGAGACGAGGGCTACACGGCGATAGATTATACCGCGGTCCGCACTTCTACGAATTATCCACTGTGCAACTTATCACAACCGCGGACTGTGCGGTTCAACCAAATGCAACAATAGGGAAGTGCAACTGACTTATGCACTCCCTTATCAAATCTAACCAATGTACTGATTCTACTTAATACTTAACCAATCATCTACTGCCTTAGAGTATTCATCCTTATAACAGATGCAAGCAGACAAAACATATACTACCATGCACTTCTGATGTTGTACATCACAGAGTTACTCAATCAAACTTCTAATGCATATGTGATTAACCAACACATGCTACTTCCAAATACTTAGAATATTGTGTATTCAACATTCATCCATTCATGTAAGACTTAACATATTATTCCCATATTTCTCCTTATGGCGAATACATACAAAACCATTAACATAACAGTGACGACATGAGAATCAAGACATTCATTCATAAGAAACAGACAAATGCAAACGTAAGCAATCACATTACACAGGATTTAACGTGGTTCACCCCCCAAATGGAGGCTACGTCCACAAGAACTGTTGTTGTATTAGTCTTGTGGGAAGGGTACAACAGTTCTTATTCTGCACACTCAGCTGCATACTCTTTTCTCTCTCTGATAGGTCTCTACGCACTCAACTTGCAGAGCCTTTACGATGAATATTACAGTACAAAAGACAACAACTTAGAAATATTCAATAACCCAACATGAGAGATTAACCCTTTCCCATACAAAAATGCCTTATTTATAGATCATGCCTGTAGGTCATGTCTTTACAATACGCAGGAAAAAACCCTTAGGTTTACAAAATAGTCACGGTTTTCCCCTAACCGGACTTGTAGGCTTCTGGTAGCGAATCTCCATCGTGGCCTTCTTCCACACATGCTTCACGTCGCCATCCGCCTTTCTGTCAAGTGCACGCCAATAGGTCGCTTTCACCGAGCCTTTCTTCCTCTAATGGTCTCGTGCGAGTGGATCAGGTAGTGGTTCTCTCGCATGTGTGACCAGTCGCTTTCTTTCTGCTTCTTCTCCTACCCATCGCTTGGCACTCCTGGAGCATATTTACTAAAACTAGACCGCCGATGGTCTAACCGGAAAACATGTCCGTCCTCCATCTAACACTCTGCTTTGTTGTCTCTGTGTGGAATGGACACTCCGTAGCACTGCCTCCTCACAGCATTGAACTTCATAGCTCTTCTGACACTACATTGCACGTAGCTTTGCAGCATCCCCAAACTTATACAAAAAAGTACTTCAGCTGAACTGTGCTCAGCTCCGCAGTTTGAAAATTCCTTCTTGCTCAAAAATGCCCCACTTAGGCCAGTCCCAAGAGACCCCTAACACTTATATGTGGCTCGTCCCCGAGCCACCTGCATCTTCGACTCCTCCTGGATGACTCTGCGGCTGTGGAGAAAGCTTCGTAGCGAACTCGTTATATGTGACAACCAGCTTAGCAACTGTCTCCTTAGTGTCCTTCTTGACTTTTTTAACTGTTTCTAACATCTCAACTGTTATTTCAGCACCTATCTGTCCTTCCACTTGCTCTTGATTGTCGCGCAAGTCCTTTTACTTTTCCTCGACCTCCTGTGAGATCGTCCTGGCATCCTCCAATAAGGGTTGCAACTTATCTCCCAATTCGGTCTCTTTTTCTTGTAAGGCTTGTACTTCCTTCTTAAGCGCATTGATCTCGAGGTACCTCTGAAGACTTTCTCTTGGTATCAGGGTTTTTACCTCTACATCCAACTGCTCTAGTGCCGCTTGCTTATCTCTCACAACATTCTTTACTTGCAGCAATCCCGGGTCCTCTTCAAGGGTTGTGAATGCCTTCGATGCCTCATCTAGCATACTTTGGCACTTCGCCACCTCAGCTACTATACTTTCTGTTGCAGCCTTCACCTCCTTTTCCCGTATCTGCTGCTGGTTTGGTGGAGTTTGTGGGTTGATCTATGTCTATTTCTTTTTTTAAATTTAAACTCAAGAAATTTGATATCTCTTGATTGATAGACCCTGGTTTAAGTTTTATGTTTTTATTTTATAAACGAACATCGATTTTTTAAATACTTTTCATAATATTTTATTTTATGAGCCAACATGGATTTTTTTAAATACTTTCATTAATTTTTTATTTTATGAGCCGACATGAATTTATTAATGGCCGACATAATATAATTTATTACTTTTTACAATTAATAAATAATGCTACATCGCACATGTAACGGGACATGTAATGGGACACATACACGTTACAACATCTCCCCCATACTGGGATGTAGAGCCCCTCGTTTCACTCGGTGCAACGAGGTGCTCTACAGCCCTCAACTTCAAGGCTGACTGGATTGTTACTTGACTTCAAGGCTGACTAGATTGAATTTGAGGAGCTCAACTTCAAGCCTGACTAGATTGTTGACATCCTATGAATTTAGAGGTATGTACATCATTTTATCCATTCATGATCTCATCAATTATTTAAAAATTTTGTTATTTGATTAAAATTCTGTAACTTCAAAGTTCAAACACAATATTATTATTTGAATGAAATTTTGTTACTTCAAATTTGAAGCCTGGACCTGAGAGTGGGTTTGTCACAAATCTCCATTAGAGGCTGTTTAGAACGACATTTATCAATTCCCAATTGTAGCAACAACAACAATTGCTTATTTCTTCATATGTCCTGTGTATACACATATATATGATTCCATGTGCTCCTTGCCTTTCCCTATTTTCCATTATCGCCCGATTGAAGCTCTTGAGAATTCAACTACCCTTTAACTTTCGTGAAATGGAGGGGACAAGGAAGACCATTGTTTTCACTCTGAAACCGAGTGTTTCCCCATTCAGCTGCCACTGGACATGGTTGCATCCCTACAGGAAACAGATGTGTGCAATGCACCCCCCAACTTTACCAAACCTGAGGATTTGGGGAAGTTCCCACTCTGCCAACCTCCATGCATCTAGTTAATGAGTCAGATCAAGAATCCATACTTTGTATCTAAAACTGTATTACATGAGCTATTTTCCCCAATTTCTCAGTCATCGAATCGACACCTTCCTCTAGTGCACGGTTTAAGATTCTTGGTATTTATTAATATGAAGACCACCGATGCTACTACACTTACAATCTGTGTTCGACTGTATGAACTGGGACAAAAATGTTTTTGTAATCCTGATTTTTAGAATGACAGTGCTACTTTACCTTTTGATTTTGTTTCCCTTATCGGTTGGTATAAAAAAAAACAAGAACTTGTCCTCTCTACTTGGTATACCTATGTTTTACGTATGCTTCACAACCCATCCTCTACTCCATCATACCACAGATTTAGTATGTATAACAAAATCTAGGGGGGGGCGGGCTATAAAGAAGAAGCATACAAGATCCATAATTAGCTATTCATGAGAACAAAAGTTGCCTGGAGTCGGATAGCTCTCTTTGCTCAATTTGGGAAAGTGCTAAGATGGAAAAGGTGGCATAGTGGCCTAGAGATTGAACCGCTAGATTGAGGAAAAATATGGTTGTGTTTTATGACATATATAATGTTCAGTGCTGCTATATCCACTGCAAAATAAAGCCTCTCGACTTTACTACGTCAGTAAACATTGAAATTTTGATGTACTATTACATTTTCAAATGAAAAGAATAACTTATTTTTACATGGCAACATTGAAGGGTTCAATATCTCATAGCCCTTCAAAGTGAAATGGGACCCCACCCTTCAAATATGATCCCTGATGGGGAGGTTTTGGAGTTTGAGAGATCCTATCATTTCACAGTCACACTTAGTGCATGCAAAAACCCACAATAACTTCCAATCATGTCGCTTTGAACGGTTCTTTTCATAAAAGTACTCGTATAGTATACGCAATATATTTATTGAAAGAATAATATTTGTGGTAAGACATTATTTTTGGGCACACTGCGCGGCATCATATTTAAAGATATTTATTTAGGTTTCACTTTTTTATTTAATTTTTAAGTAAATTTTCAAATTTATGGAATTTTAATTTTGTATTAATATAATATAAACTCATTATAACATATGCAAGAAGACGAAACATATACTACCACGCACTTCTGATGTTGTGTGTCACAGAGTTACTCAATCAAACTTATAATGCATATGTGATTAACCGACACACTTCTACTTCCAGATACTTAGAATATTGTGTATTCAACATTCATCCATTCATGTAAGACTTAACATATTATTCCCATATTTCTCCTTATGGAGAATACATACAAAACCATTAACATAACAACGACGACATGAGAATCAATACATTCATTCATAAGCAATAGACAAATGCAAACGTAAGCAATCACATTACACAGGATTTAACGTGGTTCACCCCCCGGATGGAGGCTACGTCCACAAGAACTGTTGTTGTATTAGTCTTTTGGGAAGGGTACAACAGTTCTTATTCTGCACACTCAGCTGCAGACTCTTTTCTCTCTCTGATAGGTCTCTGTGCACTCAGCTTGCAGATCCTTTACGATGAATATTACAGTAAAATGGACAACAACTTAGAAATATTCAATAACCCAACATGAGAGATTAACCCTTTCCCATACAAAAATGCCTTATTTATAGATCATGCCCGCAGGTCATGTCTTTACAATATGCAGGCAAAAACCCTTAGGTTTACAAAACAGTCACAGTTTTCCCCTAACCAAACTTGCAGGCTTCTGGTAGCGAATCTCCATCGTGGCCTTCTTCCATGCATGCTTCACGTCGCCATCCGCCTTTCTGTCGATTGCATGCCAATAGGTTGCTTTCACTGAGTCATTCTTCCTCTAATGGTCTCATGCGACTGGATCAGGTAGTGGTTCTCTCGCATGTGCAACCAGTCGCTTTCTTTCTGCTTCTGCTCCTACCCACCGCTTGGCACTCCTGGAGCATCTTTACCAAAACTAGGCCGCCGACGGTCTAACCGGAACACATGTCCATCCTCCATCTAACACTCTGCTTTGTTGTCTCCACATGGAATGGACACTCTGTAGCACTGCCTCCTCGCAGCATTGAACTTTGTAGCTCTTCTGACACTACGTTGCATGTAGCTTCGCAGCATCCCCAAACTTATACAAAAAAGTACTTCAGCTGAACTGCGCTCAACTCCGCAGTTCGAAAATTCCTTCTTGCTCAAAAATTCCCCACTTGGGCCAGTGCCAAGAGGTCCCTAACACTTACATGTGGCTCATCCCTGAGCCACCTGTAGCTTCGACTCCTCCTGGCTGACTCTGCGGCTGTGGAGCAAGCCTCGCAGCGAACTCGTTATATGTGACAACCAACTTGGCAACTATCTCCTTAGTGTCCTTCTCGACTTTTTTAACTGTTTCTAACATCTCAACTGTTATTTCAGCACCTATCTATCCTTCCACTTTCTCTTGATTGTCGCGCAAGTCCTTTTACTTTTCCTCGACCTCCTGCGAGATCATCGTGGCATCCTCCAATAAGGGTTGCAACTTATCTCCCAAGTCGGTCTCTTTTTCTCTTAAGGCTTGTAGTTCCTTCTTAAGCGCGTTGATATTGCAGTACCTTTGAAGCCTTTCTCTTGGTATTAGGGTTTTTACCTCTACATCCAGCTACTCTAGTGCTGCTTTCTTATCTCTCACAACATTCTTTACTTGCAGCAATCCTGGGTCCTCTTCAAGGGTTGTGAATGCCTTCGATGCCTCATCTAGCAGACTTTGGCACTTCGCCACCTCAACTACTATACTTTCTGTTGCAGCCTTCACCTCCTTTTCCTGTATCTACTACTGGTTTGGTGGATTCTGTGGGTTGATCTGTGCCTCCAAATAAGATATCTGTGCGTCGTGAACGACCTCCATGTCTTACATCTCAGTCTTAAGAGAGTTAACCATTTCCCTGATCTTAACAATGGTATCCGCAGGATCTGTATGCACTTCAAATTCTTCGATGTCATCTGCGACCGCCGTGATCGTGGAATCCAGTCTTAGTCGATGATCCTACTCATCTTGTAGCGGCATAGCTTCCCGCGATGTAGATTCCTCCAACTGCTTATTAGCTATTTATAGTTCGTCTTGTCCTTTCAATGGGTAGGTGGTTCTCTCATTGTTAACACCTAAAAAGTGCTCACTACCTTATTTCCCTCACCATATGACTCATTTGTCTATTTTTCCCACCATTTTTGCCTCCAAAACCTCAAAAAACCATTAAAGGGCACCAAAAGGCCAAAAAACCCCTTTTTCCCCTCCAAAATAATTAAAATTTCTCAAAAATAGCAAAAACCCTCTAACAAGACCCTAAATTCCCAAAAATCAAATAAAAGGGAATACAAAAATACAAAAAAGAGGAAAAAGAGGAAAAAAAGGAAGAAAAAACCCTAAACCATTGACCTAAACCATATGGTGCCAAAAACCATGGGTCAATACTCCACCACTAAAAAATCTATAAATAGGTGATGGAGGCTCCCCATTTCATATCCACAATCTATCCTACCCTCACGCTGCGAAAATCACTCTTGAAACCTTAGCTCACCATTTGAGCTAGCTTTCTTATTTGAGTACTCCCTTTCGGCCCATCATCCAAACACCTTGGAGAAGGAGAAGGAACCCATTGGAGCACAGAAGCAGCCCTCCTGAACTACTACAAGAGCTCCACCAACCTCAACATTTGAGGTAAATGTAACTTTGTTCTCATTTTTAATATAAAAGAAAAATTCCCACTATATTATTGTCTTTTTATTTTCCGTTGATGCACATGTTAGCTTAGATTTTATGTTGTTTTACTATTAAATTTTACTGTTTACTGAACTGCTACTAAGGAGGCCCTTCTCCTTAGTAGGTGCTCATTCACACAAGCTAGGGTGAAAACCCTATCTACACTCATGCATTTCCTCAACACACTGCAGATGCAAATAATGTAAGCTAGGTAGTGGTATCTTTACAAGATCTAGCTCCACCCGCTCGACGTCCTTTGTGTCTGGCATTAGTTGTTCTGGCATTGGAAGCTTTATAGTTATTGGATCTAGATGGACAATGCGGGACTTTGGAGGCATAGTGATGGTTAGCTGCGGTGGTTGCTGCCGTGAAGTTCCTCCCGACTTCCCTTTGGACTCTGAGTCCTGTGGCAAAGGTAATCTTTTCTAGACATCGTCCATCTTTTCTGCGAGCCCTTGGAGCGCGAGCAAATTTTTTTGCAGACTCTCCTGGATTGCTTTGTCCTTTTTCTCCTTCTAATTCATCAAGTCTCCCATCCGCTCTGTGACCCTTTCCGCGGTCCTATCATAATCGTCCTCATGGAGAACTGTGTCTGATTGTCCTTTGCTGGATTTCGGCTTCTTCCACGCCTTCGATTATGCTAGGCTCTCAGGTTCCTTTATTTTTCATGTATCCTTCTCTTTAGTTTTGGACATGGGCGTGGAATTGGTTCATCCTCGCCGGGGTCGCTTTGGACATCTACAACCTCGACCCGAAACTCGACAGGCCATTCCTTCGTGATATTTTCAATATCATTCTCATACATGTGGTAGTTTCCCACATACCACTTAGGTTTCTTTATCTGCTATTTGGTTGATATGAAAATACAATGCATGTGAGCATAAAAGTCCACAATGTGAATATACTTACTGGTCAGCTGCTTTGTTATTTGCGGCGTAAGTGTGATTGCTTCGTGCAGCTGGTCATAATAATGGTAGAACACCTTTGTTGTCGCGTGCTATCTTTGTGCGTTGAGATTTGCCTAGAGGTTTGCATAACGTACTCCTCTGGGGTCATTTTTGTTGAAGCTCATGCCAACATAATTCGTCGGCTCCTTCCATCCCACGAAGGTGATCAATACAATCAACCAAGTGAAATGGAAATTACCTCCATTGACCTGCGTTTCATTGAGTTCTTCCAGAAATTCATTCAAAAGGTATTGACACTAGTTGAATGTTTCTTCGTCCACAACTGTGGCACCGAGTAGCACTGCAACCGCAAGTACCTCCAAGGACCTGGCTATTCTGAGAATTTTGTCGGCCAACAACTGTGAGACAAACCTTGTTGATCTATCCTCTATATATTCTCTCTAGAAACCCCTTTTTCCTTTGACCACTGTATGTGCTTTCTTCATCTTGGCAGCTACTTCTTTGTCTTTTCTCTTCCCCTGGAAGAACTGCTTCAGATCTTTCCCTCGCTTGCTCAATCCCATGACCCGGTGGATTAAGTTATTGATGTATATATAACTTCAAAATGTATTTCATATATATATTTATTGTACCCCTATAGAGATGTGTTATACCTCTATATGGAAGTGTCGTCATTTGTATTGACAAGTGTCACAAGTGTGTTAACTTGTCGATGGGTTATTAGACCACCTGATGTGGGTGTCGGCCCGGATTTAATTTAACTGGGGTTATTAGGCCGAGTTAGAAAAGTCGGCCCCATAAGTATTTTAGGCAGGTTGGACAAGTATAAATAGAGATCGGGAGATCTCTATTTAGATCATATCATTACTCACTCTTCCATCACTCAGAAAGTGGCGCACATGTGAGGAGGAGGATCAGCACATAGGAGACTTCTATCTCTTGTACTTGGGTTGTACTTTGGTTGTATTATTGCTCTATCTATCTCTGAGGAAGTTGTGGGGTTTTTCACCTTAGGGTTTTCCCCACGGAAACTCTGTGTGTCCCTTGTCTCTTATGCTTTTGCTTCTTGTGATGATTGACATGCTTGATATGATTGGTATGCATTGATATACTATACATGTTATTCTTTGAGTAAAGATCCTATAGCATATTGAATTAATGCTTAAAATCTAACATAAGTCAATGTTTAAGTCGACATTGTGGTTAAGCCACAAATATTCCTGGTGGGTTCGCGCCATCAAAGTTCGAACCACCACGTTTACTTTCGGGGATCTGTCAAAATGGGGTAATCTGAGCAGATTGAGCAGTCCTGACTGGACTACTCCCGATAGCCATATCTCCACGACCAGATTAAGCTCACCCTTTGCATCCTTCTTCCAGAACATGTCCTGGTCAGGTTGGAACTGTGGGAACTTAGCTTCATGGGGCTCCTCCCTCTGCATTCCCAACAAATCATAGTCCTCCCTTTGCATTCTAGAATCTTGCCTAGCAATTTGTTGGCCAGTTTGACATGCTTTGATATCGACGAAAGTGGTATCTCTATTACAATTTAATTTTCCACCTTGTGAGTATCAATACTCTTTGGCCTTTAGGATCCATTTCACTGAATCAGAGGCACTTCATGTCCTTCAGATACACTTTTTCCCTATTTTTCTTCCTGTACGCTTGTTGTTACATTTTCACCAGCGTACCCGCGAGCTGCATCACTATAGCCCACAGGTAGCATGTAAAATGGTGAAAATCACTAGTTAATTACTTTTTACTCCCAAAAAGAAGTCTTAGGGTGACCTTTGTCCCTCCACTTTCACAGTAACGCCTTGATGTGTCCTTTCACTTAACTTTGGAAGGCTATATATTGAGCATATAAGGCATATGGAAGGGAGGAGAAAGAGAGAGCAAGATAACTCTAGTGGATTTTTTTCACATCTTGAGTCTACACTCATTGATCCTTGTTGTTGTGAACCTCTTATGTTCACCTTCCAAACTCCTATCATAGTTTGAGTTTTCCATTCATGGAGGATTGAAGTGGTGGAGGCACAAGTGGATTGACCTAGTTCTTGGTTCAGATTGGTTGCCGACAAGAGGTCATATCACATTGTACTTCTTGTTATTTATTAATAGAAATACTCATATTCTCGTCCATTAATGTTGTGAATGTTCTTTATATCACATTGGCTTGCATTTACTTATGATATCATGGACCATTGCTATTGATGATGTTAATATCTTTCATATATTATATGTACTTGTTGTATATTGGCTATCAAGACTAATTTGTAGGTTCAAGTGCATGGATTGAAAGTGTACATGGATTGAAAACTTCAACGGGGATCTACATCAAACGTTGGATCGAGGTTGGTTACATTCTCCATTATCTTAGCATTGTCAATTATATAGCATTGCATTGGGAATTGAGTCATTTTCTGGTAGTCAGCTGTCTGTTGTGGTCTACCCCAAGCCATAGGAATTTTTCTCCAATATCAATCTCGTATCTGGAATTCTTCGTGAGCCTGAAGACTAGGGCGTACAATGCATGCAGTGATACGTATTTAGGCGTGAGCTTCAAGGGTATCTCTTTATCTGCTAGTGGTGGTCGTGGTACCATCAAACTCATCTTTGGGACCTTCGTTCTTGGTCCTATTGGTTCTTTCCCTTTATCCTGCATGGTTGGAGCGTGTCTTGGTGACCTCCTTGATGCCTGACCTGGTTCTAAGACGACCTTTTTGGCAGGGGTTTTCATTAACCCTTCAATCCCTCTGTATTGAAATACTTTCACCGCTTCCTGGATTGTAAAATATTCTTCTAGGGAAGACCACTCAAACATCCACTGGATAAACTTCATAGGGTTTTAGATAGCTTACTAGGAATAACTCACACAATAATGAGTGCAAGAAAGTTCTAAGTGTTTGGTAGCACCCGCGAGTCTTGATGGGGCATTACTTATAGGCGCAGCTTACCCCCTCCGTGCCCTTCAACGGTTAGATAAGCATTAATTGTAGTATTCATTTTCCAAATCTGGTGGATCCTTCAGTCCTTTCCTTCCTTAATTCATTCAAAACGGCTATCTGTGCATTAAATGCCCAAGCGGTTGCTGGCAATGGCTATATAACGGCTATTTTCCTCGACTGACAATGTAACAGCTACTTTTCTGAATGTTGCGTCGAACTGTGTGACAGGTCCTCCTTGTTCCTGCGCAGTTACTTCATGATGCCTGATTTCTTGCTGTGAACTTTTCGTTTTCCCTTGGTCCTTTTCATCATCGCAGTTTACATTTTGGACTTCACAACTGGGTGGTTCTTTTTTCTTTTCTTTTTTTCGTGCAGCTTCAGTAGTGCTGCATGGTACATACATTTTCTTTATTGTTTTACACGTATAGACTCATCCATATTTCTAGTTCCCAATTTAAACTGTACTTGGCACTTAGAAATTTCCTTCCTTCTGCTTATCAAGTATTCTATGAAGCAGGACTATCCCGATAAGGTTTAAGTCTGCTTCCATTGATTAAACCTGGAAAGTTATCTACTGCTAACGTGGCTAACTAAACTGCGCCACTGTTAGTTACATGCAAAATAGTATATGGTCCTAGCCAATGCATCTTAAATTTTCCAGGAAACTTCATGAATTTACTATCATACATGAGGACTACATCACCTACCTGAAAGGACTTGTTCTTGATGTGGTGATCATGCCATGATTTTTCTTGTCCTCTCTGCACTTGTTGTTGAAAGCCTGCGATGAAGCGATCCTTGTCCAGACCAACCAAGTGCAGAAGCCTTTCTTCTAGTGCGTCGCGATCTGCCATGCCTGTGAAGGCAGCTATTCTCAAGCTGGGAATAATGTACTCTACTAACATTATTGCTTCCTGTCCATAGGCCAACCTAAAGGGTGTGTGTCCAGTCAATTTCTTACAAGTAGTCCTGTATGCCCACGGAACAGACAAAATGCGCAGATCCCAGTCATCCCTATTCACATTGCATATTTTGGTTAGCACATTCTCCAATACTTTATTAAATGCCTCGATCGATCCATTCGCCTATGGATGATAGCGAGGTGTATAAACTGATCTAGAGGTTTTCCAATATAGACCTAGGTTCTTCGCGATTTCACTTAACCAAAAAAACCCCTTTGCATCGGCCCTTTTGGCAATAGCTTGCGAACAGGCTGAGGTCTCACCCGAGGTGTAGCTATGGGGGTACTGCGGAATCAGGTTTCCACAGTGATGTGATGAGTTGTTTGGACGGATCACTGCGCAGCGCCCCACGGGGCTCACGCTGCAGGATGAGGGATGCACGGTGATAGATTGTACCATTGTCCGCACTTCTACGAATTATCCACTGTGCAACTTATCACAACCGCGAACTGTGCGGTTCAATCAAATGCAACAATAGGGTAGTGCAACTAACTTATTCACTCCCTTATCAAATATAACCAATGTACTAATTCTACTTAATACTTAACCAATCATCTACTGCCTTAGAGTATTCAGCCTTATAACAGATGCAAGCAGACGAAACATATACTACCGTGCACTTCTAATGTTGTGTGTCACAGAGTTACTCAATCAAACTTCTAATGCATATGTGATTAACCAACACACTACTACTTCCAGATACTTAGAATATTGTGTATTCAACATTCATCCATTCATGTAAGACTTAACATATTATTCCCATATTTCTCCTTATGGCGAATACATACAAAAGAATTAACATAAAAACGACGACATGAGAATCCAAACATTCATTCATAAGCAACAGACAAATGCAAGCATAAGCAATCACATTACACAGGATTTAATGTGGTTCACCCCCCGGATGGAGGCTACGTCCACAAGAACTGTTGTTGTATTAGTCTTTTGGGAAGGGTACAACAATTCTTAGTCTACACACTCAGCTGCAGACTCTCTTCTCTCTTTGATAGGTCTCTGCGCACTCAGCTTGCAGAGCCTTTACGATGAAGATTAGAGTAAAAAATACAACAACTTAGAAATATTCAATAACCCAACATGAAATATTAACACCTTCCCATACAAAAATACCTTATTTTTAGATCATGCCTGTAGGTCATGTCTTTACAATCCGTAGGCAAAAACCCTTAGGTTTACAAAATAGTCACGGTTTTCTCCTAACCGAACTTGCAGGATTTTGGTTGCAAATATCCATCGTGGCCTTCTTCCACGCATGCTTCACATCGCCATTTGCATTTCTGTCGAGCGCACGCCAACAGGTCTCTTTCACCAATCCATTCTTCCTCTAGCGGTCTCGTGTGACTGGCTCAGGTAGTGGTTCTCTTGCATGTGTGACCAATTGCTTTCTTTTTGCTTCTGCTCCTACCCACCGCTTGGAACTCTTGGAGCATATTTACCAAAAATAGACCACCGACGATCTAACCGGAACACGTGCCCATCCTCCGTCCAACACTCTACTTTGTTGGATCCACGTGGAATGGACACTCCGCAGCTCTTCCGACACTGTGCTGCGCGCAACTTTGCAGCATCCCCAAACTTATACAAAAAAGTACTTCAGCTGAACTGCGTCAGCTCTGCAGTTCCAAAATTCCTTCTTGCTAAAAAATGCCCCACTTGGGCCAGGCCCAACACCAAGTATGAATATGGGTGTGGCGATTCTAATGTCTTGGATTCTAAGTATGGGTGTTGGGCCCTATACATGGTTGAAGGATGGAACCTTGGATTTAATCCATAAAATAAGAATGTAATCCTCCAATTTCAAGAACAACTCCTTAGTCCACTACACACTACCTCTCAAACATATCCTTCACTATGAGTAGCGATACTAATGATATTAGGAATGTATGATCACTAGGTATAGGTATGAGGGTTTTATACATGGTTGAGGGAGAAATTTCCGTCCTTATGCCCTAATTAAGATGATATAAATCTAGGCTCAAGATCATTGCCTCAAACCTAAAAAATGATCTCCCAACGGGATATGGGAACCATTATGAGTTTCTGGGCAGAAGGTATGAGTCACGGGGCCCTCAAGAAGGTGATGGGAGGAAACCTAGGCATTAGTCCCTAAAGGATAATTTTGCACATCCAAATCCAAAAATAGTGTCGTGAACCTACAAACATGACCTCCCACGAGAAATATTCACCTTTGAATTAGCATATTAGCACCATTAGTTTTTTTGGTGAACTAGGAAATGCTCTCAAGGTTTGAATCAAGGTTAAGCAATGAAACTCAATCACTAGGCCCAAAAGTAGCTCCTAAGGCTCAAAATTCATCAACACCACCTTAAAACCACCACACATGAGTTATTTATGGAATCTTTGTCTTTCAGTGGAAATATGGGAACCATTAGAAGGTGTTTTAGCACCAAGGAAGGGTCATGGAACCATGGATGTTGTTAAGGGAGGAAACCCAACCATTGTGACTTGAATTATGCTTTTAGGCATCCAACTTGAAGAATAATGCCTTAGACCACCACCAATGGTTTCTTGAGAGTATCATATAGCTCTAAGTTGGGATATGGGCACCATAGGAAGGTTTTGAGCACTTGGAATAGGTTATGATTCCTTGACCATGGATAATGTATGAAACTTGGACCTTATGCCCTAAAGGTGGCCTCTAGGGGTCAAGGGACATGGGAAAGGCCTTAAAGCACCACAAAAGAGATTTCTATGGAATCTATGGCCTTTGCGAAGGGATATGGGTTCTATAAGAAGGTTTTTACTAAGTTAGGATTGTGTCATGGAAGCATAGACATGGTGGAGGATAGAAACATAGGACTTAGTAGGCCCTAAAAGAAGCTTCCCAACATCTAGGACTAAGAATGTCACTAGGAACCACCACACACAGTCTATTGACTATATCCTTGACCTTTGAGGGTGGATATGTGTACCATTATAAGTTTGTTAGAACCAAGGATGGGTGTTGAGGTGTTAACCATGGTTGGTGAAGGAAGCTCGAGAATTAGACTCTTATAAAGACCACTATAGGGCTCATGGTCTTGGAATGATCTTGGACCACCATAGATGACTTCTTGAGGGTATTTATGGCCTTCAAATGGGGATATGGGTAGCATTCAAAAATTTTGTGCACTAGGTATGCATGGTACTGGGGTTTTAAACATGGTCAAGGGAGTAAACTTGGGCCTAAGGTCTCGAAGGAAGTAAAGATACATCTAAATCCATGAACGACACATTGAGCCATCAGAGAGGACCTTTCTAGGGTATCCATGGACTTGAAGTGGGCATATTAGTGCCACTAGGAGGTTTTCATTACCTAGTATCTAGGTGTTCAATCCTTTAGTGGGATCTGTGGCCTCTAAGAGGGTTTATGGAATCCATTAGAAGGTTTATAGTAATAGGATTGGGTCATGGAAACATAGAAATGGTAGGGGGTAGGAACATAGGCCTTAGTAGGCCCTAAAATAAACTTCCAGGCATCTATGACTAAGAAGGTCACCAGGAACCACCACACACCATCTATTGAGTGTATCCTTGACCTTTGAGGGTGTATATGAGTACCATTACCAGTTACTGAGCACTAGTGATAGGTTCCCAAGTGTGTTAACCATGGTTGGTAAAGGAAGCTCGGGAATTAGGCTCTTATAAACAATACTATAGGGATCATGGTCTTGGAATGATACCTGTAACCACCATAGATAACTTCTTGAGGATATTTATATCCTTCAAATGGAGATTTGGGAAACATTCAAATTTTTTGTGCACTAGGTATGCATGGTACCGGGGTTTTAAACATGTTCAATGGAGTAAACTTGGTCCTTAGGTTCCAAAGGAAGTAAAGATACATCTAAATCCATGAATGACACATTGAGCCATCACAAAGGATCTTTCCAGGGTATCCATGAACTTTAAGTGGGTATATTGGTGCCACTAGGACGTTTTCAATACCCAATATCCAGGTGTTCAAGCCTTTGGTGGGATATATGGTCTTTGAGAGGGGGTATGGGCTCCATTAGAAGGTTTTTAGTACTAGGATTGGGTCATGATAGCATAGACATGGTATGGGTTAGGAACATAGGCCTTATTAGGCCCTAAAGGAATCTTTCAAACATTTAGGACTAAGAATGTCACCAGGAACCACCACACACTGTCTCTTGAGTGTATTCTTGACCTTTGAGGGTGGATATGGGTACCATTATCAGTCTGTGAGAACTAGGGATGGGTTCCTGGGTTCTAACCATTGTTGGTGAAGGAAGCTTGGGAATTATCCTCTTCTAAAGACCACTATAGGGCTCATGTTCTTGGAATGATGCCTTGAACCATCATAGATGACTTCTTGAGGTTATTTATGGCCTTCAAATGGGGATATTGGAATCATTCAAATTTTTTGTGTGCTACGAATGCATGGTACTGGGATAACATGATCAATGGAGTAAACTTGGGCCTTAGGTCCCAAAGGAAGTAAAGATACATCTAAATCCATGAATGAAACATTGAGCCATCACAAGGGACCTTTCTAGGGCATCTGAAGATTTGAAGTGGGTATATTGGTACCACTAGGAGGTTTTCAATACCCATTATCCAGGTGTTCAAGGATGTAGTGAGATATGTGACCTATGAGAGGGGGTATGGGATCAATTAGAAGGTATTTATTACTAGGATTGGGTCATGGAAGCATAGACATGGTAGGGGGTAGGAACATAGGCCTTAGTAGGCCCTAAAAGAAGCTTCCAGGAATCTAGTACTAAGAGTGTAACCAAGAACCACCACACACCATCTCTTGAGTGTATCCTTGACCTTTGAGGGTGGATATGGGTACCATTATCAGTTTATGATCACCAGGGATGGGTGCCTGAGTGTTAGCCATGGTTGGTGAAGGAAGCACGAGCATTAGGCTCTTATAAATACCAGTATAGGGATCATGGTCTTGGAATGATTCCTTGAACCACCATAGATGACTTCTTGAGGGTATGTATTTCCTTCAAATGGGGGTATGGGCAGTATTCAAAAATTTTGTGCACTAGGTATGCATGGTATCGGGGCTTTTAAACATGGTCAAGGGAGTAAACTTTGGCCTTAAGTCCCAGAGGAAGTAAAGAAACATATAAATCCATGAATGACACATTGATCCATCACAGAGGACATTTCCAAGGTATCCATGGACTTGAAGTGAGTATGTTGGTGCAACTAGAAGGTTTTCAATACCCAATATCCAGGTGCTCAAGCCTTTGGTGGGATCTGTGGCCTCTCTAAGGGGGTATGGGCTCCATTAGAAGGTTTTTAGTACTAGGATTGGGTCATGGTAGCAAAGACATGGTAGGTGGTAGGAACATATGCCTTAGTAGCTAGGCCCTAAAAGAAGCTTCTAGGAATCTAGGACTAAGAATGCCACCAAGAACCACCACTGTTCCACACACCATCTCTTGAGTGTGTCCTTGACCTTTGAGCTTGGATATGGGTGCCATTATCAGTTTGCGAGCATCAGGGATGCGTACCCAAGTGTTAAGCATGGTTAGTGAATGAAACGCATGCATTAGGCTCTTATAAATACCACTATAGGGCTCTTGGTCTTGAAATGGTGCCTTCAACCACCATAAATGACTTCTTGAGGGTATTTATGGCCTTCAAATGGGGATATGGGAAGCATTCAAAAACTTTGTGTGTTAGATATGCATGGTACTGGGGATTTAAACACAATCAAGGGAGTAAACATGGGCCTTAGGACCCAAAGGATGTAAAGATACATATAAATCCATGAACGACACATTGAACCATAATAGAGGACCTTTCGAGGGTATCCGCAGACTTGAAATGGGTATATTGGTGCCACTAGGAGGTTTTCGATACTCTTACCTAGGTGTTCAATCCTTTGGTGGGATTTGTGACCTCTGAGAGGGGGTGTGTGATCCATTAAAAGGTCTTTAGTACTAGGATTGGGTCATCAAAGCATAGACATGGTAGGGGGTAGGAACATAGGCCTTAGTAGGCCCTAAAAGAAGATTCCAGGCATCTAGGACTTTGAATGTCACTAGGAACCACCACACACCATCTCTTGAGTGTATCCTTGACCTTTGAGGGTGGATATGCATACCATTATCGGGCTTTTAGAACCAAGGATGGGTGTCTGGGTGTTAATCATGGTTGGTGAAGCAAGCTCGGGAATTAGGCTCTTATAAATATCAGTATAGGGCTCATGGTCTCGGAATGATGCCTTCAACCACCATAGATGACTTGTTGAGGGTATTTATTGCCTTCAAATGGGGATATGGGAAGGATTCAATTTTTTTTTGCACTATGTATGCATGGTATTGGGGTTTTTAAACATGGTCAAGGGAGTAAACTTCTGCCTTAGGTCCCAAATGAAGTAAAGAGACATCTAATGATCTGCATCACAGTTGGCAAGTCATCGACGTTGATGCAACTTCGACAAGTTTCAACTTCAATGCGACGTCAACTCGACAGGTTATCTCTGAGAAGTTCCTAACTCGACACAACTCCAACGAGTCTCGACTTCAACACACCTTAACACATTCGCACCTTCGACATGTTCAGCAACCTCACATTTCGCGACATCGACATGCGACCAACGACTGTCGAACTTCAACAGACTGCTCTCTGTCTTCCAGTCGACTATAACGGTTGAACTATTGAACTGTTCTAACTTCCTCTTTGTAACTGAACGTCACGGGAAGGAACCCAAGCGTCTCTGAAATATATATAATATATATAAGCATGTATAATATTGTAACATACATACAATCAATCAATGATTTTACCTGCTTACATCTAATAAAAGTTCAGTTCGCATTCCTCCATATTGTCTGTGCATATTTGTGTTTATCTGTTGTAGTGTAATCCTGCTTTGCTCATTCTGCTTATTCTTAATTTCTTCCGCCATAATAGTGTCGACTCATTCAGTCGAACTATTGTCCCCCTCATGTTTCCTGGACACGACTCGGATCATTGGTACCAAAGCAGACTCAAATCAGAGCATTCAGTTTCTTGCTTAAGTTCTGCGTATACACTTCTCTCGAAGTTACCTGACTTATGCCAGTTCAAACTCACTCACAATATCAGCAATCCAAGTAGATGATACTTCCAGAAATGATAGAAGAAACAAACTATAGACACGCAACCAAGGAGATAGCACAACTTATTGAGCAAGCTCTGACTCAACAACGGACTAAAATATTCACCCAGTTCAACGAGATTCTCATGCAATTCGCTTCGACATCCGGAGGATCTTCGACAAGAAATCACTCCTATAAAATCAACCCCTTCAAAGTGAAAATGAATTTGGACATACTGAATCTTGACAGTAAGATTGATGCGGAATCCGTCGACAATTGGGTACTACAATTGGAATCCTATTACACTGTAAATCAACTCTCCGAGGCAAAAAAGATCACCATTGCATCCTTAAAGATGTCAACCTCCATGCACTGTTGGTGGGAGAACCTCTCAAAAAATATGGAGAAAAGCGGATACCCAATCGACACATGGGATAAATTAATCCAACACATCCGAAAGGAATTTTACCCGCCTAAATACCTTGATCACCAATATAAGAAGTGGTAGCAGCTAAGGCAATGGAAAGGCCAATTAGTACAAAGTTACACCGATGAGTTTTATCAAATCATGGAGAGACTTGGCATCCAAGAAGAAGAGAAATTCATTTTTCTAAAGTATGTTAGAGGATTCTCCCGGTACATTCAGCAAGAGATGGAATTTCTGACTGTCAATATGCTTGCGGATTCTTTCCACTATGCCAACAAACTAGAAACCAAGCAGAAAGGAAAAGGACGTTTCACGACAAAGCCAACATCAGGACGACCACCCGACAAGAAGGCACTAACCGACTTTGACAAGACAAAATCTTCTCAGCCAACACCACCAAAGCCAGACCATGGTAAGAATCCTTTTCACAAGAGGGAACGTAGCAAACAACAGCTGACCGGAAAATGGTGCGATTACCACCAATCAACTTGGCTTGATACGTCTTAATGCAAAGCTTAGAAGACATTTTTGGAAAAAGTGTCGACCTTCGACGCGTTCGACAAGACGGTGGAAGAATATGATCCAGATGCAATGACCCTTTTGACCTCAACCACTCCAGCATCCTTGATTATCGTCGACGAGGAGGAATGAGAGCGCTTGTTCCATACATGGATTTGGGTCCAGATCAACCCATTGCATCTAATTGTGGACAACTGGAGCCAGAAGAACTTCATTTCTGAATATATCATGAAGAAACTAGGTCTTGTTACCACTCCGCATCCTTAGCCTTACAACATCGGTTGAATGAAGGATGGACAAGAACTCCGGATCGCTCGACAATGTAAGGTTGCCTACTTCATAAAGCCTTTTGAAGATGAAGTACTCTGTGACGTGGCACCACTCTCCATAGTTGATGCCCTGTTTGGGAAACCTTACCTCTGGGATAGACATGGAAGTTATCAGTCATGGCCTCAGAAGGTGATTGTCTGAATCTGAAATCGACGGTTCAACATACCAGAGCGTCAACCTACACTGACAGTTGCACTGATATCTTCCAAACAGGCAAAGAAGCTCATCAATCATGCTCAAAATTTTGCATTAATCATGATCAAGCCGTAACATTATAAGAAGACTGCAACAATGATTCGAGTCACCGACCAATGCAGCTATTGACAGAAGTAGCAAGTCGATCATATTCTTGATGAGTACCAAAACCTTTTCAAGCTCCAGACAATGTACCTCAACATTGTCAGGTAAAACACTCCATTGAACTTGTTCCTAGTTCTTCTTTGCCTAACGCATTTGTTTACAGAACATCCATTCTCAAAAATGAAGAGATTTGTAGACAAATCCAAGAATTAATCGACAAAGGTCATATCCGACCCAGTTCCTCTCCTTGTGGAATTCCAATCGTCCTAGTTCCCAAGAAAGATGAGACTTGGCACATGTGCATCGACTACAGAGCTCTCAACAAAATATCGGTGAAGAATCGGTACCCTCTGTCATGGATAGACGAGCTCATCGACTATCTGAAAGGTGCTAAATTCTTTACTAAGCTCGACCTCAAGTCGGGATACCATCAGATTCCAATCGAGCCCTCATATGTGTGGAAAACTGCTTTCAAGACCACGGAAGGATTGTTTGAATGGTTAGTGTTACAGAGAAAACTTCCTATGGCTTGGGGTAGACCACAACAGACAACTGACTACCAGAAAATGACTCAATTCCCAATGCAATGCTATATAAATGACAATGCTAAGATAATGGAGGGAAAACCAACCTTCAACCGGATGTTCGAAGTAGATCCCCGTTGAGATTTCAATTTCTACACTTGAACCTGCAAATTAGTCTCAACAACAAGTACAAGCAAGTGCCTATAACATGGGAAAGACATTAGCATAATCAATAGAATGATCCATGATATCATAAGTGAATACAACCCAATGTAATATAACAATATTCACAACATCAATTTGGATGAGAAAATGAGTATTTCCATTAATGAATAACAAGAAGTACAAGATACGACCTCTTGCCGGCAACCAATCTGAACCAAGAACTGGGTCTCTCCACTTATGCCTCAACCACTTCAATCCTCCATGTAATGGCAAACTCAAACTATGAAAGGAGTTTGGTAGGTGAACATAAGGATTTCACAACAACAAGGATCAATGAGTGTAGACTCAAGTCACAGCAAAAATCCACTAGAGTTATCTTGCTCTCCCTTTCTCATCCCTTCCATATGCCATAAGAGCTCAATATATAGCCTTCCAAATGTAAGTGAAAGGACACATAGAGGCATTTCGAGGCACATCGAGGGCCAAAGGTCACCCTAAGACCGCTTTTTGGGAGTAAAAAGTAATTTTCTAATGATTTTTACCATTTTACTTGGTACTTGTAGGCTATAGTGGGACAACCCGCGTGTACGTTGGCTATAATGGGACAACAAGCATACATGAAGAAAAATAGGGAAAAATTGTGTTTTCTGGAGGACATAAAGTGAATCTAAGTCAATGAAATGGATCCTGAAGGCCAAAGAATGTTGATGCTCATAGGGTAGAAAGTTACATTGTAACAGATGCCCCCTAATGTGTGAGGTTAGAGAATGGTGCCACGATGTCCGAAATACATTATAAATCTCAGAAGTGGAGTGATGGAGATACAACTGGAAGGAACAACTCACTCGTCATAATACAATAATATCTCTGAATACATGTCGGTATAATACAAAAATATGATACAATGGCGATGAATAGGCAATACACAATGAAGGAATGTCATAGGTGATCATAGCCATAACCATTGACAGTAAGAGACAGTCTCTTGCTGAAAGGAAACAGCTAGTGCAAACTGGAGGTACAAACTACCGATGTCTGAGAGGTGATATTTCAGATGTAAAGTCATGATCCTAAGTAGCATACTGAATGCCACTATTGTGAAAATCCTCACAGCAGATCTAAGAGATGATGTATACCTCACAAGAGAATAGTGGATTAAGCAAGAAAATAGAAGAAGAGTGATACATGCAGTATAATGAGCAACAGAATAATATGGTACAGTAGAACTCAGATAGAAGCAATAATACTTCACACACACTAGATTATTAATCATAAATGGACATATAAATAATACAATGCATGAGGAATTCGAATGCCTAAGGTGGCAATTCGAATTAGCCTTCATGGAGTGATCAAAGGATCACTGGAGTGTCATCGGAGCACAACTAGGTGTCCTCATGATCATCGGAGCGCAACTGGAAGTCTTCATCATCATCAGTGGAGTCATCAATGCTCAAGTAACTGTCAACCATCAGTCAAACTAACTCTGGTAGGTGTAACTCAGTGTAACCAAGTGTAACTGAGTGTAACTGAGTGTAACTCAATGTAACTAAGTGTAACTGAATGTAACTGAATGTAACTGAGTGTAACTGAGTGTAACTCAATGTAACTGAGTGTAACTGACTGTAACTGAATGTAACTGAGTGTAACTCAATGTAACTGAGTGTAACTGAACTGGTAGGTGAAGAAGGGCGAGTTGCTCCCTAAAATCAAGGAAGAGGGGCGCACTAAGCAACTGGAGGGATAAAACTGAATAGTGAGAAGCTCCTGGGGGATGGCTAACTGAGGGCTAGATGCTGGACTGATGACTGGGATGCATGCTCATGCATGCAAACCCTAGAATTCATGCAAACCCTAAAAGGTGCATGCATGAATGAAAATGTAAATGATCAAAATACTGGTGGGACTAGGATGGAGTATAGGAATATCCTAACACCCCCCCTTAATCCATCCTGGGCCCTGGTAACTAAGACCAAAGGTCACCCAATACAATGAATAATAACAATCAATAAACCAAGGAAGTGGGAAAATTTCATGGGAAACATACCCCCTCCTCAAAAAATAGACTGTAAGGCACACATAAAAAATAAATGCTCCAAACTCAAGCATGTGTGATGCTTGGTCATATGTCTGGAGGTATCTTCTTCTTGGGAAGAAGTGGATCATGCTCAAAAAGCATGTGCTTGTACTTGCTCTTCAAATAGAATGTGATGAGAACAAATCCAATAGTATAAGAATGATCCTTGAACCTGTGATTCGAATCAGCTGAGGTAGGATCAAATCTGTGAAAGTGCATATAGTCTTTTGTCTTCTCCTTCGAACCACCATGGGTGAGATTATGCCAAAAATAACTATTACATGTTTGCTTGAAATCAAAATCAGATTTAAGACTTTCAAAACAGTTTCTTGAGATCTCCTTTGAACCAGCAAGGGTGAGATCAAAACTATCATATGATGCATGAGAAATTATCTCAAGCGGGTGGCAATGGCCATATTCTTCAATAACTTTCTGAAAGCATGTGCTAATGATCATGTAGTAGTAAATAAGAGATGTTTGCTGAAGAGGAGCGAATGCATTACCTCCAATAGCTGATGTTACCTCCGAAATAATCATGTGATCATGATGCAAACCAACAAACTCTGGTGCAAGAGAGGATTTAGGACCTTCTGCAATATCTAGAGTGTGAGCTGGCACAGAAAGAGAAGAAAGTTTGAGCATGAGCGGAGAATCTGCAAGTTCTTTGTCAACAACTTCAATATGAGATGATACTGGTTCATGATCTGAGAGATCATCAAGGGGAGCGAATGCAACATGATCTGAGAGACCATCAGGAGGAGCGAATGCATCATGATCTGAGAGACCATCAAGTGGAGCGAATGCATCACCTTGCTTGCTTTTGAAGGGATTTGGACCAAATCCACCATTCTTTTTGCCGAATCTTTCATCCAGATGAGCCCATAACTCTTTTGGAGTTTCAATATCAATGATGGTCGGGTACAATATGTAATCAGTCATAGCAAGCATCATTCTTCCAATGTGCATGTCACCTTTATTCAACCATTTAATCTTCTTTGTAGAGGATTCGAACTCTCTTTCAAAATAACAATCAAAGAGATCATGGCTCTTTAAATATGCTATTATTTTTTGTTTCCATTCATCATAGTTGAATAGAGAAAGAGGAGGGATTTCTTCTAAATTCATTGAAGATGTAGAGGACCTGCAAAAACAATATAGAATCACTGCAACTGCTACTGCTGCAAAAATGTAGATTCTGCTACAACTGCTGCACTTGAAATCTTGGTAATAACCTGCAAAAAACTCTCAAGAATGGAGATAAACAATACTCTCAACATGCTCTGATACCATGTGTGCGAAGAGCAGTGGGCTTTGCAAGCGGAATAAAGTGCGAAAACTCATAACATTTTGCAGTGTGGTTTGCCTTTCCAACCGCAACTAGTCTTCCACTTTTGATATCAGAAATTTCAACTGTATTAGGGCTGAATGTGACTTTCTTTGGATCACCAGTATGTGTCATTTGATACACAGAAAGGAGATTCGAAGCTAAGGAAGGCACATAGAGAACATTCTGAAAGCATCCATGTTCTACATGAATCGTACCTTTGCCCTTTGAAGAAATTTTTGAGTCATCTCCCAAATGGATGGGGATGGAGCTGTTTGGATCGAATGAGGAAAAAGAATCAATATTTGCAGCCATATGATTTGATGCACCCGAATCTATCAAGAGAGTGGGCTTCGAAACCGTTGCCATGAGTGCTTGTCCTCTTTCATGATCGTCATTCCGATCCTTCTTCCTTGCACCGTCAGGAAGGGTTATGTTGTTCTTTTCCAAAAGGAGGGCCATTTGATCTATAGTCTTCTTCATACATGAACTTTCGGGATGAAAGCCACGGTTACAATAAGTACATTTAGATTTTTGGTTACCTTCTTTGCCCTTTTGCTTGGATTTCGAACTAGATGGTGCATCCGTTTGCTTGCCTTTGTCTTTTTGCTTGTGAGGCTCGAATTTGGGCTTCTCCTTCTTTAGCTTTCCTTTACCATTCGAGATCTTGGGTCCTTGAACAAATAGGGCTGAATCTTTGGAGCTTATGGACCCCATTTGAATCAACTTGTCATGCTCTTTCGTAACGGACTCAATGAAGGCATTCAAGGTAGGCATCTTCCAATTCGGGGTAGTTAGCCGACCGGAATTGAAAGTGGAGACAAATACCAAATAATCTTTCCCAAGCTTGCTTAGAATGGAGAGGATCAACTGTTTATCCTCTTTGATAACACCACTATTCTTCAATTGCAAGTTCAAGTTCTTGAATTTTGTGAAGAATTCATTGATGGTCTCGAAATTCTCAGGATTAAGGCCAATCAATTCATTCTCTAATTGAAAAGCCCTAAGCTCATCCTGCTTGCCGAATAGTGTCTCAAGTTGCTCCCATATGGCCTTTGGAGTCTTCAATCCGCTGAGATGGAAGTGAAGATCTTTGGAGATGGAGAGACAAAGAAGACCGTAAGCTTCATCAAGCTTATTGTAGTGTTTGGTTCTTTCTGCCACATTGTTTGGCTCCAATTCAAGACCAAGAGTGACTCGGTAGTATCCTTTTGAACGTAATATGATCTCCATATCATCTTTCCAATCAAAATAATTGAATGGGGTGAGGATAGGCTTTGAAGAAGAGTATTCCATTGCTAGGAGCGAGTCAAATGATGAAGAAGAAGCTTGCATGCAGACTATAGCGAATGGAAATGCTGTAGGGAAGCTTGCATGCAGAATGTAGCGAGTGCACTTGGAGGAGATAATTAACCTGCAAATCACATAAGAACAATCACAATAAGGTCGAACAATCCACCCTTTGAGAGTTGCATCACACCTGGGATTGGATTTCAAGCAATGTTGAATAGGTCCAATGTATCAGATCCAGGAATTATGTGGTAACTCAAGCTTCTGGAGTGGTATTGGAGTATTTTTCAAGCTTTGCATGCACAGGAGCAAATGCCCTTGAGATATCTCATGCCAAACTTTTTGCAATTTTTAGCAATTCAGTCAAATCTTCTTGTATAAACACCTGTAGAAAAGAGATCTTGTCCCTGCAATGGCTCTGATACCATGTGAAAATCCTCACAGCAGATCTAAGAGATGATGTATACCTCACAAGAGAATAGTGGATTAAGCAAGAAAATAGAAGAAGAGTGATACATGCAGTATAATGAGCAACAGAATAATATGGTACAGTAGAACTCAGATAGAAGCAATAATACTTCACACACACTAGATTATTAATCACAAATGGACATATAAATAATACAATGCATGAGGAATTCGAATGCCTAAGGTGGCAATTCGAATTAGCCTTCATGGAGTGATCAAAGGATCACTGGAGTGTCATCGGAGCACAACTAGGTGTCCTCATGATCATCGGAGCGCAACTGGAAGTCTTCATCATCATCAGTGGAGTCATCAATGCTCAAGTAACTGTCAACCATCAGTCAAACTAACTCTGGTAGGTGTAACTCAGTGTAACCAAGTGTAACTGAGTGTAACTGAGTGTACCTCAATGTAACTAAGTGTAACTGAATGTAACTGAATGTAACTGAGTGTAACCGAGTGTAACTCAATGTAACTGAGTGTAACTGACTGTAACTGAATGTAACTGAGTGTAACTCAATGTAACTGAGTGTAACTGAACTGGTAGGTGAAGAAGGGCGAGTTGCTCCCTAAAATCAAGGAAGAGGGGCGCACTAAGCAACTGGAGGGCTAAAACTGAATAGTGAGAAGCTCCTGGGGGATGGCTAACTGAGGGCTAGGTGCTGGACTGATGACTGGGATGCATGCTCATGCATGCAAACCCTAGAATGCATGCAAACCCTAAAAGGTGCATGCATGAATGAAAATGTAAATGATCAAAATACTGGTGGGACTAGGATGGAGTATAGGAATATCCTAACAACTATCTCCTGGGGTCTTCTACACAAATCATCTACGCTACAAGTCCCATCAAGTGAATAACGGTGTTGAGATCAAACCTGATGTGACATCGCCTGATTACCAGTCAATGATGTATAGCGTTAACAGACGCAAGATAGCTCACCGATAATTAAAATGGGCATGAAGGCACAGAGTACAATCATCAAAGTGCGAATAGATGTTGTTGGGCCTGGCCCAAGTGGGGCATTTTTTGAGCAAGAAGGAATTTTGGAACTGTGGAGCTGAGCGTAGTTCAGCTGGAGTACTTTTTTTGTATGAGTTTTGGGATGCTGCAAAGTTGCGCACAACGCAGTGTCGGAAGAGCTACGAAGTCAATATTGCGAGGAGACAATGCTGTGAAATGTCCAGTCCGTGTAGATCCAACAAAGCAAAGTGTTGGATGGAGGATGGGCATGTGTTTCGGTTAGACCGTCGGTGGTCTATTTTTGGTAAAGATGGTCCAGGATTGCCAAGTGGTGGGCAAGAGCAAAAGCATAAAGAAAGCGACTGGTTGCACATGCGAGAGAAACACTACCTGAGCCAATCGTATGAGACCATTAGAGGAAGAACAGCTCGATGAAAGTGACATGTTGGCATGCACTCGATAGGAAGGAGGATGGTGACGTGAAGCATGCATGGAAGAAGTCCACAATGGAGATTCGCTACCAGAAGCATGCAAGTCTGGTTAGGGTAAAACCATGATTGTTTTGTAAACCTAAGGGTTTTTTCTTATGAATTGTAAAGACATGACCTACAAGCATGATCTATAAATAAGGCATGATTTTGTAAGGGAAGGGTTGGTCATTATTGGTTATTGTTGAATATTGTTAGGATCCTAAAGCTTGGAAGCCATTGTAAAGGCTCTGCAGTTGAGTGCACAGAGACCTATTTGAGAGAGAAGAGAGTCTGCAACTGAGTGCGTAGACCAAGAACTATTGTACCCTTCCCAAAAGACTAACACAACAACAGTTCTTGTGAACGTAGCCTCCATCCGGGGGGTGAACCGCATTAAATCCCATGTAATGTGATTTCTTATCTCTGCATTTATCTGTTGCTTATGAATGAATGTCTAGATTCTCGTTTCATTGTCGTTATGTTAATGATTTTATATGTATTCGCCATAAGGAGAAATATGGGAATAATATGTTAATTCTTACATGAATGGATGAATGTTGAATGTACAGTATTCTAAGTATCTAGAAGTAGCAATGTGTCGATTAATAACATATGCATTAGAAGTTTGATTGAGTAACTCAATGACGCATAGCATAAGAAGTGCGCAGTAGTGTATGTTCATCTGTTGCATCTGTTATAAAGCTGAATATTATAAGGTAGTAAATGGTGGGTTAAACATTAAGTAGAATCAGTATATTGGTTATATCTAATAAGGAAGTGAATAAGTCAATTGCACTATCCTACTAAGTTTGCGTTGATCGAACTGCGCAGTCTATGGTTGCGATAAGTTGCGCAGTGGATAGTTTGTAGAAGTGTAGACCGCGGCACAGTTTATTGCCATGCAATCCTCATCCCGTAGTGAAACCACGGTGGCGCGTTGCGCAGTGGTCCATCCAAACAACTCATCACTTCACTATGGAAACCTGATTCCTCAGTACCCCCATAGCTACACCTCGGGTGAGACCTTAGCCTGTTCGCAGGCTGTTGCCGAAAGGGCTAGTGCAAAGGGGTTTTGTTGGTTAAGTGAAACCGCGAAGAACCTGGCTCTACATTGGAAAATCTCTAGATCAGTTTATAATCCAACAAATGGTTTCGTTGTTGGTACAGAATCCGTGATGAGTTGAAGTGGTGATGTGCGACAAAGAAAATCAGTTCCTGGAGGGTTCAGACAATTGGCATCCCGAAAAGAAAGAGATCTAGGATTGGTGTGACAAGACCTACAGATATTTTGCAAAGAAAGAAAACAGACATCCACATCTATCTGACAAAGAGTGGTTGAATAGATATTTGTGGAGAAATATTCACGATATTTTCTAGGCTTCGTTTGGAAACGAGCTACACGAGTGGCTCTCGCGACTCACAAAAAGGAAAAAATGTATTCAAGGAGGAGTTCTTATAGAGTGGACTCCAAAGCTCATAGCACAGATCAAAGCAACATATATCCCATTGTCGCGAGCAGTTGACTTCTGGGTTGATCACATAATTGAAGGATTTGTAATAGAATTTGTTGTAGACACGCTGAAATCCTACAGCCAGGCTGAAGCATACTTTTTCAAAGGATTCATAGGTAAATACCTGAACAATCTTAGTCTATACATTAAAATGCTCTTAGCTGAGAAAGGTGATTTAAAAATGCAGTAATATTTTTGAGTATGTCATGGTAGAAATTATATACAGTAACTCTGACGAAGAAACCCATAATCCAAGAAGTGGAAATAGATATAAGTTTAATAAAGAAAAGAATCCTGGAGGACTTGAACTCCATGTGAATACCAAAATCCCCTGCGATCTTAACAATCAAACCGCACCATCATCAGCCACAATCTGACCTATTACACCTCAGAACCCTCTGATTGAAAATACCGTGCCTTCCCCATCTCAGAACTCATCCGCTGCGAGCATTGCGCAGCCCACCCCACAAAACATCAATACTAGTAACACCGTAGGAGCGGGTGCCCAGACCATTCCAGTTCAGAACTAGTCACAGAACATTCCGCAGAGTGGTATCCCTAGCACTATTCCCAGTTCCACATTTACTTTTGCTACTCAAAACCCCCCACAGAATCCTAGCACTACTCAAGGTGCTACACAACCTAGAAGGAGGATGATATATAATGATATAAAAATGCGGATATTCAAAGGAACGGGTCTAGAAGACCCTGATCAGCATTGGTTTCTATGTGAAGCCGTATGGAGTGTAAAGCAAGTTCACGATGATATTGTGAGGCAGATACTTGCATTGGTTTATGAAATATTCTTAGGCACAACCAAGAACCCTAATAGAAATTAAGGCCGCACTTGCAGCAGAGTTTAAGAAACCAAAATCCGAATCCCAATGCATAACGGAGTTAGAAGAAATTAAACAGAAACCTAACGAAATGGTCTGGGAATTTGACCAAAAATTTAAGACATTGTTGGACCAAGTGAGCTTTGTTATAGCCCCGCAACAACATCATGAATGGTTCATCGCTGTGTTGTTTCCCCACATTAGACAACCATTGATGCAGCAGAAGGTTGTGTTGCAAGAAGAGGCCTTAGAGATCGCAATGAAGCTAGAGGCTTCACCGATCGATGAGACTAGCTCTGGGATGTCTCAGATCCAGAACCAATTTACCACCTTGACATTAGAACTGCAAAGTATGAAAAATGGAAAGGAACAAAGATACGAACCGAGACATGAGGTCTGGTGTACAGGATGTAAGGGAGAATGTCACACCAGAGAACATTGTCCCTTATTTCAAGAGTATATTAGCAATGGTGCACCGAACCCAATGAATTAGAACCAAGTGCCATGGTGTGAAATTTGTAGAACCAGAGTACACCGACCTGAGGACTGTTACCTAATACAAAGATATGTAAAAACACCTAAAAACTTATATTGCAATTTTTGTAAGTCAGTTGGACATGATGAATCCAACTGTCGCGTATATGAGCTAATGAATGAAAGAAAGAGAGATATGGAAGCGATGCAAGGTGCTGGTATGTACCACGTCCAGGAAGAAAATCAGCCAAAACATGAGAATGCTCAGTATGATTAGGGTGGATATAGAGGCCGTGGTGGTGGATATCACGAGAGAGGAAGAAATGTTGGCCCGATGCAGGGGAGAGGCCGCGGCCAGGTAATATGTTATAATTGTGGCTAGCCAGGTGATGTATCTAGAGATTGTACCAAACCATGCACTATGTGCAATTATTGTAAATCATTTGAGCATGTAATCGAAGACTGCCCCATGCTAGAGGTAGAAATGCAGAAATGAAGAAGGACAGAGGCACCAACCCCAAACATTCAGTGGATCGCAGCAGAGAGAAGACCTATGAATCTAAGAATCAACGTAGTGACGTGAGGTGAAGCTATAATAGGGAGAGATAGAGGAGCAGAAGCGTCGACATCGGGAGACTTTCACACTAAGCAGACTCCTCTTGAAACTATATGGATAAGGAAAGCTGTTGGGAAAGCACCTACAGAAGCGCGGGATATTCTCAGAGAGTCGGCACCCAGGTCACTGAGGATCTTGCTGTGCAGTGAAATACCATATGTAGAAGACATGCCCCCTACGTATGATAGAATGAGTACCGCAACAGAGACTGGCACCTCTGTTGCACAGTTCGTCAGGAGCTGCATGAAGTTGTTGAAGAGTGAAGACGCTATAGCGGAACTACAAAAAATGATAAATCAGTATGAGCCACAAACCGAGACATACAATATTGATAGCACAGTTCACCACATCAAGAAACACAAGAGGACAGGACGAGAAATGAGGCTTACTACGCAGATAGGAGACTTTGAAATGGATGAGATCAGATCATTCTGGATCTCGGATCTGAAGTAAATGTCTTAACTAAGCAGATATGGCAGCAGATGGGGAGACCAAAGATGTTATAATCAACTATCCAGTTGAAAATGGCCAACCAGGAGAAATTCATACCCTTTGGGAGGTTAGCCAATGTAGTTGTTGACATTGATGGAGTGCAGAGCTATGCAGACTTCGAGGTTATTGAGATCGTGGATGATATTCATCCTTTTCCTGCACTGTTGCGAATCAATTGGGATATCAATAACCTCGCTATCATTAATTTGAAGACAAAAAAGATGATCTTTGAAGGAAAACATCTCAGGGTCATCGCACCATTGGACCCTGCAGACGGAGACAGATATAGCGAGTCGATTCAGGAGGAATCCAGAGCTCAAGATTTAGACAGACTGTACCAGATGACTGGGCACCAGGAAAATTACATTAATCCCACTGCGGATGGTACACTCAACTGGAGATGCAACAGCTCTTGCATCTCTGATTCGGATGCAGGATTGGAGAATTGGCAGAGTTGCATGCATGAAGTCTTAGCAAGACGATGCGCGCAGGTTACAAAGTCACTGCACTAGATTGGAAAGGAGGTAAGTCCAATCCCTACCTATGATGGTTTAGCTGATTTTTATTCCTTTATCAAATATTATACTGTAACCATTGCAGATGAGAACCGCTTTCCAGCATTAGAGATGGCATTGCGCGAGACACCTGCCAGATGGTGGGTCGCGCATAAGCAGACATTAACTACATGGGATCAGTGTAGAATCAAGATACAGATCAGGTTTGCTAATAAGGTTACCCTACCTTTTGAGAAGTATAATAGACAAACGGATCCAAAGAAGCATATTGAGGTCTGTTCGCAAGTATCGGCGAAGAAACCACACATAAAATGGGTGCATCTATTTGTGCACACGCTAGAGGACGGCATTCCAAAGAAATGGTACCTAAACTTGGAGTTGCATAGGGAAACCATAGATTGGGCCATGTTGACTGAGAACTTCCAGAAGGACTTCAGTTTTTAGGATGAGAACCCACTCATACACGATCTTTGCAGACCATTAAGGAACGCATATTCAGAGAAGACTGTCCCCATCAAATTATGACCTTAGAAGAGTTCTTCGGGGTAGATAACATTCTTGTGAGCCTTCAACCAGATTGGAAGGAACAAGAAGAACATGCCATGGAATGTTATAACCTAGCTGAGGAGGTTGAGGATAAAGAAGAATAGGATGAGGAGGATCCACGCAACATAGACATACCTGAGTCAGAGGGTGTGAGTGATGTAGAGGGACCTCCATTGGAAATCCCAGATATGAGTGGACCGGTAAAGACTAAGAAGGTGAACATTGGCACCAACGAAGGGCCGAAGTTCGCATCTATTGGAGACTATTGGGATGATCAGATTGTTGCGGAGATCGTAGACACACTACATGAATATCAGGAGTTGTTCCCGACTAAGTTTACAGAAATGAAGGGTATTTTGGGAGACTTAGGAGTTATGAAAATACCTCTTAAGTCAGGTGTGAAACCTATCAAGCAATGACCATATAGATTGATCCCGCGATATAAAGAAAGAGTAAGAGAAGAACTAGACAAGATGCTCAAGGCAGGAATCATTGAGCCCGTTGAAGAATCTAAGTGGATAAGTCCCATGGTTGTCCAAGATAAGAAAACAAAAGGTGAGATCAGGATTTGTGTGGATCTCAGAAAACTGAACAATGCTTCCATGCATGACCCATTTCCTACACCTTTTACTAATGAGGTGCTTGATAATGTTGGAGGAAATGAAGCCTATTCCTTTACCGATGGTTTTTCAGGATATCATCAAATAAGAATTGATCCCACGGATAGGCACAAGACTACTTTTGCTACAGAATGGGGGTCGTTTCAATACACAGTGATGCCATTCGGTCTGAAGAATGCACCCACCATCTTTTCCAGAGTTGTCGTCGCAGGATTTAAATATTTTATGCATAAGTTACTAGAAGCATAGTTTGATGACTGGACTGTGTTTGGATTGCTCAAGAACCATTGCGCAAACCTAAGGATGATGCTGGAAAAGTGTAGACAGCATCAGATCTCCTTGAATCTGAAGAAATGTGTTTTCTTTGTTCCATGTGGGATTCTTCTGGGACACATTATCTGTAAATAGGGTTTGATGGTTGATCCTACAAATATTGCAATCATTGTAAACTTGCCTACACCGAATTCAGTCAAGATGCTATGCAGTACATTGGGGCATATTGGCTATTACAGGAAGTTTATAAAAGGATATGCATAGATAACTGCAGCAATGGAGAAGCTGCTCAAGAAAGATATGTCGTTCATCTGGAACGCAGAGTGTGAACAAGGTTTCGACACCTTGAAAGAAAAAATGGTCACTATGTCGATCCTAGTGTTTCCAGACTGGGAGAAGCCATTTCACGGTCATGTGGATGCCTCATGTATATTGTTGGAGGTTGTCCTAGCACAGCCAGGAGAGGGGGGTATTGACCATCCCATTGCATTTTCGAGCAGGAAGCTCTCATCTACAGAAAATAATTATACCACTATTGAGAGAGAAGGCCTAGCTATGGTCTACGCATTGTAGAAATCCAGGCACTACTTGCTTGGTGCGCACTTCCTTATGTTCACTGACCATTCGGCTTTGAAATACCTCGTCAATAAGCCAGTGTTATGGGGGCAAATATGCAGATGGCTATTACTGTTTCAAGAATATGATTTTGAGATGATTGTTAAGCCAGGCAGGTTGAACTTGGGACTTGATCATCTATCTAGGATCGAGTCAGGCGAAGAGCCAACAAACCTTGAAGACAATCTGCCTGATGCACAATTGTTTTCTATACAGGTTTTCGATGATTATTATAAGGAAATCATTGAATTTTTAACTACAAGGTTCGTGCCTCAAGAGTTCACTACCCAGTAGAAGAAACAATTGGTAGTACCCGCCGCAGACTTCACCATTATCGCAGGTCAGCTATACAAGTTGGGAGCCAACGAAGTACTGCGCAAATGTGTATTAGAGCATGAGAAACCATTCATATTAGTAGATGCACATTCAAGAGTTGCAAGAGGTCACTATGCAGGGAGATCTACTGCGCAGAAGATATTGCGCGCAGGTCTCTAGTGGCCTACTATCCATAAAGATTCGAAGAAATATTGCTAGAGTTGTGATGTTTGTCAAAGAACGGGAAGGTCGTCGTGTAGGGATGAAATGCCATTGAATCCACATTTGATGTTGAAGACATTTGAGAAATGGGCAATTGATTTTGTGGGTCCTATTAACCCACCAGGGAAAAGAACTGGTGTGAGGTACATTATTACTGCAACTGATTACCTCACCATATGGGCAGAAGCAAAGCCATTGAAAGATTGTAGCGCAACTACAGCTGCAGAATTTATCTATGAGAACATCCTGACAAGGTTCAGATGCCCGATGATTTTGATGAGTGATCAGGGCACTCACTTTCTAAATAGAACTATTGAAGCTTTGACCAAAGAGTTCTACATTCACCATCAGCGCAGCACGCCATATCATCCACAGGCAAATGGAACTGTTAAAGCGTTTAATAAAGTATTGGAGAATGCGCTAACCAAAATATGCAATGTGAATAGGGATGACTGGGATCTGCGCATCTCGTCTATTCTGTGGGCATATGGGACTACTTGCAAGAAGTTGACTGGATACACACCCTTTAGGTTGGCGTATGGGAAAGAGGAAATAATGCCAATGGAGTATATTGTCCCCAACTTGAGAATAGCAGCATTTACAGGGATGGAAGATCGCGCAACGCTAGAAGAAAGGCTCCTACACTTGATTGGTCTGGAGGAGAATCGCTTCATCGCAGGCTTTCACCATCAAGTGCTAAAAGAAGTCTTTTCAGGATGGCAATCATGGCATGATTGCCATATCAAAAACAAGTCTTTTCAGGTAGGTGATCTAGTCCTCCTGTATGATTGAAAATTTATGAAGTTTCCTGGAAAATTTAAGATGCATTGGCTTGGCCCATATACTGTAATGCATGTTACTAAGGGTGCCGCAGTCCAATTATCTACCTTAGCCGGAGATACTTTGCCAAGTTTGATAAATGGAAGCAGACTAAAGCTATATCGCGATAGTCCTATTTCGGAAAATCCCGAATGATCAGAGGAAGGGGAAATTTCTAAGTGTCAAGTACAGTTGGAATTGGGCATTGGAAATACGGATGACTCTATATGTGTAATATAATGAAGAGAATGTATGTACCATGCAGCACTGCTGAAGCTGTGTAGGGAAAAAAAAAAGTGAAAAAAGAAAAAATACAAAGACAAAGAGAATCGCATAGTTGTGAAGTCCAAAATATAAATTGCGATGATGAAAATGACCAAGGAAAAAGGATAAGTTCACAGCAAGAAATCGGGTACCGCAAAGTAACTGTGCAGGAGCAATTAGGACCTATTACGCAGTTCGATGCAACATTCAGAAATATAGCCATTACATAGCCATTGCCGGCAACCGCTTGGGCATTTAATGCACAGATAGTCGATCTGAACGAGTTAAGGAAGGAAAGGACTGAAGGATCCACCAGATTTGGCCAACGGATACCACATTTAATGCTTATCTAGCCATTGAAGAGCATGGAGGGGATGTGTTGCGCCTATAAGTAATGCCACATCAGGACTCGCGGGCATTACCAAGCACTTAGAACTTTCTTGCGCTCATTACTGTGTGAGTTATTTCCAGTAAGCTAGCTGAAACCCCGTGGAGTTTAGCCAGTGAAGGTCTGAGTGGTCTTCCATAGAAGAAGAGTTTACAATCCAAGAAGCGGTGAAAGTATTTCAATATGGAGGGATTGAAGGGTTAACGAAAACCCATGCCAAAAAGGTTGTCTTAGAACTAGTTCAAGCATCTAGGAGGTCACCAAGACACGCTCCAACCATGCAGGATAAAGGCAAAGATATAGTTGGGCCGAGAACAAAGGTCCCAAAGATGAGTTTGATGGTACCACGGCCGATGCTAGCTGATAAACAGATACCCTTGAATCTCACGCCTGAATACATATCGTCATGTGCACTGGACACGCTAGTCTTCAAGCTCATGAAGAATGCTAGATATGAGATACCACTTTCACCAATATCAAAGAATGTGGAAGTGGGAAACAACTTGCTAGGAAAGATTCCAGAATGTAAATGGGAGGACTACGATTTGTTGGGAATCTAGAAGGAGGAGCCCCATGAACCTAAGTTCCCACAATTCCAATGTGACCAGTACATGTGCTAGAAGAAGGATGCAAAGGGCGAGCTTAATTTGGTCGCAGAGAGATGGTTGTCAAGAGTAGTCCAGTCAGGACTGCTCAATCTACTCAAATTACCTCATTTTGATAGATTGCCGAAATTGAACGCAGTGATGCGCACTCTAAAGGTGTGAATTCACTAGGGATATTTGTGGCTTGACCGCAATGTTGACCTAAACATTGAGTTAATCCACCGGGTCACGGGATTGAGCAAGAGAGGCAAAGACCCGAAGCTCTTCTTCCAAGGAAGAGCAAAGATAATGAAGTAGCTGCCAAGATAAAGAAAATGCATGCAGTGGTCAAAGGAAAAAGGGGCTTCCCAACAGAAGAGATAGAGGATAGAGCAACAAGGTTTCTCACACAGTTGCTGGTCGGAAAAATTCTTAGAACAACCAGGCCTTTGCATGTACCTGCAGGCACAGTGCTACTCAGTGCCACAGTTGTGGATGGAGACGAATTCAACTGGTGTCAATACCTTTTGAATGAGTTTCTAGAAGAACTTAATGACACGTAGGTCAATGGAGGTAATTTCCATTTTACTTGGTTGATTGTACTGATCGCCTTCATGGGATGGAAGGAGCCGAAGGATTATGTTGGCGTGAGCTCCGACAGCAATGACCTCAGAAAAGTACAGTATGCAAATTTCTGGGAAAATATGAACACACAGAGGCAGCACATGACAACAAAGGTGTTCTATCAATATTATGAACAGCTGCGTGAAGCAATCATACTCACATCACTGTTACACCAAAATGTCGTCCCCCTTGTGCAAGTGTCGTAATTGTTGCAAGTATCGTCATCATGACCTAGTGTCGTCACCATGACTATCGCAAGTACCGTCATTATGACCAAGTGTCATCATCATGACCGTTGTGATAATATCGTCATCTTGACCATTGTGTAACTCTTTGCTTTGACCCCTAAACTCATTCTTGACTAAAACACATCCAACTAAGAGATTTCCCTACCTAGTTGACTACTTTGAGTAGGTTGTCGCACTTCTCCTTCATCTAGGGTGTGACATTGTAGTTTTTGGTCATCTAGGGTGAGACACTGTCGCACTTTGGCCTTCTAGAGGGTGTGACAACCCCCTTTTGTCGCTCTGTGTCCTCTACTAGGGTGCAACGAGGTTGGTTAAAGGCTATTTTGGGGAGTCTCAAGGTCTTTCTAGAAGTTTGTTGAGGTGGATACCTATCCCTAGACTCTAGGTGAGGTGGAATTTTGGTTCTTAACCTAAAGGGAGAGTCCCTTAACCATCTCCCCCTAATCCTCAACCTACCCTATGTCTTTAGCCCTATATAAACACCCACTCTCTCCATGAGAGGGGGGAATGTCTATGGTATCCTTATGCTGGTAGAATCCATATTGGTGATTGAGAAGCTTATACCATCTTGGAGGCTTGGCTTGGACATGTTGGATGGAGGATGCGACGTTGAGGCTTTGGTTGTAGCTTCATCCTTTCTATGTATTCCCACCTTTTAATATAGTTAATATAATCTCTTTCCATGAATGTTGTCTCGTTGATGATGTTTAGAAATTTCTTCCTCAACTGTTAGTTTAGATCAATTATTGTTTAGATATATTGTACTGCTTGTATTGTTTCCATATTGTCTTAGCAGATCCTGCAGCTAGAGATCTGACGACCGTGAGACTTGGAGCAAAAACAAGGAGAAGGATCCACGATTTGAAAGGTACGATATCTAAGTACTCGATCTATAACTATATCTAGGAAATGAGTCTTGTATTCTGTACTATTTGTTCTAGACTCGCATTGAGCTAGGGAGATCCAGCTCACGTCTGCTCGAGTGGATTGTCCGATAACAAATATGGCAACCATACTGGGGAATAGAACAGTAGAATTGATTTCATGTATGCTTGATTTCATCTCTTTTGTCTGAGCCATTTCTATCCTTTTCAATCTTTCCTACCATCAGATCTCTATCATTAAAGAGTTTCTTATGTGTCCTTGATTCTCTTTGGGGTCATCACTGATCCTTCTACCCTTTTACCTTGAGGGATCTCACACCTTTACTGCTCAAAATTTGACTGTCGCACCTGGTTTGAGTCTTCCCTGCACCACTGTCTAACTGTCTCACTTTTCCTGAATCCAAACTACGACAGCGTTGCACTTTTCATGTGTACAAACTGCGACAAACCCCCTCTGTCGCGCCTTGCATATGTATAGGGTGTGACAATCTCTTAAAACATAGAGATCAGCGAGGTTTTTCTTTTTTTGGTTTTTGGTCTGATTGCTTGAGGCCTATAGGCTGTGTATTGTGGTCACACACCCCCTAGATCCAGCATTGCTTGAGTTTGGATGTTTTTTGGTTGATTTTGGGTGCTTGATCAGTCAAGTGTTTTACTTGGTTGTAAGGAGCAATTTCAATCCCCCCCGCCTGTTGGGTTGATCTTCCAATCCCTGGTCACATTACCATATCTTTTCAGATATGTTCAAATCATTAGACCTGATCTCCAAACCCTTCCTCTGCTCAATCATTGAGTTTTGATTGCATTTGGTAGATTTTGAGTCGTTCTTGAGTGCCTTTGAGTTGTGTTGGGTGCTTGTCATTTTTCTTTGGGAATTTTTGAATGATTAAAGAGTGCTGTAGATATTCTCTCACTTTTTGTATATAGATATGAAAAGCATTTAGTTATCAAATTCCATTTTTGATACATGCATTTGAAAATTGAAAGTGCTTCATTATTTTGTCTTATACATTATTAAGATTAGTTGCATCTTTCATTTTCTATGTGCTTTTTAGTTGATTATTGCAGAAAGTTAGAGTTGTTGCACTCTAGGAAGGAATTCTTCTTTTCGCTACTACTTAAGTATTTTTGGTTTGAAAGAAAGAAAAATCTCTCCTTACCTTAAGTAGTTTTCATTGAAAAGGAAAGGAAAATGTGCATTATCATGTAGTTGAGAATTGCATTATGTTTACATTTATGTACTCACCTCATGCATCCACCTAACTATACAAGATAAAATTAACGCTATCTTAGGTTAAAATCATTTAGTAACTGTGTGTAAGTTAGAGACATGTTCCGGCGTCGTTAAGCAAGGAAGTTGTCGTTATTTCCCAGCATTGTATCCCAGGGGTATTGTCTTCCACGTACTTATCGATATATCAAGCTCCTTCACGTACCCACCAAGTACCATAATCCGTACTTCGTGTATATCGAAGGGTGTATCACGTACTCAGTAATATATCGGAAGGTCTCTTGCCGAACTGTTGTACATTAGACAACACCACTACAGATTTGAGCTCCCATGTACCTTGCATATATCGGGATACACCACTAGGATTCCTGAGACAACCTGAGTTAACCTTTTGACCGTCTTGGTGGAGCAATACACCAAGAAAATTACTCGGGGAGCTACTACGCATGTACCGTCCAGGTAATCAGGTTATACGGTCAGGGGTACAGTCCTAATCCTCCCTGGTTAGTTCTCTGAAATATCGGGCCGAGTATAATTGTTGGACCCTGCGGTATATTGCGAGTTGCGAAGCCTTGATAATCCTGTGAGGATCCTGACTTTTCATCCACTCCTATTCACACAGTTTGCTTATTTCTTTTATACTTGAGTAGTGTTTGACTTGTGTGGCACTTTAGAGTCTCTTAGGGAGTTCATATATGGAAGATTCTTCTGGGATTACCAACCAAAGCGCCCCTTTCCAAGGTGTGCCATTTGTTATTCCCCCTTGTGGAACTATTGGTCCTTCCTTTATGGCCACATTTAGTCTTCCTGGATTGACGATAGGATTACCAGTATGGTTATTCTCCAATCCAGTTACAACAAGTGCACCAATTGTGTCGGACCTAGGTCCTTCATCACATGAGCATTGATCTCATGGTGACCCTTCTCCTTCTTTGTCGAATGTTGAAGTGGCTTCCGTCTCTTCCTCTTCTGCTACTGAAAACTTTGATGTTAGTAAGAAGGCAGGTGAGAAGAAGAAGAAAGGGAAGACTAAGAAGAAGAATACTAAGTAGAAGGTCACAACCCTAGCCCCTGATCATCATGCTGGGGGCACTGGTACACCTGTTTCGGATTCGCGTAAACAGAAATTCCCTTGCAAACTTTGTAAAGGGTCCCATTTTCTTAAGAGCTTCCCTAGTATCTCCAAGGTCTTATAAATATGGTTGCATTCTGAACAACCCTTGTCATTAGTCTATGGACATCATACTAATGATACCCCATCAACTAGTGACGTTGTAATTAAGGTTCGGAAGGGTAGAGCTACAGACCCTTTCTAGTTATGCAAAGGCATGCACCGTACTTACCTTTGTCCTTGTATGGATGAAGCTTCACAATTGTTGGAAGACATGGACACATCCCATAAACACCTTCCAACAAAGTATTATAGGTTATCCCCTAATCCTTCACTGGTTGATAGGGCGGTCAATCCGACCCCACCTTCGGTTGACCCCACTCTTTCATCAGAAAGTGAAAATGAAGCAGTCAATTCAACAACATCGTCAATCGACCCCATTCCTCCCTCGAGGGATGATACCCAAGCGGTTAATCAAGTCTCGTTCTCGATTGACCCCACTCCTCTAGTTGAGGGTGAAATAGAAACTGCTGATGTTTTTTTGGTCAGTTCAGATTGTTTTGGGCAAGGGGAAACCATGTCCATTTCCACAGGACCCCCTCCAAATACTCAGTTCATTTCCTTTGATTGGAATGGTCTAGCAGAACCTCGTTTTCCTTCAAGTATTCCTTTTCAAATATCTGTAGGAGTTTCCGATAAAGAAATATTTCGTACGATAGTTGATGAGGGAACTTCTGCTAGTATTTTATCCTCAAATGCTTGGCAAGCTATAGGTTCCCCTCAGCTTGTGCCATTAACTGACCAGATTTTGTCCTTTAATCGAAGACCTACTCGACCTTTAGGGATCCTCCCTCAATTACCTATCACTTTGGAAGGGAAATGTGTCTGTATTGATGTTATGGTGGTCCAAGATCCTTTAGATTTTAATCTTCTCCTTGGACGAGATTATGTTTACGCAATGAAGGTTGTAGTGTCCCCACTCTTTCGAGTGAGGTATTTTCCCCATCATGGGAATATTGTGACCATTGATCAGCTTTCCTTCGTGAAACCCACTCATCATATGACTCCTAGTCATCAGACTTCCCTAAATGTTCCGCATGTTTCAGTGCTTTCTTCCCCCTGAGGATGGGGGGTACGAGCACGGTTTATGTTATGTTTCAATCTCGTTAAAAAATGAAACCGATCACCCTAGCATAGTTTACCTTTGGTTTCAAGCTTGCATAAAAATGAAACCATCCACTCGAGCATAGTTTTATTCCATTTCAAGCTCGTTAAAAAATAAGATGGGACCCCTCAAGCATAATTATTGTCTATTTCAAGCTTGTGTAAAAATGAAATAGATCTCCCTCCCATCGATTCGAGTCTCTCACTAAAGTTAGAACTTGAACCTTCATTTCATCTGATACTCGTTTCCCCCCCCTTGGTGAACATTTTCATATTAGTATCCAGGTTGGTAGTTGGCTTAGCAAACAACATTTTCAGAGGAAATGAAGCTTGGGGGGCATACCACCATGTTAAGCTGCTAGCAATCATGCTAGGGGCATTTACCAAACTCTGGGCATCATGTTGGGAAGGAACCCGTTAATGGGCCTTAACCTTGAGCATGGTTCTTTTCCTGTGTCAAGCTCATTAAAAAATGAAACAGATCATTTCCCTTTGAGTCGAGTCTTCTCGTAGACTTAGTACCTAAACCTTCTTTTTATCCACCTATAGCTTAGGTGAATGAAATGAAGCTTGGGCGCATCTCTTCAACCTATGGATGTTATGTTGAAGTCAACTCGATCGCCTCTCTACATTATGTTGGAGCTAAGTCACTTACTTCTAACAATCATGCTGGGGGCATGTACCAACCTTTGCATACCATGTTGGGAAGCAACTTTCCAATGGGCATTATCCTGAGCATAGTTCAGGTTTTGTTACAAGCTCGTTAAAAAATGAAGCAGACATCATAAGCATTCTTCCAACCGATCTTCGAACTCATTAAAAATAGTAAGATGGTATTTGATCTTACTTTTCACTTTTTTTCGTGCTCTCGTTAAAACATGAAAAGTGGTTTGAGCTTAGTTTTTACTTTTTCGTGCTTTGGTTCAAATATGAAAAAGATTCTGAGTTCTTTTGATACCATTATCGTGCTCGTTAAAAATTTGAGTAAAAAGGTGTGCCTAACGAGTATAGGCTTATCACTTTATCTGGCCTCACTAGACTATTTACGGAAAAGGAACAGTGCCGAGTTTACTTTTTCCTTTGTCGTACTCGATTATCAACCATGACAAAGTTGTTCATGGAGTCCTCTTTAAGCTCTTTTTAGACTCCCTAAATAGGAAAAGATCACCAAGAGAACTTGATGCATTCACACTTGTAAAAGTATTTGAATGATCGTCTTCCTGGTGATAGTTTACCCCTTTTTCAGAACAGGGGGCACTATTTACAAAAAAGGTATACTCTAGTCAATCATGACTGGAAGAGTCCTCTCCCGCGTTGTTTTACCCTTTTTCGGGCGATGAGGCTAACTTTTCAAAAAAGGACCATTGGAGTCTTCTTTAGTTCTTTTCTGACTCTCTAAACATGAAATGACGACCGAGTTTTCCTTCTTTGTACTCATTAAAATTTAACATCAAAGGTCCTGTCATGGGATGAACCCCTCCTTTCCCAGGTTCGGAAAACATTTGGGATCGAACTCATCTATGAGATGAGCTATACCGAGCATCTGGTTACCCTCATCAAGCTCATAAAAAACACATGAGGCACTCATCAATCATGATGGGGGAAAAGGGAAGATTTTATGTTACATCTTAATTACGACAGTACATAGTCACTCTTGAACATGGCACTCGTTTGCATTTGCATTTAGTACTTAGGTAATTTGTTTGTCCTCGAGTCTTGTCAATTACATGAGTCACGTCGCTCCTTTGCGTCAACCAAAGAATACTTCCACCATTGGTCGCATTGGGAGTTAGTATCATTCTCGTCATGTCAATATTTCCAAGTCATGCCATGCCCATGTTCAAGAGATGTTTCATTACTCATCATCTGCAATCAGTTACCTTCAATCATGTCGATCTACCTTAAGTCAATCTAGCATGTTATTGTACCGCTTGATCCACTCCAAATGTCTGTCGTCGTGTTTCGTTTCGTTGATGGGGGATTCATCATGGCCCTCCTTCAGCGGGTTCATCCTCATCGACTTCAAATCATCATCTGAGGATTGAACTTAGAAACCAACCAAGTACCTTGGGCCTGCATGCCTCAATGGCAGGTTACCTCACTTTCAACATGAGTTTACCTCATTGACTCTTGATTGAAAGATTCCATAGGCGTTTGACTTTAGCTCATTGATTCACGCTTGATGGTATGTACTGTGATACCTTGGGGATCATTGACATTAATGGTGATTCTCCTTGCACTTGTTAACGGTATACATTAATGACCGATAATCAAGTGGTTTCTACCATGTTTGACTCTGAAACATTGTAATCACATGGATAGATTCGTATCATTGCGAGTTTAGCTTGAAGACCCTGGGGAAGTTCTTTCCTACCCGGGTTGCGATGGATATTGTTTGAGACGCACAGATCCACTTTGTATTGGTCATGGCTGTGTTGTCAGTTCAGAGTTACATGGATCCACTTTTATATTGGTCAGGGCTGTGTTATCATCTCATCATGGATCTACGATTGTGTCTAGTAGCCATGATTGTGTTCAGACAGTCTTTACTATCATGGATCTGCAGTGTATTGGTTGGCAGCCATGTTTTGTGTTGTATGAGACTTGTGGATCTCAAGTCATTTCTGCAGCAACTCCTTCCAACCAACAAGTCCTTTCCATTTTTCTTTTTACAAATCATTTCACCTGTCTCATTCCATTAGCTTCATGCTTTGGGGAGCATTCTGTTACACCAAAATGTCGTCACCCTTGTGCAAGTGTCGCAAGTGTTGCAAGTATCGTCATCATGACCTAGTGTCATCACCATGACCGTTGCAAGTACTGTCATTATGACTAAGTGTCGTCATCATGACCCTTGTGATAATATCGTCATCTTGACCATTGTGTAAACTCTTTTCTCTGACCCCTAAACTCATTCTGGGCTAAAACACATCCAACTGAGAGATTTCCCTGCCTAGTTGACCTCTTTGAGTAGGTTGTCGTACTTCTCCTTCATCTAGGGTGCGACGTCATAGTTTTTGGTCAACTAGGGTGAGACGTTGTCGCACTTTGGCTTTCTACAGGGTGCGACAGCCCCCTTCTGCCGCTTTGTGTCCTCTACCAGGGTGCGACGAGGTTGGTTAAAGGCTATTTTGGGGAGTCTCAAGGTCTTTCTAGAAGTTTGTTGAGGTGGAGACCTATCCATAGACTCTAGGTGAGGTGGCATTTCAGTTCTTAACCTAAAGGGAGAATCCCTTAACAATCTCCCCCTAATCCTCAACCTACCCTATCTCTTTAGCCCTATATAAACACCCACTCTCTCCATGAGAGGGGGGAAGGTATATGGTATCCTTATGCTGGTAGAATCCATATTGGTGATCGAGAAGCTTGTACCATCTTGGAGGCTTGGCTTGGACACGTTGGATGAAGGATGCGACGTTGAGCCTTTGGTTGTAGCTTCATCCTTTCCATGTATTCCCACCTTTTAATACAGTTAATATAATCTATTTCCATGAATGTTGTCTCGTTGATGATGTTTAGAGATTTCTTCCTCAACTATTAGTTTAGATCAATTATTGTTTAGATATATTGTACTGCTCATATTGTTTCCATATTTTCTTGGCAGGTCTTGCAGCTGGAGATCTGACGACCGCAAGACTTGGAGCAACAACAAGGATAAGGATCCACGATCTGAAAGGTACGATATCTAAGTAATCGATCTGTAACTAGATCTAGGAAATGAGTCTTGTATTCTGTACTATTTGTTCTAGACTCGCATTGAGCTAGGGAGATCCGGCTCGTGTTCGCTCGAGTGGATTGTCCGATAATAGATAGGTTTGGGCGCTTTCTGCCTAAGCGTCCTATGAGTAACAACGGTAACAATAGTTCTAGCCACTCTCACTTTCAATTTCCTAAGATATGAGGAAGAATCTAACTCTACATACGATCCAAACAGAGACAACTACTTGGATAGCTCTAGCTACAACACTACTATGGCAGATGAAGATGAAGAACCTAGGGAATTGTTCACCTTTCCCATTAGTATACCTCTTGTAGATGCCAGGATGAAGAACATCAACCCTAACAATCTGCCAAACTTCCATGGGTTGACTTCAGAATACCCGGACAGATTCTTGTTTGAGTTTGAGGTAGTTTGCAGATCCTTTGACTACACTACTGATGCACAAAAGCTAAGGCTTTTTCCTTCCACACTGAAGGATCTATCACTTCGGTGGTTCATGAGCCTTGAGGGAAAGAGTATCTTCAGCTGGGATCAAATGAAACAGACATTCTTAGAAAAATATAGGGACTACTGCAAGGCCAAGGACACAAGCGATGAAATCTTTAAGATGCAACAAGGAGAAAGAGAATCATTAGAAGATTATGCCCAAAGATTTCAACTCAACTACAAACGAGTGAGTCATTGCACCTTAGATCCTGAATCACTAAAAATTGTCCTTCTTAGAGGTGTAAAAGAAGAGAATTTTGAAGTCTTAAACCTTCTGGGAGATGGAGATATATTCCAGATGTCTTTTGAACAAATCCTGCAAATCTTCAAAAACTACTCACGATCTAGGAAAAGTAAGAATGGGGCAAGGGATACACATGCATTTACTGGTGGATCAACATCTCCAGGAAACCTGCTAAATGACATGAAGACCATGCAACTTGATGCACATCAAATAAAAAAGAAACAGGATGAAATTAACCAAGCCTTGGCAGTATTCTGTCCTCGTTGTAGAAAGAAGCATGAGAAGGGGAAGTTCACACTAAACACCATTGAAATATGTGGCCTTTGCAATGACGATCACTCTACTGACAAGTGTCCCTTGTTACCCTCCTGCAAAGCTGCTATTCAAGAACCCACAATTGAGGGTGCAATAGAACAGCTCTGCTTTGTGAATCAGAGGAGGAATAATTTTCCTAGACCTTACCAACCCAACAACCAACATTACTACAATCAGGGAAATAACCAGCAAAATTGGAACTCTATACCAGCCCCATGGCCATCTCAGCAAAATCCAAATTAGTGGCAGCAAAACCATCCTTATCAATAATCGTATTACCCACAATCCTACCCCTCATACCCCCCACCTTTTGCTCAACCAACCACAAATCATGGCAATCCATATCATTATTCCTCATCGAATTGGAGAGCTCCACTATAGCAACAACATCCACTTATAATGCCACCTCCACCACCAAATCAACCACCCCCCAGACCTCCACCAATTACTTCTAGCAAATCCCTAACCCTAACAAAAACATGCCTGGCAACAGCAAGCCTACAATACCGAAACGATGCGATTTCCCACTTACGTAGTAGATACTGTGGAAATAAATGAGATTAACCTAAGATCTGGAAAAATGCTGCAAAATACACCTACACAAAATATAAAAGAACCTGAGACCCATGAGCAAATGACACAACCTCATGTTCAGCATCCTGATGAGCCAAACCCTCCGGAGGAAGAAATTAGACCACTCACAAGAAGTAGAAACCCTCAATTCCCTAAAAAGCTTGTACGAAGTACCAAAGATGAAGAGGAAAACGCAATTCTGAATGAATTGAAACACTTGAATATCCAAATCCCCATCTTGCAAGCCATGAGAGATGTACCCATCTACAACAAATTCATTAAAGAGAATTGTTTGAAGAGACCTGGAAGGAGAAAACATGACCCACCAACGATCAATGTAGTGGGCCAATTAGCAGATCTAATGCTAGGTATCGTTGTTAACCCCAGATATCTAGACCCAGGAAGCCCTGTGGTCAATGTAAACATCAATAATAGACAAATAGACAGAAGCTTAATTGATTTAGGAGCTGCTAAAAATTTAATGACCAAAGATACTATGATCTACCTAGGACTCCAATCAAAGGTTAGACCGACAACTACAGTACTCCAGCTAGTAGACACATCCACTATGAGACCTGAAGGAATGCTTGAGGACATAACAATCAATATAGAATCCTAGGAATACCCAGCTGATTTCATAGTCATCGAAGTAAAAAGCAAACTTAGTGGATACCCTATAATACTCGGAAGACCTTGGCTGGAAACTAGAGATGCTTACATAGGGTGCAGATCAACAAGATGACGATCACCAGTGGCCAATCTAGGAAAAAATTCACGATCTACCCACTAGCCAGAAAATCTTCAGACATAGAATATCAAAACTGGACTGATGATTATAATGACACATCAAATCAAAACATAAGATCTGTCCTTACAATTGATGCTGCATTAACACTAAAAGCCATAGATGAAGATGGTCACATAGATAGGTTTATACAAAATGAATTTTCTAACAATGATGGTCTTCAAAGGTTTTTTGACACAGACCAACAAGAAGAAGGCAAATCTTCAAGCTAGGACTTAGACAAAATGTGGGCAGAAGTGACATCTCTGGAAGGACAATCAGAAAAAACAAAGACTGTGGAAATTATACCGGGAAAGACAGTCAACATTAATTCCAATCTAAAGCCAGAGTAGGAAAAGTAGATGATGAAGGTACTAACAGAACAGAATAGAGCTTTTGCATGGACATATGAAGACATGAAAGGAATCCATCCTGATATCTGTAAGCATTACATTTACATCAAGGAAGGTTCTATTCCTATCATACAATGACAAAGGAAGCTAAACCCAACGTTGAAGGACATAGTCAAACCAGAACTACAAAATTTATTAGATGCAGGGTTCATCTATCCCATCTCTGATAGCGAGTGGGTATCACCACTGGTCATAGTCCCTAAAAAAGGAGGCAAATGGAGAATTTGTGTGGACTACCGTGAGCTCAATAAAGCAACCAAGAAGGATTACTTTCCTCTCCCATTTATAGATCAAGTACTAGATACATTAGCAAGGAACAATTTTTTCTCCTTCTTGGATGGGTTTAGCGGTTACAATCAAATCCTCATTCACCCAACTGACCATGACAATATAACCTTTACATGCTCGTGGAATACTTATTCCTACAGAGTGCTTCCATTTGGACTCTGCAACACCCCAGCAACCTTTCAGAGGGAAATTCTAAGCATCTTTTTCAGATTTAATAAATGATCAAATAAAAGTCTTTATGGATGATTTTACACCCTATGGCAAAAACTTTGACCAGGCATTGACCCATCTTGAATTGGTATTGAAAAATGTATTGAGATGAGCCTATGTCTGAGCAATGAAAAATGCAAGATGTTAATGGAAGAAGGCATCGTTCTCGGACATCATATATCACAGAGGGGGATAGAGGTTGATCAAGCAAAATTTTCAGTAATCAAAACGCTACCACAACCTGTTAAACAAAGGGATGTCAGAATTTTTCTTGGACAAACAGGGTACTATAGGAGATTTGTTGAAAATTATAGCAGGATTGTTGCACCAATGTTTGCACTTCTCACAAAAGACACTGAGTTCATATGTACAAACCATTGCATGAAATCATTTAATAACCTTAAGGAGAAAACAATTACAGCTCCAGTACTCCAAGGACTAGACTGGGCACTTCCATTCCACATCCACTCAGATGCATCAGATAAGGAAATCGGGTCTGTCCTTGGACAAGAAAAAGAGAAGAAGCCCTATGCAATATATTATATCAGTAAAAATTTGGCAAGGGAAGAATTAAATTACACTGTTACAGAGAAGGAATTTTTGGCTGTCATACATGCCATTAATAAATTCAGGCACTATATCACTGGTTACCAAGTTTTTGTTCATACAGACCACTCGGCCATCAGATATCTCATGAACAAACCTAACACAAGTGCTCAAGTCATCATATGGTTGCTGCTTCTCCAAGAGTTTGACATTACAATTTTAGACAAGCTGGGAAAACACAATGTGGTGGCTGACTTTCTATCTAGGCTAACACATGGACAAGACAGTGAGGTAATCAATGACAGTTTTCCAGATGAGCACCTTTTTGCCATATCCACAAGAAGCCCATGGTTTACTGACATAGCAAACTATCTAGTGTCTGGAAAGTTTCCAGAACATTACAGTCATAAAGAAAAAACAAAAGTAATAAGGCAAAGTGCCACATACACATGGATAGAAGGCATGCTTTTCAAATAGGGACCAGATCAGATACTCAGAAGGTGCATTAGAGAAGATGAGGTGCATGACATAATGCATGCCACACACAATGAACCATGTGAAGGACACTATGCTACAAAGAGGACAACCCATAAAATCTTGCGAGTGGGGTATTATTGACCAACACTCCACAAGGATACTTATGAATATGTTTCACACTGTGATGATTGCAAAAGGATGGGGAAACCAACACAAAAACAAGAGATGCCACTCCATCCACAAATCTCCTTGGAGGCATTCAAAAAATGGGGATTTGATTTTGTCGGTCCATTCAACCCACGGTCTAATAAAAAAAGTTACATCCTGGTATGCACTGACTACCTTACAAAAGTGGACCGAGGTAGTAGCACTGGCTGCAGCAAATGAAACCAATGTGGCCAAATTCTTCACTGAGCAGATCTTTCACAGGCTTGGGGTGCCAAGAGAACTAGTTTCTGATCAAGGCCCACAATTTACATCAAATCTAATTGAAGACTTGCTGAAAAGGAACAATGTAAAGCACAGATAGTCATCCTCCTACCACCCTCAAGCAAATGGTCAAGCTGAGGTAACCAATAGGGAATTAGAGAGAATTTTGACAAAAACTGTCCAACTCCACAAAAGGGATTGGGATGACAGACTTAGTGAGGCATTCTGGGCTTACAATACTACATGGAAGACAACTACAGGATTCACACCTTATGAACTAGTCTATGGAGAGAAATTCATGCTGCCAATTGAATTTGAAATAAAGACATTAAGAATTGCAGCAGAATTAAATATGGAGCTATCAGAGATACAACAAGAACGCATACTACAACTGAATCAACTGGATGAGCAGTGCTAGCAAGCACTTTCCCATACTGAAATCATCCAATAAGAAAGAAAGAAGTGACATGACAAACACCTAAAAGATAAAAAGTTCAAGGAAGGTGACTGGGCACTACTTTATGACTCTAGATTTCACACATTCAAGGGGAAGCTAACCACCAGATGGCTCGGACCTTACATAATTCAAAATATCTATGAAAATGGAGCTATGAGGATTATTACAATTGATGAAGAGGAGTTCCCCATGATAGTGAATGGACATAAGCTAAAGCTTTACAAAAAGCCACAATCAAAAGAAGAGTTTACACAGGTACTCTACCAGCAACAATTGATGCTGATAGAGGACGTAGGAAATCAGTGAAATTCAGTTCATAAAAATAAAATAAAAATATATGAAAAAAAATAGAGAGAGAGAGAGAGAGAGAGAGAGAAATGATGATAAAAAAAAATAAAAAATAAATAAAAAATGATGAAAAAAAAAAAGAAAATATACGAGAAAAAACATGATCAAATTAGGCAAATACAGGTAACATTGCAAGGCATCACATATTCAAATGAAAAACAAGCATGCACATTGCAAGAGAGCCAGGCATGAATTCCAGCCAACATCAAAGAAATCAAATACTATAGATTATATCAAGCGAGCCTACCATCCAATTCAAACGATCGTACACTTATTCAAGCGAGCCAACAACATTACCAAGTCAGCACGTCAAATTTCAAACATTTCAGCACCCAAGCGAGCCGTCCACGTATTCATACAGGAAGCAAAGTCATGAGCTACTACAGAATTCATGCAAACAAGCTATTCAGTCATTTGAGCATATTCACGCGAACCTGCAATCTATTCAAGAGAGCCAACATAGGTTACAAAATACAATGTGATCTTCGATACGAAAGCATCATCACAAAGTTGAATCAGTAAACGGCACAACTTTCAAAAGCAGAAAAATATAGCAAATTCAAAAGAACGCAAGGAAAAAAGCAGCACACGCACGTAACTACTGATATGCCAAATTTACTACGGACACTGCCAAATCTACTACAGAATCATCCACACGAAAAAATTAGGCCAATACATAAACTGAGGTACGCTAAAAAATAACGAGGTAATCTCTAAACATATTTGTTTTATTTTTAAGGAAAAAACATATCCTGCAAGACATGTGATTTCTAAAGCTGAGGATAGTTTCTATCTTCGTTCTGCGGCAGAAAATCAGTACAGAATGGCCTCAATAAGTCATGATTGCTACCCAAGTCATATTAGCCTAAATAAATCATGATTACTACCTTTGTCATACCAGCAAATGATAACCCACATCCAGCCACCATAAATTCCAAATAATCAGAGCAAATGGGGAAAGATACAATGATGGAACGAAGTACAAGGCTCGATTATGGAAAGAAAAGGATAAAGTAGCAAGTACAAGGAATGATGATGAGGATAAGTGCGGAAAGGAAGTTAAGTAAGGCTACATAATCTTCCACAGTTTGGCATATACGAAAACTCTCAGAACCCTCCAAAAGCAAGAAACTGGAAATTAGTATGGTCACACACACAGCAATCCAGCCCTCGAACCTGTAATCAACCGTGACCATTTAAGGAAAGATAGCCATGCTCCAAGTGTTGGTTTATTGTTACAGTAAAGGATTCCAGGATGACAAAAGGATTCAAGAAAAGTGAACCAGAGGAACACAGTACTATTTATCAGAGCCTGCGAATCCTAGCAATCGTTCGCAACACGGGATGGATGCCTTTCATATTAGGATTGAGAGGATACGATGCAGGGGTAGCTCTGTAGTTTGCAAGAAATTTAAAACATATCAAGGATGAACAGTTCGTCACCCGAGTGAAGGGGTTACGTATAAAATTGGATGAGGATGTGATTGCCAAATTCACTGGTCTACCAATGGGCCTACATTGGAGCAAGGATGACCATGAGGAAAACCACACAGCAAAGGCAGCATTTTTCGAATGAGGAGAGGTCTATGACGAAGATAAAAATGGGGTCCAAAGACTCTCCATGCCGGCACCATGGGATGAAATGGTTGCAATCGCCCAGAAGTACATTACATGCACTGGTAGGTTAAGTTATGTTCCCATTTTTCATTTTCGAATTCTAGAGCTATTGAGGCACAGGACCCATCTTACACCAAACAACAACATTAGTATCCCATACTACCTGCTCCTATCTCTGGAAGAAATGAGCAAGAAAGTGGTTAAAGGGAAAGAGGACGCATTATCCCACCATGGGCTGATCAAATTAATCGTTAGTGAGGAGTTAAAAGCGCAGATCCCGAAGCTTTCTTGGGAAGAATTTGTGTTGGTATCTGCTAAGGATGTTCAAAGAATGAAGGGTACGCCCCTACCACCTGAATCAAAGAGCAAGACTGCCTCTACATTAGGAATGAAGAGGAAAATTGACCTAGACAGTGTGGCTGATACCCTGGTGAAGATAAAGCATTCACAAGACGATTCCCCCAAAATAGAACCAAGGATTTTTGCCAGTAATCAAGGGTCAAAGAGACGAAGTAAAAGATTCACACAGGCATCCAGAATCTGATTCTCCAAGGAGGAGAAAAGGGAACCCATCCCCTTAGTTCAAAATGTGTTTGATAATGACGATGATCTTTTGATAGATCAGGAAGATCCCACTACACCAAAGGAGCTGGAGGAACAAGAAGAGCAGGATGAAGAAGAAGAGCAGGATGAAGAAGAAGAGGAATAGGATGAAGAAGAAGAGCATGATGAACAAGAAGAACAGTATACAGAAGAAGAACATAACACACAAGAAGAGCAAGACAGCTTCTAGGGGAACCCTCCTGAGCACAATGAAAACCTTGGGGTCATCAACCAATTCGCTGAGGCATGGGAAAAATTGGAAAAGCTCAAAAATGAGCTAGCAACGTTAAGAATTGAGCCAGGAAGCCAGCCCACATCTCCCCCGTTCTCACCTGAAAAGACACAAATCCTGAAAATGCATCATGCAGGGGAGCTAAGGTTGGCTGAGAAAAAAAATTCAATAGTTCAAGAGAAATTGGATGAGGCACAAGAGAAGTTAGCCAAAAAGGACCAGGAGATTACCCAACTGAGGGACATTTTGGCTACTACCACTAACATGTATGATAGACTACAGGACCTCAAGTCGCCATCAACAATTTATGCAGTTTATCTACAGGAGAAGTGGGGCGAATTCCAGCTCTAAAGGCTAAAACAAGGACTCCCGATCGAGATAAAATCCCCCAAAGAATTTATTTATGCATCTCTGAACTCCACAAAGTTGGAGAGGGACCAGTTAAGTGAATTTTTCTTGCACAATTTTGTAGGTCCTGGCTCGCCCAACTAGTCGCCAAACCCATACATGGGCGATTTCCAGTTGAGGGAAATATGTTCATGGATAAATCATGAAATTGAGCAAGCTCAGGACTACCACATTTACATTGCAGCAAAATGGCAAACCCCATTGATGATCAGAGCAGAGCCAACTCACCCTGAAGGAATAATTTACAACCATAGGATCCTCACCCAGGATGAGTTGCTGATCCCCATTCTCCTTGCAAAGCAGCAGGAGGCTATGGCTCACTTTGATATTACTCTCCAAATCACACACAAGGAGGTTCATGAGTCCATTAAGGAAAGATGGTGCAGAGTAGCAAATTATCTAAAAGGAAGAGAGCTCCACTCCCCTCTAAGACTTGAAGATGCTCTTTTAAAATCCAAACTCTACAAGGAATCCCTGATAAGGAATCAACTCAGGTGGATTGGAATGAGGCTGAATATCCCATTGTTCCTTCCCCCGGTTATTAAGGGACATATTAATTAAGAAGAAGAGAGGAGAGCATGGGTCAAGGAGGATCAAACCTTGGGCTACCACAGGCAGGCATGGATCCCCAGGGTGGTAGCATGGGACATCAGAGAGGTTGTCGAAGAGCTAAATGTGTCACCCAAGGATGGGTGAATCCTTCAAGTATGGGGGAGAATGATGAGTCCAAGATACAAGTATCTGATAGCCTTTTCCCCACAAAAAAAGCACAAGAAAAGGGAAGAAATACACTTGTTTTGTGGGAAAAATGTTTTACCCTGATTATTTAATGAAGTTGTTTTAAAGATTATTCTTGTATGTTTAAATGCGTGTTCAATAAAATAATTATGTGAAAATCAAGTATGATTGAGTAGGTCGAGGTACATTAAAGGACAAACACGCAGATCAAGCAGAGGACTGAGAGATCATGCAAAGCTCAGCGCCTTTTTCCTGATTTCTAGAGGGAACACCTGTTCAAACAAAATCGGCATTTAGACATATAAGTTAGGTCAAGTATTAGAGGCATATATCTACGGGTCTCTCGGCTAGCGAGAGAATCGTGTTGCCATTTTTGAGAAACATTGCTTTACGTTTTTATACTGTTGAGATACTTTGAGTTACAGACTTTTGTTAAACCATGAAGTTGATATTTTAAATAAAGGATTGATGTTGCTTTCCAATCATCGTATATAAGTTTCGTTCACTCCTGAGTACGGGTTGGAAAGGGCCCCTCCAAAACGTAAGTCAGGGGATCTTACTTTTCAGGTATTTTCTATTATGTGTTTTACATTGATCAGAATCTATATCGTATATGGAAGCATTTGAATGGTGTTCTGATTGCATAGTAATTTATAACGCATTCCGTAGTTCAGCAATACTGTTTCAGTAGTCCTATAAACGCATTCCTCCAACGCACATTTTAAACATCTATTTCCTTATGTATTCGCATTGTCTTCGAAATAATGGTCTAGATCTTATAGCTTACAAATGTTTCCAATATGATTAGTTGTTTATCAATATTGATTACCTTGGTTAATTAATGGTGAATTTGTAGCATTAGATAATTGCACTCTGAACTTAGTTTTTGACATTTGAATAGTTTAGATCAAAATTCTAGTTTTATGCATTTGATTTACAGTAATTGCTCCTTAGATTACAGATCCAGCTTTCCTTATTTTAGAATAGATTTGCTATGTTTTCAGCATTCACTTTCATTCCCTATTTTACAGCAAGCAAATTCTTAGGAACATCTTTCTCACTTTCAACATTTAATTTCTTTAATATAGATTTATTGTCTTCAGTATTCAAACTTCTTAGTATAAGTATTTTTTTTCTTACATAGAGTAGGAAACCTTTAAACATTGATACCAATACCCAACCACGACAAAGACTATCCTATAAGAGCATAGATAGTGCCTGCACCTTTGAAGTTTGTACGTACCCCGGGTTGATAATTAAAGTAGGCTCTTAGTACAACTGCCCTCATTAGGCATCCATATTGGGAGCTCACCACTTCGGAGTAGACAACATTCTATGGAACTGAAGTCAAATTGGAAAGAACACGTAGAACATGCCATAGAATGCTATAACCTAGCTGAAGAGGCCAAGGGTAAAGAAGAAGATGATGAGAACGATCCACGCAACATAAACATACCGGAATCCGAGGGTGCGCGCAACGTAGAGGGACCTCCACTGGAAATCCCAAACATGAGTGGACTAGTGAAAACACAAAAGGTGAACATTGGCACAAGGGAATAGCCGAATTTCGCGTCAATTAGAGACTACTGGGATGATCAGACTATTGCAAAGATCACAGATACCTTACATGAGTATCAGGAGCTGTTCTCGACAAAATTCACAGAAATGAAGGGCATTCTAGGAGACTTAGGGGTCATGAAAATACCTCTTAAGCCAGGTGCCAAGCCTGTTAAGCAAAGGCCATACAGATTAAATCCGCGATACAAAGAAAGAGTGTGCGCAAAGCTCGATAAGATGCTCGAAGTAGGAATCATTGAGACTGTTGAAGAATCCAAGTGGATTAGCCCCATGGTCGTTCAGGACAAGAAAATGAAAGGTGAGATCAAGATTTTTGTGGATCTCAAGAAATTGAATGATGCTTCCATGCACGACCCATTCCCTACTCCTTTTACAGATGAAGTGCTTGATAATGTTGGAGGGAATGAGGCCTACTCTTTTACTAATGGTTTCACAGATATCATCAGATCGAGATTGATCCCACAAATAGGCATAAGATGACTTTTGCTATAGAATGGGGGTCATTCCAGTACACAGTAATGCCTTTCGGTTTGAAGAATGCGCCTACCATCTTTTCCAAGGTTGTCGTCGCAGCCTTTAAAGATTTCATGCACAAGTTTCTAGAGGCCTATTTTGACGACTGGACTATGTTTGGATTACTAAAGAACCATTACGCGAATCTGAGAATGATGCTTGAAAAGTGCAGACAGCATCAAATTTCTTTAAATCTGAAGAAGTGTATTTTCTGTGTTCCCTATGGGATTCTACTTGGACACATTGTTTGTAAGCAAGGTTTAATGGTGGATCCTGCGAAGATTGCAATTATTGTGAATTTACCGACACCAAATTCAGTCAAGATGTTGTGCTCGACCTTAGGGCATACCAGATATTACAATAAATTCATAAAGGGTTATGCGCAGATAACTGCAGCAATGGAGAAGCTGCTAAATAAAGATGCGCCGTTCATTTAGAACACCGACTATGAGCAGGGTTTTGATACATTAAAAGAAAAGATGGTTACTGCACCAATCCTAGTATTCCTAGACTGGGCGAAGCCATTCCACGTACATGTTGATGCATCATGCATCGTGTTGGGAGTTGTATTAGCTCAGCCAGGTGAAGGGGGTGTTGACCATCCCATCGCATTTTCAAGCAGGAAGCTCTTGATAGCAGAAAAGAATTAGCCTAATACTGAGAGGGAAGTTCTTGCAATGGTATATGCGCTACAGAAGTTCAGGCACTACTTGCTTGGTGCGCATTTCCTCATGTTCACTGACCATTCTGCTTTGAAATACCTGGTCAATAAGCTAGTGTTAGGGGGGCGAATATGCAAATGGATCTTACTATTTCAGGAATATGATTTTGAAATCATTTTCAAGCCAGGAAGGTTGAACCTGGGACCTGATCATCTATCTAGGATCGAGTCAAGAGAAGAATCGACGAACCCCAAAGACAATCTTGCTGATGCACAGTTGTTCGCTATATAGGTTGTCGATGATTATTATAAGGACATCATTGATTTTCTAAAAACAGGGTTGGCACCTCAGGAGTTCTCCATCCAGCAAAAGAAGCAACTGGTAGTCTGTGCCATAGACTTCACCATTATTGCAGGTCATTTATACAAACTCGGACCAGATGAAGTCATGCGCAGATGTGTATTAGAGCATGAAAAACCATTCATATTAGCGGATGCGCATTCAGGAATAGAAAGAGGCCACTACGTAGGATGGGATACCACGTAGAAGAATCTGCATGCAGGGCTATGGTGGCCTACAATCCAAAAGACTCAAAAGAACATTGCCAGAACTGCGATGTCTATCAGAGGACAGGAAAACCTTCGCATAGAGATGAAATTCCCTTGAATCCACAGTTGACCTTGTAGGCATTTGAAAAATGGGTAATTGATTTTGTGGGACCTATTAACCCACCACAAAAAAGAACTGGTGCGAGGTACATCATTACTACTACTGATTACCTCACCAGATGGGTGGAAGCAAAACCAGTAAAGGAATGCAGCACAGGTACTACCGCGCAGTTCATCTTTGAAGAAATACTCGCAAGATTTGGATGCCCAAAGATTTTGATGAGTGATCAGGGCACTCACTTTTTGAACAGCACTATTGAAGCTCTGACAAAAGAATTCCATATCCATCATCAGCGTAGTACCCCATATCACCCATAGGCGAATGGGATTGTGGAGGCCTTTAATAAAATACTGGAGAATGTGCTCACTAAGGTTTGCAATGTGAATACAGATGAATAGGATCTGCGCATCTCATATGTTTTATGGGCATACAGGACCACTTGCACGAAACTGACTGGACAGACACCTTTTCGGCTGGCTTACGGACAAGAGGCTATAATGCCAATGGAGTATATTGTCCCCATCTTGAGAATCGTTGCATTTACAGGGATGGCAGACCGCGCAATGCTGGACGAGAGTATGTTACATTTGGTTGGGTTGGAGGAAGATCTCTTCATCGTAGGCTTCCAATAGAAAGTCCAGAAAGACCGCGAAAAAATCATGGCACGACTGCCACATAAAGAACAAGTGCTTTCATGTAGGTGATCTGGTCCTCCTGTATGATAGCAAATTCATGAAATTTCCTGGAAAATTTAAAATGCATTGGCTTGGCCCATATACTCTAATGCATGATACTAATGGTGGCGCAGTCCAGTTAGCTACATTAGCTGGTGACACCTTGCCAAGTTTGGTAAATGGAAGCAGACTAAAACTTTACCACGATAGTCTGGCTGCGTAGAGTTCTATATGATTCAGCGAAGTATACCCTGCAACACTACTGAAGTTGCGTGCAAAAAAAAAAAAAAGTGGAAAACATCCGCAAAGAACAAGACTAGATATTGATCGCGCAGAAGGCGGAATGACCGGTGTGCAGAAGATGCCACCAAGTGCGCATCCTGAAGTAAACATCCTATACACCGCTAGTACATTATGAAGGAAATGGCATTAGCCAGCCGTTAGTGGGCCGTTAACCAAATTGGAGGAACTTGAATAGTTTCAAATTTAAGGATGGATGTAACAATTTGGAACCATTAAAGACCGACGTGACCAGTTAAGCATCAAAATCCGGCTGGCAGGCTAAGCCATTAACGTTGATTCGATGGAGGTGACAAGCTGGCCTGCCAAACAACCTTTTGGCATTTAAGGAAACAACATTGGCATGATGAGAAGGATCGGCAGATAAGGCCAAGATCATCCGCACGAATTGATAATGAATATGGAATCAGTGCCTCGGCAACTACAAAGGGCCATGTTGTAGTCCAGCAATGGCTATAAATAGTCCTCACTTGGCCACTTAACCATTTTCGCCAAGCATTTGAACTATTCGAGAGCCAAGTGACCAGAGCATTGTATGAGTGAACAAGTTGAGTCAGCAGATATCTCTTGGTTATTTGAGAAAGCAAGGATTCCAGCAGCAATGATGGCGATGAAGGCAGGTGTGTCTAGAAGTTCAGCATGAGAGGCTGCAAGAAGCAGCAAGGGCAAAGAAACAACTTCAGGGCAGGGGGGGACCGAGGTACCATTGCAATAGTCGGCTTCAACTTAGAGCGTACCCATTTATCCAGTGCCCGAATACATCCCTCTGTGGAAGCTCGATGCCCCACCAGTCCACATACAAAAGAATTTCAAGTATGAAATTCCGACGCCTACTATTTCTACCAAGGTAAAAATTGAGGAGAATCTGATGGGTGGCGTACCAGGTTTCAAGCTGGACGACCTAGACTTAGTTGAAAATACGTTGCCAGCACCGAAGACTTACCCACAATTCATAGCGGATGCATATCTCAACTGCATAACAGACACACAGACCGATGCCATCAGGCTGGAAGTCCAAGAATGGCTAAGGCCCGTCCATCCATCAGGCATGTTAAACTTACTACAGATGCCACACTTTACTAAAAGCCTCGAGTTTTCCGCGGTAGTGCGCACGTTACTCACTTGCGCACATGAAGGATTCTTATGGATAGATACCCGCATTGATATCAGCATTGATCTGATCCATTACATTACAGGCCTGAACAAAAGAGGCGAGGACCTTGCTGAGCTCCTCATCAGGAGGGCACAGGATAGAAATCTGAGCGCCGAAGTCGCTAAAGAATTTGAAGTAGTGCGGAAGGGACGTGGGTTCCAAACGGCCGACCTCAAGGACCGCGCAGTACAGTTTACAACCCAGTTGCTTGCAGGCAATCTTTTGCGCAAGTGTCGACCACCTAAGGTACCAGCGGTCACAATAAAGGCAGCATCTAACATATTGCATGGAAAGCATTATAATTGGTGCTAGTTTCTATTGAATGAGCTTTTGGTAGATATTCAAGAAACGCAGGATAATGGAACACCATTCCATTTCAGCTGGCTACTAGTGCTGGTAGCCTTTATAGGCTGGAAGGAGCCCGACGCGTATCAAGGAGCTCCGACCTTGATAGGACAGGGATGCGAAACATGTTTTACCAACTTATGGGCAAGCGCAAATCCGTCAAGGCAGCGACACACAGTCGAAGTCTTTCATACCTATTATCACCCATTGTGCGAGGCGATTATGGAAACACTGCGCATTTCCCAACCTCTGATTGACAGGTATACATGCATCATGAAGTTTAGCGCAAAATGGCACCAGTCATACATTCAACCAAGGGATGATGAGCAGAAAGAATTATGGTATCCAGGGTTTTACAGACTCGATGAGGACTCCATCGAGGCCATGATGGAACGTTGGGAGGCCGATTGGAAAGTTCCCTCTTCGCGAGATGATGCATCTAATTATGAACAGAACATCCCACCCATCTCAACGACCAAGATCGACATCAAAAGTTCAGATGAAGAAGATACTGAATGGGATAGTGAAAACGTAGCAGCAAAGAAGGAAAAGAAGAACGGGCTACCTACAGGTACGCCCATTGAGGAAGAAAAGGATGATGCGCAGAGTCAACATACAGCAATGTCAACAGGTAAAAGAAAGGCCACTGAAGGCCCATCGCAACCGCAGAGCCGACGCACAAAGAGGAAGGTTGAAAAACCTGAGTTCAGGCCATAGATACATCCAGATGATTGCGAGATCATCGCAACAAAAGTGCAGGAAGTATGGGAAGAAACACGTGCTGAAAAAGAAGCCAAGCAAGAACAACTGTAGTTGACCATGATCCAAGCTATGGAGGAGGTCAAGACAATGGTAGCCAATATGGGGTTGGGGCAGCCGAGTTCAGCTTCTGACGAGAAATCAGGCGGACCAAGAGAGCAAAGAAGACCACCTGTTGTGGTAAGTCAGTATCCACGCGTATTGAACCTTGAACTGTACTACCTTATTTACCCAAATGAAGCGGTTAAGGAGGTAGTAAAAATTGGGCGCCTCAACCTGAACATTGGGGCCTTGCCCCTAGAAGACCTGAATGAGTTGCACATTAAAATTGTGGAAGAAATCCATGAGAGAGGCCTAGCCTCATATGATCAGTGCGCACATTTAACTGAATATATCAAGCAGTTAAGGCAGGAATCAAATAACAAAAAGCAAGAGTTGAGCGCAACTAGGGAAGAAGGTCGGAAGTTGAAGGAAACCATTTCAGCACTGTGTGCAAAAATAGAAGAATGCACAGAAGAAGATGATGTCAAGGACACGATAAGGAAAATTGGGGCCAAGATAGAGTCCCTCACCTCTGAGAAAATACAAATGGAAGCCTCTTACAAAGGGAAGATCACAGAGATGGAAGCTAGGAATCCTGTCATTCCACTGGATCAGTGCCCAGCTCCAGCTGAGGATGTCAAAGCAACCATGGATGGAATTTTGGCGGAGGTGACAAAATTCCAAGACTTACTTAAACAGATAACTACAGCAGTCACCGAGTTGAATGAAGATCCTGCGCTCCAACAGGAAAATGCACAAGTACAGTAGAAGTAGCAGTAGGTAGATGTCGCAAGCACGGAGCTGAAGAATGTGCCAGCAAGGGAGAAAGTGCATAATCTTAATGAGGTCAAGGACCTCCAGAAAGAGCTGGAGACATTAAGAGAGAAAGAGGCTGCTACATCGGATAGGCTGCAACCTATTGAACAGGAATGCCTCGAATTGATGCAGCAATTCGACGTAAAGTTCGGAAAACTTCAGCCAATAGAAGGAACCATGAAAGAACAAGTGGCTAGAGAGAATGTCTCGCATGCAACTCTGGAGATGCTTCAAGGCTTCGAAAAAAAAGCCAAGGAGATAGTTGCAGAGCTAGCAGGAACTCTGCAAAACTTTACATCAAAGCTTGGTATGGCGGAGGATGCAGTGCCATCGTCCGAAACTAGAAGTGGCTCGGGACGAGCCACAGGTGAGTGTTAGGGGCCTATTGGATGGGGTCCAAGTGGGTGGAAAAATGCACAAGTTTTGGAAGTTGTGCATTGCACGTTGTAGTAGGAAGAGACAGCTTTGGAAGTTGTGCGCTGCGACATGAGGAAGATGCAGTTTTGAGAAATTGCGCATGGTCATGCAACGGCAAGTGAGCAAGGTTGCACAATGAACTGGTTGGAGAAAGCGACCTGTTTTGGGATGTGGAGATAGATGAAAAGGACCAGTCAGAGAGAGTGGCAGCAAGAAGTTGAGAAGCTAGGCCATGACGTCGATAGTGATAGGCAGATGGATGACGAGGAAAGGGATAGGCCACGATGCAGTTGTAACCATTTTTGGGTGACTGGGGCTGTCAGAAGAGCGTGCGAGACATGCATGGACCAACTGGAAGGGATGGAGCAGGAGGAGTAAGCTGTTGACAGTGATAGCTAGGCTGGTAGTTAGCCACGCCATTATTCAGAAACCTTAGGGTTTCAGCCTAATGATTGTAAAGACATGACCCTTGGGCATGATCTATAAATGAGGCAATTTTGCATGGGAAAGGGTTACTCTTCGATTGTTGAATTCTCAGTTATTGAATACTGTTAAATATTTTTGAGCTTGAAGCTATTGTAAAGGCTCTATAGCTGAGTGCGTAGAGACCTATCTAAGAGAGAAGAGGGCCTGCAAGCTGAGTGCGCAAGCCAAGAACTGTTGTACCCTTCCCATTAGAGAAATATAACAACAGTTCTTGTGGATGTAGCCTCCATGCGAGGGGTGAACCACGTTAAATTCTTTGTAGTGTGATTGTTTGTCTTGCAATTTGTCATTTACTTGGAATGTATGCTTGATACCACAATTATCAATTGTATGTTTTCTTTTATATGTATTCACCAAAGGAATGGGTTGGATAATATGTTAAGTAATACATGTGTGGATGAATGCTAAGCATGATGCACTATGAGTCTGTGAATGTATAAATCTGTTGGCTAAGTCATCTAGTTGAACGAGTGAAGTTAAGCGCTGTGTTGGAGCGTTCAGTGGTATATGTTCTTCAATCGCATGCAACTTAATGATAAGAAATTGAACGATTTGAAGAGAAGGAATGTTAAGTAAGTTTGGTAGGAATTAATCATCTTAGAAAAGACACGCGGTCTAGCTGACGTGCTGAACCATTGAGATTCATTGCGTAGTAAGTTGTTGATAGCTTACTGTCATGACGCAAGAAGTATCCTGTATCGCGCAATTATTAGAGGTGCTAGTGTGCAAGTGCCCCTCTTTCCGAAGTATTCGATGCGGAACAGAGCTTCCGCGCAGTTGTCTGTCTGCAGCAGCCCGCAAAGTATTGCGCTGCTTATTAGTCTTCCCACACGTGCATCACCCGGTTATAGAAACATGATTCTGTAACCACCCCCTCGACTTCGCCTTTGGTGAGACCTCAGGCTGCGCGCAGCCTATTGCTAAAAGGGTCGGTGAATAGGGGTTTTGTCGGTCCTTGAACCACAAAGTACCTGGGTCTACATTGGAAAACCTCTAGGTCAGTTATCTAAGCCAACACAACTAACCAGATGTATGCCATAAAATTGTAGCCATAGGATCATATCCATGTTATCTTTGGGATTATACCATTTCTGGTAGTACTTATTGTAAAATTAGTCACAACAAATCTAATGAACAAGTAAATCAATCACAACAGATGAACATAGAAAATATGGTGTAAAACTATGTAAAACATGCACAGTGCTCAATATCCCAATAAGGGTGAATAATTACAATACAATCTGACAATGTGAGTGAGCAATTCGAATTGACTAAGAAGGTCATTCGAATCACTGAATGGAGTAGCTTAACTCCAACTAGGAGTCCTTATCATCAATCAGTGGTGGTCATCAATGCACAAGAACCAGTCATCCAGGTGTCAAGCTGAGTCTAACAGAGTGTGTCATATGTAACTGAAGTGTGTAGCACTGATATAGGGAAGGAGACTCAGTGGAGGGTGCATGGGAGGCTTAACTGAAGTCAGAACAAGTCATCTAGTCAATCTGGAGGTCCAACAGAGTGAAACAGCCAGTCGGGAGTGAAACTAGCCTCAAATCAAGGAGAATCGGAGCTAACTGAGTGTAACTGAAGTGGAACTGTAGTGGTAGGTGAAGAAGTGTGCCCTTCTTTGGCAGTAGGTGAGAAGTGGGCACCTTCTTGACTAGGAGGGATAAAACTCTGAAGTAAGTGGCTCCTGGGTGCTAGAATAAGGTGGGTAAGGTGCTGGAGGCATCACATGATGACTGGGCTGCATGCAAAATGCATGCAAACCCTAATTGCATGCAAGGTCCTGAAAAAGATGATGTGGATATCCGAACACCCCCACTCAAGCTAGACTATGATGTGCAAAAAATAATGTGGGGCCCTGGTAACTAAGACCAAAGGTCACCCCAATACAATAATCCAAAAAATGCTGAAAATAAACTAAGTGAGGAAAGAGGGAAAACCCAGTGGGAAGAAAGCCCCCCCCTCAAGCTAAATCATAATAATGGATCAATCTGTCTCCACCATGATGGAACTCACCCCCAACAGTGAACGGAGGTAAGTGAACTTCTTCTCAGTGAAGCTCTTGGTGAAGATGTGTACAATTTGCTCATCATTAGGGCAATATTGCAAAATGATGGTGCGATCATGCACCAACTGTCAAATGTAGTGCATATGAATCTCAATGTGTTTGGTCCTCTGCCGCTGAACTGGATCAGTGGAGATCTTGATAGCACTTTGATTGTCACAAAAGAGGACAGTCGAAGTAGTGCCACCAAAACCAAACTCGGAAAGAATACCTTGCAACCAAACTGCCTGAATGCAGGCATTGACTGCCCCTCGATACTATGCCTCTGCTGATGAAAGTGCAATGGTTGCCTGCTTTTTGCTGGACCAGCAAATAGGGACATGACCAATCATGAAAACATAACCGGAAGTGGACTTCCGATCAATGCTATCACCTTCCCAATCTGAATCAGTAAAACCAATGAAATCAAGCTCAGAATCTGCAGCATAATGTATGCCAAAATGTTTCGTACCTTGCACATACTGCAAGATCTGCTTGGCTGTTGCATATACCTTGACATGGCACTCACGTCATATGAAATATCAGGCCTTGAGCATGTCAAATAAAGTAGTGAACCAATCAATTGTCGATACATACTACAATCTGTAAGCGGTGTAGAATCTCCCTCTTTAAGACTGATTCCTGAGAGGAATGGGAATGGGGCTGCCTTACATTCAGCCATATTAAACTTCAATAACAGGTTGGAAGCATATTTTTGCTGAGATATAGTGATCCCATCAAAATTTTGATCTATCTACAAGCCCAAAAAGTGACTCAGCAAGCCCAAATAGCTCATGTCAAAAGCTAGATTTAAGGCAGTTTTTAGCTTGTTTATTGAAGTAAGAGTGCTACCAATAATGAGAAGATCATCAACATAAAGTAAAATAACCAACAAATTACCTTTAACTCGTTGAAGATACACATTCGGATCAGATTTGCATCTTTGGAAATTCTGAGAAAGAAGGAAGGAGTCCATCTTTGCGTACCAAGCTCTTGGGGCCTGTTTTAACCCATACAAAGATTTCTTCAATCTGCAAACTAATGATGGATCTGATGTGTAGCCTTCTGGATGCTGCATATATACCTCTTCAGCAAGATATCGATGCATAAATTCACTCTTCACATCCATGTGGTGCACTTCCCAGTGCTTGGATGCGGAAATTGCCAAAACAAGGCGGATGGAATCCATCTTTACAACCGGTGCAAAGGTCTCAGTGTAGTCCATTCCTTGGAATTGGGAGAAACCTTTTTCCACCAACCTTGCTTTGTATTTGATGATAGAGGCATCAGCATAAACTTTCATGCAATAGTCCCATTTACACTTCACTAATTTTCTTCCAGGTGGAAGAGAAACTAGCTCCCATGTATTGTTCTTTTGAAGAGAACTGTACTCTTCATCCATGTCACTTTTCCATCTTGGATCTCGGTGGGCATGGTAGTATGTTTTGGGATCTGAACCAGTCATCAAATAACAAATATTAGGAAGTAATGGATCAGAAATAGAAAGAGCCATACCTGCTCTTTCAAAGTTTGCTCTTGTTCATCTCGGATCAGCAGGATTTCCAAGGTTCGAACCAGCAGATTGAAGAGTGTTTTGGGCCCACTTTGGTAACTGAGGAGGATCATAATGGTCGGATTATAAACCTGATATGTCATTATCATCATGTGCTACCAAAGTATCAAAAATATCAGAACTCATACCTTCATTATCTCTGCATGGATCTTCTTCTGGTGAAGGCAGTGAAACAGCAGTTTCTTCCTCGACTAGTTGCAATTCTTGAAGCGGTTCTTCAAATTGCACACTACGCTCTATGAATATCTTTTTAGATATGATATCCATGATTTTACATGCTTTTTATTCTTCCCCATATCCTATCAGTATGCACTCAATACTTTGTGGATCCAAAGCTCGTCTCTTTTTGGAAGGAATTCTAGCCCATGCAGTAGAGCCAAAAACTCTCAAATTTGACACATCCGGTTTGTGACCAAAGAATGCTTCGAAAGGAGTCATACCTTTCACGGATGAATGTGGAACATGGTTCTATATGTATGAAGCAACATTTATTGCTTCAGCCAAAATATTTGCAGCCAAACCTTTTGATTCAATCATGCATGTAGCCATCTCTTTCAGTGACCGATTTTTCCTTTCCGCTACACCATTCTACTGGGGTGTGTAGGGAACTGTATGTTGGATCTGAATTCCTCTTTCAAGTTGCAGCAACTTGGCCTCGATATATTCTCCACCATTATCATATCTAATAGCTTTGATCTTTCTCTCAGTGGTGGTCTCAACAAAAGCCTTAAAATCCTTGAATTTTCCAAGCACTTCTGACTTATTTTTGAGAAAAAATACCCATGTAAAGCGGGAAAAATCATCAATAAATGTCAAAACATACCTTGAACAATTTAATGAAGTATGGGGCAGCGGACCACTGATATCAGAATGTATCAACCCCAAAACTGTAGAAGCTCTGCTAGCTTTACCGCGGTCGAATTTGTGCTCGGGGTGCTTCCCAATAATGCAACCAATGCATATTCCCTTCGAGGAACGGAGTTGTGGAAGACCATCTACCATGGAATTGTTTGATAACAGAAGCAAATACTTATAATTAAGATGTCCAAATATTTCATGCCAAAGCCTACTAACCTCATTACCATGTGTGCGAAGAGCAGTGGGATTTGCAAGCGGAATAAAGTGTGAAAACTCATAGCATTTTGCAGTGTGGTTCACCTTTCCTACTGCAACAAGTCTTCCACTTTTGATATCAGAAATTTCAACTATATTAGGACTGAATGTAACTTTCTTCGGTTCACCAGTGTGTGTCATTTGATACATAGAAAGAATATTTGAAGCCAAGGAAGGCACACAGAGAACATTCTGAAAGCTTCCATGATCTACATGAATCGTACCTTTTCCCTTTGAAGAAATTTTTGAGTCATATCCCAAATGGATGGGGATGGATCTGTTTGTATTGAATGAAGAAAAATAATCAATATTTGCAGCCATATGATTCGATGCACCCGAATCTATCAAGAGAGTAGTGGGATTCAAAACAGTTGCCATGAGTGCTTGTCCTCTTTCATGATCATCATTCCTATCCTTCTTCCTTGCACCGTCAGGAAGAGTTATGTTATTCTTTTCCAAAAGGAGATCCATTTGATCTATAGTCTTCTTCATGCATGAACTTTTGGGATGAAAGCCACGGTTGCAATAAGTACATTTAGATTTTTCCTTACCCTCTTTACCCTTTTGCTTGAACTTTGAACCGGATGGTGCATCCGTCTATTTGCCTTTCTCTCTTTGCTTGTGAGGTTCGAATTTGGGCTTCTCCTTCTTTTGCTTTCCTTTACCATTCGAAATATTGGGTCCTTGAACATATAGGGCTAAATCTTTGGAGCTTATGGAACCCATTGAATCAAATTATCATGCTCTTTTGTGACGGACTCAATGAAGGCATTCAAGGTGGGCATCTTCCAATTCGGGGTAGTTAGCCGATCAGAATTGAAAGTAGAGACAAATACCGAATAATCTTTACCAAGCTTGCTGAGAATGGAGAGGATCAATTGCTTATCCTCTTTGATAACTGCACTGTTCTTCAACTGCATGTTCAAGTTCTTGAATTTTGTGAAGAATTCATTAATGGTCTCGAAATTCTCAGGACTAAGGGCAATCAATTCATTCTCTAATTGAAAGGCCCTAAGCTCATCCTACTTTCCAAATAGTGTTTCAAGTTGCTCCCATATAGCTTTTGGAGTCTTCAATCCGCTGAGATGGAAGTGAAGATCTTCGGAGATGGAGAGACAAAGAAGACCATAAGCTTCATCAAGCTTGTTGTAGTGTTTGGTTCTATTTGACAAGGTGTTTGGCTCCAATTCAAGACCAAGAGTGACTCGGTAGTAACCTTTTGAACGTAATATGATCTCCATATCATCTTTCCAATCAAAATAATTGAATGGGGTGAGAATAGGCTTTGAATAAGAGTATTCCATTGCTAGGAGCGAGTGCATACTAATGTAGAAATGCTTGCAAGGGCAAAGTAGCGAATGCAATTGATGGAGACAATAACCTGCAAATCACATTAAAACCAAGAACAATGAGGTCGAACAATCCACCCTTTTAGAGTTGCATCACACCTGGGATTGGAGATCAAGCAATGTTGAATGGGTCCAATGTATCAGATCCAGGATTTATGTGGAAAATCAAGCTTTTGGAGTGGTATTGGAAGTATTTTCAAGCTTTGCATGCACAGGAGCGAATGCCCTTGAGATCTTTCATGCCAAAACTTTTTGTAATTTTTGAGCAAATTCACTCAAATCCTCTTGTAGAAACACCTGTAGAAAAGAGATCTTGTCCCTGCAATGGCTCTGATACCATGTAAAATTAGTCACAGCAGATCTAATGAACAAGTAAATCAATCACAACAGATGAACATAGAAAATATGGTGTAAAACTGTGTAAAACATGCATAGTGCTCAATATCCCAATAAGGGTGAATAATTACAATACAATCTGACAATGTGAGTGAGCAATTCGATATGACTAAGAAGGTCATTCGAATCACTAAATGGAGTAGCTTGACTCCAACTAGGAGTCCTCATCATCAATCAGTGGTGGTCATCAATGCACAAGGACCAGTCATCCAGGTGTCAAGCTGAGTCTAACTGAGTGTGTCATGTGTAACTAAAGTGTGTAGCACTGATATAGGGAAGGAGACTCAGTGGAGGGAGCATGGGAGACTTAACTGAAGTCATAACAAGTCATCTAGTCAATTCGAAGGTCCAACGGAGTGAAACAGTCAATCAGGAGTGAAACTAGCCTCAAATCAAGGAGAATCGGAGCTAATTGAGTGTAACTGAAGTGGAACTGCAGTGGTAGGTGAAGAAGTGTGCCCTTCTCTGGCAGTAGGTGAGAAGTGGGCGCCTTCCTGACTAGGAGGGATAAAACTCTGAAGTAAGTTGCTCCCGGGTGCTAGAATAAGGCGGGTAAGGTGCTGGAGGCATCACATGGTGATTGGGATGCATGCAAACCCTAGAATTTGCATGCAAGGTCCTGGAAAAGATGATGTGGATATCCGAACACTTATGAGGCTTGTGATGGGATAATTCAAGATTGGCCTGAAGGGGAAATGGACTCTAATCTTCATATCTACAACTATGTGTATTTTGAATGTAGAAACATATAAATTCCCTTTGAAGGTAAGCTAAATGAGTAAATGTATATTTCCCAATTTAGAAGCTGAAAAAATCAATTCACCATGCATGGTGTGGCTCAAATTTTTTAATCATGGTTGTTTTGTTAGGTTTCTTTCCCATGAATGTTTTGTTCAGTACATGTGATTAATAGCCATGATGGTAGAAAAGTTGCACATATGTTCTATTTTAATTCTATAATGGTAAGGAATACATTTTTCTTTTCTAGTTCTACTTCCTAGCAATATCCAAGACAATTTATATGGAAAATCATCCCATGTCAATGCCCACATCTCATTGTTTAGTTTTTTTACTAAAACATTAGATTATTTTGTCCTCATAGTTTATCAAATGACTCCATCTTTTGCAGCAATGAAGCTATGATTGAAATATCAATCACAACAATTGTGGACACACGTATGTTGTTCCAATTGAAACCCATTTGGAATCATAGAGTTAGTCCGATTTATAGATTTTTTTTTCAATATTATTTTCTTTTGTCGTTTTTTTTTGTAATGGCATTAGATAGAATTAATTTTTTCCAATATCATTTAAAAAAAAATTGTAATGCAATACAAGGGGCTATCCAATTCTTGTTTTTTAATAATAAAAAATGATATTTTTACTTCATATTTTATTCTTTATTGATGTTTACATGTACCATGGAAAATGATTAATTTGGACACTCTAACTAAAGATAGCATAGTATATTATCTTAGTAGAGTGTCATAGATTGTTTGTTTGAGGTTAAAACCATTTTTTTGCTAGTTATATTAATTCATGAAAGTACCTGGAGGCTTAATGTTTCCTTTTATTTAAGATTGAATGCTTAAATAGATGCTCAAATTTAGTCCTACAAATGTTTATTATAGAAAATGGGTAATTTTTTAACACCTTTAAAGGATTACTAAAATGTTGTCACAAAAAGTAGCATAAAATCACCATCTATCTTATAAGCAAGATTGTCAATTTCTCCATCCAACAATAGATAAATATTTGTCTATATTTTGGTATATGTTATTCATTAAGGATGTGAGTGATCATATTCTTTCAAGAGGCGGATATTGCTATTTCCTTAAGGCTTAAACTTTGGTTGTTAAATTTCTTTTAGATTATTGAGATGATGGGTCCCTCAATGTCTCAACAACTGGAAAGGTAAACAAGAGTACTAAAGAGGACTGTTATAGGTCAAATCTGCACTTCTTCATCCATGATCACATTATGTTGTTGATCACACAAAAGGACAACATGGATTAAAGAGCTAGGTTGACCTAGATGACTCATGGACTGGAACTACCCTCTTTAGCTGAGAAATTCCATGTTTACCCTAATCTTTTGACATGTGCGCTACTCTTTCGGCAGCAAACCAACACACATCTGGTAGTATGCTCTACTTTACTCAAGGGAAACTAGCGCACACCTCAGAAAAGTTGCAAACGCTTGTTGTTAAACACTGAAGTTGCATACTGTGCGCTACTATGCCCTGAGGAAACTCGCGCACATCTTAAGATGAAAACAAAAAATATATTAAGTTGATGAATTGGGATTAGTTGAAGTTGGTTCTGCAACTTCCCCAACTTCCCAATTCATCCACCTCTCGAATCCAACTGCCTACCTTGTCCCATAAATACAAGGAGGATCCATGAGAGGAGACTAGAACTAAACCTAGAAAGAATGCTTTGAGTGTTGTTACGTTGGAGTAATTCCCAAGTCATTGTGAAGAGCAGGAGCCCAGGACTCGGTTACAGAAGCATCTTGACACGTCAGGTATATTTGTACTGATTCATGTTTCTTTGACAATACAAAGGTTGAAATACCCTTCCTGTCCCAAATCGAATGTCTATTGGATTGTATGTTTATTTGGCTTAATATCTTATTATAGTTGATGTTTAATTGTTTTCAATTTCATCATCCTTATTATAGTCAAGATATGTTGAGGAAGGTTTCTTTTGTATTGCAGGTTCATCATAGCAAAGGATCAAGCGGAAGACTAGGCGAAAGCTAATACCAGTCGTCGATAAAAGGTGCATCTTCTTATATCTTGATCTCTTTCCTTTATAGTAACTAAACGCGACACAATTAATGTATTTACCTGTCAGTCCCCCCCTAAGTTGGTAGTGTCCACTCCTCACTATAAGGTTTAAATCTTGTACAATAGACTGGCGACTCCGCTGGGGAGTAATCGTGTGTTTTTTTGCTCTAGGAGGCCTAGTTAGGTTTTCCTTCCTGACTTTTTCAGTTTATTTGTTCTTTGAGAGGTCTCATAGGTCTTTGTTACCTGTTCTAGCTTGTTTGATTCATCTTCGTTTGTTGTTGCAAAGCCTATTCATGTCCTTCTGAGACATGTGCGTTGGTATTCCCTACATACAGTAGCGCATCTTTCTTGATGAGCGCTAGTTTATAGACTGAATAGTAGCGCATCTTTTCTTGTGTGTGCTAGTTTATCCACTGCACAGTAGTGCATTTTCCTGTATCTTCCAGATTTCTATTAGTATTTGTTTTCCAGTGGTTTAGTCCCACTTTTAGCCTATTGCTTTGCTTCCCTAGCTGATCCCTGAGACTTCTATGTCTCTTTTTGAGTCTTACTTACCTCTCTGAGTCCTTTAGTTTCTCTTTGCTTGCTTGAGTGCTTGTTTTGAGTGTTTTCACTGCTTTCTAGCCCTTTTTGAAGTTTGTGCACTACTCTCTTGTAGACATAGTTGCACACTTCTGCCCTAGTTGGTTGTTGCAATCATACAAACCAACGTCCTTAATGTTTGTTGTTGGTGGAAACAATAGCACACTTTCACTGTGTCTTATCCTTTCCATTAGGATTTGACCCCAAGTTTAAGTCCTTAGGGTGCTTTTGAAAGGTTGCTTGGCTTAGATACTTTTTTATTATTTTTTCAGTTTTAGTCCAAGTGAGTCAAAGCTTTCTAGATTAGCTTTATGTTGAGTTTCTGTGTTAGTAGGGTCAATTTTTGGTTCGCTTACCTACTCCTTTGCTTGGCTTAGTGCTTTTCTTAGGGTTTTGGTGCTTAGGAGTAGCTTTTTAAGTTTTCCTTTCCGTTACGAGCATTTCTTTTCCTTGTTTCTTTTACACTTTGTTTCCAAGCCCAAAGTTTTTCTTTTGAAAAAACTTGGTAGGTTAAGTCTTCCTCGAGTCTTTTGATTCATTTGTTTTGAGCCATTTAGGTGTTTGTCTTACTCACACTTTACATTTAGGTCTTACTTTCTCTTTTACAAGTTCTTTTTCTTTTACAATTATAGAAAAGGAAAAAAATGTTTTAAGTAGCTTAGTAGTAAGGTCTATCATTGTTTTGAAGTAGCATAGTTTGCTTTGAAATTTAAAATAAAATACAAAAAGAAATTTGATTTAGGATTACCTACTTTTTATTTTGAAAAAACATAAATGAAACGTTTTGTGAAATTTCATGAATTATGTTTCCGCACTTTACTTTATGTCATGAATCACGCCACACACTTCACTACAACCTTTGAGTAACAAGTAGCCCTTAAAAAGAAATATTAATAAAATTTACTAGCAACATTTTTCTTTTTAGGTATACATATCATCAACTAGCTTAGGCTAGAGTTTCGAGTTTAAATCACCTTAAACTACTCGAAACTGGCTTCATTACTCAACAATTGTAGTACAACTATCTATTAGGTAAACCCATCTCTATCAAATAGTCCTGGGGTGCTCTACTTAAACCAGAGTCAAGCACAAGGCCGTGAGAGACTGGAACTGTTGACGATACACCCTCACTTTCCTCTCAACCATAAACCAGAGTTGATTCGTGAATGGGGATCCTTTCAGACTTCGGGCTTTGCTACCCTTCCCATGCATTTCGGCTAGGCTGACGACTGTCCCCCCAGGTTATTTTGTATTGATGGTAACCTTAGTATCCAAACTCTAGGGCTCTACATAGGTGACGACAGAAGGCTATTTCTGTTGTACCTAGGATAGACGTGAGAGGAAACCCTCTACAGAAATTTGGGAAGGCGGTTTGGTGATTCAAACGCTTGCACCTAGAGGACATGTATGTGGACCTCGGGTAACTGTTCTTCATCCTTCGTTGGTTAGTTATGGGCCCTAAGCATCCCAGAATTCCCTCCGGAAGGCATCTGTTTTCCTGGTTTGGATTACCTAGGACCTTTTTAGTGGTGTTCTCTTTGTGCTGCTTGTTTTTAGTTAGCCTTAGATATTTCTGGCCCGTTGAGTCGGAAACCATGGATAGCACCCCGGTGAGCACCAATCAAGGGACCCCTGTTCAAGGGGATCCTTGTGCTTTTCCATTCATTGGGAACATTGGTACTCCCTTAATGGCTACCTTGAATCTTCCGGGATTCACTATAGGGATACCAGTTTGGTTGTTTTCCACTCTGAATGCCTTGCATGCTCCTGATGCTTCTCAAGTAAGCACCTGACATAAAGAGCATCAGAACCCTATGCCTGCTTCGCTAGTAACACCTTCTCCTCATCCTTCTACCTCATGCGGTGAAAGTATTAATACTAGTAACTAGCAGTCTCAAAGGAATAGATGGAGGAAGAATAAGAAGAAGATGCCAAAGCAAGGGGGCAGCCACCCAGCCTCTGGAAGTCATGCTAGGGGCACCCACCCAGCCTCTTGAAGTCATGCTGGGGGAATCCACCCAACCTCTGGAGGTCATGTTGGGGGGAAAATTTCAGTCACTGGAAATCATAATGAACCCACCCACCCAGCCTCTGGAAGTCATGCTAGGGACACCCACCCAACCTTTGAAGGTCATGCTGGGGGCACCTACCCAGCCTCTGGAGGTCATGCTGGGAGAAAAAATTCAGTCACTGCAAATCATACTGAAATCATGTCTTTAACCACTGTTGCTCGTGTTGAGGAGACGTAATTGATTACTGCTGTTCATATTAATGACAAGACACCAGTTACTGTGAGTCATACTGGAGACACTGAATCAACCACTGCAAGTCATGCTGAGAAAGTTGACATTGTCGACAAACCTAATAAATAGAAGCTTAAGTTCCCTTGTAAGTTTTGCGAGGGAGACCACCTGACCTATTTGTGCCCTGTACTTCCAGAAGTGCAAAGAGTGTGGTCCATAGTTCAAAATTCTTCTGCTTCTGAGCAACCAGCCACTGCAAGTCATGTTGGGGGCAAGCTGTCAACCAATGCTAGTCATGCTGAGAGTATTGTTGTTGTAAAGGAGTCTTAGCTTATAGGACCCAAGCCAAAGTTCCCTTGTAAACTTTGTAAGGGAGATCACCTTACTCACATGTGCCCTGTTATTATAGAGGTGCGGAGAGTGTGGTCCATGTCTGAAGGATCCTCTACTCCTAAATTGTCTATAGATTCCCAACAACCTGATCAACCTTTGGTTGATGAAGTGGTTGAACCAATGCAATTTTTGTTCAACTCCACTCTTCCTTCGGAGAGTGAAGTGGTCGAATCGATGCAATCTTCGACCGATCTCATCAATTCTTATGAGACTGATGCACCTGTCCCTAAAGTCTTATGCATTACCAGTTCGCATGTTTCTGAAATGGGGGGCACTTCATCTGTGCTGAGTGAACCCCTACCAAGTTCTGGGATCATTTCCTTTGATTCGAATAGTCTAACTGGGCCTCGCCTTCCTTCTGCTACACCTTTTCAGATAAAGGTTGATATCAAAAACCATGCGGTTCATCGATGTATTGTAGATGAAGGAGCCTCTGTTAGTATCTTATCCCCTTATGCTTGGAGAGATTTAGGTTTTCCTAACCTTGTTCCAGCTGTTAATTGGTCGTTGACTTTCGATAAAAGACCTAGTGAATCGTTGGGATTCCTCCCTCAAGTACCTGTTACTTTGGGTGGAAAAACAGTCTTAGTTGATTTTATGGTTTTAAAGGACCCTATGGATTTCGATATGATCCTCGGGTGTGATTACATATATGCTATGCAGGATGTGTTGTTTATGCTCTTTCGTGTGATGCATTTTCCTCACAATGAAAACATTGTCCCTGTCGATCAAATTACATTTGTTGATCCCTCTTATTACCCAAATATAGACCAAGTATGCCCCCCGTCAGTAGGCACTACCATGTCACAATCAAATTATGTGGCATATTGTTCCTTGAGTCCAATTTCTATTGAGAAGAAGCCTCTAAATTCATGCTTACCTTCTCGAGATTGGGTCCCGACAATTGACCAGGTGCTGAATCCATCTAAATGTTTAGATATGTATTCTATCTGGGATGATATACTTCCTTCTGATGAAGTTTTCCTAGAGTCTATAATGCATTCTACCATTGATTTGGACTTTAATCCAACGAGCATTCTTCCACCTTCACTTCGAGCTCGTTAAAAATAGTAAGGAGGCTACGAGCATTCTTCCACCTTCACTTCGATCTCCTTAAAAATAGTAAGGAAGTTATGAGCATTTTTCTGTATCTCCTTTAAGCTCATTAAAAATAGTAAGGAGGTCGCGAGTTTACTCTTTCGAGCTCGTTAAAACTTTACGAAAAATATTTCTATAGAGTTCTTTCACGCTCTTGTTAGACTCTTTAAATATGACAAGATTGCCAAGTATAGTTTTCATTTCAGACTCGTTAAAGGATTTTAAGTGACATCCACATAGGTATAAGTTTACCCCTTTTCCAGACCTCTGTGGCTCACTTACGAAAAAGGCATACTTTAGTCATCCATGGCTAGAAGAGTTCTTCTCTCATTGTTTTATACTTTTTTGGGGGAGGATACTAACTATACGAAAAAGGACTTTTGGAGCCTTCTTTAGGGTTTTTAGACTCTCGAAATATGAAAACACCAACTGACCACTCACCTACTCGAGCTCAATGTGAAATACGCGAGAGGGTATATAGAGGATTGTTTAAGTTTTTCAGACTCTATAAACAAGAAAACACCGGCAAGCATATACCAACCCGGGCTCGATATTAAAATCCACGGGTAGGTGTATGGAGTTATTGTTTAAGTTTTTCAGACTCCTTAAAATTGAAAACACTGGCAAGCAAGAACAGATCTCGGCTCAATACTAAAATCCAGAGATTATTACTATAGAGTATTCTTTTATCTCTTCTTCGAACTCTGTAAACAATGAAGAAGGTCCTGAGTCTACCCCCCATGGGCTCGTTAAAATTTTACATGGTTGGACTTATTGAGTTTTCTTTCTTTCTTGGACTCATTAAAACAACAAGAAGGACATTCTTTTACCAAAAAAGAATAAGCGATAAGAAGGGTATATCACATCTTTTCAGTTTCAAAGGCAGTTAAGTCAATCCTATCCTTGAACACAGTACCTATTTGAGTCCATCATTTCAGTTGGGTTTTAGTTTTTTACCTTAAGGTGAACCTGATCTCCGAGTTTTTACTCCCCCGGTTGGTTATTCTTCCAACCATATGGAGGGTCTGTTAATGTCTCCTACATTCTAGGCTTATATCACTATCCCCTTCATGTTCAAAAACTGCCTAAGTCACTTTGTGTCGTGCTCACTATTCAAGGATATAGCTTGTGTCGGCCATTCTGCAATTTACCTTGACTTCATGTGTCGACCATCTTGGTGTCAGTTTGTTTCATCTTGTTACTTGTCCTACTCCACATCAGCTCATACCTTTTGAGTGTTCCTCATGTTGGATGATGGAGGATGCATTAAGGACTCCCTTCCAACGGACTTCTTCCCATCGACTTCAATTCATTATTCTCTGGGAATGAAGTTTAGAGTTTCGGTTAGTACCTTGGGGATTATAGTCATCAGTGGAAGTTTCCCTCGCTGTTGGATAATGGGAATACATCAATGTCTCTTATTCGATAGGTTCCTCAAGTGTTCAAATTCAAGTCCACTTATTCACACTTGTTGGATCGTACTAAGTACCTTGGACCCCATTATCATTATCGATGGAAATCCTCGCATTTGTTAACGGTATACATCAATGACCGGTAATGAAACGATACCCCCCATGTTCGACCTCAGCTCATTTTATTCACATGGTTAGGGTTTGTACCTTGAGTTGTTTGGTTGAACACCTTGGGACGATGATAGCATCACCATATTTATGTTATCGCCCAAGCTGCGCAAGACTGAGCCTTACTCATTTTGGCTCTTCATGAAACATAGATCCAATTTGTTGTTATGGCTATGATCTCTCATTTTTACATGGATCGACGCTTGTATTTCAGTGGCCATGCTATATATACATCTCCTAAATATGTATCGGATATCATGCTACATCATGCTATATATCTACATGATGTCAATATTGTAATTGCTCGCTGACCTTGGTCGTTGTTTCAGGTGCTTTTGTGACTTGGTTCTGCGGTTTCTTGTTCCTCCTCTGACTTGGAATTATAATGTATTTCGGCCATCGTTTCCCTCTGACCTCACACATTAGGGGGCATTTTCTATAGGTCAAATCTGCACTTCTCCGTCTGTAATCACATTACGTTGTCGATCACACAAAAGGAGAACATGGATTGAAGAGCTAGGTTGACCTAGATGACTCATGGACTGGAACTACCCTCTTCAGCTGAGGAATTCTGTGTTTACCCTGATCTTTTGACATGTGCGCTACTCTTTGGGCAGCAAACAAGCGCACATCTAGTAGTATGCCCTACTTTACTCAAGGGAAACTAGCGCACACCTTAGAAAAGTTGCAAACGCTTGTTGTTAAACACTGAAGTTGCATACTGTGCGCTACTATGCCCTGAGAAAACTCGCGCACATCTTAAGATGAAATAAAAAAAATATATTAAGTTGACAAATTGGGATTAGCTGAAGTTGGTTCTACAACTTCCCCAACTTCCCAATTCAACCACCTCTCGAATCCAACTGCCTACCTTGTCCCATAAATACAAGGAGGATCCATGAGAGGAGACTAGAACTAAACCTAGAAAGAATGCTTTGAGTGCTGTTACGCTGGAGGAATTCCCAAGTCATTGTGAAGAGTAGGAGCCCAGGACTCGGTTGCAAAAGCATCTTGACACGTCAGGTATATTTGTACTGATTCATGTTTCTTTGACAATAAAAAGGTCGAAATACCCTTCCTGTCCCAAATCGAATGTTTATTAGATTGTATGTTCATTTGGCTTAATATCTGATTATAGTTAATGTTTAATTATTTTCAATTTCATCATCCTTATTATAGTCAAGATATGCTGAGGAAGGTTTCCTGTGTATTGCAGGTTCATCATAGCGAAGGATCAAGTGGAAGACCTGGCGAAAGCTAAGACCAACCGTAGATAAAAGGTGCATCTTCTTATATCTTGATCTCTTTCCTTTATAGTAACTAAATGAGACGCAATTAATGTATTTACCTGTCAATCCCCCCCTAAGTTGGTAGTGTCCACTCCTCACTATAAGGTTTAAATCCTGTACAACAATGTGAAGAACCTGCAATACTTAATTAATGCAAATACACAAGATATCAGAAATAACAGAACTCATAATCACTTTTATATTGATCACAGGCCACTTTGAGGGGGCAACCTCCTTTGAGCAAGCTCAATACAATTAAATTCACACTACCTTCATTGGCATCAACACACACTTATATACTAAGTCTATGCCTAATACTATGGGTCAAAACCATGGGACATATAATACTACGGGACGACTTACAAAGTATATGTGTCCAATACTATGGGTCAATACAATGGGCTAATATTAACTATGGATCAACAAATACTACGGGACGAATTAAAAAGCATATGCATTCAACAACAATATACTAACAAAGTAAAGAGAAGGGTTGACACGGGTTCCTAACATCCCCTCTCCCTTAGAAAAAGCTATGTCCTCAAAGCTTTAGTTGTGGAAATTGATGCAGTATCTAAAGGAGTGGTTCCCCTGTAGCACCCTCGGGATGCATTCCGGGCCACTGATGCCTTTGGAGTTTCAAGGATGATTGCTTGGAAGGCTATAGATGAAGAAGAACCATATCAACTACATGAAAAGTGCACTCAGAACGGTGTTGAGCGGCTAGTTGTTTCAGTCGAATTCTAGCCATGTGAAGATTGTCCTATAGAATGAGAAGAACCGAGTCAATTGCCTGAACTATGGGACTGTTGAGGGTGTACGAAAGAAGAACTGGCAGTGTCTATCCATAGACTGCTTCTTATGGTGTCCTTGTAGATGTGGTATTGTACCGCCAGAGTGTCTCTAGGAAATCCATAGAAATAGTTGGCCAAATTTGTGTAGGAATGGGAAAGGGTTTGATCAGTCCCAAAAGGAGTGTCGTTTCACCCTTGTTGACCTGAAAAGTATTACAGTCAGCCACCATCCATTGAATTGTCATTTTCAGTCCCTACCAAAAGAAGTTACATTGTTCCCTGTCATACATTTTGAGGAACCCAAAGTTCCCTGCTGATGAAGAAGCATGGAGTTCATAGAAGAGAGAGCCCTGCTGAACAGATTGCAACCAATTTGGAACAAGCAGAGAAATAGCTGTAAGAGAAACTAGTTCATCAATTGTGCGAGAAGGAGCAGCTGCAACCATATTGTCCTTACCCTTCTGGTAAGTGATCGCATAGTCATAACCCATGAGTTGGATAACCCATTTCAGATGTGTTGGGGAGGAGACCCGTTGTTCCAAGAAATTTTCCAGACTGTGGAGATCAGTCTTTATGCAGAAATAATTCCCCAATAGGGATGGCTGCCACTTATGTACTGCATGCAAAATAGCCATCATGTCCTGCTGAGATGTAGAGGCAACGAAATGCTTACCGGAAAGGTCTCTTGAAGGCGGCAATCCCACTGGTGTAGCAAAGCCACCTGTATATCTATCCAAGGAAGTAGTGAAGGTCGTTGGTGGGTGCATCTGAATGGAATGGAGATGAGCGATGACACCATGTGAATTCCTTTTAAGGATCTTTTCTAGTCGATGTGAACTGATGATGCAGAGAGACCCTAGTTGTAAGCCTGCAAATTTGTGTTGTGTCCCATTGACTGAAAACTGCATCCAAAGTTTAGCAAAATCCCATAAGATGGGGCCAAGTGTGTGTAACCATTGAACACTCAAAACCACATCACATCCTCCTAAGGACAAGGAAAACATGTCAGAGCGCAGGTTATAATCTTCCATAGAGATACGCACATTGTGACACTTTCCCTTGCAAGGTAAGGTGCCCCCATTGGCAACCATGACTTCAAAGTTGGAGCAAGGATGGATAAAACAATCAGCCTGTTTGGTGATCCGAGGGTCAATGAAGTTATGAGTGCTTCCAGAATCAATGAGTATTGTAAGAGGAAGCTTCTTGAAGTAACCACTGACCTACATTGTTTGGGGGGTGCTGACGTCAGACAAAGCATTGAGAGATATCTCTGGTTGGTTGTCCTGAGATGGGGGTTCAATAGGCGGCTCGTGAATGTCGAGCTGATCATCCATTGTATCAGGAGCTTCTTCACCAATTTTAGAGGCAGGCGGAGAATCCATATCCAAGAGATAGAGCTTTTGCTAAACACATTTATGTCCCCGAGTGAATTTCTCATCACAATTATAACAAATCCCTTTTTCTCTGCGTTCCTGCATCTCTATTTCAGACAATTGATAGGAGTTGGTCGAGGAGATGGCAGAATGGGAAGTCGTTGAGAACCCATATTTTGGAAGGGAACAAAAGTGGGTTTGGAGCATTGTTGGGTTGCAATCTTGTCTTCTGCTAACTTAGCCAACCCTAGGGCTTCCATCATTGTGTTGGGACAGAACATTTTGACCTCTGGTCAGATTTCATCCTTAAGACCACTGATAAAACAACTCCTGTAGAAGTCATCAGACAATACTTCTATGCGGTTGGCTAGTTTCTCAAATTCTGTCTGATACTCTCTCACAGTGCCAATTTGGTGAAGTTTAGTGAGTGCTCCAGTGAAGTCATCAAAAGAACGAGGACCAAATCGTTGCAAAAAGAATTGGCAAAAATCTGTCCATTTTGGCTCGTCATGAGCCTTGATGTACCAACAATACCATTAAAGGGCTTCTTGTTCCAAATGAAAGGATGCAAGTGGAACTTTTTGGACATCAAAAGTGTTATGCAGTCTGAAATATTGTTCTACACAATAGATCCATCCAGTCGGATCAGTGCCATTGAAGCGAGGAAAATCAAGCTTCGGACCAAGGAAATTGCTGGAAGAAGAGAACCCATTGGTTGCAAAAGCTTCTTGATGTCGGTTATTGTTCATGGATGAATGCTAAAGATGGAGGCTGAGAAATTTTTTATCCAGATCTTGGAGTTTGGTTTGGATGGTTGCAAGTGCTTCCTCCATGGTTTTTGCTCCTACGCGGGAGACAACCATAACCAGGAGTTTTTTTTTGTGGGAATGGATAGAAAAACACAAACAAAAGCTTATTTAGTAAAGGGAAATTTGGATTTGGGAAAAACTCGGATGGGTAATTGGGGTTTGACTAGGTTTTGGACACTTTCTAATGGACAAGGAAGCAAAAAATGGAGATTTTAGAGGTGGGGTGAAATAATGAAAAAATTTAGTAGAGAGGGGCAAAGAAGCAGAATTAGGAAAGGAACACGGTGGCAAAATTTGAAGACGTTTGGGTGAAAATCAAAGGAGTTATGGTAAACCCTAAAAATAGACAAATGTGGGATTTCTGGTCTTGGGAAGTGGAATTTGGGATAGGGTCTTCAGGAATGAAATATGGAGAATGGGATTGCAGGGGTGCCATTGAAGTTTTTTTTTTTTTTTTTTTTTTTTTGCAGGAATGGATATGCAACGGTGTGGAAGGAATCGGAAACAGATAGATCTACGGAAGGGATCGGCAATAGATGGATCTGAAACGACGCTGAATGGATAAAAAAACAGCTGGATCCGAAACGACTTTTAGAATAGATCTGAAACAGCTGGAGCTGGAACGGCTGTCAGAATGGACCTGAAACGGCTCTGAATGGATCTGAAACGGCTCGAAAGTGATTGGCAACAGTTCAGCTGAAAAATAGATATGGACCCCAGGTATGTGCGGCTTCCTATCGGTTCAGGGAATTCACTCGGCCACCAATGCTTTCTGACGGCTTGTGTATTGGGGCAGTACCCCTCACTCCACGGCTCAGGTAAAACTGATAACTGCTTTGCCACAAACGACAGCTCTTGGTTTACCTCACGGGTAGGAACTAGTCAATCAAGTAGGGGTCGTTGCTCTTTCCACTAGCAAGTCCTCTCAATGGGACAGCTACTTTGGGGTTCCTGTGGTACTCCTCACAATGAGTTTTAGGGCTTATTCCCAAGTACTTCCCACAGTTAAGCGGATATGGATTATTCCTAGATCCGAACTTGCAACAGATGTGAAAAAAATTTGGCAGAAATTCCAACCAACGAGCCCAAGAAAGTGCTATGATACCAAATGTGAAGAACCTGCAATAATTAATTAATGCAAGTACACAAGATATTAGAAATAAAAGAACTCAGAATCACTTTTATATTGATCATAGGCCACTTCGAGGGGGAAACCACCTTTGAGCAAGCTCAATACAATTAACTTCACGGTACCTTCATTGGCCTCAATACACACTTATATACTAAGTCTATGCCCAATACTATGGGTCAAAACCATGGGACATATAATACTACGGGACGACTTACAAAGCATATGCGTCCAATACAATGGGTCAATACTATGGGCTAATATTAACTATGGATCAACAAATACTATGGGACGACTTACAAAGCATATGCGTCCAACAACAATATACTAACAAAGTAAAGAGAAGGGTTGACACAGGTTCCTAACAAACAAGGACATTGATAGGACAATTGTAAAGGATGAAATCATATGGCAGTTATGTAAGATAGTATTCATGAACATAGTTATTGACTCTCCTGTAACTTATTTAACAATTTTTCCTTGTAATTTTGGAAATGTCCAACAACATTCTATTCAAATTCCCTTCAAAGATGGAAGTGGACCCAAAATACTGATACCAAGGACTCAAATATGTCTATCTTCTGTTTGTATCCCAGCTTGGTCCCTCATGTTGTTTGGGTTATATGCATAATTTCCTTATTTGGGTTTATGAACAATATTTTGGAAAATTAACAAAAGGGGATTTTGGCATTACAATCATTCCTTCCTATATAACACATCTCTTGTTAAACTTCTAAAAAAAATGCCATTAAATTCCCTGTTTAACCAAGTGAATTGAGTTTTCATCATCTTAGGCTTGAACTTTGCTGGGATTAGTCATTTAGGTGCTTCTCCTTTATTAATGGGACTAAAAGATAAAACTCAACTTGGTATTTTGTGAAGATTAACATGCAATGTTGGATAGAAATTTGGTATATAATAAATTAAGACTAATTATTTGAAATAAGTTGAGAAGGAGGATAAATAACTCCCAATGTTTTAGACAAAGATAGAATAGTGGATCCTTAAGTGGCATAACTCCATTTTAACCCACATTTACCAAGCAAGAGGAAATATTCCTTACTCACTGCTTAAATGATTATGTTGTTTGCATGAGATTTTCAATGGTATTTTTTTCCTAAACCTTGAAACCATTTGACGGATACCACTTTTACAGTTGTTGGATCCTACTTGGTTTTGTTTTCAAGTCCTTGAAAATAGTTTGTGCAATCTTTCATATAGTGTCTTAGCCTGACAAAAAAAATAAAAAATCTAGCTGTGAATTTATTTCCCTAGTTTTCTGAGAGGGATTTGAATTTGCTTGTTTTCTAGCTATCTCTTTGTTGATTAGGACCATTAGTAGAGTTTGTGTAGTAGTCTTATGTCACCTTGAGAATGTAATAGTGTAGTTCTTTCGTTTACAATAAAGAAATAGTCATGTTAATGTGTTAGTTTTACACAATGGTAGGAGCCTACATCAACCTTACGAGGGTGCTATAGACTGGCCCTTGCTTGTATCACCGTCTTTAGGAGTTGTTTCACGGTTGTGAGTTCATAAATATTTTGGCCCGTCCAAACTTACACTTCCCATAATAATGTACTCAGTCTACTCTCCCATATTGAAGGTTTGTATTACATTGCCTTCTATGTTTCTCATTAGCTTTAAATTATGCAACATTTTATGAACATGCAATCCATTTTGGATAGTTGGAATCCACCAACAAAAGTTGTTAACATCATACTTCAAAAAAAATTTGATTGAACAACCCTTACATCATTCAAATGAAACCACATAACAAGCTCCTCATAGCAATTGTTTCAATACTCTCTTTTTTGTTTCATTGCATCTATTTTATTTCCCATTTTTTTCTTTTCGGTGTTCCTTTGCGGGGCAATTGCTATTTTTATTATTATCATTAGAATATGTCAGGTTACATCACATCACATCACATCACAACATCTTTCCATAAAGTATTATAAGCACCTCACTACTCTCTCCATCCAATAAAAAGAAAAAAATATAATGCACTTTTAAAAAATAATTTTAATAATGTAAATATATTATGCATTTATAATTTTGATTTGAAAGAGTATCCATATCAAAAATACTCAAAATCGGTTGAATTACATTCTTGGTCAAAATCTAAGAAAATTGTGATTAGATGAATCAATTTCGTGAGAAAAATAATCATATTTTCATTTAAAATATACTCGACACTAGCGGTTTTGCGATATCACTGAGTAAAACAAAGGATATTGTAAATAATCATTTTCTTAAGGAAATAATTATCTTTTCAGATAAAAGATACTCAACGCCTGTTGTTTTGCATTACCAGTATTGTCAAAACGAAGGAAAAATGGATTGATTTTTAAAATAATGTGCTGTCCTTTCAGAGAAAAGAAATGAACACAACTTGTTTGCATTATCATTGGATAAAGAAAACAAATAAGAAAAAGGTATTTTTTAAAAGAATAGATTCCATGGCGGTTGTTTATGGCAGCTGTTTTGCACTCTCACTTTTAAGACAAAATGGTATTGTAAAAACCAAGGAAAAATGAAATATTTTTTTAAAGGAAAAGATTAGTCTATTTTCAAGTAGAAAGGTACTCAACGAGTTAGTTTGGTAGCGTGTAACACAATGTGTCGGTGGCCAAAGCCCAGAGGCATGCATTGAAGTTACGGCGAAAACAGGACTATTTTTTTCAAATGTGAAAACAGAGGGAATACGCGTGCTGTTGGGAGTCTCGTAATATGTGCGCGGAGGACACGGAGCCATCAATGAAATAGAGGTACGAACGAAGAAATTGCCTTCCACTTTTGGCTGCCATGTACGATGAAGAGGAGTGCGTTGAAATACATGTAACACCAAAGGAAAGGGACTCCTCTTTTTTTAAAAGGAAATGGAATACGGGCAAAACCAAAGAAAAGGAAATGGAATACGGGCAAAACCAAAGAAAATGCAATGAGATGCTCCGGATTGGAAACAAAGTGTTACAGCATCGTGTGGAAAGAGAAAAGAGAATTCCGTCAAAATAAATTGACAGTCTATGACCTTGCATAAAACGTTAAATGACAGGTACCCAAAACATGTACCCGTCATCAAATTTCCAGTTGACAGGCACTTCTAATTTGAAATTCCAGGCCTGCAGGTAACACCAAAGGAAAGGGAGTCCTCTTTTTTTTAAAGGAAATGGAATACGGGCAAAACCAAAGAAAAGGAAATGGAATCCATGGTCGGTGGCAGAACCCGTGAAATACGGGCAAAACCAAAGAAAAGGAAATGGAATCCATGGTCGGTGGCAGAACCCGTGAAATACGGGCAAAACCAAAGAAAAGGAAATCATCTTTTCTAAAAGGAAAATGGAATCCGATTTCCATTGAAAAGAGACTTAAACGTCACGGTCGGTGGCATGACCCATGAAATACGGGTAAAACAAAAACATTAGCCAGCACCGATGAAGAAATTTATGGATATGAGTATACTTAGTTGAAAATGTGTTTCTACATTGAATGAAGTTTTAGTTATATTTGACAAACGATAATAAAAAATAAGTTGGGCAATAAGCATAAAGATAAAATAATATTTTATCATAGCTCTATTGAATCTTATGTGTAATGTGAAAAATATATCAATCATGGTTATATTTGTCAATTTAAGACAAGAAAATGTGGAGACAGTTGGAAAATTATTTATGGATATGCAAGATAATAAAACATATATATATACAAGATTATATGTTGTACCAACAAGATTATTTGAGTATGAATTGTTTAGAGTTTAGCTCACTACTTTAAAATTATTTATATTTCGACATAGTCAATGTTTTTGAAATATTTTCAAGTCATTTCTTAGTTTTCACTCACCTTATTAATATTTGTTAGTTAATAATAAATATTTATAATCTAAAATAAATCATCAAATATATACTGTATTGATGATGGTTAACTACCCTTAATGAATATGTGCCCATTTAGTTCTGTATATAGTTAGTAAATAAAACAACCTAATAAAGAAAACAATTCAACTCATAAATAGTCTTTTGACAAACTAACTCTAATTCACAAGTAGTATTTCAAACATCATGGGATATGTGATTGGTACTTTTAAACAATTCTAAGTGCACCCACCATTGCACCATAATTTATTTTGTGGTGCTTGTTATGCTCAATCATGGTTGTATTTTGGTTGGTGCAGGATTGCCCTTCAACACTCGAATTCAATCAGATCCAACCATGCAATTTGGAGTCTTTTGGCTTGTCCTTAGTCCTTTGTGTAGGAAAAAGGAGGAGATTGGTTTTGTTTTAGGCCAAGTTGATATACATATATGTAAGTTTAGTACACCTTACTTGCTTGACCGGGATACCATCAAGTTACAGGATAAGCCTTTTCAAGTTTGTTATAAATAGGCATGTCTTCTTCTTGTATTATATTCGTAAGGTAATACATTGATCTTTCCTTTCTGTATGGAGAGACTAATTTATTATCTAGTTTAATCCAATATTTCTACATTCTTGAAGGTGAAGAAAGGGAGGCATTTTTTAGATATGATTGACTGAGAAGGAAAGGGCTAAAATTAGCAAATCTAACATTCCTCAAAAGAATGCCGTGATATCAATGTCTATATGTTGCTTCTATAAACTTTCATTTGCACCTTCTAGGGAAATTGCTAGTTATAATTTTAAGAAACACTTTAGTCAATTTCATTTTCATATTGTGATGAATGCATGTTATGGTTTCAATGTAATATATAATATTTATGGAGGGAAAATGAGAGAAACCTCCACACTCTTGGGCTTTCAATCATTGATGGGTGAAGATGGGAACAACCCATGACCCATCCTTTGGATTTTGATTGTTGACAAGCCAAGATGGGGACAAATTTTCAAGCCACGATCGATAATCTAGGGCTTTCCATAGTTGAAGTCATGATTAACATTTTTTTTTGTTTTTAGATCAAATAATTATATATTTTTTTTATTGAATTTGAGTAGCTAATTTCAATTATGATCATTGAGGTTTATGTTTCAATAAGTCTACTTAAAATTGATCTAGAAGGTTGCATCTCCTCACTAGTAATATTAAATGTTTATAGATATAACATTCTTCATAGCTTTTCTTTTTGACATGTATTTAGTGTGATGAATGGTGCGAGGATGGCGAAGACTTTAATAAAAATAACCTCAATAACTTTTATGAGTTAAATAAAAGGGATTGTTTCTCTTGGTCAATCTAAGTTATCTAATTCACGTGCAAGGAAAATTTTAAGTACCTACATACACTGTTTAGTGATATTTTTATAAAAATAATCAAATTTTTAAGGATTTTGTAAAGATTCTGGACAATTTTTGTGATGTTTAGAGTAAAATATTTTTATCACGTGAAATTTGGGCAAATCATTTTAGAAATAAAATGAAATTGGTGAATCTTTTTTTCGAAAAAAACGTTAGCCTCTAAATTTTTCCTTGTTCATGTCACACTTCACTCCTCTTAAGCAATGTCAGTTGTAAGAATATGTATATAAAGGGTTGGCCTTTTTCATAAGATTGAATCCATGTCTGCATCCTTTGTCTTTGATGGAAGTATTGGGGACTTTGATGTTGTGATAGGAATTTAACATGTACTACATCCTTTTTGAAGTTGCTCTAAGATTAATTTCATAATGAATCTTATGTTGAGGTTTGTTATTTTTCTCTTTTTTACAATGTGAGACTTAGCTTTTCAGGAAGAAACCTTAAAATGCCTTGCTGCTTGATAATATTTGTGTCCAAAAGAAAATTTTTGATAATCTAAAATTTCCTAGATCCAATGAGAATCATTTTGTTCAAGAATTATCTTATATAGTAGACCTCACTTAAGTTAAGATCTACACTTATTCAAGCATAAGTAGTGATTAATTTTTTACTAGCTTGAATTAGACTTAAGAAATCTACCAAAAGTATTTCCAATTTACTTTTGAATTTGTAAAATCCACTTGGAGAATTGTAGTTTCAATGGTCTCACCTACACACGATGATTGTGATAAAGATGGTAGTTGGGAGAAATCCCTAGCTCCATAGTTTGATGAAGACATAAAATTCACCCAAAAACATAGTCCCTCTTTCAAGGCCTTTCTACAATATTTAAGGTTGATAAAGAAATACAATAAAAAAACCTTTAAAACATAAAGACACTAAAAAACTTATGGTTGAGTTGCAATTAATCCATTGGGTAAGCATTGTTTTTTATGAACACAATCCATTGAATCTGCAAAGTAGGGAACACATTTAGTAACTATTGGTAAGGTCATTAATCCTTAGCATCTAGGTATGTAAAATTGGATTTATGTTCTATCTCTTCATAAGGAAGGCCCCCAAATGGAGGATCATGGGATCAAAGTGAGAAGAAGATTGGAAACTAAAAAGACCTTCCTATGATTAAGTTTGGTCATTAATCTCATTTCAAGATGTTGGCACTTTCATATACTGTATCTTAAGCATGTACCACCTAGGTTAACTTAACATCCATGATGGATCCACTGATCAATAGCCTCCTCTTGGGAGCGCATGACCACCTCTTTAAAAAAATTAATATTGGTGATGGCTATAACACCACCCTTCTTTCACAATCCCAATTCTTCTCTTCTAATGATGAAAGGGGAAAAAATATTCTACACTACTTCATTAAAAGAACACAAAAAATGAGAATCACACCTCTACATTGAACCCCTTAACAAACAAGTAGAATGAAGATGGATTAGATTCCATTTGGATGTTATAACTAATGAAGGGCCCTCTCATCCAATTACTAACCACCAACCAAAAAATCAATCTTTAATAGACTTAGTTGGATAGGGACTTTAAACTTGGGATAGAGAAGACAAGCTCTCTAGTTACATGATAGTAGTTTTCTTGGAAAGAGTTTTGACCAAGATCTAAATACTTTGTAGTATGTGAAAACCAAAATTTTCTTTTAACATTTGTCAATTAATCGATGTACATCCTCTTTATTTTTTTAGACATTTTTTCGAAATAGATAACAAGTCTCTTTCAATCTTTGACACCTCGATATTATGGTTGAATCTAAGATAAGCCCATACCAAAAAGAGGAGGCGTAAAAGGTGGAAAAACTCAACTTTTTTTGCAAGTCTATTTTCCAAAGAGGTAAAGTCCCTCCTTAATCCACTCTTCTCTTTTTTAATCATTTGGGTTTTCTTAAAATGGAAAAAAAGTATAAGGGCAAAGTTCTATAGTCAAAGTTCCCATCAATCAAGTAGAAATATAACTTTAGGAAAACTTCCTATCAAAATTTTAAAAAAAAATTTGTCTTAAAAATAATTGAAATTTTCCACTTTTCAATTTACTCCACCAATTAAAACAAAAAACAAAAAAATGAAATTGAAAGGGAAGCATTTTACTATGCTTGGTGAGACATTACATGTTTTAAAATCATAATTATGTGCCACACAAAAAGGAAGACACAAAATGTGGCCTCCCCAAGTACATGACCTATTTGGTAAAGGGATGTTGGTAAATGATTGGTGCAAGGTAATGATACCCACTTATGACACATTAGTTGCAATGGCATGCTAGAAAAACATAAATCTGATCATTTAAATAAATTATTAGAGGTACCTACAAATTTTTTTAGAATTAGGTGTAAAAATATGATACGTAGAAAATCAGATCACCTTCCGGAATATATAACTTTTATTTGTGGAAAAGTGGTATAAACACCCCAAAATGTTATTATTCTAAGATTGGTATGTTATTTTTTCTCTAAAACATAAGGCATATGTTCGTCTTAATCAACCGGGTTGTTATGTAAATTGACAAGTTATGTGGAAAAAAATATGTAGAGGCATAGGCAACAAACGGATCTTGTGCAGGGTTATTTTTCCAAAATTTTAAAAGTTAATTTTATATTTTCTTTAAATTATGAAATTCAGTGAAGCCCTAAAACACCATGGTCGAGCATTGGTCCACCATATCATGGTCTTAACATAATCAAACATTTTTTAAATATCTTGTAGGTATTCTTGTACTCTTATGCAGGTTCTTTTCCGTTTTTGAAATATGTAAGCCAATCAAAAGTTATATCCCAAATAAACGACCTATGTTTTTTTACAAATTTGGCATGAGTGTAGTTAAAAATGAATTAAAAATAGAAAAAAATAACATATTTATTCAAAAGATATATAGTTAGAATCTGCACATAGAGCTCATGTAATGTCCCTTGTTAGGAATTTTATTAAAATGGCAAATTTTCACTTTTTTCTCTAGTTTGACCTTTGACTAGTTTTGATCTCTAGGTCCCAAATTTGCCCCAAATGATCCCAAATATTCTGAGAAGGTATATGAATGATATTAGTACATAAATATGTGTTTCAAGGATGCCTTTGGACCTTTAAAATACTTATGCAAATCCTCTTTCAATTCTGATCAATGTAGGTAACTTTACTAGTGATTTCCCTTTGACTAGTATTGGTCTCTAGGTCTCAAATTGACTCCAAATGCCTTCAAATCTTCAAGGAAGGTGTATGAATGATATTAGAAATTTAATATGATGTTTATGGATGACATATGGCCACCAAAAGACCTCTTCAAACTCTCTTAAGATTCTGGACCAATTATGCAATTTTACTAGTAATTTGGGGTTCAAATCCCCATGGGGTAAGTACTGAAAATGGCTTCCCAAATGCCTCCAAACCCACTCAAATTTATGAACAGAGGTATGTAAGGTGTTAAGTATGTTATTAAAGTCTCATATGCACCATTAATGGATTATTACAACTGTTCTCACCCTCTCCCATTCAACTGCAAAAATCCCCAATTCGACCCTTGGGGAAATGGCACTATTTCACCTCCCAATACAACTAAACTGAGTAAAAATGCTTCAAATTCTAAAGTACAGTACATGAAACTTGTATAAGACATCCATGGAAGTATATTGATCACAAATATATCAGAGAATAATCCATTAATTCGAAATCATCAGCATTACATTGATTCACAACAAGGTCGTGGGGAAATGGCACTGTTCTTTCATTAAAATTGAGATTTATACATTTCTACTTGGAATTTTGACCTGAAACTTTCTGGAGATGAAGAAAAGAGTATTTAATTCATATTAAAAAAGAAATGGGGCATTAAAAGATCCCTGAAATAGTACAATAGCTCACCAAAAACGCCCTCCCTCAAGGATCAAGAATATGCCATCAAAACTGGAAATGGTTGAAGGAGTGAGATGCAATAGAAGAACCATGAGATGACCTGTAGCTTACACCTGCAAATAAATACTCCATTAAATCTCCAAATTAAAGGTCTAAATGGCCTTTCCAATTACCAACTTGGATGGGAATCTTTCACCCTCGAAATTGGCCAAGGCAAGAAACTAGTCATCCACTAGCTCTCCCTCTTCACAAATGCAATTGCAAATTCTACAAATGATCAAAAGATGGTTTCATTCTTTTTTATTGACATTTATAAACTTCTAATGCCCTCCATGGGTCGAATTCCTTCCAAGAGCCTCATGCCAACTCAAGTTGGGAAGAGATTCCAAAGAACGCCACTTGTACAACAATTCCTAGTCTCCCACTTCCACCAAATCACATGTGGAAGCATCTTAGCTACCCTAACACCCTTGAGCGCCCTCTTGGAGTCTATATTTAGCCCTGACATGTCATATATGTCATATGTCAGCCTTCAGGTCTGATTTGTGTCATAGGTGTCATAGCATCTTCATCATTGTTGTCATAGAGCTAGGGAATCTAGCCCAAGTGTCTCACTAGCTCCAAATTGCCTCTTCCTCTTCCATGGGAGTTACTCTTCCTCTATATTTCGACCTTGGATGAGTCATGCAATGAATAATACCTTTTGGACTCCCCCAAGTATGTTACCATTCACCTTGAATTCGAATTGGTGAGAGAATGATGCCAAGTGTAGTGGGGAAATCTAGCCATATGTGGGTCCCACTTCCTCCATGTGTCTTCATGATCAAATGCCACTTTGATTTTCACTTGTATATACTTATTTAGCTCCTTTATTAAATATTTATGCCATTCTAATGTTCAAACATCATTTATTGTCCCCATTATTCCAAATCCCAAAGCTTCCACCCCAAACCTAGGAAACTAGTAATTTTCCTCCTTGGCAATTATTTGACCTTTAGCATCAATTTGACAAACTCTAAAGAATAGGGCCAATGTGATTAGGCCATTGCGACCCAATGCCAAATTTGGGACATGACAGCTCGATAAGTGTGTGCAATATCATCAGTAGTGCACAAGTGGAGCATATGTGGAACCAAGCGTGAAAAACACGATGTTACATAAATTGGCATGTTCTTCCATAACTCAAACTGAGCCTCGAGGTTTGGAAATCTGAAGCTAGTACCAAACCTGCAAGGGCACGAAAAAAAATTGAATCTAAAAACGCGTGCATGCAAATGCGTGCACGCGTAGTTGCATGCACGTGTAGCTGCCCGCACACGTTCTTTGACACCTCCATTTTTTTATTTCTCTCCCTAAACCCCCCCTCCCTCTCTGTAACCCCACCCCTCCTCTCTATTCCTATCCAACCACCCCCTCTTTTGTTCCACTTTTCCCAATCCCTCCTCCCTCCCTCACCCCTCTCTTCTCTCCTTAACCACAAGGGTTAGGAGATTTAGTCATCCATTTCCATGAATAACACCTAAATCCATGAGATAGGATTTCCTGAGGCTAGCCTTGATTCCAAGTATGAATATGGATGTGGCCATTCTAATGTCTTGGAGAGGGAAATTTTTAGGGGTGAAATTTCACCAATTAGCTATTTTTTGGGCTTTTTTTCAAAAAATAAATTTGCTATTTAGTCATTTTTAGTCTCTAATATCGCCTATATTTACATGAAATATGTTTTTTAATCATAATATTTGCCAAACATTACAAATTTCAGTAGTAAATTGTATATTTCATATTTAATATTCGCCTACCAATCTATATATATGTTTTTTTCAATCTAAAATAATCGCCTAGAATACTAAACTTAAGTATATTTTTATAATCCTTAAAAAATACCCTAGGACTCTTGGATTTTAGGTATGGGTGTTTGGGCCCTATACATGGTTGAGGGATGGAACCTCGACTTTCATCCCTAAAATAAGAATGTAATCATCCAAGTTCAAGAAAAACACCTTAGTCCACTACACAAGACCTCTTAAGCATATCCTCCATTATGAGTAGTGATGCTAATGATATTAGGAATGTAACCCCTATAACCATTGACATATAACTCTTATCACCAATATAGCCCATAACTCCTAATCATTATAATCCCTATCTAGTAACCCTTATAACCCACAAATCCTATAATATGTATATATTATTACACAAATTCACTAACTCGCATTATCCTCTTGTACATATAAATATTCATCCTTATAACCATAAATCCATGAACCCTATATCTCAATCCCCAAATCCTTAACCATTAGTCCCTATCCATTGCAATCCCTAGTCCCTAGTACAACTAACCATTATAACTCTTGGCCCACTATAATCCTAAACTAGTATAGCCCCTAAAACTCCTAAATCCTAACACATAATGATATATCCCCCATTCCTTAACACTTAAATATCCCTTAAACCATATAATCCTAACCTCTAAAGTATTTAGTCAAATAAATATTAACCCCTAAACCTTATAACTTATATAACCCATAACTCTTAACCATTCTAATAACTAATGTATGTCAACCTTAACTCCTCACCTGAAACACCTAATCCTTTATAGCATGTATAAATCCTAACCACTACTATCCATTAAGCCCAAGCACCTAAAACACCTAACCCACAGAGTCCCTAACCTATAATCCATATTATCCATACCCCTAACCAGTATAATCCCAAAATGATAACATGAATTATACCTAAATATTATAACCCTTAATTGGTCTAGGTCGTGTCCAGGAAGCACGAGGGGGACAATAGTTCGACTGAATGAGCCAGCTCTGTTATGGTGGAAGCTTAATAATCAAAATGAGCAAAAGCAAGATTACACAATACAGATAAACAAAAATACGCATAGACAATATGCAGGAATGCGAACTGTTCTTCTATTAGGTATTGACGGATCAAAAACTGATATATGTTACAATATTATACATGCTTATATAGAATTATGAGATGCTTGGGTGGCTGCTTGTTATGTTCAGTTACAAAGAAGAAGCTAGAGCGATTCAACTGTTCAACCGTTACAGTCGACTGGAAGATAGAGAGACAGTCTGTCGAAGTTCAATAGTCGTCGATCGCATGTCAACACTCCTTGTCGATGTCCCAAGTTGTGAGGTTGTAGAACATGTCGCAGTATGTCGAAGTTGAGATTTGTCAGAGTTGTGTCGAAATCGGAACTTGTCGAAGTGCTGCAGTTGTTGAAGTCATGTCACGTTGAAACTTGTCGAAGTTGTATCAACAACAATGACTGTCGAGAATGTGTTGAAGTTAGCATGTGCCAACAAATGCCAACTACGATATGGATCAGACCTCCTTCCTTAAGAAACAATGGACCCCAGTGTTTGCTCGTGAAGGTGAGGAAACTTGTCGGTCACTTCAGTAACCGAGTACCACTTTCCTTGAGATGGGATTTGGCCAGCTTTGGCAACCTGAAACAAAGGAATTATGTTCGTCCTTGTAAGGCGTACTCGTCGTCCCACAATGGTGTCGCAAGGAAGAGGCTCCTGAACATATGGATGGATGTCTTCGGGTGCTGTTGTTGAGAAGTCATTATGTTCCAACAAGGGTGCATGGTATGGTCGAAGTAGATCCACATTGAAGATTGGATGCAAACCCAGACAAGCAAGAATGTTAAGCTGGAAAGCGTTTTCTCCAATCTATCGAAGGATACTGTATGGACCATATCGCAAAGGCTTGAGCTTCTTGAAAGGACCAGTGAAGCGTTCCTTCTTGAGATGTAGCCAGACCTTATCCCCAATTTGGAAGGTATGAGGAATACGATGCTTGTCGTGTTGGGCCTTAGCTTTCTCGTTTGCTCTGTGCAACATATCTTGTGCTTGTCGTTGAATGACGCAAATCGGTTCTTGAAATTTGACTGATTTATCAACTTCTCGCTGGTTGCGGTCTATGTTAGAGTTTGGCTGTGTCGAGGAGCTGATCAAGTTGATAGGCGTTGAGGGATGAAATTCGTAACAGATCTCAAATGGACTCTTGGCTGTAGAGCTGTGCTAAGCACGATTGTAGCTGTGCTGAATGTATGGAAGACTATCATCCCATGTGCATTGATGTTGGTGATTGTACATGCGAAGCAGTTGTACTACCAAGCAATTTACAACTTCCGTCTATCCGTCGGTCTGAGGATGGAAAGCTATTGACAATGAGAGTTGTGTGTCTAGCTATTTGCAAAGGGTCTTCCAAAATATGCTGACGAATCTGGCATCTCTGTCAGAAATGATGGTTGTGGGTAAACCAAAGTGTTTCCAAACATGTGTAAAGAAGAGCTGAGCAGTCTGCTGCGCTGTCATGGTCTTCTTACATGGTATGAGAATGGCCATCTTGAAAAATCAGTCGACTACTACTAGTATCACGTCATGTTGATGTTTGGTAGTAGGATAACCCATCAAGTAGTCCATAGAAATATATTCCCATGGTCAACTAGGAACTGGTAGAGGTGTATACAATCCCCGTCGTCGATTAGGTTGCTTAGCAATGGCGCAAACCACACATGATCGAATGTACTTGTTGACATCAAATTTAAGTGTAGGCTAGAAGAAATACTTCTGCAGAATAGAAAGTGTCTTTGCTACTCCAAAATGTCCTGCAGTCTTGCTGTAGTGCGCGTCCCAGATAAGCTTCTATCGATGCTCACTGGTCAGTACACAAAGTTGTCCAAGCTTGTAGAGCAAAGCGTCTTTCAGGAAGTAGTTGGAGTCTGAGTTCGATGACATCTAAGTCTGTAACTGTCGATAGACTACTAAGAAGTCATTGTCGTCCTCGTACAACTGTTTCCAAGTGGTCGTTTTGTATCCCTGCATACTCATCACTGTCAAAATGAGAGTAATGGGTGGTCGACTAAGGCAATCTGCGGTGGTGTTAGCTTTACCTTTTCGATACTTAATCACCAATTGGAATTGTTGTAGGTAATTAATCCACTTGAGTTGCCGGTTTTTCTGCAACTTTGATTGTGTTGGCGCGAACTGTAGAGGGTTATGATCAGTGAGAATGACCATTTCCTTGCCAAGGATGTAATGCCTCCATTGCTTGAGAGCTTGCACAATGGCGTACAGTTCTTTTTTGTATGTCAAGTATCTTCTAACTATGTCATTAAAAGTCTCGGAATGAAAAGCGACTGGGTGACCAGACTGAGTGATCACTGCACCCAAGGCATAGTCTGATGTGTCTGTCTCAATCTCAAAGGGCTGATGCAAATCAGGTAACACAAGTACTGGTGCAGTGCAGAGCCTATGTTTTAGCTGTTCAAAAGCTATTTGATGTGTTTCTATCCATTGAAAGACAGTTTTCCCATTTCCATTCGTCGACGGATTCAAGGGCCAGGCTATGTGACTGAAGCCGAGTATGAATCATCAATAGAAATTCACCAAACCAAGGAAACTTCTTAGTTCTTAAATGCTTCTAGGAATGGGCCAATATTTGAGGATCTATAGTTTGTCTGGGTCGATGTGAATGCCTGCAAAGTCAATTACATACCCCAAATACTTGATGTTGGTCATCGCAAAAGAGCACTTGTCCATGTTTAGATAAATTCAATGTTGCTAGAGAGTGTCGAGGACTTGTCGAAGGTGTCCGACATGTTCTTCCCATGATCGACTGAAAATCAATATGTTGTTGAGATAGACAATAACCCATTTTCCGATGAAAGGTCGAAGAAGGTTATCCATATGTCGCATGAAGTTCGCAGGTGCATTGGTTAAGCCGAAAGGCATGACTAACCATTCAAACAATCCTTCCTTGGTCTTGAAAGCAATTTTCCACACATTTGAGGGCTCGATTGGAATTTGATGGTATCCCGACTTGAGGTTGAGCTTAGTAAAGAATTTAGCACCTTTCAGATAGTCGATAAGCTTGTCTATCCGCGACAGAGGGTACCAATTCTTCATCGATATTTTGTTGAGAGCTCTGTAGTTGATGCACATGCACCAAGTCCCGTCTTTCTTTGGAACTAGGATGAATTGACTTCCAAAAGGAGAGGAGCTGGGTTAGATATGACCTTTGTCAATTAATTCTTGGATCTGTCTATGAATCTCATCATTTTCAAGAATGGATCTTTTGTTAACAGATGCGTTAGGCAAAGAAGAACTAGGAACAAGTTCAATGGAGTGTTTTACTTGACAATGTTGTGGTACTCCGTCTGGATCTTGAAAGAGGTTCTAGTACTCATCAAGAATATGATTGACTTGCTACTTCTATCGAGAACTGCAATGGTTGGTGACTCGACTCGTCGCTGTAGTCTTCTTAGAATGTTGCGGCTTGATCATGATTAGTGCGAACTTCTGAGCATGATTGATGAGCTTCTTTGTTTGTTTGGTAGATATTAGTGAAACCGTTGGTGTGGGTTGATGCTCTGGTATGTTGAACCATCGATTTCAGATTCTTACAATCACCTTCTGAGGCCGTGACTGATAACTTCCATGTCTATCCCAAAGGTAAGGTTTCCCAAACAGGGCGTCGGCTATAGAGAGTGGTGCCATGTCACAGAGTACTTCATGTTTAAAAGGTTTTATGAAGTAGGTGAGTTTACATTGTCGAGTGATCCATAGTTCTTGTCCATCCCTCATCCAAGTGATGTTGTAAGGATGAGGATGTAGAGTGGTGACAAGACCTAGTTTCTTCACAAGTTCTGTAGAAAAGAAGTTCTTTTGGCTCCCGTTTTCCACAATCAGATGGAATGGGTTGCTTTGGACCCATATCCGTGTATGGAATAGGCGCTCTCGTTCCTCCTCGTCAATGATATTCGACGCTACTAGATTAGTTGAGGTCGAAAGGATCATCGCATCTGGATGCAATTCTTCCACCATCTTGTCGAACATGTCGGAGGTCGACACTTTTGTCAAAAATGCCTTCTGAGCTTTGCATTCAGACGTATCATGCCATGATGAGTGGTGGTAATCGCACCATTTTTTGGTCGGCGGTGTTTTCTATGTTCCCTTCTGTGAAAAGGCTTCTTTCTGTGATCTGGCTTTGGCGGTGTCGACTGAGAAGATTTTGATTTGTCGAAGTCGGCTGGTGCCTTCTAGTCAGGTGGTCGTCCTGATGCCGGCTTTGTCACGAAACATGCTTTTCCTCTCTGCTTGGTTTTTAGTTTGTTGGTGTAGTGGAAAGCATCCGCAAGCGTATTGACAGTCAGAAATTCCATCTCCTGCTAGATGTACTGGGACAATCCACTGGTATACTTCAAAACAAGCAAGTTTTCTTCTTCTTGGATGCCAAGTCTTGCCATGAGTTGATAGAACTCATCGGTGTAACTCTATACCGATTGGTCTTTCCATTGCCTTAGCTGCTACCACTTCTTATACTACTGCTCGAGGTATTTTGACGGGTAAAATTCCTTTCGGATGTGTTCGACGAATTTATCCCATGTGTTCTCCGCTTTTCTCCATCTTTATCGAGAGGTTCTCCCACCTGCAGTGCACAGAGGTTGACATCTTTAAGGATGCAATGGTGACTTTTTCAAATTCAGAGAGTTGATTTACAACGTAATAGGATTCCAATTGTTGAACCCAATTGTCGACGAATTTCGCGTCAATCTTAACTTCAAGATTCGGTATCTCTAGATTCATTTTCACTTTGAAGGGGATGATTTTATCGGAGTGAGTTCTTGTCGAGGATCCTCCGGATGTCGAAGTGAATTGCATGAGAATCGCGTTGAACTGGACGAACATTTTAGTCCGTTGTCGAGCCAGAGCTTGCTCAATAAGTTGTGCTGTCTCATTGGCTACATGTCTATCGTCTGTTTCTTCTGTCATTTCTGGAGATTGCATCTGCTTGGATTGTTGAGATTGTGAGCGAGTTTGAACTGGCATAAGTCGATAACTTTGAGAGAAGGGTATACGCAGAACTTAAGCATGAACAAAACTGAATACGCTCTAATACCAATGGTCCGGGTCGTGTCTAGGAAGCATGAAAGGGACAACAGTTCAACTGAATGAGTCGGCTCTGTTATGGCAGAAGCTTAATAATTAAAATGAGCAAAAGAAGGATTACGCAATACAGATAAACACAAATACGCACAGACAATATGCAACAATGCGGATTGTTCTTCTATTAGGTATTGACGAATCAAAAACTAATATATGTTACAATGTTATACATGCTTATATAGAATTTTGAGACGCTTGGGTGCCTTCCCGTTACGTTCAGTTACAAAGAAGAAGTTAGAGCGGTTCAACTGTTCAACCATTACAGTCGACTAGAAGACAGAGAGACAATCTGTCGAAGTTCGACAGTCATCGGTCGCATGTCAACGTTGCTTGTCGATGTCACGAGCTGTGAGGTTGTAGAACATGTCGAAGGTGCGGAACATGTCATAGTATGTCGAATTGAAGACTCGTCAAAATTGTGTCGAAATCGGAACCTATCGAAGTGCTGAAGTTGTTGAAGTCATGTTGCGTCGAAACTTGTCGAAGTTTTATCAACAACGATGACGGTCGAGAGTGTGTCGAAGTTAGCATCCGACAACAAATGCCAACTATGATATGGATCATTAATCCCAAATCCCTAACCCTTAACTTGTATAAGCTCTAATACTTGAGAAGACTTAGCCATAAGACCTTACTAGCCATTGACCCAAACAAGCCACAATCCTTAACCCTTATATGCCACTAAATCCAAACCCTTGACTCTTATAACTTGTATCCTCATAATTCCAATCCCTTATCAATCTTAACCCTAATAACACACAATAACTATAATTCCTAACACACTAAAACTATAAATTAGTGAATATTATAAGGCATAACCACTAGAACCATTAATTCATGTAACTCCTAATCACTAATTCTTAGCAATCCTTATTATTAATGTACATAATATATCCATCATAACCACCAAACCTTACGATATCTTTCCAATATAATCATTATCCCTTGTAATCATTAACCACTATGACCCTTAACCAATAAAAATATTAATCCTTAACTATTATATACATTAAATAAAAACCCAAATAAATCCCAATCCCTATAACCCCTAACCCTTATAACCTATAATCTTCATCAACCCTAAATTCTATCATCAAACACCCAACCCCTATAGCCCTTAACCCTATAACCTCTAGTTCTCATCAACCCTAAAGTCTATCATCAAACACCAACATTAAAACCTATAACCCATAGCCAATATAAACCTAATGACTAATTGATATCATTCCTAACCCCTATAACCCTTAGCCTTTGTCCACCCTTACCCTTATCTCTTAATAAATTGCCCTTAAAAATTATAACCCTTAACCACTATAACATATATCCCATATAACAACTAGAGAAGAAGTGTTATACTTTCTATTCAATGTCTTATAACCTATTTTTAATTGAATAAAAAAGACGTTTATCTCATAATCATATCATCTCTAACCCTTCATACATGTTCCACTTCCACTATGATGTAGCCCCTTTTGATTACAACCAACGCCAATTTCATTAAATTTGGACATATTAAACAAATTTTGGACTAATAAAGTGTGAATTTAGACTTTGAAAGTGTCAATATCAACCTTTCTAAAGTGCAAACTCAGGTTCTAAAAGTGGCAATATTGGATTTGAAAAGTGTGTTTTTCTATTTGAATAGTGTGTTTTTTGACTACTTAGGAACCTTAAAATTGCAGTTTTTTGTTATGAAACTATGAATTTCTATTCAAAAAGTGTGAATTTCAAATTAAAAAATGCAAATTTTGATTTGAAAAGTGTGAATTTCAAATCAAAAATGCAAATTTTGATTTGAAAAGTGCAATTTTCATTTGGAAATGTGCAACCTTTTAAGGTGAAAAGTGCAATGTCTATAATATTCAGTCCTTCTTTGAATAACAAGTTTACCAGTTCTTGTTTCTTTTTTGATACAATATCAAGAATATCTATTTTTTTACATAAATAATTTTAATAGTTTCCAAATGAGGCAGGAATTCTCTGCGTAATCTGTATAGGAACAACTTACTTACACAGTAGTAACCAGTAAACGATGTATTCTGCATCACAATAGTAATTTTCCCCAAATTCCTAGAGGCTCGTGGATGTTCCAGGTGCTCGATGTTTGCTCGCCCAACTAGGTTGATAGACAAACTAGAAGGATTGTAACAAAATATAAATTTATTGGGCTAATATTACATCAAACGATATCCGTAGGAACTTCCATCTCACTTTGAACACTATGCCCTATATGTTCTGGTTGTGCCTTAACTGTTGCAAGGCCCTTCTCATTTATTCTAATTTTTTCTCTTTTCCATCCCAACCTTGGTGACCATGCCCATATGATGCTATTTACATCGATCATCATATTTTCTTCTACACCAAAAACCCATTGTTTCTTTCTATTTAAGCAATTTTTGTACAAGACCTTCATATCCTTCGATGCTCCCATTGGCTTCCACCATTGCACCTCTACTTTGTAAGACCCAACAGTACTAGCATCTAAATCTCGATAAATATTACCAATCACCCTACCCAACCAGATTGCACAATCTAGCTCCGGTGATTGCACAATGACCATTTGTCCCTTTATGATATCCACTCTTGGAATGAATTCATCTCTAGGCTTGCTTCATGCTAGTCCAACATAGCAATCCTGCAAAGCAAGAACATTTTCCTTCAAATAAGCATCCATAATTTCTTGTTCAGATCTTGTAGGTTCACTACTATGAATATCATAGCTTGTCGATGGCCAAAAGTTAGTTGCTAACTGATCAACACTCTCGAAGGGACTGTCCAAAGCTTTATATACAACCTCCATATAATTTAACTTGGGATGCCAAAGTTTTTCACCTCCCTTCTCAATCCCTTGATTCCAGAACGAAATATATGTTTCTTTTCCTTTTTTATTTCGTCAATGTCCGAAGGTCTTTGGATTGCAAATTTAATAACCTAAGCTGCTCCACCGGCAAGTCTATGCTACCATCTAGAAATGACTTCTACAGATGAATAGGAGATGACCAAGCTTCATCCCAAAGTGATGCCCTCCATTGCATGACTGGAATTTTATCTATGAGCTGAAATTAAAAAAAAATAACATTTTTTAATATCGATGATGTTGGCATTTCCATCCAAAAGGTGGGGTTTCTCAAAACTCTTAAAATCGTAAAGTTCATCAATTAGATAAGGGACATAGAAATTTTGATCTTCACATGTCCTATACGTATCCATAATTTTCGAGAGTGAAAATATATCCTTGCGCATTAGCTTTATTGATAACCTTCCATAAGTTCCATCTATGTCTTCATGGGTGTGTCCAACCGGGAGGAATCCAACTTCAATTATCTCAAACACTATCCTTGTTGTTAAAAGGGATAAAAATGTAAATGCAAAGTGGTTTTTGTTATCGCCTGAATAATTGTCCATTTGCAACAACAATATGGGTGATACAATATGAGTTCCAGTAGAATATCAGTATCAGTAGACACACCCAATATGAGTTCCTTCCTTGCACCCTTTAAGTACTCTCAATAGCCAACTCAGGGAATGTATGTCTTTGATACAATCTATCCAAGAGTCCGTAATGGTTCCAAGTATACCAGTAGTACTCCTTCTTTCAGGTATACATACAATAAACTCCTGTCTCAACACAAGTATACAACAATACTTGTGTTTTTTTGTATATAGATAGTAGACTCCTATTTCAGCACATCTAGTGCTCAACACAATTTAGTACATTTTATGGCCATAGAAAAAATTTTAATATTAGGAATCAAACTAATCTTGGACCTTCAACTCACCTCATTTTCTTGGTGTGACTCCTTAGTGTAGTGTTTCAATGTCATGTATTGATTCATCTAGGTTGGGGTTCACATTTCCTGCCTCACACAACACCAAGAAGGTACCCCCTTCTTTAGGTGTTATTCTGTGTGTGAATAGAAATATCACCCAAGCCTCGATCATATTTAAGATAAGATACATTAAGTTTGAATTCCATCTGAAGAACCTTTAACCTAGGACATCGTCCATGGTTTTCCTAGAGGATTCGTAGCTTATAGGACCACCACAGGTTCTCACATTATCAATCACTTTTATTATTATTTTATTATTAGTAGTAGAAGGTTTGTTTGTTAGGGAGTGTGCCTCCCTCCCCCTCTTTCTTTTGTTAGTAGGTGAAAGTTATTCATTTTTTTTATTTATCTCTTTGTTCATTTTTCTTTCCGGCTCTATTTCTTATAGAAACTAGGATTCATAAGTATGAGGCCTATCCTCCTAGCCTTTGACTTCTTGCAACCATAGGACCTTGCTTCTCACTTTGGCCTTATTGATAATGCCATAACCATGTCCTATTTACCTACAGATGCTTCAAGAATAGTCAATCACACCAACATATAATCAATGTATTTTCAAAATAAATTCACTTACAATGCTTTCTAGTTGTTAATCATTACAGATGTCTACTCATTATTGGTAAAAATGGGATCACTTACCCAACTACATCACCACTAATCAAGGAAATAGATTCCTCGTTTTTCCTCTCTGGCCTTTAGAATCAACTTTTACAGCTTCATTTGTTTAGCTTTTCTTCCTATTGATAATATTTCATGTAGTCATGTACACATGATTACTCATGAATACTTATTTTCATTGTATATACTACAACTTGCAACAAATTATTAGCATCATAATCACTTCAACAAATGACTTATAGCCAAAATAATACATATCTATGCATAATCTTGACACAATAGGACACATGTGTTAGTATGCATACATTTACGCACACTTTCCATCACCCTTGGCATTATTTGGTTATTGTTTCATATTTAGCAAGCATAACATAACTTACAATAACCATATATCATAACACAACTCATTATAAACATGAATGGATGATAAAATACATTGTTACCCTAAGGTTTACTACCTCCATATAACCCTTGTGGGAATCATTCACAAAATTCATTCAATGATATAATCTGTCATGGCTAAAATGAATGTGTTCCTAATTCCTTTAGCAAAAAGGTAATAAATTACACTTCGGTTTATACTTGCATCATTGTTATCAGCACCTCTTCCTCTAGCATATAATAGGAACACAACCATATAAGTTATTAAATTAAACCTATTATATTTATGATTATCGTAATGCCATGAATTGTTCATAAAAAATTAGAAGCATCTACATGCTCATGCATATCTATATGCATTCCATGATAGTAGTCTATCATCTTTAAAACATGTTGGAATCTTATTAATTCTGAGAGGGGAGTGAATTAGTATTAGCACAGTTATGAACAATTTTTACTTCATATCATATTCAACTTGAACTTAAATTATCCATTCACATAAACAATAATATTCATCCACACATATGCACAATATACAAAACACATAGATTTTTATGTGGAAACACAAATGAGAGAAAACCATGGAATGGTCTCTTATAATATAAAGATTACATTCATGGAAGCACACTCGTCTCTCTACTAGATCATGTTGTTATGGATCCATGATCCATTAATGCCCCAAAATAAGAATCTTTTCATATCTCTATCTCCAATTCTCGAGCTTACAAACTTACTTCAACTCTCGAACTTGGCTTCTTATTTATACTTATCATGCATGCATGGTATGTTCACAAGTTGGTCGTGGCATCCCTTCTTCCTTGCTTCACGGTTTCTCTTACTTCACACTTCCTCCACTTGTCATGTTCTACACCACTGAGTTGTCATCTCTTATGAGTCTTATGCATACTTGGTCCCTTTCCTAGTTGGTCTTGTTCCCTTTCAGTGTGGTCTTGTGCCCTTGATGTACCATTGCTTATGGGACTTGCACACTTGAATTCTCCAACCGCTAATTTCTTTTGGTGCACTTGCGTGCTTCAACAACTCGTATGCTTCTTTCGATTGGTGAGACTTGCGCACTTTCGGTACTTTATTACATGTTCAACCACTTATAACCTCTAATCCTCTTGCACACTCCCGAAGCTTGTCCAACCATCTCTTTGGAATATACCATTAAGTAGTATGATTGGGTGGAATTGAGACCTACACATGTACCATATGTATTGATTGTATTCCTTATGTACTTCTTCAAACTGGATTTCACATACTACTTAAAAATGGCACAAGAATATTGAATCCTCTTGACATCAATTGACATCAATGAGAACAAAAGTTCAACAATATCCCCTTTGGCATTGAATTCAATACCTCATGAAGATGTGCATAATCATCTCATGAAGTTATGCGCTTCTTCGATCTTAGTTGCAGTACCCCTCCCCGTGTTCAATTCCAGTTTGACCCTTTGCTAATATACGCATTCTAATGTCAATGCTTTTCTATTATCTTTCATTCCTGCACAGATACTTCATGTTCTTTCATCTTTTGTTTCTTTGCACTACATGGATCAGTACTTCCTTCCTTCTTTTCTTCATGATCTTTCTGCATTGATCACATGCTTCATAATATTTCTCCCCCTTTGACATCAATGGAGAAGATATGTCATCACTGTTCAATTACATATTTTCCTTTCTTTGTTTTAGCGCTTGGATTACTCCCCTTGTCTTTATGCTTTGTTCTCTTCTCTTTCACTGGGGTTTCTACACAGAGTACAGTCATATTGCAATCTGTACCTTCAATATTTTTTCTCTAGCTATCTCATATATGATCCCCCTATACAATTTCTATCTTCCTTCTATCTTGATCTTATGTTCCTATCATACCAATCATCAACCGCACTTCTTAAGTTCTTGTGCATTTTTTCATGCCATCTACCTATTGTATTCATTGCAAAATACAAAGTTACATATGCTTTTGGTATGCATTGACTTCTTTCAGCATACAACCATTCCCTTTCTGTCGAATTTACTACGTTGTGACCAATCATCATTACCTTTTCTAAAATCAGATATCTTGCCACGACAACCAAAGATTCATGCACACAATTCCATCTCTCAGCCAACTTGGAAAAAATGTGATGTGACAAACAATTTGTGTGGAAACTTTGACATGCCACATTTGTACTCAATCCTTTTGGGAAACATCATTCCGGTTGCATGGAACAATCAATTGGATTTCCTATTTTGTCCTCTTGCCCAAATTCATTCACTCATGCAATAACTTTTGACAACTCCATAACCAGCTTCAAATTGCACAAACATGAATGCGATTTAATATTGTGTCTCTTCAATTTACTTTCACGTGTGTGAAGAACCACTTTCCGGTTCTATAAATGAGCTATGAATTTTCCTGGTTCAACACTCATGTTCTTTCACTGTCTAGATTTTTATGCATCTTGTTGTCTTTGAGTCTCTTAACTTCTTTAATATTGTCTTCCTTCTTCCAACATTTAAATGAATCATTCAACAGTATTGACTTGGTAGTGTAGTCACAACAATTTGATTTCACATGGCTAAGAGTGGACATGAGTGTTTGGCAAGCCCAATTAAAGGAAACTGAGTTCAACCACTGGTATACAGATTTGTAGGTAAATCAGAACAATGTTGAGGGATTATCCAGTATGAGTAGGAGAGTTGACTTTCTCGAGCAGTAGCAAGAGTGGATTCTCGACATGCTGGACCTTATTTGAACTAAATCATCTGTTGCACATGCATCATCTTCAGTTATGCAACTTTTTCCTCTACAAACATCCTCTGAATTCAACAAGCCAGTTCCAATGGATCTCGAGCTTTGTATAACACAACAACCAGCAAGACATGATGCAGAATTAGACCTTCAATTGCGGCTCTAAATTTTCCATGTAATTCTCAATTTTTCTTGATATGACATATGTTGTCTTTTTTGTACTTCACTTGTCTTTGGACTTTGGAATGTTGCTTCTTTTGTACATCAACTCCGTTTTTTGTGATAGAGGACTCATGTAATTTTATGAAGGCACAATTTTGAATATAATGCAAGCTTCCTTTATGTATCTCATGATATTTGAACTCTCCTTATGTTTGTTCATCGACAATACTCATTTGCATTCTTATTTTTATGTATGAACTCTTTTATGCGACAATCCAACACATCATAGAAAATAATTGAATATATGCACATATCTTTTGCAACATAAGATTAATGCAACAACCAACTTCAAATATTATCTAACTGCAATACTTCACTAACACACTCCTTGAATTCCTAATGAGCATCGTGTTGAATTCAAGGATCGCACACTTGATCTCTTAGAGATCAGCAAGATGGGAAGCAATTACTTGTTGCTTGTGACGTAATTGGTTTGTTAGCTTCTTTTGCGCATGCTTGAGGAGTTTTCCTTACCCATATCTTCATGTGTGCACTTCCATTTTGATGATGCACCTGATTGTCTTCCCTTTTAATCATATTATTGTGATTGACTTTATGGAGATTATTTATGTTTGGAAAATTCACTGTTCTTCGACAAAACATATCCTTGTGTCCAAAACCATCACATGGATAACATCTCATAGTTTGAAAATACTTCACAATATGACCAATTTAATTACACCTTGTGCACTTCATTGAATTAATCCTTCTTCTGGTAGTGTAACAAAAATAGTTTTAATCACTTAATGAATTATCATACTTGAATGACTTCATTTGATTTGGATGATGCTTATTGTCACAAACCTTCCCAGATGTTATGTCGTAGCTAACTCCTGGCTTGTCGACTGGTGACCTTTGGTTATTCAGAATATTATTCAGGATAGATGTGTTTCCTCTGAATTTATTCTTCATTTCTTCTTCAAGAAAGGACTTGTCACTTCCTGAATGTGCACAGTCCAAAGTCTCAATCCTGATGTGATCTTGAATCTATTTCTTCCCTTTTATTTCAATCAATTTTTCTTCTAAGTGAGAGATTTGTCTATCCTTCTGTTCAAGATGACTTGTCAGTGGTTTATTTTTCTTTGCTGACTCTTCCAAAGATGTTTTCAATACTAATCTGTCTTCTTCAAGTATTCTGATTTAATTTTTCCGACAGGATTTGGAGGTGTATTAAAGGATCCACTAAAAAAATACTTATCCAATGATCCTAGTTGACTTTGTCCAACTTGTGGTTTTCTTGATAGAGGGGAAACTCTTTTTCTTTTCTTCACTATTTTCATCTTCCACGAAGGACATGAAAATAACTTCCTTTGGCTTGTTTTCATAATCACTTTCCTCTAATAAATTGTTGTCTTCCTTAGTGTACAAACTCTTTTTTTTTTGGAAATTTCTTCCTATTCTCGTATTTGTCTTGAGTGTGTGACAACCTTCATTCATTGTAGCTAGTCTCTTCCTCACTATCACTATCTCCATCCTCCTTATATGGACACTTTGAAGCAAAGTGGCCTACTCTTCCACATCTAAAACATTTGAAAGGTAATTTTCCCTTATACTTGCCACGTCCTCTTTTCAACTTTCTCACAAAGTTTGATTCTTCCTCTTCTGATTTACCACAAGGTCCCTTGTCATGTTCATGCTTCTCTTTCCTAGTGGCATTAAAGGCTGCTTCCTTTTTTATTGGATTTTCCCTTTCAGTTATCATCTCAGGCGCAGTTAGGATCCCTTGAAACTCATCATTTGTCATATCTGCAAGATTAGTTTTGTATTCTAATACATATACCTTTGAGTCAAATCTTGGAGGCAAAGTTCGTAGTATCTTGTACACAACTGATTCTTCATCCAGTGTGGCTCCAAGAATTTTGATAGCATTAGATAACTCATCAACTCTAAGGAAATATGAGGCAATATTTTCGTCATCTTTCATTTTCAAAGACTCATATAATCTAGAGTAATTTTGTAGCTTTCCTTTCTTTACCTTGGCATCTTCTTCAAAGATATTTCTAATATTGTCCCATACCTCCTTAGTTGAAGCATAGTGCATGACTTTAGTGAATCCTATGTTTGTTATCCCACATAACAATGCATTCCTAACTCTTACATTTCACTCATACTGTCTTTTCTCAAGTGGATCAATTGGTGCAGTTGTTGGAACATTATAACCATCCTAAATAGTTAGCCATACATTAGCTCCAAGTGATTGCAAATATACTTCGATACTAATCCTTCATAAGGTGTAGTTGGTTCCATCAATCCTTGGTTCTCTGTTAGTGGAGAGTCCTTCCTACTTGTCCATATCTGCACACATATCTATCTTCCATATTTTAAGCTATTACTAAAGACACCAGCTCTGATACCAATTGTTGGAATCTTATTAATCCTGAGATGGGGGTGAATTCGTATTAGTGCAGTTATGAACAATTTGTACTTCATATCATATTTAACTTGAACTTCAATTACCCATTCACATAAAAAATAAAATTCATCCACACATATGAATGCTACACAAAACACACATATTTTTACATGGAAACCCAAATGGGAAAAAACCACGGAATGCTTTCTTATAATATCAAGATTACATTCATGGAAGCACCAACTTCCAAAGTGTTCCAACACCAATTAGAAGGAGGCACCGACCCCCTGGTTTTACAAGCTACATCTTGAAGGAAGGACTGACTTCCTGATTTACCAACTTCTACTAGAAGGAGGCACCAAACCCCCACTCCTTTCCCTATCATGCAAGACTTATATGAAAGTAGAATATGTTTCCTTGTTGTACTTCCAATCTACACACTCTTCTGATAAGTTTTTGTTCACAATGATGTATGCACCTTCTGTAAACTGATACATTTATTTTACTTATACCAACATCACAATTGACTTCATACTTCACAAACTATATACTGCTTCACCATCTTCTGCAGTGTGCACTTAGGTTTAGTATGAAATTTTGTTTCTGCACATCTGCAAACTTAACTGATACTGCGCATCTTTTGTAGTGTTTGTTTTTTGACTACACACCTCAGTATCAGATCAATCCGCCCACCTTCTGTGATATTACCCTTCTGTCTTGGTGCATTAGTATTTAGATAATGTGTGACCTTCTATGCATAATTTTTTATTCAACCTTTCTGTTCTTTGCACTTGTCTCGGATCACCTTTATCATAATGTGCATCCTTTATTGTGCAACAAATCTATCTTAGTGCATTAGATAAACTACATCACTTTGCACATCACTAGTTATACTTCAATTTAGTCTTCGCGCACCTATCTTAGATCATTTGTGACTTTCTACGTATGGTCTGTGATACTATCATTCTGTTCTCACACACTTGTGCATACTCTGCAGTTCTACATTTATATATTCGTTCAACTATCACAGATAATCTACATCATCCTATACACCATCAACAATTATGTTATTCTGTTTGTGCGGACTCGACTCTCTGCTAGATCACGTTGTTCTAGTTCCATGAGCCCTTGATGCCCCAAAATAGGAATCTTTCCAAATATGTATCTTCAAGTATCAAGCTTACAATTTTTCTTCAACTCTATAACTTGGTTTCCTATTTATACTTGTCCTACACGGATGGTATGTTCACAAGTTGGTCCTCGCGTCCCGTCTTCCTTGCTTCATGGTTCCGCTTACTTCACACTTCTTCCACTTGTCATGTTCTGCACCACAGAGGTGTAATCTCTTGTGGTTCTTACACATACTTGGTCCTTTCCCTAGTGGATCCTGCACCCTTACAGTGTGGTCTTGCACCCTTGATGTACAATCGCTTGTGGTACTTGAGCACTTGATTTCTCCAACTGCTACTTTCTTCCGGTGCACTTGTGCACTTCAACGACTTGTATGCTTCTTTTGATTGGTGCATCTTGTGCACTTTGAGACTTTCTTACATGTTCAACTACTTCTAACCTCTAAACCTCGTGCACACTCCTAAAACTTGTTTAACCATCTCTTTCGCATATACCATTGAAGTAGTATGACTAGGTAAACTTGAGACCTACACATGTACCATTTGTACTGAATGTATTCCTTATGTACTTCTTCAAATTAGATTTCATATACTTCTTCGTGTGAAAATTCTCACAGAGGTGGATCTTGAGTAGAAAAACTAACCCCACAAGTTTGACATAGATCTACAGAAAAATAGAGAAGAATAATCACAGAGAAAAGAGAGTTCTCAGTGTAAAAAAAATTCATATTATTGATCCACAAGATGTGGTCATTAACATAATACTACATGCAAGAGAATCCATGAGCCTCTGATGGAATTTGAATTCCACTTAAGACACAGGCTTATTTAGCATTGAATCCATCTACAAACAAGACCTAATGGCAGCTCATGATGGAAGGCAAGACCTAGTGGCAGCTCATGATGGAAGGCAAGGTGGTTGGTGCAAGAGGGAGGCACTAGGATAGAAATTTGGGGAGAATAACTCAAGGAGGTGCATGATGTGACTTGTAGTGTTCAAATAGATGCTACTACACCCAAACTCAATGAATCTAGGTAGAAAAGTGAGTTAACTAGGTGAGACACAGGACATGGTACATTAAATCAAGGAATTGACTCAATCAAATCCTAAAATCATGCATGAGGGTGCACTATATACTAAGTTATAGGGATAAGGCCCTTTGAGTGGATAAGGAGGCCAATGATGAAAAAAATTAAGCACTAGGGTGTCAACAACATAGTCTACCTGCTAGGAGACTCAATTATCAAAGGATGGAATGCATAACTAAAGTATGACCAGGGTCTAGATGGATAGAACTTTCCAACACTTCAAAATGGCACATGAATATTGAATCCTCTTGACATCAGTTGACATCAATGACAACCAAAGATTGTTATCAATACCTCTTCCTCTAGCACATAATAGGAAGATAATCATATCATTATTAAATTAAACCTATTATATTTGCAATTATCGTAATGGCATGAATTGTTCATGAAACATTACAAGCATTTACATGATCATGCATATCTATATGCATTCCATGACAGTAGCCTATCATCTTCAAAACACATCATGCTAGTATCATGAATTCATTCTTTCATATCTACTTACATTTACTTAAAAAAATCATAAACACATCCCTGTTCATCATTCAAGATGATTGTAAAAAGAGAAGAAAAAGAAAAAAATATAAATCAAAGGTGTTTCCTTTCCCCAAAACTCCTTCAATTAGGTTTTTACTCGTGTCATCCCTTTTTTTAATCTGCACAATATATTAATTAAGAAAAAAAGGAAATAACAGAGCACGATGGCCTTTGAGGCAGTCTGGGATAATGGAACCATCCCAATCTGGAAAAAATATTACAACGATTTTTAAAGGCTATACAAAAAAACTCCCTCTTATGGTGAGGTCGGGTGAGGACTGTCTGAACATAGTGTGCACTATAGGTAAAAAAACTTGTACAAAAAAAGCTTAAAAAGTCTGTAACAAAAAAACTGGAAAGAGCAGAGAGAACCAGTCTTCCGGGTTGACATGAGGAAGTTTACTCAGGAAGGATTTCCTCCATAATTCGGAAACCACCCTGAAAATACTGATCAGGCTCTGGCAGCTTGATAAGAAGCGACTTCAATTTATGAATACCCATGAGGTCAGGTTCTACTGGGATGCAGAATTTCTTGTTGGGAGGAGATTCAATGGTGGACGGAACTAGGAACGGTGTTGGAGGAGTCATAGGCGGAGCATGGGGAGCCACAACAAGAGTTGAAGGAGTGGGGAACAGAGTTGATGAATCCAGAAATGGAGTTGGAGGAGCCATAGGCCCTTCTGAGGGTGTGCCAACTGTTTGAGCACCCGAGGCATTACCGCCAACTTTCTGAGCACCCGAGGCACTGTCGCTACCCATCTTCGCTTTATCTGGGCCACGACCTCCAAAGGCGAGGTGGTCCAGGAGAAGGTGGCATCCAGGTATTCCAGGAAGTCATCCATATCAATGAGTTTGGATTTGGTAGCCAGCACCAAATTTCTCGCTAAGACCCAACTATTTAACATGTCATCCATGAGCTTGCCCATCATGTTCTTCATTAGCCAGTAATGGTTGATTTTTCCTCCATTATTCCCAGAGGCCAACTGGTCTAAGACCAGCTGCGCTTCCCATTCATCTATCAGAGTGCGTACTGTGAAGGAGACACTCAGGTCATACCCATCCCCAATGGAAGGTACAGGGGGGCATTGGGTTTTTCCCTGGATTCTACTTCCCTGATGAGGAGAACCGCGTGGCCTGGTCACGATGGAGAGCACAGAGTGAAGCCACACCCAATTCCACAGATCATAATGATAATTCGTAGAGCAGAACTAGCAGAGACGAAGATAGAGCCGAGGAGAAATGGTGAAAGTGCTTTCATCGGTGTTCTCTGGCCCTCTTAAGGGGAGGTAATCCCATCTCGCATGAGCCATATCAATGCATAGAGAGCCGATGTAAATGCACAAAGTACCAGGAACGTGTCCAGCCAATAGGTGAGGGGACATCTAGGTTAAGCTTCTCGAATGAGCCATTAATCGATGAGAGGAGGAGACAACCAGGTGGGTTAATGCATGTAATGCATGGTGCCACGCTGTGGGCTCCCGTGCCGAGGATCCTCCAGCATGTGCCTCCTAGGTTTTGTGGTGGCGCCCGCATCTAAGGACTTGTGTCATCATATTATCATTCACTTCCAAAATACATTAGTGATGATAAACAAAACTTCAAGCATCAACTTACAATCATTATTATAAGTTCTTGTTTGTAAAATGAATCAAGGTAAAGGAAAAAATAACTTTCCTCATCACAGCTTCATCAATTATATATCCTGCAAGTTTTCAAGATTGAATTACTTGTGATTTACCTTAGTATTAGTTTGTCTAAAGGACCGGTGTTGTGTCTCTTCTCTTATGTCATTTTCTAACACACCTTTTTCCCTCTAGTGATTATTTGGGAAAAACGGTGCAATCTTTTTCTCTTTTTTAAATCTAAACAAGATCAAATACCATCCACATCAATAACAATGCCCCAAATATTTATAGTTGTACATTGTTATTCAGATCTATACAGTACAGAGTATTAATTTCTTTTCCAATAATATGACAATTAAAGTACAATTATCTTTTCATTAACATGCCAATTAAAGTTATATACAATTTCATCTAAGTTCCTTATGTTCATCTTCATAAGAAGAATCCACTCCCATACATATTACTTAACAAGTTACATGAAATAAGTAAGAGGTCAAAATAACTCATAGACAATCAAGCCCCTCTACAAAATACATTTGCAAATTAGTTAGTCAAGATTAATAAACATCTAAATATTACAATCACAACATAAATATTGTGTTGTTGTCTACAAGTATATGCATGTTAACACATCACTTATGTGCTTACCACGATAATTATGAAGGATAGCAGTATGCCAAATTCACCATTCAGGTATAGTAGAAAACTACTACCCTTTGTCATGAATTACCGAACTTCAATATATACATATGAAATACCATTTAGTGATGAATACAATATCAATGTATTAGCATGCATATACTAATATAAAACTACTACCCTTTGTCATGAATTACCGAACTTCAATATATACATATGAAATACCATTTAGTGATGAATACAATATCAATGTATTAGCATGCATATACTAATATAATGGCATAATTCCTCACATTATGACACATGTACTCTCTCTTATCATTTACAATTAACTAACCAAAACATGATTGAGTGGTATTAACTAGACACAAATGGAAAATAACAACACATTATTAGAGATTATCCATTCATCCTTAACTAATTAACATAATCAAACAATCGTAATGTAACATATAGTGTATACTTATCTTGAATAAGATTTCCTTGACAACTGAATGTGAAATTGCAATGTTCCTTGCCAACCATAGGAGCTCTATTGGTCATATATTATTTCTCTCGAGAGGACACCTCTAAGTTAGACAAAGATTTGACACCTCTAAGAGGACACCTCACACAAATGCAATCCTTAAATCTCTCATGCATAGATTCCACAACTTTTCTCATTTTCCACCAATAGCTATACCGCCACTGATTATTACCATCAAAGAGCAAGTATTGCATAGAAGTATAAATTTTACATGTGAAAAGTAAAAAAATTGACATCCATTTTCACTTCATCAGCAGTTATTCGATTGTGGATCGTAGGTATGAAGCTGATATATAAACTGCTCCTTTTTCAATAAGATAACAATATATATAAATAAAATAAAATGGAGTCAGCTCTCCCTTGAGAGAGAATGTTCCTTTTAACAAAAGAAATATATAAAATGGAAATAATTAAAGGATAAGAAAATAACGAATATTCTTATATGGAAAAGATTAGGGACATCTCTTACTGTCAAACCACAATAATTAATTTTTTATGCATAAAATGAAACCTTGTGAACAATAGTTTTCGATTAAAGTTTGGCATCATTCCAACATAATTTAACCAATTTGCACATCAACAAAAAAAAGAATTCAAAGGGAATGGTAGTAGGTCAAGGTTCTAGAATTGTAGTAGATTATGGTTCGAGACCCGTAGAAATATAATAAAAACCAGCTTCGATCTATCTTAAAGGGGATCTACCAAGCATCTAGAGGGATCAAATCTCTCGAAGTGCAAACTCTTTTTTTAAGCGTTTTAATTTATCTAATTTGTGTACTTTTATATATATGCCATTATAAATGTTTTAAATAGTGTACAAGTTATTTTGTTTTTATATATGCCTTTATAAATGTTTTAAATAGCCGACAATTTATTTTTATAATAATTTATTTATTTTTTTAAAATGGAAGGAGTTACACATCTCCCCCTACTGGGTTGTAGAATGCGCCTCTTCGGCGCAATAAATTGACTGCATATCGTCATCTTTGATCATTTTTAATAAAAATAAATTGACTGCATATAGGCGTTTTTGATAATAAAAAAATTTATGGTCTCAAATAAATTCACTTGCAAAGAATATCTTACGACCCTAGAAACAAAAACCCTAGAAATTTGATTCTCTCGAACTACTTGTAGAAACCGCGATATGGAAAACGTTAGCAATGGTTCAAGTGGTGCTGACAGTGAATCTGAAGAGAGAATGTAGGTCATCCACAAACCGAGATACATTGACATAGCATTCTTTCATTCCCAACCAATGGCAACATATATAATCTTGAGTCGGTCCCTCCAAAGTGGCCTCTCTCTTCTTTATATATATATATATATATATATATATATATATATATATATATATATATATATATATCATAATAATAACAATTAGCTCATAATCATAATAGCTTACGTTAGACTTCTAGGCCAACAAGGAACCATTCAAGATTATAATATTTATTCTCATGATTTAAGATAGGATTATATGATGCTTCGAGATAATCAAATGATAGTACTAGAAGTTCACTCTATGCTCATAGGTGAATAATAAATTATTTTCCTTCTCATGCAAATGATGCATTGGCTCATAATGCTCAAAGATTAATAACAAAGTCAAGTTCCTATCTATTAGCTCTACACAAATAAGTGAGTAATAGTAACTCTTTTTCCTTTAAGCACTCAACAACACCATGATGACACCTGATCATCATTAGTTATATTATTAAGGCTTCACTAGCCCCTAACCTCTCCCCCTAGTGGATATTGTTTCCCCTCAATTTAGTTTCTTTGCACATTCTACCCCTAGGTTTATTTTTCATTAGTTTTCCATTTCTACTACATAGTCAAATACTATTAAGTGCCACAACAATAATTGGTAGGCCTTGGCCTTGAGCTCCACACCATTGACTATTACATAAGGGAATTTACATTAGTTATACTTAATTACAATGCTATGGGTTAAGAACAAGGGATATTATAGCTACAACACTACTTGTTATATATTTGTTTACATGATTTTGTTTTCTCATATACATCTTAATGGAAATTGGGTGCTTAGAAACACAATGAATGAAAGAAAGTACTTACCTTCCTTCATTATCCTAATAGTTTAGATTTACCTTCCACAGATTGAGGCTGAAATACCATAACTTGGCCATTTTCAATATCCAAATCAAATGCCACCAATTAATCCCTAATATTCCATGCATTTTCCATCAAGACTCGTCATCATTTCCATCTTCAATGGATCTTTTACTCCTCATCTTGAAGATCCATTGTAGTTCTCTCGGATTCCCCCATGAACCTAAAGGTTCCCTCCATATACTTTTCCCCGCCCATGATTGTATTCTCCCTCATCTTGGCCACATACATCTTATTGGTCTTAAGCTTCATCTAAAATATCATTGTCGACCACTAGGCATCAGGAGGGAATAGGATTACATCATAAGGACCTTGAAACCAATGGTATTTCTCTCCTAAAGAGTGAATAGGAAATACATGATTTGCCGCATGACATTGAAATCTCTCACTTTAGGAGAAAGGAAAGGTTATCACTGCAAGAGAAAGGAAAGATATTTAGGCTTTCAACAATAACTAGTGGTTAGATTATCAAAATTAATCTTAAAGGTGTAGCTTCTCAATAGGTAAGCAGCTCCTCTAGCCATGCGTGTTAGCAAGGGATTGATAATTTCCATTTGGAAACCTTGTAACATGTGGTTCCTCCTTGAAGAGCCCTTTTTCCTCCTTATTTCCTTATGATTATATTGGGTTTTGAGTAAGCATTTTGATGGTTTGAGTGGAATTTAGTAGAATAAGCACTTTAATTGCACTGATTAGGTGAATTTCTATAGCCTGGGTGGGAGGGAAGTGTCCATTTGTCCCATAAAAATAATACAAATAAAAATAAAAACAAAAAATAAGAATGCATACATTAGTGTGTTGTAGCATAGTGGTGAGAGGGAAGTGTTCCGCTATTCCATACAAAATAAAAATGAAAATATAAAATATAAAAGTAAAAGATTATAAGAATGCATGCAATAGTGTGTTGTATCCTAGTGGTGAGAGGGAATTAAAAAGCTAAAAAAAAATAAGAATGCATGCATCAATGTGTTGTAGCATAGTGGTGAGAGGGAATTAAAAAGCTAAAAAAAAATAAGAATGCATGCATCAATGTGTTGTAGCATAGTGGTGAGAGGGATGTGTACTGTAGTTTAGTGGCAATGAAAGGTTTGTAGATTTGATCCCTCTCAATGCTTGGTAGAACCGAATTTAGATGGGTCTATATTGGTTTACTAAGCTCTCCTTCATCTAAATAAGACTAAGAAATTTTTATTTGTATTAAATGAGTTTTTTTTAAATAGCAATTTTTTGATACTTGTTGTACAATTTTAGCTACTTATTCTGAATGTATCCTCTCAAGGGGAATTATTATTGTGAAAATCCTCACAGCAGATCTAATAGATGATGTATACACCTCACAAGAAATATTAAGTAGGAAAATAGAAGAAGAGTGGACAATGTAGTGTAAAAGAGCAGAGAATTATGATACAGTAGAACTTAGATAGAAGCAGAATAACATTACACTCATTCATTAATCATAATATGAACAATAAATAATACAATGGAGAGGATTTGAATGCCAAGGTGGCAATTCGAATTATCATGCATGAGCATGGCTTATCTATACTAGGAGTCCCAATCATTAGATCAGTAGTGGTGTCATCAGATCATAAGTGGCTGTCCATGTGTCAAACTGAGCTAACTGAATGTAGTAGGTGTAACTGGTGCTTGAAGCACTAATGGAGGGCACATGAGGAGCTAACTGCAGGAAAAACATCAACTAGTCTCTCTAGAGGTCTCACTGAGTGTATCAGTCAATCTGTCGTCAAATAAAGGATCGGATCCACAAATCAAGAAACAACTGAGTGTGTCACTGGTGGTAGGTGAGAGAGGGCACACTTCTTCCTGTGGTAGGTGAGAGAGGGTACACTTCTTCCTGTGGTAGGTGAGAGAGGGTGCATCACAGACTAGGAGGGCTGAAACTAAGTGGAAACAAGCTCTCGGGGCTAGTAAACTAAGTACTAGGTGCTGGGAGACACCATACTGATGGCTAGGATGTATGCAATTGCATGATTGCATGCAAAAATGCATGCATGACTGAAATGAAAAAGAATGAAAAAGCTGGTAGGACTAGGATGGAGTATAAGAATATCCTAACACCCCCCATTAATCCATCTTGGGCCCTGGTAAGTGATACCAAAGGTCACCAATACAATGAATAATAAAGAACAGTCCATGAAACAAGGAAATGGGGAAAAACCTCATGGGAGAAATACCCCCCCCCCTCAAAAGAGACTGTAGGGCACACCAAAAAATAAATGCTCCAAACTCAAGCAGGTTTAATGCTTGGTCATATGTCTAGAGGTATCTTCTTCATGGGAATAAGTGTTTCATGCTCCAAAAACATGTGCTTGTGATCTCCTTCAGTGGATGCAAGCGAAAATGGAGACATGTGTTTGTACTTGCTCTTCAGAACGAATGTGATGAGAACAAATCCAAAGGTATGAGGATGATCCTGGAACCTGTGATTCGAATCAGCTGAGGTAGGATCAAATCCATGAATGTGTAGATAGTCTTTTGTTATCTCCTTTGAACCATCATAGGTGAGATCATGCCCAAAAGAACCATCACATGATAGTGGTTGCTCGGATTTCAAATCAGCTCCAAGACTTGATGAATGGTTTCTTGAGATCTCCTTTGAACCAGCAGGGGTGAGATCAAAACCAAATAAACCATGATATGCATGAGAAATGATCCCAAGCGAATGGTAATGCCCTACATCTTCAATGAACTTCTGAGAGCATGTACAAATGATCATATAGTAGTACATAAGAGGTAAGTGATCAAGAAGAGTGAATGCATCACCTCCAATTGCCGGTTTGACCTCCGAAACATTCAATAGATCATCATTATGCAAACCAACAGACTCTTATGCAAGGGAGGCTTTAAGAACCTCTTCAGTTTCTAGAGTGTGAGCTGGCTCAAAATTCGAAATAGAAGAATTAAGAACATGAGTGTTGAATATGCAAGTTCTTCTTCTTTTTTGACAACTTCATTATGAAACATGTTTGATACTGAATCACGATCAGAGAGACCATCAAGGAGGGTGAATGTATCACTGGGCTTGCTCTCCAAATAGTTTGCACCAATCCCTTCATTCTGTTTTCCAAATATTTCATCCAGAGGGGCCCATAGATCTTTTGGAGATTCAGCAGCCCATAGCTATTTTGGAGATTCAGCAAAATCATGGAAGTGGATTAACATACAACGAGACATAGCAGTCAACATTGTTCCATAGGCTTTGTCACCTTCATTTAACCAATCATTCTCCTCTTCAGAGGATTTGAACTCTCTTTCAAGAGAATAATAAAAAAGACCATGTCTCTTCAAATATGATATCATCTTTGGTTTCCACTCATCATAGTTGAATGGAGAGAGAGGAGGAATTCCTTCCAGATTTATGGAAGCTGGTTGCAGAAGACTTGCAAAAACAATAGAGAATATCGCAACTGCTAATACTGCAAAACTGCATAAAATTGCTACTGTACTCGAAATATTGGTAATAACTTGCAAAAAAATATTAGGAATGGAGATAGACTATACTCTCAACATGCTCTGATACCATGTGAAAATCCTCACAACAGATCTAAGAGCTGATGTATACCTCACAATATAGATTAAGCAGGAAAATAGAAGAAGAGTGGACAATGCAGTGTAAAATAGCAGCATAATTATGATACAGTAGAGCTCAGATAGAAGCAGAATAACATCACACTCATTCATTAATCATAATATGAACAATAAATAATACAATGGAGAGGATTCGAATGCCAAGGTGGCAATTCGAATTAGCATGCATGAGCATGGATTATCTGCACTAGGAGTCTTAATCATTAGATCAGTAGTGGTGTCATCAAATCACAAGTGGATGTCCATGTGTCAAACTGAGCTAACTGAATGTAACTGAGTCTAACTGAATGTAGTAGTTGTAATTGATGCATGAAGCCCTAATGGAGGGCGCATGAGGATCTAACTGCAGTCCGAATAGATCAACTAGTCTCTCTAGAGGTCTCACTGAGTGTATCAGTCAATCTGTCCTCAAATCAAGGATTAGATCCACAAATCAAGCAACAACTGAGTGTGTGATTGGTGATAGGTAAGAGAGAGCGCACTAACTGAGCATGTCACTGGTGGTAGGTGAGAGAGGGCGCACTTCTTCCTGTGGTTGGTGAGAGAGGGTGCATCGCAAAATAGGAGGGTTGGAACTAAGTGTAAACAGGATCTCGGGGCTAGTAAACTAAGCACTAGGTGCTGGGAGATATCACACTGATGACTGAGATGCATGCAATTGCATGACTGCATGCAAAAATGCATGCATGACTGAAATGCAAAATATTGAAAAAGTTGGTGGGACAAGGATGAAGTATAGGAATATCCTAACAGTTATGGTGTTGGTAAATATTCCTTTTAGAAAATCTCTTATTTCACTCACTGCATGAAGGAACATATAGGCCGAGTGGCATACATATAATATTAGGTTTGTTCCACCCAACTACAATTAGTTTAGTCCTAATTTTGGGAGTAATCACAACTAAGCCAGTTATACTCATCAACTATATATAGCATTGCACCATCTATAAGCTTCAACCATTACATATTAGGACCAACCTCTCTCTTATATAAAAAGGTTGAGGATAAGTTTCATTTTATTATTGACAAAATTTTAAAAGACTTTCAATAAAAGCCATAGATTTATTTACTTGAATTTATAAGTGAATAAGATTTCTGTTATACTATTTTACAAGTATCTTACAATTGTTTTTTGCTTTTGATCCATGTCATTTCTTTTTTTTTAAGCTTTGAAATTTCTTTTTTCTTTTTATGTAGGTTTCACAATGCAATTTAGGGTTTGTCTTCATTTTCTTTGATTAACATCATATCAAAATTAACATTATACAAAAAGACACCCTTTTATGTTTTCCTTACTATCTCCATTTTGATGAGATAAAATATATTAATGTTAAGAAGAAAATACAAATAATAATCTTACACAATGACCCATAGTTCAAAAAGATAATGAAAAACCATACTTTAGGCTAATTATAACTGAATGGAAAAGCACTCAAGTATACAAGAGAATCCAATTGATATAAAAATATAAGAAAAAACATATACAAGAGAATCCAATTGATATAAAAATATAAGAAAAAACATACTTCACATTGAAGCAATGAAATAAGAAGGAACAAAAGACTAACCAATATCAACAAACAGATTTTAACTACAGTTTTTCACTTTGTCAAATTTAGATATATTTTATTTCACCTAAAACCCATTTCAAAGATCCCTTAAGTTGTAAAAGTTAAAGAAAATTTTAGTGTATTCTATATTTCTTTCCCTTTTCTTTAATAAGTACTTTTTAGTGACTTCCTAAATGGTCATTCATTTTTGCATGTGTGAAATGCTTTAAATAAATCTATTTGATCACAACGGTTATGTGTTGGATTCTCCTCACCAACTACCTTGCACATAAGAACATTTGAAAAATTTCTCAACTTATACATAGCATATTAAAGTAAGAATAATTTCACACATACACTATATCTACCAATAATGTAGTATATTATTTCAAATTGATTATATTAAATTCTTCAACAAATAAATCACCGTTAAATAATGGTTAAATAATTCAAGTTTTAATACACATTATATCTATCAATAATGTAGTATATTATTTCAAACTCCTTACATTAAATTATTCAACTAGCAAAACACAGATAGGTAATTCATTTTTTAATACACATCTTAATTGATTTTAGTTTGACTTAGTTTTGAAATTGTTGTAACAGGATTAATATTTTCATTGGTTTACTTTCCATTACGCGAGGATTGGACTCGGCCTCATATGGATGCATTTTTAAGTCATTTCTCAACTACCTTGTAGGATTTGAACTCAAATTGCCATACAAAACAAGGCCTATCGATATCAACCATGCTAGCGATATTTAATTATTTATATATAAAACTTAAATATTTAAAAAGATTTGCAAAAATCTTGGTAGATAATTTTAATTGATATTTAAATATGATACAAAAACATCGAGGTGTCTACACTTGTAATAAAAGTCTAGTCCATTTATAATATATGGAGAATTTCAATAGGAAACACTAACAAGAATTTGTAGAACATTGTGACATAATCTTTAACTTCAATAAAAACATTTAACACAAACGCTATTAATCTCAAAAATAATGAAACATTTATTACAATTGAATTTTCGGTGTTAACAAATCACTATTTACACTTATTAAGTAGCTTTCTTTTTCTCTAGTATGATAGCTTTCTTTTGAGTGCATCTTCCTACCTCTTTAAAAATATATATCAAATATATTATGTAAATATATCATTTTTGTTGCACATCAATCTTGCAAACAAATGTCACAAGAATGAAATAACTATTAATGACCATGCATATTACAAAGTTGAATTGATAAAGTGGATTCCTTATTTATGTATTTTATTAAACCAACCATATCGTTAATTCATCATATGAACACACACTCAATCAAACATTAACAAACAATCTTAGACTACATTTATTCGTTCCCATTCCTATGCATGCAAAAGAAAGGAAAATCATGAAATATTTTTGCATAACTATTGAAAGTAAATGATGACATCCTCAATGTCCTCAAGAAACAAAAAGAAAGTAAAATGATTATATCTTTATGTGGATACCATGCCCAAGTAAAGAAAAATATAAGTTGGTATACTTTCGTGGGTCATAATATTGGTTGTGTTAGGGTTGTAAAGAATGTTGGGGTTGTGGGCCATGTTGGGGTTAAAGGTCTAGTTGGGTTGGTTGGTCATGGGGCATGCATTTGGATGGACACAGTGGGTCATGGTATTAATTGGACACATGGGGTTGTAGTTGATGTTGGGGTTGCATGTCAAGTCAGGGTCTAAGATCTAGTTGGGTTGGTTGGTCATGGGACCTATATCTGAACCAATGCAATTGGTCAACCGTATTGATTGTACAAGGGTTGTAATTTATGTTGGGGTCACATGCCATGATGGGGTTGAACATATGGTTTGGTTCATTAGTCATAGGGACTAGCATTGATCATGGTATTGAGCACATAGGGGTTGTAGTTGATTTTTCATTTGTAATACATGTTAGGGTAGATGGTCTTATTTGGTTCTTTGGTCATGTTGTTGGTTATTAAGGGGCTTAGATTTGTTGGAAATTACTACACTAATACTAGATTGTATTCTCGGTATCACTACGTTGAAAATTGAATGCCTTCAATGCCAAGAACTTTGAATTCTGTAAAAAATTAACTTCACTTCAACTCAATCTGCTAAACTACCTCAAGGGATATCAAGAAATAAGATGGACATATAATATGACTAAAGCATTGATATGTAATGGATAAGAAATCCTTAATAATTGTAACACCAAAACCATATACACAACTTACAATAACATATCAATATACTCCTTTGGAATGCTACGTTTGCACAACTTATGGGTTACAAAATTTGATTTCCTCCTTCACATGTACTTTTGGTTTTCCATATTTCTTCTTTAATGAAGTAAATTAGTGACATGAGCCCAATTTGGAATATCTTACTTGAGTTGAATGAAGAGGGGAAAATCATAATAGAAACTAAAACAACCATTGAAACATGGATCAAATAACTATGACTCAAGCAATCAATGAGTGCCTTATCAAGTAGAATAGCTCACCAATAGAGGATGTGACTTAGGAAGATGAATCCTTTATATAGAAGCATCCATATAATTTATCAACATTGGGGGAATGATTGTTTGAAGGGGATGCACATGTTAATCCCTTAGAATTAAACAAAGTTGTTCTTTCTTATTATAATTTATTTTATAAATCCCTCTTTGTGTAATTATGAGTTTTCCTCCTTGAAGATGCTTCTCATTCTTTTACTTTATTTAGGCATGAAAATATTGAATTGGTTATTTTGATGTACTTTTGTGTTTTATTGTCATTGACACAAGCTAAGACTAAAAGTATCTAGGAAACCCTCCTTTGAGCTTGTCGTGGTTACTACTCATGCTAGAAGATATAACAAGGAGTTTGTCCTTACATGACTCGAATAAATATTATAAGCATCTAATCTTAAGTTTAGAAATTATGGAAGTGCAACTATATTCCTCACAATCAAGGAAGGAATATTTCATTTAATTTTAGAATTATAGGTTACAAAATGTTTTGGTTTTGGCCAATTTTTGTTCCAAGGCTCACAAGAGTAAACCCAATCTTCTATGTTTTATAAAATAACTAAGATAACAAAGCACTTAAAATGTTTTCTTATTCTAGTCATATAGCTCATCATTTTAAGATCTATTTTTAAGATTTTAATAGGATTCTAAACCATTACTATTTTTTTGAAATCATTGTGGTTCCAATTGAAATATATGCCTACCTAGTTGTACAATTGGACTTTTACAATGACTATATCCTTATACAAAATTGAAAAATAAGTTCTTTTCATAAATTTAATTATCATTATTATAATTTTATCAATATTAATACTAAACTCATAATTCTTATAAAAGTGTCGGAGAAATTTGAATGGCTTCAAGAAAATTATACAAAAATTACAGAAAAAATTCATAATTTCATTAATGATTCCAAAATAATCTTTTACTCGTAAACTATTAAAAATGATAAAATTTCAACAATAATAAATTAAATAAAATCTATATAACATATTAGAAATCATATTAAATTTCTAATGCAATAAATGTACATTGACTTTCCAAATTTCGATTTTTGAGCATGAGCTTATAGATAAACATTAGAAAAGACTAATTAAAAATAGTAAACCAAAGCATAGAACAATTTGATACACTTATCTAAAAAAATTTCATTTACATATATATCCTTATCTTGACGTACACATATACATTCACTTAGCTTGCCTCATCCAGTTATCCTTATTGTATATACATACACATATACATTCACTTAACTTACCTCATCTAGTTATCTAATAAGGAATATTTTGAAAGTTCTATTTCAATTTATAAATTTTCATAACCAAACAATAAAAAGCATGGTAAAGAGGACGCTTCGGTTGTCCATTATACTAGTTGTGTTGGGGTTGTTTTTGAAGCTCTAGTTGTGTTCGTTGGTCATGGAGACTGAATTGGGACTCGTTATGGAGACTGTATATGTACTGTGATTGGTCATGATATTGTTCGTGTTGGGGATGCAGTCAATGTTGGCGTTGTTGGTATTGGAGTAGAAGCTCTAGTTGGGTTTGTTGGTCAGGGTCAGTCTAAGGATTGCCAGAGTTAGACTTGGTACCAATAGATTCATCTTTAAATCTAGTTTCCAATGATATAAGAATTGTTTCATTTCATTTTGAATTTCTATTTATTAATAATTTTTTCTAAACCTTATCCATTAAGAATTTTATTGTTCTGAAAAGAAATGAAAATTCAATATCATAACAAAGACAACACCAAAAAATAATGAAATCTTCACAAAGATATTCCTTTCCCTCTCCTCTTCGAAAGGGTACTTTTAGTTTTTTCAATAAGAGTCACAGTAAAAAGAAAATTGAAGGTCGCCAACATGTGTTGATAAGGCACCATTTTCTAAACATAAGCTATTTCGAAAAATAATAAAAAATAGTTCTCAAGTCTAAAAAATCTCAAAATATAGTCAATGCACAAGTGTAGTGTGTGTAGATTATAAGCATACATTTTTTTCCCTAAAAAGAATAACCATACCTAAAATTTTCAAGTATATGCCGTTGGTGGCCTCAAAATTTGTCCCACGATATGTCCATAAAAAAATTAGAAAAAAATGAGTACAAAGCTAATTCAATTCTTTAAAACATTTGTGTTTACTTCAAGGTGAAATTCCTAAGGGAGTTATGGGTTTGAAGAGGTTGAAGTTGAAAAACATACAATTTTGCACTTTTGTTCATCAAAATACAAGCCAAAAGTGTATACCAACTTTTAAAACTAAAAATGTTGAAGAACTTTAAAGTGATTCATAATTCTTGTAAAAGTGTTAGAAAACTTTGAATTGCTTCATAAAAATTATAAAAAAAACTCTAGAAAAACTTTCATAATTTCACTAATGATTCCAAACTATTCTTTTTCTCATAAACTATTAAAAATTATAAAATAAATCAACAATAATAATAAAATAAACTCTTTTTCTCATAAACTATTAAAAATTATAAAATAAATCAACAATAATAATAAAATAAACTCTACATATGTAAAATCTACATGACATATGATATAATATATTAAATTTCTAACTAAATAAATTTACATTGATTTTCCAAATTTAAATTTTTGATTGATAAAATTTAGAAAAAACTAATAAAAAATAATAAACCAATGAACAATTTCATACACTTATCTAAAAAGTTTTCATTTACATATATATCCTTATCTAAGGTTTGCATAGATATATAAATTCACTTAGCTTGCCTCTGCATATATATCCAGTTATCTAATAAGTAATGTTTTGAAAGTTCTGTTTCAATTTTTAATAAGTAAAGTTTTGAAAGTTCGGTTTCATTTTTAAGATTTCCACAACCAAATAATAAAAACCGTGCAGATTAAGGCGATGCTTCTGTTCTCCATTATATTAGCCGCATTGGGGTTGTACTTGGTGTTGCCCTTGTTGTCCATTATATTAGCCGCATTGGGGTTGAACTTGATGTTGCCATTGTTGGTAATGGAGTTGAAGCTCTGGTCGGGTTCGTTGGTCATGGAGAATGGATATAGACTGATTAGGGAGACTGGATTTGGATTGCCATTGGTCATGATATTGGCTGCGTTGGGGCTGCAGTCAATGTGGCCGTTGTTGGTATCGGTCTTGAAGCTCTGCTTGGGTTTGTTGGTCATGCGACTGGTTAGGCCCTGGGATGCCATTTTTGCCGCGTTACGCAGAAGGATGCCAGTTTTGCCAGGGTTAGGCTGAAATTCGCCCGTGTTGTCCATTACATTAGCCGCATTGGGGTTGAACTTGATGTTGCCCTTGTCGGTATTGTAATTGGAGTCGAAGCGCTGGTCGGGTTCGTTGGTCATGGAGAATAGATTTAGACTGATTAGGGAGACTGGATTTGGATTGCCATTGGTCATGATATTGGCTGCGTTGGGGCTAAAGTCAATGTGGCCGTTGTTGGATTTGGACTTGAAGCTCTGGTTGGGTTTGTTGGTCATGCGATTGGTTAGGCTGAGGGATGCTATTTTTGCCGTTTTAGGCAGAAGGATGCAAAGTTTGGGGTTGTCGTGAAATTCGCCCGTCATTTGATTTTGGGAGTATCTCTAAGCTGAAACTTAATGCCTTCTATGCCAGCAAAAGCGCCGACTTCTGCAAAGAACGCCTTTACTTCAACTAAATCCTCCTTTGTCTTTTGGATGATTGAACCTGCGTTGGGCACTAGAAGCGATGGGTTTCACCTACACATAGGAAATAACATATAAATTCATGGACTAATTACATGTTATATCAAATTGACTTGAGTACAACCTCACTTCCATCAACATTCTCCTCTGATTTTAATGTTTTCAACCAATCTTCTGGATAATGGAACTTGCATTTTGAAAATGCCGGAACTTGTATTCTGGATAATGGAACTTGCATTTTGAACCAAATTTGTAGATACCAGTTTTCATATAATACCGAATCGAATTGAATAAATAAGAGATCAATCTAAGAACAAAAACAAACTAAATTACAACAATATCAAAAGAAACCAAATAAGAGAAACAAAAGTTAAATAACAGCCAATATCGGGTGGATGTAAAAAATAGACCGAAATATAAATCTTATCTTCAGTTAACTAACAGGACACTCAGGCTCAGCAGGCTCAGCTGGCCTCTTTGGCGAGGGTTCACTATTTGTGGCAATAGACCGTACAGAGTCATGACAGATGTAAAGTTATAATTCCAGTAAAGTTATATCATCATCGGATATCGAGAAAACCAAAATAATTGTTTACGATTCACGGTGTAGACCACCCGCATGCAAAACAACTTTGCTCTGTACGTTTAGTCGCCCGAACTTAAAATTGATTGGGATTCTGTGTTTTCACAAGGGCTGAATCAAAGATCATAGATAAACTTTTCAAGTATAATATGATATTAGTAAACTTTCCCAATGAAGTACATGGTTCAAGGACTCTAATGTGCTATTCTATGTTTGATGTTCATAGTTTATGGAGAATGGCAAGACACCCAGATCGAGGTTCATTACGCTGATATTGATTACTTGGTCTTCTCTGATGCTGTCTCTCTAATGGTTTCCAACAGGTCTCCATATGGCAGATCTACATACACATATTCTCCATTGTTAGCTCTGATTTAGATACCCAATTCCTACTTGCATAATGCTGGGGGCAAACTCTGTTGGTAGGGATAGGTAATTTAGTTAATGCCTAAACTTCCCGAACTAGTCTAAAATATGTTTATATGTATGAAGTCTACTAGCAGAGTATGATGTAGATTTTTTTTTTTTTCTTAATAAAAGAAGATCATTAACTACTAGATATGGTGTGTTAGAGTTGTAGGTTTGTATCTTTTTTCTACCTGTTTGAATCCGTTGTGTTATCCCATTCCAACAAATTGGTATTAGAGCACTATTGTATCCAGACTGAAGCTATGAGAGAGCTAAGAAAATTGGAGGAAGCCCAGCCAAGGTCCCTGCGAAAGATTGTGGACGTTGTTGTGAAGCCCCTTGTGCCATTGGTTGAAGAAGTAGAAGGCTCACTTGTGCATGCGCACAGGAGCACGAGCAGGTATAAGGTATGCATAAAACCCCATAGAAGAAATTGAGTTCAATCTAATTTCAAGTGAGTAAAAAGTAACAACGCGTCCATAAAAAGGTTTTTGAGTAGGGCTTTGAGGTGAAGATTAATTAATTTGGAATCCGTAAAAGGTGGTAAAATTAGTGTGCATGTTGGTAAATCATTGTAAAATGATTATTTTCATATGTGAAGGTTTTACACTAACCTTAAGCATGATTTAGGGATCTTTGTTGTAAAGGCAAAGATTAAACTTATTTAAGTGAAAAAGTGAAAGCTACTATTCTCTTAAAGAATAGGCAAGTCTTTTGTGAGCCCTAATATTTTATTCGAAAGATGAATGTTTTTTGGGTTTTAAAATGGAAAAAGGGCTTAGCTCTTAAATCAGTCAATATAATGTTTGGAGAAAAAGAAAAAAGAAATCAAGTCATGGAAGGTGCAGAGAATAAGTTGTGTTAGTTTACAACAATATTTAGCAAGTTTTAAATTGTTCTTTTGTGTATATTGTAAGTTTCTATGAGACTAAAAGACCAAAAGGCATTATGATTTCTAAAATTTTGAATTTAAGTCCATAGAGACATTGCTGAAGCATGTTAGTCAAATATTTAGGTTGTTAGTGTTCTTGTATATCTTGTAATTGATGTAAGAGACTATTATTGGAATTAAGGGGGAGCTTTGGTAGGAATAGGTAATTCCTCCCTCCCTATAGTTATCTAATCAAGTTATTGTGTGACATAAGTAAAGAAAACCGGTACAAGTATCTCTCCAAGAAGTAAGCTCGTTGATGTAGATTTTGGTAGTGGATGTGATAGTCATAAATAAAATTAGGTAATTTAGTTAATGTGGAAAACTTCCCGAATTAATTTAAGTTATATTTATATGTATGAAGTTTAATTAATAATATATGCTATAGGAAAAAAAATGTCTTAATAGAAGAACCTAGATATAGTGTGTTAGAGTTGAGCTCTATATCTTTTTTTTGTATGTGTTTGAATTATTGCAAATATAGCTGTGTGAACGTTGTGTTGTTCCATTCCAACTAAATCCTCTTCTCTACTGCAGGAAGGCCTGCATTTACAACCACAAGGGTTTTATGCTTTATATTAAATATTGCTTGGAAAAAAACGGTTACTGTCATGTTCACCTTGAAGCTTAAAAAAACAGTACATCATAAATTCAGCATCAAAAGCCACTAGACATGACATATAAAGTGTCACTAGACATGACATATAAAGTGTCTCTAGTAATAGAAGGATTTCTAGCCACACCGAACCGACTTCCATAGACTATTAGGTTAGCAGACCGAGATAGATACAAACCATGCAATGGAGACTGCCAAATAAGAGTACCCAGAGTTTATTAGCTAGGTATCGATGGAAATGGATGGATACTCGGAAAAACCTTCAATGGTCAAATTCAAGATCTTCTCCATATAAAATGCCATTCTGATTTGAAAACCATTCAATGCACTACCTGGTCATCTATTGTAGATTCCTCGGAAAATGAATCCTTGTAATGAAACCCAAATCCGGTAACTAAATAGGGGCAGCAATTGATCTCAATACTAATATAGATTCCATTGTAGATTCCATTTTCAAATTTTAACATTCTTAAATAATTTAACACTAATTGCATTAAAAAATGATAAATTTTCAATAAAACCTAAGAATAAATCAAATTGCCATTAAAATTAATAAATTCCAGAAAATTATTATTATTTTAATAATAAATGATTACATTCCAACACAAATAAAGAAAATGTATTTTCTTAGATCTATTTGATATTCTTTAAAAGTATGATAATGAAAATATCAATTTATTTATCCAATAAAAGAGGGGTAGTTTTTTTTTTTAAAAGAGAAGACATAAAGAATTAGACTTATAAAGTAAGAAAAACAACTTTGTAATTCTAAGCAATGTTATAGTTCATAGATCTTGCATCTTTTCATTGTATGAATTAAGGAAAATTATAGGCCACATGATCATGTAGTGATTTCTATATATTTCTATTATAGAGGCTCTCTTTCTCTCAGAATAATCTACATCTAAGCAATTTCAAATATTAAGAAAATCAAATAAAACAACGTGTGATTATGACGATAAGACCTATCACAAATTCCAATAGTTTGACTTAGTGCAAATATCAAACACTATGAAATTTTTGCTAGAAGGGAGAAGAGATATGTTGTAATGTTGGTTGCATCGAAAAGATTGATTTTTATTGTTGGGATGGGTGAAGAAATTGGGAAATCATAAGTTAGGGAATTGAAGAGGTTGATTTGTTGGTCAAATCTTAGCAATTAGAGATTTGGTAAGTTTTGAGAAAAAATAAAATGTCTTGGAAAATGATCTCAAATAAGGAAAACAACAATACTTTCTCTTGAAAATTTTTGTTTATGGGAGAGACATCAAGCTTGTGTGCATGCAGGTCGATCAAATGTATGCATCATCTATGCCTTGCAAGTGGATAGGGGCAAGAAGCCTAAGTAAGTACACGATGTGAGCCTTGCAACTAGCGAATTGAGCCTCTTAGTCTCTAACAGTCTATTCTTTAAATAGAATCCCAAAGCACTAAAAGCAATTTGTTAATGGCCATATTTTGAAAAGTTCTAGGCTTGAGCAATTAAGAGTACGATGGTATAAGAATGAAATCCTCAAATAAATTTACCGTCGAGAGTTTCTTAACCTGCACATAGCTCAACCAAGATAAGAGCCACATCGCTACAATAAAAATTCTAGATCGATAAGAATTTCAAATGTGAAGAATTTATTTTTCATCACTTTTTGTAGTATTAAAGGGTGAGTGCACAAAGTTGAGGAACCTTTAAGATGCAATGGTAGATTCAAGAAACTAATTCAAATTCTATAAAAGATAATTGCTCTTAAGTAATGTCAGCCCTACCAACCTAGTGCCAATCTTGCCACAGTGAAGGCCAAGTAGGATAGTTGAAAAAAATGCGTACGCGTTAGGGTGGGCGCACAAAGCTGCTCCCCAAAAGTATTGCAATGGGATCGCACTAGCGGGAAAAAAACAAACTCATGCATGGACCTAAGGAAGCGTGCACGTCCACTAGGTTCAGTACCCAAACAAGGCGCATGTGCCCTGCTGCACGTGCACATTATTAGCGCGTACGCGCTAAAAAGAGCACACAGACTCCTGTTAAGTTAATTAAAAAAATGGAGCAGAGTTGTTCTATTTCCTTCTGATTGACCGAGCCTCACTCACCCATCACGCACGCGGAGCAACATACCACCCTTTTCACCTATTGCACTCAAAAAATACCTCAGTCCATCCACCAAGTAATCATCAAGTGCATTGGATAAGTAAGATCCATGGGTTTTGTCATTTTATTGATTTTTGTTTGTTTATTAAATTTTTAATAATTCCCAAATTAGTAAAATGATAGAGAATTTTTCAATTGCAGAGTCTAAACCTATACAATGAATGAAAAAAATGTTAACGTGGAGTCCAGTGGAACACAAGAAAACACAAATCTTGGAACCAATGGAAACCCTCAACAAAATCAAAATACCCAAGAAAATCAAAACCCCCAATAAAATATCGACCAAGACGACTTGGACCATTATGTAAATGAAATGAGAGTGCACACTCGAGAACTAATAAAAACAAGGGAACCATCTCGAGTATCCCTTGCCACCTCAATTGAGAGCTCAATCAACTCCCTCATCCATGGACATCGCTAATTGACTGGCATAACTGAATATAGAGCTAGGATGAGGAATTATTATTCCACAAGAATTTCCAAGGAGGAAATAAAAGATTGAATATTACAAAGGCCTAATTATATAGTATGTTCACTGATCCAAGAACACAACAACCACCAGACAGTAGAAATCAATGTGTCTGCATGGATTTGTGTCATTTCCAACCATGGAGGGACAATTGGATGCATAGGTGGCTCATGGTTTACGATAAACCTCCCTGCAATAATAGGGAGGTTCCACAATACTTCCTTCAGCAACTGTGGGTTGAGTTTGTGCTCGGTTTACATGTCAACTATTTTGACATAACCAAGTTCCAGGGTGTTGGGCATGGCTCTGCCCAAGATTGACCTGCTTCCAAGAGAAACCCACTGAGAGGGCCACCAGCTCTTAGGCATGCGCCCAACCCCTCTCCCTAGCCACCTCAGCTATCCCACAACCTTGATCAGATCGAGGGGGTGATCATGAGTGTTGCATGTCGACTCCTTAGACACACCACCTTTGTAGCAGCGACTACAGTGGAGAGACAGGTTGAACCTAATAGAGACTCAGGTGTATGGCCTTCACGACAGAGTCAGGATAGACATGTGACTAGTGGTATCCATGTTGGTCCTTCTAGTTCGACGGAGACAATGCCACATCTTTGTCCCCATTGCGGGCACGCTTGATCTGGTCTAATCGAGGGATGTTATATGGAGCACGTTAGCACTTTTTTTAATGTGTTTTCAATCATCACTTGATAATTTATAAAGTATTTGTGTTTGACTTAAACTATTATTTCAATGTACATTTATTTAGAGCTGAGATGCTGTCATGGGAGAACGTAGGATCTCCCAACCTGGACGCAGCAATGGCAGCTGCAACTGAAATTGCGACACCTTTCACAGAGGTATTTTCAGTACCTCACACAATATTGTTATTACTCATGGCATTTCCACTACTTAGGTATTTATATTTATGACATACACGATGATAGTTCATACAGTATTTTTGAATATTTTGATTGCCTAAATAATTTCTTGTTTAATATGTTCATAATGTGTATGCATTTTGGTTTCCACGTGTATGCCCAGACTATGATGATCATCCATCTCCGCCAAGGATCAACAGATCACCATATCCACAGGTATAATGTGTAGTTGAAAGCACACTTTTAATTTAAATTGGTACGACTTACTATGGTTTAATTTGTTTTTTTACTAAACTATGATATTACAAATGTGTATGTAGGGGCCACCAATAGCTGCAAGTGACACAGTTCCCCGTCCCTGCTTTAGCTCCATGTTTCCACCCTCTCCCATGAGTTTCCCCCCTCGCTTCCATCCAGACCCCTCTCTTCGTCCACCCCCTCCCTTCCATCCAGCCACCCCTCTTTGTCCATACTCCCCCCTCCATCCATCCTCCCTCATTCTTCCACTCCCCCCCATCTATACATCCTTTCCCATTCATGCATGCCCCTCGATCTATCCATATTCCCCCATTCGTCCATGCCCCCCCCTTCCATATAGCTTCTCCCTTCGTCCACAACATCCCTCCTATCCATCCTCCTCCCTTTATCTAGAAGCACCATCCCTCAACATCCCCTCTAGCCCTTTTGGGTTGATACCCCCTATCGTACAGTTGGTAGTGGTTTATTGTCCATGACGTCCTCCTCCACCCCATACCACCATGTCCTCTTCCACCATATCTTCTCCAGTTCCCGCCACTATTGTGGAAACTACTCTTCCAGTATCTGCCCATGTATCTACAGTGGTTGCACCCATAGTTGCTGCAACTACATCTGCGCCCCCACCCATGACTGCATTGGAGTAGGTTGTCCAACCAATTGCTCCACCTGCTAGCCTTGAATCCTAGAGCTGTCCATTATCGGAGGTGTTCACGGTGAGAATCAAGTTAATTTATGAAAATGTTTTGATGCATTAATGAAAAATAATTTAAGCAATAACTATTTTTCAATGAAATGATTGTCGTAAATGTTGTAGGGTGGCATTGCTGAGAAGCTCAACAGATCCAAGACACCTGCCTCACGTATCCCACTTGCATCAATGGTGACTTATTTAAGATTTGAATTCTACATTAATTTTATAAATGTGGTAAATGTTACAAATGCTTTAAAATGATGGTATCTTATATCATTTGTTTCAAAGCTTGGAGAAATAGTCTACACCTAGATGAAAGAAGACCCGAGATACCAGTAGCTCCAAGAAGAGGAAGATTGGGCTTGGAGATGCGCCTGGGAGCGACTAGGGTGGTCACAATGCTTGACACACCATGTTATGTACATTACCCATGATGTGGCACTTTTGGGCACCAATTGCCTTGTACTTGGTATCTATGGCATGAGTTGCCATGTATTTTGGATCTACGGTACGAGTTTCCATATTTTGTATAGGGCATGAGTTTTCATCTATTTTGGATCTATAGAATGAGTTGCCAGATTTTGTATAGGGCACGAGTTCCATCATATGTACATGGATTTCGTAGCCTTGATGTACATGTATTTTTAGTTATGTGATTTATATCGATGTTGTATATATTTGTATATTGTTGTCTCATGTTGTGTGTAGTTTCCTAATAAACAACCTCATGCTTTTAAAACAAAATATTGAGCTTGAATGGATTTTGATATGATTTCCTTCGTTTAGGTATAAGTGTGAATTTAGATTTAGAATTGACATAATGAATATTACATCAATTTGTGGTATCTTTAAACCGACCCCTTGGAATTCTTGTTGATGTATATGTAACTTCGGAATGTATTTCATATATATATATTCATTTTACTCATATAGAGATGTATTATTCCTCTATACAGAAGTGTCGTCATTTGTATTGACAAGTGTCACAAGTGTGTTAACTTGCTGATGGGTTATTAGACCACCTAGTGAGGGGTCGGCCCGGATTAATGTAACCATGGGTTATTAGACTTAGTTAGACAAGTCGGCCCCACTGGTTTATTAGGCATGTCAGGAAAAGTATAAATAGAGATCGAGAGATCTCTATTTGATCATCTCATTACTCACTCTTCCATCACTCACAAAGTGGCACACATGTGAGGAGGAGGATCAACTGCTAGGAGAAGACTATATCTATGTACTTGTGTTATTGTATCTTGGCTCTATCTAACTCTGAGGAAGTTATTGGGGTTTTTCACATTTATGGTTTTCCCCAAGGAAACTCTGTGTGTCTATTGTCTCATGTGATTGCTTGTAATTGCTTGGCATGCTTGATATGATTGATATGTTTTACATGTTATTCTCTCAATAAAGATCCCAGAGTATATTGAATTAATGCTCAAAATCTAACATGGTATTAGAGCTAACCTGAGAAGACGACACTGTGCAATTGCGGAAGCTAGGGCTTCTTGTTTTTGGGTTTCTCTCCACAGATTTTGGAAAAGCAATATGATAGATTGACTCTCTTCAGTAAGGTGAATCTTTCTGTCCAATCAAATTCAATTCTGAGCACTTTCAGTTTTGGCCCTAAATATTAGGGTTTCCACAAAAATAGGAATTTATGAAATCCAAAGACATAGCTGGAAGCTCCTTGGAAAAATCGAATTTTAGAGCTTTGGATCGAACTTTTTGGTTGGGTGAAGCTTCAAGAAACTCAAACCCTAAATCAGGGTCCTCCCTAGTGAATCCAGAAGATTGAAAAGCAAATTTGAAGGGTGAAACTTTGCAGCTTTCAAATTTTGAGTATACCAGCTTGATCAGCTCATCAAGGTGCATCTTTCTATCCTTTCAAAAGTTTGAAATTCACATTTTGAATTTTTAGGGTTTATCTGACAAACCCTAATCTGACATTAGATCCAGTTTTTTAGCAAATCAAGTGGTAAGACCTAAATATTTTTCTATTTCCATTTGAAGTACTCTTTAACAAGTGTCACCACACCAAGCTTGAGGATAAGCTTGAAGGGGCTGATAACTTCCGAGCATGGAAGTATAGGACTGGGTTAAACAAGTCTCATCACACCAAGCTTGAGGATAAGCTTGAAGGGGTTGATAAATTCCGAGCATGGAAGTATAGGATTGGGTTAATCTTGGAAGAGAATGAGTTGGAGACTTACATAAGTGAAGAGATCCCTGTCCCAGAGGAAGAAGAGGCTAAGGCCTTACACAAGAGGAACTTGGTCAAGGCTAAAAGGATCATTGTTGATTCTATCAAAGACCATCTCATACCTCATGTGTCATCTCTAAAGACACCAAAGGAGATGTTTGATTCCTTGACCAAGCTATTTGAAGGGAATAACATAAATCGGAAGATGACCCTGAGGAATCAACTGAAGAATATCAAGATCCAGAATGCGGAGACTATGCAGTCTTATTTCTCAAGGGTTTCCCAGATAAAAGAACAACTTGAAGCTGTGGGAGAAGATATAGAGCATGGAGAAGTGGTGATGACCACTCTTAATGGCCTCCCTAGGTCATGGGATTCCTTCATCCAAAGAATTTGTGCCAGGAAGAAACTTATCACATTTAGTAGGCCGTGGGAAGAATGCTCACAAGAAGAAGCTCGAATTGTATCTCAAGAAAAGAAGATGAGGAATGAAGACCAAACTCTCATAGCACACTCCAAAAGACATGATGATAAGAAGGGACATCACCACAATAAGAAAGAAAGGCATCACCATCAGAATCATAAGAATGACTTCAGAGCTCGAAGGAACATGTCCTCTGTCCGATGCTACACATGTGATGAAAAGGGACACTATGCCAGGGACTGTCCCAGAAGCAGTAAAGATTGTTCCCACAAGAAAAGGAAGAACTTCAAAAGAAAACATCATGCTCACACTGCAAAGGATGATGAACCTCCTAGAAAGAGGTCTAGGGAAGAAAGTGAAGATTCTTCCAGTGATGAAGAGTATTTTTTGATTTCTGCCCTTAGTGGTACCATTACTCCTGGAAGTAGTGATTGGCTTATAGATAGTGGGGCTTCCAAACATATGAGAGGATTCAAAGAATCCTTTGTGAATCTATATGAACATGGATCACCCCACAAGGTGAAAATTGGGGATGAATATCAGTATCCCATAAAAGGAAGTGGTGAAGCCTCGTATAAGCTAGACTCTGGAAAATCTATGAAAATGAAAAATGTGCTATATGTTCCAGGTCTCAAGAAGAATCTACTCTCCATATCTGCACTGGATACAAAAGGCATGAGGGTTGCATTTGTAGATGGCCAAGTTCTTATGTGGCCAAAAGGAAAAACTATAGATGATGCCGTTGTGATTGGAGAAGAAGAGGGAGGATTATACAAACTAAAGGGCCAACCAGAACAAGCCCTAGTTCATGACTCAGTAGAGCCAAGTGAACTTTGGCATAGAAGGCTTGCACACATGCACTATAGAGCACTACCAATTGCAAGAAAACTAGTGGAAGGTCTTCCTGAAATCCAGACAAAGCATGAAGGCATTTGCAAAGGTTGTGCAAAGGGAAAGAATACAAAGAAGACATTTCCAAGTAGTGAAGACAACGCATAAGGAATCTTGGAAATTATACACTCCAATGTATGCAGTCCAATGTCATCCAGTTCTCTGAGTGGGTATGTATATTATGTTTCTTTCATTGATGATTTCTCCAGGAAGACTTGTATTTGTCTCTTGAAGAACAAAGATGAAGTATTTAGCAAATTCAAGGAATTCAAAGCCTTGATTGAAAACCACACTAAAAAGAAGATCAAGACTTTTTCCGACAATAATGGAGAATTCACTTTAGAAGATTTCAAGAAGCTATACAGTGATTTGGGGATTAAGAGGGAGTTGTCCACTCTCTACATTCCACAATAGAAAGGTGTAGAAGAAGCTACTTCAGAATAGGACTCCAGCAGCTCCTGCAAGGAAGCAAAGATTCAGAGGGAGTCCACCCAACAAACAAACAAAGATAAGTATTTGAATTGTCATTTCTTGTATATTCCGATTGTTTAAATAATGTTGTTCAATGATGTATATACTTATGTTCCTAAACTTATGTTATGTATTATGCATATTAGAATAATTGCATTGATGAACAATATACTACTAATATGCATGTAATGGGTAAGTGGCCTATGGCACTATACAACATTCCACTGCTACTTATCTAGAATGAAACCTCTTTGCTGACATGTTGGGAGTTGTGCACACTCTTAACAATGTTCTGGTAGAGATTGGAAGGCATCTAGAAAGTTACGGGATATGGATGAATGTTGTATTGAAACATTGGCTAAAATAATTGCATGAATGTATGACATATTTCTTTATGTATAAGAATTTGTTCTGAAAACCATGAGATGTTTATAATCATGCAATTTAACTTGTCTTGTAGGAAAGATTATATACCATCACCTACGAAAGAAGGACTACAACATTTCTTCCAGCAACAAAGTTATCTATTGAATATATTGAAGATATTGGAGTTCCCAGGATCCGGGGTGAAGTAATGGAAGAATGCCATGATCCGTCGATCATGAAAAATGATGTTTGGAATGTGGTCCCGAGACCAGATGGGAAGTCTGTGGTGACTTCCAAATGGATCTATAAGATCAAGCATGCTGCAAATGGAAGCATAGAGAAATACAAAGCTAGGTTTGTAACTCATGGCTTCTCCCAGAAAGAAGGGATTGATTATGAAGAGACTTTTTCTCCTGTGGCCAGATACACTTCCATTCGATCAGTACTTTCTCTAGCTACAGTGATGAAATGGAAGGTACACCAGATGGATAACAAGACAACCTTCTTGAATGGTGTAGTTGAAGAGGAAGTGTATGTGGAGCAGCCACTCGGGTTTGAGACACATGACTGTGAGACACATGTGTGCAAACTGAAGAAAGCCCTGTATGGTTTGAAACAGGTACCCAGGACCTGGTATGGCAGGATAGATGGCTTCCTATCTAATTTGGGCTTTACCAAGAGTAAAGTGGATTCCAACCTTTACTAACAGGTTGAGGAAGGCAATCCAATTATACTGCTATTGTCTGTGGATGACCTGTTTGTAACAGTTGAGGATAGATTGATTGCCGACATGAAGAGGAAGCTTGCTGCCGAGTTCGAGATGAAGGACTTGGGGATGATGCACTATTTTCTAGGCATGGAGGTGTGGCAGAATGCAGATGGGATCTTCCTTGGACAAGGGAAGTATGCAATAGAGATCCTAAAGAGGTTCGGGATGATGGACTATAAGGCCATGGCCACACCTATGGCATTGAACCCGAAGCTTCTGTGTGATGCTTCATCTGAGCTGGTTGATGCTACGATGTATCGTCAGATGATTGCATCCTTGATGTACCTGACGAATACGAGACCAGAAATTTGCTTTGCAGTGAATACCTTGAGTCAGTACCTGACAGATCCGAGACATGTTCACCTGATAGCTGCAAAGCATATTCTGAGGTACCTGAAGGGTACAGTTGACTATGGGCTCAAGTATGAGGCGAACCAAAAGTTTAACCTAGAGGGTTATGTTGATTCAGATTAGGCAGGCAGTGCCATTGATCGGAAGAGCACTTCGGGGTGCTGCTTCAGTATCGGATTCAGTATGATCTCTTAGTTTAGCAGGAAGCAGTCCTGTGTGGCATTGAGTACAGCCGAAGCAAAGTATGTCACAGCTTGTTCGACTAGTTGCGAGGCAGTATGGATTAGGAAGCTACTGTCTAATTTGTTTGATCTCTAGTTGAGTGATACTTGTATATACTATGACAACCAGAGTTGTGTGAAGTTGTCAGAGAAACCAGTGTTCCATGACAAGTCGAAGCACATTGAGATCAAGTTCCACTATATCAGGGATATGGTGCAAAGAGGAGCAGTGAAGCTCCTGTATGTTGTGACAAACGAGCAGATAACCGATGTGTTGACCAAGCCGCTGGCCAGAGTGAAGTTTGAATACTTCAGAGGGAGACTTGGTGTGCTTCAGATCGAGATGCCTTCCAAGGGGAAGTGATGAGTCCGGAGACATAGATGCACATGGGCCATTCTCGCATAGTGGTAGGAAAGTCCTCCTATGTTGGTAGATGTAAGGGCTGAGCCATTCTTACATGGTGGTAGCAAAGTACTCCCATAGTAAGAAGTAAGGTCTGGAGACATTCCCACATGGTAGTAGGAAAGTCCTCCCATGGTGAAGATGTAAGGGCTGGAGGCAGTCTGGCATGGTGGTAGGAAAGTCCTCCCATCGCCATTGACATAAGTTTTGGGACCATTCTGGCATGGTGGCAGGAAAGTCCTCCCATGGCCATTGATGTAAGTGCTGAGCCTTTCCCGAATGGTGGTAGGAAAGTCCTCCCATGTTGGTTGATGTAAGTGGTGTGTCTCACATGCTAGTAGGAAAGTCCTCGCATGTTGGTAGACTGGGTCTTGTATGGTGGTAGGAAAGTCCTCCCATACTGGAGACTATGTGGTGTGCATCTGGGTTGTGCTCCGTGTACTATGAGGTGAACTGAAGATGATGATGTGACAGTTGGGTAAACAGTTTTTGTAGAGGCATGTAATCAGTCCTGAGATGCTCTTGCAAGTTTGCAGAGGTAGTGTAATCAGTCCTGAGGTGTACCTACTTGATGGCTTGCTTGCAGAGATGATTATGATCAGTATGATCATGAGTATCAGGATGATACTCTGTGGTCGTGGATAGGTTGTGTAGTGGCATGTAAAATATCCTGGTAGATTCGATAGGTTGAGCTATGTGCTCGTAAAAAGCCTGGGATGCTCTTGCGAGGTTTTGTCGATGCACATAATGAGTCCCAAGGATTCCACAGTACGACCAGAGATGATGAAGACCTACATGGAGGCTAGGCCTACATCCAGCATGAAAAAGGGCTGGCTCTGTAGAACTTCCTATGACGAGTAGATTCATAGATTGATTGAGATAGCAGCAGCAGTGACGATGATGATGACTCGAGGATGATGCATCGATGACGATGATACAGAGAAGAAGACTTGTGCTAGATGATCTGTGTCAAGAAATACCTTCCTAGTTAAGAGAGAGTGTTGATGTATATGTAACTTTGGAATGTATTTCATATATATATTTATCGTACTCATATATAGATGTATTATTCCTCTATACGAAAATGTCATCATTTGTATTGACAAGTGTCGCAAGTGTGTTAACTTGCTGATGGGTTATTAGACCACCTAGTGAGGGGTCGGCCCGGATTAATGTAACCATGGGTTATTAGACTTAGTTAGGCAAGTCGACCCCACTGGTTTATTGGACAGGTCAGGACAAGTATAAATAGAGATTGGGAGATCTCTATTTGATCATCTCATTACTCACTCTTCCATCACTCGGAAAGTGGCGCACATGTGAGGAGGAGGATCAGCTACTAGGAGAAGACTATCTCTGTGTACTTGGGTTATTGTATCTTGGCTCTATCTATCTTCGGGGAAGTTATTGGGGTTTTTCACCTTTATGGTTTTCCCCAAGGAAACTCTATGTGTCTATTGTCTCATGTGATCGCTTGTAATTGCTTGGCATGCTTGATATGATTGATATGCTGTACATGTTATTCTCTCAGTAAAGATCCTAGAGTATATTGAATTAATGTTCAAAATCTAACAATTCTAAGTGATGAAAATAGTTAGCATGTTTCCCCAAAACAAATTATAGATAGATCTACCTCAAGAAGCATATTGAGATTTATCTATTGTTATGAGGTGGCACATTGAAATGCATTCATTCCATAAATTTGTTGTCTTCAATTTTCTATTTTACTAGGCATACAATAATGCAATATTTTGTAAAAGGATATAAACTATGGGAAGTCTTGAATGTAAAAATAAATGGATTGAGAAAATGTACTATGAGTTTATCTCATGGATTTGGCAATATGGTAGAATGTACATGTTGGATTAAGCTTTACTAATGTTATGAGCCTATTAGGTTTTCCATCCATTAAGAAGGTTGTCACAAGTGTACATATCCATCATATAAAAAATTTCATGCTACAATCAATTTCAAACCATTGAGGGGATGAACATACACCATGCACCATGAATATAAACCATGCACCCTTTACAACTTATCCAAATCAATTATCTACAATAAATGCTAGTTATGGTCCTAGAATAAACCACGATTATTTGCAAAAAAAAATTCAACCATGCCATAACAACATTTCAATCATCTAATAAATAATTAGGTTTCTAGTGCTAGGTACAATGTTTTTCTAGTTGTATGCACCCTGGCCATATAGATGAGAAAATATGCATATATGTGTATAATGATTTGGATTCAAATGTATGCACATGAATATATATGTACAAGAAAATGATTTAATTTTTATATGTATTATAATTTATGCAAGGGATTAGGCTACATAATAGTGTTTCATTGTGATTAAAATACAAACTAGTGTTTATGCTACCAACTAGGGTTTTTAGGCTATGCTCTCATGTTTCTAGGATAGGCTCCAAGCTCTAGGGTTATCAGTTTAATGTTTAACTCCACTATCATGACATCATTGTCACCAACACCATGCCCACTACCACAATCATCATCAAGCCTCGTCATCCTCTTGCTCATGGTACCACCATCCTTGTCCCCATCAATCATTCGTCATCCACCATCAGCCTAATGCACTTTGTCTCATTGCCACCGTCACCATACCTATCCTCACACCCATTATCACAATCATCATCATTTTGCTCATTGTCTCCATTGTCGCTATCATGCCCATTGGAGTCTAGGCCATTTAGCCTCTTTGTTTATGTATTTTGGGTCAAATATGGATTGCACTTGATTTGTTTTAGTTGTATGCACCCTTACTATATACATGTCAAAAAAATTGCATATAAGTGTATAATTATTTGGATTCAAAACTAGGGTTTTTAGGGTAGGCTCTGGGGTTTCTAGGCTAGGCTCTAGGCTCTAGTTTTACAGGATTAATGTTGAACTTCTTTATCATGACCATAACAAAAAAGTAACCCTCACTTAAGCAAAACCACTTATTAGGCATGGGAATATTTGTATACCTTATTTTAACACTTGCATTAGGAAGTTTCATCAAATATTAGAGGAATGACTAATGTCCTCAGAGGAACACCTTCAAGATTCAAGGTAGAGGCGGAGGCTAAATCCTAGAGGAGGGGGCACATGGTGCTATTTATAAATAGGATCTCAATATAGGAAAGAATTTTTTATATGTAATTATTTGTTGTAACTTGAAATTTTATACAATCTATAGGACATTTAGGTCATTTTCACCATAACGCCATCCCCATGTTCATAGTCACCATCCCCATTCTCATTGCGCCATGACCATCATGATTCATCAACACCATGCCCATTTCCACCATCAATGTCACCACTATCCTCCTCATGCACATGTTGTCACCATAACCACCATGCCCATTGCTACCATCAATATAACCTTCATCCTCATCATGCCCATGTTGTCACCATCGCCATTGAGAGGCATTGGAATTTTTGCACAAAGTTCCAATTCAAGAGTCTAGATATTATTTTTTGCACGATATTCCAATTCCACTTAATATTAATATTTGAATCCAAGATACTTAAGATAAATAAATATGAAATTTGTATGATAAGCCCTAGGATTAAATTTCTAGATTTTTAGCTAGATAAAATCAATGGAGAAAAAGTAGATCTAGAATAACTAAGAAATCCAACTAACATTATTCTTTAGGGTTAGTAGATTTCATTTTAAAACGAAACAAAAAAATAATTTTTTGATATATTATATTTGGATGGTAAGCACAGATTAATGTCAAAAGACTCAAGCAAGTATGGACTCGCCCAAGCATTACTAAGAGGGCCTTCCTTAGAAAGCTCATCAAAATAAAGATTTTGTTTTATGATAACCTCAAACTATTTGATGTGTTGGAGGACCAACACAAGTTCACAAAGGAAATAAAATATCTCTCACTCCTTTCCTTTAAGGTTTCACTCTACAAAGAAGGGGTTAGTATTACACAATGAAGATTAAGAAAAATATGCAAAAATCAACTCCCTTTCAAGTAAAATGAAAATGAAAATTATGATAGAACTTAACATATCACCCTTTTCATCCAACTAAGTATTAACACCATTTAATGGCCAAGAATACTTTTCATCACATTACCTCCAACAAGAAACATGAATAAGAAATGAGTGACACATACATAAGCAGAACCCAGAAAATTTACCTCCAAATTATTTAGATTGATATTCAATGAAGGTCTCCAAATAACACAAGATGGACCAACAAAAACCAACAACCAATGAAATAAATGAAAGAGAAAGTCTTTTTCTCAAGGGGGTCATTTATGATCCGAAGGTTCCCAAACGAGTGTGGCCATCATGAAGACATACACAATGGCCACATCCACATGTGGGAGTTGACAGATCCCAATTCCGCTCTTCAGTTTGGGTTCCATGCCCGAGAGCAAATCCTCAAAGTGTTCCTGAGTGGCCATGGGGTGTCTGGAAAAAATGCCCATAGAACCAAAACCGTGACTCCGATCATGAATCCGTCGATTCTGATGGATTCATAACCCCGGGTTTCATATAGGGGATCCCCCACACTGTGCCTCGAATGCTCGGAAACAATGCTATTGTGCCATCTTCGGAAGTAGGGTTTTGCTCAGTGAAGGCCATGCCAATATTGCTTAAGGGGGTCATTTATGATCCGAAGGCTCCAGCTGAGCATGGCCATTGTGAACACATCCACAATGTCCACATGCACATGTGGGAGGTGATGGATACCAATTCCACTCTCTGGTTTAGGTTCCATGGCCTTGGAGCAAATCCTTAAAGTGTCCCTGAATGGCCACGGGGTGCATGACCAAAATGCCCGTAGCACCAAAGCCGTGAATCCATCAATTCTAGTGGATTCGAGATGCCGGGTTCTAGCTGGGGGACCCCCCACACCATGCCTCCAACGCCCGAAAATGGTGCTATTGTGCCATATCCCGAAGTAGGGTTTTGCTCAGTGAAGGCCATTCCAATTTTGTTCAAGGGGGTCAATTGTTATCTGAAGGCTCGGGGGCATGTGTAGCCATTGTGAACACATTGCCAATGGCCATGTGCACGTGTGGGAGTTTATGGAACCCAACTCCGCTTGTCTGTTTGGGTTCCGTGCCCCAGAGAAAATACTCAAAGTGTCCCTGAATGGCCATGAAGTTCCTGACCAAAATGACCATAGCACCAAAACCATGACTCCGATCACGAAGACATCAATTTCGGTGGATTCAAGACATCGGTTTCTAGCTGGGGGACACCCCACATCGTGCTTCCAAAACCTAGAAACGGTGTTATTGTGCCATCTTTGGAACTAGGATTTTGTTGAGTGAAGGCCATTCCAATTTTGCTCAATGGGGTCAATTCTCATCCCAAGGCTCCTGGGTGTGAGTGGCCATTGTGAACACATCCACAATGGCCATGTGCACGTGTGGGAGATGAAGGAACCCAAATATGCTCATCGGTTTGGGTTTCGTGCCACCGGAGCAAATACTCAAAGTGTCCCTAAAAGGCCATGGGGTGCCTGACCAAAATGCCTGTAGCACCAAAACCGTGACTATGATCACAACTCCTTCGATTCCTGTCAATTCAGAACGTCGAGTTCTAGTTGGGGGACTCCCCACACCGTGCCTCCAATTCTTGGAAATGGTGCTATTGTGCCATCTACGGAACTAGGGTTTTGCTTAGTGAAGGCCATTCCAATTTTGCTCAAGGAGGTGAATTATCATCTAAAGGCTCTTTGGCATGCATGACCATTGTGAGCAAGTCCACAATGGCCATGTTCACATGTGGGATTTGATGGAACCCAATTCCGATCGCCGTTTTGGGTTCTGTTCCCCTGAAGAAAATCCTCACAGTTTCCCTGAATGGCCACAGGATTCTTGACCAAAATTTCCATAGCACCAAAACCATGACTCCGATAGTGAAGCCGTCGATTCTGGTGGATTCAGGACACCGGATTCTAGCTAGGGGACCCCCACACCATGCCTCCAACACCTGGAAATGGTTTTATTGTGCCATCTCTAGTACTAGATTTTTGCTCAGTGAAGGCCATTCGAATTTTGCTCAAGGGAGTCAATTCTCATCTGACGGCTCCCACGCGTGCGTGACCATCATGACCAAGTCTACAATGGCCATGTGCACATGTGGGAGATGACGGAACCCAACTCCGCTCGTCGGTTTGGGTTCCATGCCCCCAGAACAAATCCTCAAAGTGTCCCTGAATGGCCATGGGGTGCCTGACCAAAATTCCCATAGAACCAAAACCATGACTCCAAGCATGAAGCCGTTGATTCCAGTGGATTTAGGAATTTGGGTTCTAGCTGGGGGACACCCCGCACCGTTCCTCCAACACCCGAAAATGGTGCTCTTGTGTGATCTCTGGAACTAGGGTTTTGCTCCGTGAAGGCCATTCCAATTTTGCTCAAGGGGGTCAATTCTCATCCGAAGGATCCTAGACGTGCATGGCCATTGTGAACACATATAAAATGGCCATGTGCATGTGTGGGAGCTGACGAAACCCAAGTCTGCTCACTGGTTTGGGTTCCGTGCCCCTAGAGCAAATCCTCAAAGTGTCCCCGAATGGCCACAAGGTGCCTAACCAAAATGCCCATAGCAAAAAAACTGTGAGTCCGATCGCAAAGCCATCGATTCTGATGGATTTAGGATGTCAGGTTCTAGCTAAGCCCCCCCCCACATTGTGCCTCCAATTTCCAGAAACAGTGCTATTGTGCCATCTCTAGAACTAGGTTTTTTCTCAGTGAAGGCTATTCCAATTTTGCTCAAGGGGGTCAATTCTCATCTGAAGGCTCTTGGGCATGCATGGCCATCGTGAAAACGTACATAATGGCCATGTGCACATCTGGGAGATGATGGAACCCATGTCCACTTGGCGGTTTGGGTTCTGTTCCCCCGGAGCAAATCCTCTAAGTGTCCCTGAATGGCCACGAGGTGTGTGACCAAAATGCCCATAGCACCCAAACCATGACTCCAATCGTGAAGCCGTCGATTCTGATGGATTCAGGATGTTGGGTTCTAGATGGGGGACCCCCACACAGTGCCTCCAAAGCCTAGAATTGGTGCTATTGTTCCATCTTTGGAACTTGGGGTTTTGCTCAATGAAGGCCATTCCAATTTTTCTCAAGGGGGTCAATTCTCATCTAAAGGCTTCGGGGCATGCGTGGTCATCATGAACACATCCACAATGGCCATTTGCACATGTGGGAGATGACGAAACTCAACTCCGCTCACCGGTTTGGGTTTCGTGCCCCCGGAGCAAATCCTCAAAGTGTGCTTGAATGGCCACGGGATGCCTAACCAAAATTCCCATACCACCAAAACCATGATTCCGATCGTGAAGCCATTGATTCTGGTGGATTCGGTGCATTGGGTTCTAGCTAGGGGATGCCCCACACCATGCCTCCAATTACCGAAAACTGTGCTAGTGTGCCACCTCCGGAACTAAGGTTTTACTCAGTGAAGGCCATTCCAATTTTGCTCAAGCAGGTCAATTCTCATTCGAAGTCTCTCGGGCATGCATGGCCATTGTGAAAACATACACATAGTCCATGTGCACGTGTGAGAGCTGACGGAACCCAATTCCACTCATCGGTGTGGGTTTTGTGCCCCCAAAGAAAATCCTCAAAGTGTCCCTGAATGGCCATGAGGTGCCTAACTAAAATGCCCATAGCACCAAAACTGTAAATCTGGTCGCGAAGTCGTCGATTGTGGTGGATTTGGGACACCAGGTTCTAGCTAGGGGACCCCCCCAAGCCATGCCTCCACTTATTGAAAACGACGTTACTATGCCATCTACGGAACTAGTTTTGCTCATTGAAGGCCATTCCAATTTTGCTCAAGAGGTTCAATTCTCATATGGAGGCTCCCAAGAATGTGTGGCCATCGTGAACACGTCCACAATGGCGATGTACATCTGTGGGAGATGACGGAACCCAAGTCCACTCACCAGTTTGGGTTTTGTTCCCCCAGAGCAAATCCTCAAAGTGTCCCTGAATGGACATAAGGTGCCTGACCAAAATACCCATAGCACCAAAATTGTGACTCCAATCGCAAAGCCGTCGATTCTGGTGCATTCGAAATGTCAGGTTCTAGCTGGGGGACCCCCCACATTGTGCCTCCAACACCTGGAAATGGTGCTATTTTTCCATCTCTGGAACTATGGTTTTGCTTAGTGAAGGCCATTCCAATCTTGCAAAAGTGGGTCAATAAGCTATATTAGGTTCTATAAGGATAGATTAGGTCTTCGGGACTAGCTTACTTCTCTAGGGCTAGGTAAGTATTCTATATTAGGTCTCCAGAGTTGTAGGTCCACATTAGCCTTTCTAGGGCTAGATTTGTTTTTGTCTGGTTTCCAGGGCTAGATCAGGGTCTTGTTGAAGCTCCGGTTAGGTAGGTTGCTGGAATGTTGTCCAAGGCTAACAAAAGAGGGTGAAAACACGATCTGAAAGGCTTCAAAAAACTCTGTGCAAGAACAGTTCTATTCCCAGATTGTTTGGTGTAGTTAACTCCCACGGATATAAAGGCCTCCACTGGAACTTATGGGGTTTTATCCTAAAAGGATCTGTCTTCCTGTGAGGGATTATTAAGGTGTTATAAATCTAGAAATGAATCTACCTTAAAAGAAATCTAAACTAAGTTAGATCTAATCTAAAGAAAGTTCTTTGCTATTGTGCAGGATAACTTGATCTGAAAATTTAACAAGGCTCTTCACTAGTTTGACAGAAATGTGAAAATGGATCTTTACTTATTATCTCAAAATACAATTAGACAATAAAAATTAAATGATAGTAGTTTGAAGATTAGGTGCATGCAAGATTATCCTCTAGCTGGAATGCTAATTGAAAAAATAACATTAATTTAATAATTTATGTTAATCATTTGCAGAAATAGATAAATGTTTTAATTAAATAAATTCACTTAAAACATAAATACACACAGATAATCAATTGAGACAAATCTAAACTGTAGATCAATGCAAGGATTATTGATTGCAAAAATTAAATAGTATTCATTAATAATATGAAGTAAAAATCAACATTCATCAAAGAAATTTGATCAATTAACAAAAGAGGAATTAAGAGAAAACTAGCCATATTAGCTCAAAATTGCAAGAAATTACAATCTCTTCATTAATCGGAGTATCTCCAGTCTTCTTTTGCATATTTTATCCCCCTACCCCATGAGACCTCTACCCTTTAAATAATAATTACAAAATAGTTACGAAGGATTGACTTCCCATAAAACAGGGATTACAAAATCAAACTATTCTAAGAATAACCAAGGGCAGCTTGCCACTTGGTCCGCACCCCCTAACAATTCATAAATATATGGATAGTTAGCTGACTCGAGCCCTAGATGGGCATCACACGTAAAGATCTCCATTTCATTATTGGATAGCTTATGCCAAGTGCAAAGGAAAATATGGATCTTGCTTTCCAAGTTGGCAGGTCTATAAGCTAGATTAGGTTCTATAGGGATAGATTAGGTATCTGGAGCTAGGTTACGTCTCTAGGGATAGATAAGTATTCTAGATTAGGTCTCCAGGGTTGTAGTTCCACATTATGATTTCCATGGCTAGATTTGTTTTTTCCTAGTTTCTAGGTCTTTATCAAGGTCTATAAGCTAGATTAGGTTCTATAGGTATAGATTAGGTCTCCAGGCCTAGGTTATGTCTCTAAGGCGAGATAAGTATTCTAGATTAGGTCTCCAGGGTTGTATGTCCACATTAGGATTTCTAGGGCCACATTTGTTTTTTTTTGGTTTCCGGGGCTAGATCAGGGTCTTTAAGCTATATTAGGTTCTATTTCTTAGACGGAACATGTAGATCTAGATTCCAACCCATATAGTGTGATTCTGAGATATTTTAGTTTGTTAGTATTTCCTCTTGTGATTGTTGAGATATTGTAACTTCAAAGAATATTATATTTGTACTTTATTATTTCGGAGATGATTCATTCCTCCGTGAAGATCTTATTGTATATCCGGAGATGTTTATTCCTCCGTCGGAATGTGGTAAATTGGGTTATTAGACTTCCCTAGTGGGGGTCGGCCCTGTATGTGTTATGTGGGTAAAAGGGTTATTAGACCACCCTAGAGGGGTCGGCCCAGTCAGTTATAATGGGGTATTTAACCTAATGGTTAAATACGAGCCTACATGTACTTGTGTAAAATACATATCAGAGTAGTGTATAAATAGAGGAGGTGTGTTCCTCATTATACACATTCACTCACTTGAAAAAGGCGCATTTGTGGAGGAGAGGTCTGCTATGGAGGAGAAGGAGCTTATGCTCAGGGTTTGCATCTTTGTATATTGCTGGTCATCTATATTGAGGAAGCTTTGCTGGGTTTTCTACCCCATGAGGGTTTCCCAGGATAAATCTCTGTCTCTTGTGTTTATGCTATGCTTGTTGTTTCTTCAGTGATCCTGTATATGCTATTATTGTGAAATGGAATGTAATGCTGCTATTTTCTGTCTTAGCATATTGAATTTTAACATGGTATCAGAGCTAACCTGAAGGAAGACAAGGTATGGCACTAACGACACTTGCTTTACTTACGACAATTTGAAGGCTAGGGTTTTATATAGCAAAAACCAGTCATCGTAGCACTTTCGCTATAAATCCTTTTTGGCGAAGTTTTCGGATCTGAAATTGTTACAGGACGAAGAATAAATCTCCAGGTACCTTGTGTCCAAAGGACAACCTCTAATTCGTTGTACTTTGTGATTTATGATCTGTACAATATAGGGTTTCTGCCTCTTCCAGATCTGAGTCAAAATCAGGTGACCTTGGGAAAAAGGTCATATCTTGGGATAGGAAGCTCCAAATGAAATTTCGTAAAAAGTGACAGGTAGTACACAGTCTGTACTATCTCAAAAAACGTTTTCAGAGGCCGAAGTTGAACCAGTGACACGTGGCACTCCGTACAAGTGCGATCTCCTGTATTATCCCATAAACAGGTCACGTTGCGACATTTGGTATAACTCTCTCTCAGAGAGTCCAATTGAGGTCAGACCTGTCAGAATGGAAAGGTAACAGGCCGAGCTATCTCAGAAAATTTTTTCAGAGGCCGAAGTTAAAATAGTGACACGTGGCACGCCGTACAAGTTCGCTCTCCTGTTTTATCCTAAAACAGGTCACGTTGCGACATTTGGCATAACTCTCTCTCAGAGAATCCAATTGAGGTCAGACCTGTCAGGATGGAAAGATAACAGGTCAGGCTATCTCAGGAAACTTTTTCAGACCCTGTGGATCAAAAATTTCGGAGTTACACCAGAAACATTCAGGTACATATTTCTGTCAAAACAGAATTATTTTTTGGTACCTTCATTCATGGCTTCCGGAATTTAGGGCTTTGGAGAAAGTTGGAATTTTTGTAATCGGAGACCACGGCTGGATGCTACTCATCAAAATAGAAATTTAGAGACCAAGATCAGAATTTTTGGTTGGGCAGAAGGCCGGGTTTGATTAGACCCTAGTTCGGGACTTTGATCAGAAAAGTAGAAAATTAGGGCTTCTGTAAAAATGGGAATTTTTGAAATCTGTGACCATGGCTGGAAGCTCCTCAGAAAAATAGAAGCTTAGAGCTTTGGATCAAACATTTTGATTGGGAAGAAGAGTGGGATTCATCAAACCCCATTTCAGGGTCACGTCCAGGGAATTCGGAAGTTTCAAAGGCAAAATTGAGGAGTGAAACTTTGCAGTTTTCAAATTCTAAATATATCAGTTTGATCAGCTCATCAAGGCGCATATTTCTATCCTTTTGGAAGTTTGAAATTCAAAGTTTGAATTTTTGGGGTTTCTCTGACAAACCCATATCCAGCTCCAGGTCCAGTTCTTGCAAATCAAGTGGATAGGGTTAATACTAGAAGAAGATGGATTGGTCACCTGCATAAGTGAAGGAGTTCCTATTTCAGAGGGAGATGAGGCTAAGGCTTTACATAAGGAGATTACAAGCGATCTCGACAGGTATGACTCATCGAGGTATGTTTTGATATTTGTTCATGATTAAGTTTATGGTATGTTTGTCTTCATGTTATTACGGTTAGTACAATCTTGATTTTAGATTTGTTGTATCACCTTAACAAAATTATGTATGCATGATAGAAGATATTCATTGGTTAGGGTGTTGACACTTATGATTGCACTAATGCATTATGATGTTGTGTGAGGTTGATGTTGTCCGCTAACAAGATACAGGTACATCACAAAAGACAAATCAGGTTCCATGACCATGAAAACATGAAGACAAAGACTCATCCACAATCTTTGTTCTACTTACGAGGTATGTATGACTTTGTTATATTATGCTTAACCTATGAGACATGCAGGTTCTAGCTCAGGATCTCTAAATCATTGAAGAGATTGTTTAGGTATGTTGTACATAACCAAGTAGGTATACTAATCCAGGTATGTTTCCCATGAATCTTACCTTGTGTTAGGATCCCCTATATAAGTATACTTGGAATTATTGGTTATGCTTATTCATAAAGTTAGTAATCAAGGGATTATGCATATTATATATTTTATCTTGATTGATGATATGCATGAGTAAAAGAAGACTTCCCTGAAATCTTGAATACTAATGTTTATTAACTATAATCATGACTATACATTTTCAAGATTATTTAGTACTATAATGTTTTGATAGCATTTAGAATATACTAATGAGTATATGTTTGTGTATGAGATCATGAGGATGACTCTTGAGCATGCACAGTGGTACAGAATGAATAGAAGTTCAAAAGACATACAGAAGATCAAGCGGGAGGCAACCACACAAACATAAAAGATAAGTATTTGAGTTGTTATTTGAAATAGTAAATGATATTTCCTGTAATAGGTTGTATGCATATTTGTATTCGTATAATGTATCATGCTGAGTGTAAATATTCATAGAACATTGAACAGTATACTACTAATATGCATATGATTGGTAAGTTGGACAAACATTCCATTGTTGCTTGTCTAGAATGAAACCTCTTTGCTGACATGCTGAGAGTTGTGCACACTCTCGATAGTATGTTCTGGTGGAGATGGAAGGCATCTAGATAGCCACTGTATGCATACAGGATATGGGAAAGTGTTGTGCCAAAGTATTGGTCAAGATAGTTGCATAACTATGTAAATGATATCTGTATGCATAATAGGTTATCATGATTTCATGATTATGAAGGATTACTAATCATGTACTTAATTTTGTTTTTGTAGGAAATATCATGAAGAATAATGAACACCGAACAAGTGATGGATGTTCAACAAGAAGATTTACAAATCAAACAAAATATAGAAGGCTTGTGGCTAGAAGATTCTCTTAGAAAGAGGAAGAGAATCATGATGAGATGCTTGCTCCAAGTGGCTAGATAAGACCATTCTCTTAATGGTGCAATTAAAGAAGAAGTGTGAATCAGGTTCTGTATGGGTTCCCAGGATTGATAGTATATTGATGAGAATACATGTGGGGATTGTATCATCCTTGAACACTTGTTCTAAAGTGAGCCGTAGACAGGTGTCTCCGAGAAAGAAAAGGGATTGGATCATCCCTGGACTTTCAGTCCTAAAGAGAGCCATAGACGTGAGGTCTCCGAGAATGAAGTCCTTAGTGGACAGTTGAGGGGATTGGATCATCCCTGGACTTTCAGTCCTAAAGAGAGCCGTAGACATAAGGTCTCCGAGAATGAAGTCCTTAGTGGACAGTTAAGGGGATTGGATCATCCCTAGACTTTCAGTCCTAAAGAGAGCCGTAGACGTGAGGTCTCCGAGAATGAAGTTCTTAGTGGACAGTTGAAGGGATTGGATCATCCCTGGACTTTCAGTCCTAAAGAGAGCCGTAGACGTGAGGTCTCCGAGAATGAAGTCCTTAGTGGACAGTTGAGGGGATTGGATCATCCCTGGACTTTCAGTCCTAAAGAGAGCCGTAGACGTAAGGTCTCCGAGAAGTGGGGATTGTATCATCCCCGGACCTTGGTCCCTGAATTGATCCGTAGACGTATGGTCTTCGAGAATAAAGTGATGGGGATTGCATCATCCCGGAACCACTAGTTCAAAATGTACGTGAGGACTGCATCGTCCATGAACTGGGTTCAAAATGTACGTGAGGACTGCATCGTCCATGAACTGGGTTCAAAATGTACGTGAGGACTGCATCGTCCATGAACTGGGTTCAAAATGTACGTGAGGACTGCATCGTCCATGAAATGGGTTCAAAATGTACGTGAGGACTGCATCGTCCATGAACTGGGTTCAAAATGTACGTGAGGACTGCATCGTCCATGAACTGGGTTCAAAATGTACGTGAGGACTGCATCGTCCATGAACTGGGTTCAAAATGTACGTGAGGACTGCATCGTCCATGAACTGGGTTCAAAATGTACGTGAGGACTGCATCGTCCATGAACTGGGTTCAAAATGTACGTGATGGGATTGCATCATCCCTAGACATGAGACTTGTCTTAAAGTGATAAGGACTAATCATCCTGTAAGTAGATTGAGATTGCATCGTCCCTGGACATGGTGAGGTGTCTTAAAGTGATAAGGACTAATCATCCTGTAAGTAGATTGGGATTGCATCGTCCCTAGACATGGTGAGGTGTCTTAAAGTGATAAGGACTAATCATCCTGTAAGTAGATTGGGATTGCATCGTCCCTAGACATGGTGAGGTGTCTTAAAGTGATAAGGACTAATCATCCTGTAAGTAGATTGGGATTGCATCGTCCCTAGACATGGTGAGGTGTCTTAAAGTGATAAGGACTAATCATCCTGTAAGTAGATTGGGATTGCATCGTCCCTAGACATGCTGAGGTGTCTTAAAGTGATAAGGACTAATCATCCTGTAAGTAGATTGGGATTGCATCGTCCCTAGACATGGTGAGGTGTCTTAAAGTGATAAGGACTAATCATCCTGTAAGTAGATTGGGATTGCATCGTCCCTAGACATGGTAAGGTGTCTTAAAGTGATAAGGACTAATCATCCTGTAAGTTGACTCGGGATTGCATCATCCTAGACATGGTGAGGTGTCTTAAAGTGATAAGGACTAATCATCCTGTAAGTAGATGGGGATTGCATCATCCCTAGACATGGTGAGGTGTCTTAAAGTGATAAGGACTAATCATCCTGTAAGTAGATTGGGATTGCATCGTCCCTAGACATGGTAAGGTGTCTTAAAGTGATAAGGACTAATCATCCTGTAAGTTGATTCGGGATTGCATCATCCTTAGACATGGTGAGGTGTCTTAAAAGGATAAGGATTGATCATCCTGTAAGTTGATCTGGATTGCATCATCCATAGACATGAGAGATGTCTTAAATTGAGAGGGATTGATCATCCCATAAGTGGATCAGGATTGTATCATCCTTGGACCTATGTCCTAAAGTGAGAGCGATTGACCATCCCGTAATTGGATCATGTGTGTTGCAGGGTATGCTGCTGTTGTGTATACTTGTATCAGTGTGGATACTTGTATTGATAGATGTATTAGTGAGAATACATGCTTTTGATGATAGATGTATTAGTGAGAATACGTGCTTTTGATGATAGATGTATTAGTGAGAATACATGCTTTTGATGATAGATGTATTAGTGAGAATACATGCTTTTGATGATAGATGTATTAGTAAGAATACATGTTTTGATGATAGATGTATTGGTGAGAATACATACTTTTGATGATACATGTATTGATTAATGTACTTGTATGGTTGAGGATACTTATGTTGTAGATCGAGATGATCCAGATGCTGTAGATCGAGATGATCCAGATGCTGTAGATCGAGATGATCCAGATGCTGTAGATCGTGATGATCCAGATGGTGTAGATCGAGATGATCCAGATGCTGTAGATCGAGATGATCCAGATGCTGTAGATGAGATGATCCAGATGCTATAGATCGAGATGATCCAGATGCTGTAGATCGAGATGATCCAGATGTTGTAGATCGTGATGATCCAGATGCTGTAGATCGAGATGATCCAGATGCTGATGATCGTATGATGACGATGCTGATGATCGTGAGATGACGATGCTGATGATCATGTGATGACGATGCTGATGATCGTGAGATGACGATGTTGATGATCGTGTGATGACGATGTTGATGATAGTGAGATGACGATGCTGTTGATCATGTGATGACGATGCTGATGATCGTGTGATGGCGATGCTGACAATCGTGAGGATTCAGATATTGATGTTGCTGTAGTTGTTTGAGTGCTACAGAAGATAAAGACTCAGTACTGAAGATGTTGATGTTCCAGTATTGAAGATATTCCAGTAACTGGTTGAGTTACTGATGATGTTGAGAAAGCTTCCAATGATTTATAGATGTATCATGTATGATGTTGATGACTCCTTGCTCGTGCAGATGCTGTTATAATATCCTTCTCGTTAAGGGGGAGTGTTGAGATATTGTAACTTCAAAGAATATTATATTTGTACTTTATTATTTCGGAGATGATTCATTCCTCCGTGAAGATCTTATTGTATATCCGGAGATGTTTATTCCTCCGTCAGAATGTGGTAAATTGGGTTATTAGACTTCCCTAGTGGGGGTCGGCCCTGTATGTGTTATGTGGGTAAAAGGGTTATTAGACCACCCTAGAGGGGTCGGCCCAGTCAGTTATAATGGGGTATTTAACCTAATGGTTAAATACGAGCCTACATGTACTTGTGTAAAATACATATCAGAGTAGTGTATAAATAGAGGAGGTGTGTTCCTCATTATACACATTCACTCACTTGAAAAAGGCGCATTTGTGGAGGAGAGGTCTGCTATGGAGGAGAAGGAGCTTATGCTCAGGGTTTGCATCTTTGTATATTGCTGGTCATCTATATTGAGGAAGCTTTGCTGGGTTTTCTACCCCATGAGGGTTTCCCAGGATAAATCTCTGTCTCTTGTGTTTATGCTATGCTTGTTGTTTCTTCAGTGATCCTGTATATGCTATTATTGTGAAATGGAATGTAATGCTGCTATTTTCTGTCTTAGCATATTGAATTTTAACAGTGATCAACGTGAATGCCAACAATATTGATCTAGTGGCTTAAGAGCATGTAGGGGTGATTGTACCACCCAAGATATTTATATCATTTGTTTCTTCTATCCATGAGACTTACAATTATATAGCGTAGGAGAGGTGTGATGATGATATTGACTTCATCCATGCACGTTCCACTTATTCATTTGAGAGGTGTGATGATTTAATGGAGGACGTTGTTGAGGGTGATTCAAGAGTCGTAGATAATGTGAGTATTCCAAAGTATAGAGCCAAATATTATCTTGCGAATGGTTTGAGATGGATTTTATAAACCATTGAAGAAGTAGGTGTTGATTCTTGTGTACAAATCATCACAGACAATGCACTTGTTTCCAAGGTTGTTGGCATGATTGTGGAAATTAAATATCCACATGTATGTTCATTTTGGACACCGTCCATTTGAGTTGTTAGTGTTGTAGAGTAATTTATACATGCTTTTATTAGTCTTACAGGTTATTTGGACACCTTGCATTGTCCATTCCTTGAATTTAGCACTAAAATCCATTGCTTCAGATGTGACATGGATTGGAAACCTTCTTTAGCATGCACGGCATATCCGTAACTTTGTACAAAAACACACAAATGCCATCACCATCTACAAAGAGTACACACAACTTTCATTGCCGAAGATAGAGAATTAATCATGATGACTTTGAATGGTGTCCCTCAATCTTGGGAACCATTCATTCAAAGCGTGACTGGAAGATCTAAGCTACCAAAGTTTGAAATATTGTGGGAAGATTGTACATAAGAATAAATCGAGTTTGTGGTAGAGGCAAATATCATGCCTCTCATGAAGAAAATCACTCTCTTACTACACACACCAAGAAAAGAGGAAAGAAGACCTTTGGTAGAAAAGACAAAGGTGAAAGATCAAGTCTGGACACATAACAAAAAAAGAAGAAAGATCTTTCACAAATCCAATGCTTCAATTGCAAAAAGTTCTGTCACTGTAAGAATCAATGAAATCAAAGAAGAGGAAGGATCATTCCTCGACAACTGATGTTGATGAAGAAAATCCACCAAATAGGTCAAGGAATGCAAAATATGATGACCGATGAAAGGAGATTTTCTTCTAGTACACCAATGTTTGAATTATATATAGATGAGGAGACTTTCGTTGGTAATGTATATCCAGGTTGTAGTATCCTCAATGTGATTTCGACAATAAAGAAGATAAATATCTAAGGACTCTAGTGATCCCTGCAAGAAGGAAGAGATCAAGAGGGAGCCCACACAAAAACAATAAAAGATAAGTATTTATTTGGATTTTCATTTGTCATTATTCCTCTTGTAGATCAGATCTAAATGTTCATAATAGTTGTATGCAGATATGTATTCCTAGAATCAAGAAGTGTGTTATGCATGTTATAATTGATGAGCAGTAGTCTCTTATAGTGCATGTTATGTATATGTTAAGTAAGCATCCTATAGTGCTGCACAACATTCCATGAAACCTCGATGGAACTAGTCCAGGATGAAACCTCTTTGCTAACATACTGGAGTGGTGCACACTCCTGACAGTATGTTTTGGTGGAGATGGAAGGCATCCAGGTAGTCACCAAGTATGTTTTGGATATGGATGGATGTTGTACTGGATCATTGGATAAGATTCTTACATGACTGTGTGATCTATGGTTCTGACATCTTGAGATATTACCCAATGATTATCAAATTTCAATGCATCTATGTGTCTCATTGTGATTTGTGAATGACAAATGTGTACTCATTAATGTGTATTGATTCTAATTTCTATTGAATATTTGTAAATGTTATAATATAAGATGAGTTTTCATTCTTGTTTATGTATGTGAACTTTTCCTAAATGGATGGAAACTTGAGTTGGAGTGATTGGTGTAAAACATATAATGGTGTAAAACCTCAATCTATTGTAATAGTAACTTAAACATAACTCAAACATAAAATAAACGATATAATATAACAATATCAAATAAAATATCTAACATGAATGGCATTAGGCATGCGTGAATAAACAATCACATGACTATACTATGTGTTAGGCGGAAATAATATTGTCATTTAATTCCATTGTAGTACTTCGCCCAACGATTTAATTTGTAGATCCAAGGTTCGCAGGCTTACGAAGCACATGCAAAATATATGTAGGATTGAAGTTGAATTAAGCTAATCTAACCCCCCCTTGCTAGCTGCTAATTGCTAATCTAATTCTCCCTTAAGATGAAACACACAATTGCTAATCTAATGCTGGAAGCTGAAACACACTGTTGAATGTAAATTGCATAAAAGAAAGACAACATATGAAGAGAAACGAGACAACACATGTAGCTCACATTAACAATAAAGAAATCTTAATTTACATCACACGAATCAATGACAAATCATGAAAGCATCAAAACTAAGATTATGAACAAAATCTAAGAATCCCCTTCTCCATATTACAAAGTCAAAACAAACTTCTACAATCTAAGACTAATCTCCTCCTAATCTACTATTAATCTACCTCGAATCTACATATATCAAATGAAGAGAGAGCATTCTCTTTTATACATGAAATTCTATGAGAAGGAGATAACCATCTCATAATGACAGATCCACTATTCTCTCAACCACTCTCAACTACTTTCCTATTATTACAAAATATGATTCCTTCAAATCCTCCACATATCTCTCACAAATTCTCCACATGTTTCTCGTACATCCTAAATAAGATATGCCTTTCCATGATATTCTCCTTGGAATATTTTTTGAATAACTATCTCCTTGAAATGGTGGAGGAGATATTCGAGGAGTCTTTCTTTGAATTGATCCTTCCATATTCCTACACATTACAAAGCTCATCCATACTTGAGATATTAGTGAAAAACATGTTATTTTCCAATATTTAATCATAAATTCACTTATAATACTAAAATGAATAAAGTGGAAAATAATAAGATGAAACTCAAGTATATGTATGGAAATGGTATGATGAAAGGTTAATGGGATGATGAAATGTGAGGAATAACGAAAGGTAAAGTGGATGAAAATATGACATTTCTGAGTCCCAACATACTCCCCAACTGAACTTGTTGAATGTCCTCATGCAACCGTGCATGGATCTTCTTAAGAACTTTTAGCATCTGAATTTTGGCTTTGATTGATGATGTCTTTCCAACAATGAATGTTTCCAGGGTGTGAGTAGCAGCTGACATTTTCTTATGGTTGGTTCTTGTGTAACAACCATGAATACAAAGAATATTGGTTCTTGTGTTAACAACATTTATCTCATTATCTGTTTTCTTGCTGCAATAATAATTTAACAATGTACTCCTTGGAAAATATAAGATATCAATGTGCATAAGAAATCATCCATGTGTATAAAAAAGCATTTTCTTTACCCTTATGAATCATGCCAATATGTGTATCAATGTGTATGAAACAAAGTGCAACAGAGGATTTGTCGAAAAAGAAATGTTGGTGAATGATAAATGATATGAAAAATGGAGTGATGGTAGTGGAAAAATGAAATGATGATAGTGAATATAGTTCAGAGTTGCAGCTGTGAAATGGAGAGTTTGGTGGAGTTGCAGCTATAAAATGGAAAGTTTGGCATAGTTACAGCTGGTGTTACAGCCAACTTCCTGAACTAATATCTCCCAAAATACAAACTAGGTTTGGCTTAAATTTTGCAGGCAAGTTTTTACTAGTCCAATGCATCTCCACACCAAAAATCAGAAAAACCCACATCATGAATTTCGAGAAAAATGCAAATTGGTTGTAGGTGATGATGGAAAGTTTGGCACAGTCACAACGGGTGTTGCAACTAACTTCCTGAACTAATATCTCCCAAAACACAATCTGGGTTTGGCTGAAAGTTTTTAAGCAAGTTTTTACTAGTCCAATGCATCTCCACACCAAAAATCAGAAAAACCCACATCACAGATTTTGAGAAAAACGTAAATTGCCTATAGGTGATGATGCCTGTTTTTTCGAAATCCGTGCATTGGATTGAGCTAAAACTTGCCAATTTTGTTCATTATAATATTATCCATTCCCTATCCAAAAATCATGAGGATCCAATGTATGGTTTGTGAGATATACTCAATTCAAATTCTGCATTTTATATAAGGAGCAATATGCATGACAAAATGAATAAACTGCCACAAAAGATTTCCTGTCCTCTAAAAATATGATTGCATTTGAGATCCTATAGAATGTTCAACAACCTCTATCTCATCCTCCCCAACTAAACTTGTTGCATGTCCTCGTGCAACTCGGCATGGGTTATGAAAGTGAAAAAGGAAATGGAGCATGGTGAGGGAATTTTCCAAATTATTCATTGCTAGCATGTAAGGAATTGTATGATTAATGTTCAGAAAACAACATACCTCCACTTACCCAAGAATGATGATAAACTATGCAATAGGAACATGATTGGTGATGTTTGTTGGTGCAACTACTGGATTAGAGAAGATGTCACTGCTGTAGGATCATAAAAATGTAACTGAAATTGCTGCTGCTGAATTATGGAGAATGTGACTACTGTTGGTGCTGTAACCGTTGTCACTGCTACAGGATCATAAAAATGTAACTGTAAATCTGTTGCAGCTGTAACTAGATCATGGGAAATGTCGAAGGCAGAAAGTGGAATCATGGTACTCTCATATAGCTGAAGTCATGCTACTGTAACTGCTGAGGGAGTCATGAACAAGTGTATAGTCTTCATCCACTACAAAACTTGATGGTACAATTCTACTCATGCGAATAAATGTGTCGATGTCGAGCATGAAAAGAGGTCATTGGATTACTGGCCATTGATGAATGTTGTTAACCAATGCGAGGCAAACTCACCATTGATGTCAATGAGTGCCAAGGTACCTGAGTACATCTTGCAAAGTGCGAATAGATGTGTTGATGTCGAGCCACTTGCAAGATATGACGATCAAGGGACATTGATGTATTCCCATGATTGTCAGCAAGATAACTTGCCATTAAGGCATGCAAGCCTCCAGGTACTCAAAAATGAACTCTAGTCTATATCCCAGATAAGGTGCTGAGGTCAATGGGGTGAGACTTGTTGAAAGGTAGGCCTTAAGGAATCCCACATCAGTCAACGTGAGTTTTTACAAAAAGATTGGTAGGACTATAGGAAAGATTTCAGTAACAACAATGTTTATGGCAAGGGAATGTAATTATGGAAAGGGAACTGGTTTTATTCAGAAGGCAAACTAAAATGGGAGAAGAAATAAAAAATGAACTGAAAAAGACAAAGGGATGTATGCGACTCAGAAAGATAGGCATGCGTAAAGTCAGGATGGATAAGGCAAGGAAAAGTGGACTTCAACAAGGATGACTAATGTGCTTTGAAGGAGAAATGTGGGTAAACATTCATGACACAAATGGGTTTATGAATGGTTTCTGTGTAACAACAAATGTCATGATGTTTATGATGAGTAACAACTCCTTCAAGTTGTCTATCAAAGCATGTTTCTCAAAAGTTTTGTGATTCTTGAAAAATCAATTCAGCAGCAAAATGAGATCATCTTCGAACCTGAAAAATGTGAGTAGTAATCCTGCAATCAAAACTTTGTAAGAGCATCATAAAACGTGAAATGCAGAAATAAGTATCAATGCGAGCAAATTAGAAAGAAAATAAAATGCACTTGTACCTGTTGCCCATGCTGGTTTCGTCGTTAATTGCTGCGTGAAGTGACTTAAGAAAGACAAATTAGCATTAAATATAAAAACATGTTTCGAGATTGTTCAGGAATTATAGAATGTCCCTTTGCAATTTTGAATTTTTATAGTGTTTTTTTTTTCATGGTTTTATAATTTTTATTGTTTTTTATTTACATACCAAAAGAAATGTTGATGCCTATCACTAAAGTTCTAGAATTGAAACATTGCGAGAGTATGATCCTCATTAATTTACTGCATTAGTGCCAATTATTTTTCTTGCATGATCAGATTTGTGCATTGTCAAATATAATTGAATAATCAGAGCATACAATTCTCTGCATGGGGTGATTTCTACTGACAGAAACCACGGGAGGCACAAAGCCACTTCCATTCATGAAACCCACCTAGCAACTTAAACGTTAGATTCTGCATAAACCATAGATAACATAAAATACATGCATACCTGCCTCATAAGTATCGATTTGCTCGTGCCCATGGTTCTGAGTTATCTTCTTTACTTTTCATCTTCGTGCATGCAGACATTCCTATCACAAGAAACTCTTTGTGCTGTGAGAAAATTGGTTCATTGTGCACTTTTCCAAATATCCAGTGAACATAGCTCTGCATTGGCCTGGACATCTTTATGCCATCAATGTTTAATACCAACTTTTGGAATTTCAACGACCGATGTATAAAACTATAAAAACTGTAGAAGCGTCTATTACAAGCATGCAATTGTAACCTGCAAAGCCAACATTTTATGAAAGTGAAGCACACATGATTTTACAGGTCAGAGAGATATCTCGAATGCATATTACTCAGAAATGGTGAAGTCTATCACTTTTGTGCATGTGAGTAATCGCCAAGATCATGGGGGTTTGGATCAGTCAACAAGGATTTCAAGATAAGGTATGCTGCCTTCTTTCAACCTACGCCCACATACCACTGTAACAACAAAACAATAAATGCAATACTATTCCCAATCATAAAGTTCAAAACCACACGAAACCGGAATGCAAAATGATTAAAAAAAAGTTCAATAATACTCGTCTCATTCGGTCGTTGCTTTACATTGCTATATGTTGGGAATGATGAAGATAAGGAGTGACAGAGGCAGTGTGATTGAAGAGGAGAATCTTGCATAGGATGATAATGGCCATCAAACAGAACCCAGGATGTGTGATCACCATGTCTCAAAAAGATAGCAAGAGCTTGTTAAAAACAATTCTAATAATAACATGCAACCATGATTTCATTACCTTTTCTTAGAAGCATCCGGGAAGTTCAATGAATAGGAAACTGAGAACATCCTTCATGAGGATAAGAAACCGAATTCCTAACTTGGAATTTGTTTCAACCAATTGCTAATTTATAGAACCGACCGCAACAGTAAATCTGAGAATTACATGTTTAGAGAACCAGCTGTATAGCTCACAGTGTAGCTTTGTTTGGGCGATTTCCACGTAGTCAAGTAAATGAGGCCGTTGCACACAAAACCCATGTCCCCGATGTTTTCGATTCTTCTCCATCTTCCCGCAAATCGCGACGCAAAACAATGTGATGTTATCTTGTCTCTCCCTCTCAACGTGCATTGTCAGCATTCCAAACTTTGGCAAATATTCTGATTTTCTATTGGCTTGGTAAGCATGGGAATTTAGCCAGCAATCGCAGAAAACAACTAGCCAGAGAGCCAAGTGATATAAAGAAACAGATTTGGATCTTGGGGTATTGCTTTTGCAAGTTTTAGCATGGAAATTTATGCACTAGAAATAAACCAGACTGAAAAGACTCGATTCAATTGTGACACAATTGTAGCCACTGTTTCGGCTCAATTCAAATGTGATAGTTTTAGCATAGAGTTGCAATGTTTCAGCTTGGAGTTGCAGCTATTATAATTTCAACGACTGTTTTAGCTTAGAATGAATTTGCCACATAAATTTGCAAGCGAGTTTTTTTTTGCAAATTGAAAAAGTTTTAGCAAATGGAGATAAATGATTTGCAAATTAAGGATAAATCGATTAGGCATGTTTGCAAACATTAATTTATTCTCTTGAAAATGTTAGAAAACATCCTACTTTATGATCCTTAGATCGCACGAAGCGTGGAGGAGAGCATACTTATTGAAAACTAAAAACTGAAAATAAAATCCTACCTACTCTCTGCTAATTAAAATTTAGAAAACAGTTACGTGTAGTTAAATATCCAGTGTAGCCATTCACGTAACAGTAATAAGAATATGTTCTGTGTCAATTTTGCAAATAGAAAATGAGGATAAACATAAATGTGTGAAATTAGTTGCTGTAACTGTGAATTAACTAGAAAAAAAGAAAAACTAATTGGTTCTAACCTGGTACTTGCTTGAAACTGTCGTTCGATAGGGCTTTCATAGGCATAGTTGTCATCACTCAGATCTTGTTGCAACTCCTTGTTGTCCTCCTCGACCTCCTGCTTGCATAATTGTTCGTCATCAAATGTGCAGGATTCTTTGTATGTTAATTCTTCATCTGTTTCTGGAGGAGTAATTAAGCTCTCGGCTGCTGTCAGGATCTCCTTTTCGTGAGAAGAGGAGATCTCTACTTTGGCAAGGATCTGAGTGAGCTGTTCCAAGATTAAAATCATTGTTAAATGATTTTGAAAAAGGGATTCTTACAACACCTAAATCTAAACGAAGAAAAAAAAAACACTCTAGAAAAAAAACTCTGTATAGAAAACCATTACTCTTCACAATTGCAGAAAAACACACTTGCTGAAATCAAAATTCACACTTGCAGAATTGGAACACTCATTGTAGAAATTGAAATTCACACCCTAGTGTATGCTTGTAGAAAATCAAACTAAACTTCAATCCATCATGCCTCCCCGGCAACGACACCAAAATGTTAGGCGGAAATATTGTCGTTTAATTCTGTTGTAGTACTTCACCCAACTATTTAATTTGTTAATCCGAGGTTTGTAGGCTTACGAAGCACATGCAAAATATATGCAGGATTGAAGTTGAATTAAGCTAATCTAACCCCCCCTTTCTAACTGCTAATCGCTAATCTAATTCCCCCTTAAGCTGAAACACACAATTGCTAATCTAATGCTGGAAGCTGAAACACACTGCTGAAAGTAAATTTCATAAAAGAAAGACAACATATGAAGAGCAACGAGACAACACATGTGAGCTCACATTAACAATAAAGAAATCTTAATTTACATCACATGGATCAATGACAAATCATGAAAGCATCAAAACTAAGATTACGAACAAAAGCTAAGAATCCCCTTCTCCATATTACAAAGTCAAAACAAACTTCTACAGTCTGAGACTAATCTCCTCCTAATGTACTATTAATCTACCTCTAATATACATATATCAAATGAAGAGAGAGAACTCTCTTTTATACATGAAATTCTTTGAGAAGGAGATAACCATCTCATAATGACAGGTCCACTATTCTCTCAACCACTCTCAACTCCTTTCTTATTATTACAAAATATGATTCCTTCAAATCCTCCACATATCTCTCACAAATTATCCACATGTTTCTCATACACCCTAAATAAGATATGCCAACCAAATCTCCATGATCTTCTCCTTGGAATATTCTTTGAATAACTATATCCTTGAAATAGTGGAGGAGATATCTGAGGAGTCTTTCTTTGAATTGATCCTTCCATATTCCTACACATTACAAAACTCATCCATACTTGAGATATTAATGAAAAACATGTTGTTTTCCAATATTTAATCATAAATTCACTTATAATACTAAAATGAATAAAGTGGAAAATAATAAGATGAAACTCAAGTATATGTATGAAAATGGTATGATGAAAGGTTAATGGGATGATGAAATGTGAGGAATAACAAAAGGTAAAGTGGATGAAAATATGACATTTATGAGTCCCAACACTATGTACCTCAATCAATTAGGCCTTCTGGATCTTATCTGTTTTTTATTGTCTCAAACAACCTCTCGTGCTTTGCATGAGGTAGTAAGTAGCATACCTTATTTGATGACTTCATTGACATTGTTTGTAGTTGGATGTTTGTAACAATGATCAAGTGCATACCATGATACACCCACGAACCTGATCTATAATCCATGTATGTGTAGCCATTTCTCTTTGGTACCTTTCCATCTACTGTAAGATATTCTCCCCGAACAACCATCGAGCCAGTCGGAAAGGTAATGCTTTCACTATCAATTAATGATGCAAGGAGGGTTTGCTTCCCCTGGATGCATCGTTCCAACCAATAATTCGTGTCAATTGCACTATCTGTTGGGGCGACAAATGCATAGATGTGTCTTGAAAAAATGCATTTTATGGTCATATTCCAACAAGTAGTGGCTTGATAACTTGGATAATTAAAAAAACAAAGAGGGAACCAGGATATGAATGCATAAATTTTTACCTGGCTATACAAGATCAGATATGTGATCATATTCATTCGAAATAGAATACTGGCCTTACTCTAACTGGATTGTTTCAACAACTACACGTGGGTCCACTGCAAGCGATACATGATCCCATTCCTCAACCCAATCCATTGATTCACACTCATCCCACTCACAACTGCTGCACGGCCCACAAAAGCAAGCAAGTTTCCACGTCCATATTTCAAATGAGGGGTTGTTTGAGCTTCAAACCGAATGAAATCCATGAGTCCCTTGTATAGTATTACAACTATAAGAAAGCGATCAATCTATATCAACCACATGCCAAAAATTTCTGACAACATGTCTTCTACTTGTTGGTCTGTGCTGCTCCGTGGTTCAATCTGACATTTTTGCATAACACCATTGAACTATGGATTCTGCATCCCGAATATGAGGGTTAGTCATGAACCTCATCTCCTCCCTTCATAGGGCAGCTTTGAGACATGCTTCGACCCCATCATGCTCTCCCTTTCCATGCCAGGTCTCAAAATAGTTCCATGTATGCAACACATCATAAGTCTTGTGCAAAATACTCAACCACTGGAATACACATGCATTTTTGAACTAGCCTGCACAACCATCTAACCATATCTAATGCTGATCCATCTGTATATCTCTCTCCTTCAACTGACCATAGAAAATTATGAAGCAATGCTGCATATAATGCAGGTCATGGCACCTGTCATCACTAATGTAGAAGTTGGTCTCTTTCAATATTATCCTCATGTCATTGCTTCTCTCTGGCGCGTGCCTATACGTGATATGGACCATTATGCTAACTTGGTCTGAATGGTAGTATTGACTTTGAATCTCATTCTTGTTGATGTATATGTAACTTCGGAATGTATTTCACATATATGTATATTGTATTCCTATAGAGATGGTATTATTCCTCTATAAGGAAGTGTCGTCATTTATATTGTAAGTGTCGTAACTTATACTTGATGGGTTATTAGACCACCTTGTTTGGGGTCGGCCCTGTATAAGTCATGTGGGACAAAGGGTTATTAGACCACCCTATTGGGGGTCGGCCATGTGGGTCAAAGGGTTATTAGACCACCCTATTGGGGGTCGGCCCACTCAGCATTATGTTATGTGGTTAAGTTCGAGCCTACATGAGTTAGGTAAAAAGGCAAGTCAAGTCAAGTATAAATAGAGTGCGGGAGGCACTCTATTTACTCACTCACTTCTCACACATGCTCTCAAGGAGGAGAGGTGCACTTATGGAGGAGGAGGATTGCTGCTAGGTTATGTCTATCTCTCTTGGTTGGTTGTATCATTGCTCTATCTATCTCTGAGGAAGTTATTGGGGTTTTTCACCTTTATGGTTTTCCCCAAGTAAATCTTTGTGTCTCTTGTGTGCTTGCATTATTGTCTCCATGATTGATATGCTGTAGATATGCTATACATGTTGTTCTCTCAGTTAAGATCCTAGATCATATTGAAGTAAATTCTGAAAAATTTAACATGGTATCAGAGCTAGCCTGAAAGAAGGCATGATATGGCATGTATGACACTTGTTGCACTTACGATGCTAGGGCTTGATATAGCAAAAACCAGTCATCGTAGCACTTTCGCTATAAATCCGTTTTGGCGAAGTTTTTGGATCTGAAATTGTTACAGGCCGAAGATAAGATCTCCAGGTATCTTGTGCCCAAAGGACAACCTCTAATTCGTTGTACTTTGTGATTTATGATCTGTACAATATAGGGTTTCTGCCTCTTCCAGATCTGAGTCAAAATCAGGTGACCTTGGGAAAAAGGTCATATCTTGGGCTAGGAAGCTCCAAATGAAATTTCGTAAAAAATGACAGGTAGTACACAGTCTGCACTATCTCAGAAAACGTTTTCAGAGGCCGAAGTTGAACCAGTGACACGTGGCACGCCGTACAAGTTCGCTCTCCTGTATTATCCCATAAACAGGTCACGTTGCGACATTTGGCATAACTCTCTCTCAGAGAGTCCAATTGAGGTCAGACCTGTCAGGATGGAAAGGTAACAGGCCGAGCTATCTCAGAAAACTTTTTTAGAGGCCGAAGTTAAAATAGTGACACGTGGCACGCCGTACAAGTTCGCTCTCCTGTTTTATCCCAAAACAGGTCACGTTGCGACATTTGGCATAACTCTCTCTCTCAGAGAATCCAATTGAGGTCAGACCTGTCAGGATGGAAAGATAACTGGTCAGGCTATCTCAGGAAACGTTTTCAGACCCTTTGGATCAAAAATTTTGGAGTTACACCAGAAACAATCAGGTACATATTTCTGTCGAAACAGAATTATTTTTTGGTACCTTCATTCATGGCTTCCGGAATTTAGGGCTTTGGAGAAAGTTGGAATTTTTGTAATCGGAGACCACGGATGGATGCTACTCATCAAAATAGAAATTTAGAGACCAAGATCAGAATTTTTGGTTGGGCAGAAGGCCGGGCTTGATTAGACCCTAGTTCGGGACTTTGATCAGAAAAGTGGAAAATTAGGGCTTCTGTAAAAATGGGAATTTTTTGAAATCTGTGACCACGGCTGGAAGCTCCTCAGAAAAATAGAAGCTTAGAGCTTTGGATCAAGCATTTTGATGGGGAAAAAGAGTGGGCTTCATCAAACCCCATTTCAGGGTCACGTCCAGTGAATCCGGAAGTTTCAAAGGAAAAATTGAGGAGTGAAACTTTGCAGTTTTCAAATTCTGAATATACCAGTTTGATCAGCTCATCAAGGCGCATATTCCTATCCTTTCGGAAGTTTGAAATTCAAAGTTTGAATTTTTGGGTTTTCTCTGACAAACCCATATCCAGCTCCAGGTCCAGTTCTTGCAAATCAAGTGAATTGGGTTAATCCTAGAAGAAGATAGATTGATCATCTGAATGAGTGAAGAAGTTTCTGCTCCAGAGGGAGATGAGGCTAAGGTCTTACATAAGAAGATTACAAGCGATCTCGACAGGTATGACTCATCGAGGTATGTTTCGATATTTGTCCATGATTAAGTTTATGGTATGTTTGTCTTCATTTTATCACGGTTAGTACAATTTTGATTTTAGATTTGTCGTTTCACCTTAACAAAATTATGAATGCATGATAGAAGATATTCATTGGTTAGGGTGTTGACACTTATGATTGTACTAATGCATTATGGTGTTGTATGAGGTTTATGTTGTCTACTAACATGAAAGGTACACCAAGAAAGACAAAGCATGTTCCAGTTCAAGAACATATGATCATGAGGATAAAGACTCATCCATTGTCATGGATCTCATAGAAGATCCATTTACAAGGTATGTATAACTTGGTTTTATAATGGCTAACCTATGAGATATACAGGTTACTAGCACAAGTCATTGAAGAAGAACAAGAAGACATCATGTGAGTATGTTAGACATAACTAGCTAGCATGCTAATCCAGGTATGTTTTTCCTATATCAAGTTACAATCTCATCTTGTGATAAGATCCTTTATATAAGTATACTTGGCATGATTGATTATGATTATTCATTGAAGTTAGTAATCATGGGTTTAGGCATATTATGCTTTTTACTTTAATGATATGACTAACCAGAAAAGTCCTATGGTCAAATAGGAATATAAGTAAAATAATATGTCTCTTATATTGATTGATTTGACTAACCAGAAGAATCATGAAACCATAGGTTTGAATAGTCATGGATTTATGCATATTATATCTCTTCTCTTGATTGATGATTCAACTAACCTGAAGAGTCATAGGTTTGAGTAATTACAGGTTTAGACATGTTATGTTTCTTATGATTTGACTAACCATAAGAATCCTTGAATGCTAATGCTTATTATTTCTGTTTGAAATGATCATGACTATACATGCTTGAGATTATTGTGTTTTAATAGTATACTAATGAATGTATGATTTTATATGAGATCACAAGGATAACACATTCATGATACTAATAAGCATGCATAGGGACCAAGGATGAATATGAGATTCAAGAACAGGTAATCCAGGAAGCAAAGATCAAGAGGGAGTACACTCCAGTGGTTTATGCAAGGATGCAGATATTCAGAGGGAGTTGACCATCTATCTACATCCCACAACAGAAAGGTGTAGAAGAAGCTACTTCAGATTAGGACTCCAGCAGCTCCTGCAAGGAAGCGAAGACTCAGAGGGATTCCACCCAACGAACAAACAAAGATAAGTACTTGAATTGTCATTTCTTAAATAATACCGTTCAATAATGTATATACTGATGTTCCTAGAATTAGGTTGTGTATTATGCATATTAGAATAATTGCATTGATGAACAATATACATGGGTAAGTGGCCTATGGCACTGTACAACATTCCATTGCTACTTATCTAGAATGAAACCTCTTTGCTGACATGTTGGAGTTGTGCACACTCTTAACAATGTTCTGGTAGAGATTGGAAGGCATCTAGAAAGTTACGGAATATGGATAAATGTTGTATTGGAGCATTGGCTAGGATAATTGCATGACTGTATGGCATATTTCTTTATGTGTAAGAATTTGTTCTGAAAACTATGAGATGTTTTCTAATCATGCAATTTAACTTGTTGTGTAGGAAAGATCATATGCCATCTCCTACAAAAGAAGAACTACAACATTTGTTCAGCAACAAATTATCTATTGAAGATATTGAAGTTCCCAGGATACGGGAAGAATGCCATGATCCGTCGATCATGAAAGATGTTTGGGATACAGTCCCAAGATGTGAAGGGAAGTTTATTATGACTTCCAAATGGAACTATCAGATCAAGCATGTTGCAGATGGCAGCATTAAGAAATATAAAAGTGATGAAATAGAAGATACACCAGATGGATTCAAGACAGCTTCCTTGAATGGTGTAGTTGAAGAAGAAGTGTACGTAGAGCAGCCACTTGGTTCTGAGACACATGATAGGAAATCATATATGTGCAGAACTTGGTATGGTGAAGATAGATTGATTGCCGACATGCAGCAGAAGCTTACTACCGAGTTCGAGATGAAGAACTTGGGGATGATGCACTATTTGTTTTTGACATGGAGGTGTGGAAGAGTGCAGATAGAATCTTCCTTGGACAAGGGAAGTATGCAGTAGAGATCCCAAAGAGGTTCGGGATGATGGATTGCAAGGCCATGGCCACACCTATGGCATCAAATCTGAAGCTTCTATGTGATGCTTCATCTGAGCCGATTGATGTCTCTATGTATCGTCAGATGATTGGGTCCTTGATGTACCTGACGAACATGAGACCAGACATTTGCTTTGCTGTGAACACATTGAGCCAGTTCTTGACGGATCCGAGGAGTGTTCACCTGGTTGCTGTAAAGCATGTTCTGAGGTACCTGAAGGGTACAGTGGATTATGGGCTCAGATATGAGGTGAATCAAAAGTTTAACCTATAGGGTTATGTTGATTCAGATTGGGCTGGCAGTGCTGCAGACAGGAAGAGCACATCTGGGTGTTGCTTCAGTATGGGATCAGGTGTGATCTCTTGGTTTAGCAGGAAGCAGTCCTGCGTAGCGTTGAGTACAGCTGAGGCAGAGTATGTTGCAGCCTGTTCAGCTAGTTGTGAGGCAGTATGGCTACGGAAGCTATTGTCTGAGTTATTTGATCTCCTGTTGGAGGCTACTAGTATCTTCTGTGATAACCAGAGTTGTGTGAAGCTGTCCGAGAACCCAGTGTTTCATGACAGGTCGAAACACATAGAGATCAAATATCACTATATCAGGGATATGGTGCAGAGAGGAGCTGTGAAGCTCCTGTATGTTGCGACGGACGAGCAGATTGCAGATGTGCTGACGAAGCCACTAGCCAGGGTGAAGTTCGAGTACTTCAGAGAGAGGCTTGGCGTTCTTCAGATCGAGGACACTTCGAGGAAGAAGTGATGGACACATTTGCTGAAGCCATTCCAAGCATGTTGGGAGGAGGATCCTTCACATGGCTGTGGATGTAAGCGCTGGATGATGAGCATCAGGATGATGTTCTAGTTTCTGCTTGATATGATCAGTTGGATCATTTTATGTATGTATGTACGCATCATGTTGGATGCTGGATATGATCAGTTGGATCATTTTATGTATGTATGTACACATCATGTTGGATGCAGGATATGATCAGTTGGATCATGTGTATGTATTGTTTATGCATCATGTTGGATGCTTGGACCATGTATCTGTATATGTATCAGGTGGATACATTGTATGATCAGGTGGATCATGTATGGTGATATGTATCATGTATTTGTATTTGTATCAGGTGGATACATTGATGATCAGGAGGATCATGTATGATGATATGTATCAGGTAGATACTTGGTATGCATCAGGTAGATGCATTGATGATCAGGAGGATCATGTATGATGATATGTATCAGGTAGATACTTGGTATGCATCAGGTAGATGCATTGATGATCAGGAGGATCATGTATGATGATATGTACCATGTATTTGTATCAGGTGGATACATTGATGATCAGGAGGATCATGTATGATACTTGGTATGCATCAGGAAGATGCATTGATGATCAGGTGGATCATGCAGCAGGATGTTGCAGTGATGATCAGGATGATCATAGATGACGAGCTTCAGGATGTTGCTCCAGATGACATGCAGCAGGATGTTGCAGTGATGATCAGGATGATCATAGATGACGAGCTTCAGGATGTTGCTCCAGATGACATGCAGCAGGACGTTGCAGTGATGATGATCAGGATGATCATGGATACATCAGGATGATGTATGGTGAGTATCAGGTTGATACTCTGTGGCCGTGGATCAGGTTGTGCAGATGAGCATGTAATTCGGTGCCCTGGGAGATCTGCAGATAGTCTTTCGAGGTTTTGCCTATGGCATGTAATTCGGTTCCCTGGGATATCTGGCAGATGCTCTTTCGAGGTTTTGTCCTATGGCATGTAATTCGGTGCCCTGGGAGATCTGCAGATAGTCTTTCGAGGTTTTGCCTATGGCATGTAATTCGGTTCCCTGGGACATCTGGCAAATGCTCTTTCGAGGTTTTGCCATGACCACATGTAATTCGTTGCCCTGGGAGATCTGCAGATAGTCTTTCGAGGTTTTGCCTATGGCATGTAATTCGGTTCCCTGGGATATCTGGCAGATGCTCTTGCGAGGTTTTGTGGTGAGGTCACATGTAATTCGGTGCCCTGGGAGATCCTATAGGTAGAGCTGTGTGCTCGTAACAGCCTGGGATGCTCTTTCGAGGTTTTGTGACGCACGTAAAAGTCCTGAGGATTCCACAGTATGGCCAGTGATGATGAAGACCTGCAGGTGGTGGGCCTACATCCAGTATGAAAAAGGACTGGCTCTGTAGAACTTCCTATGACGAGTAGATTCAGAGATTGATTGAGATAGCAGCAGCAGTGACGATGATGATGACTCGATGATGATTATCCAGTGACGATGATCCAGAGAAGATGACTTGTGCTAGAAGAACTGTGCTGAGAAATACCTTCCTAGTTAAGAGGGAGTGTTGATGTATATGTAACTTTGGAATGTATTTCACATATATGTATATTGTATTCCTATAGAGATGGTATTATTCCTCTATAAGGAAGTGTCGTCATTTATATTGTAAGTGTCGTAACTTATACTTGATGGGTTATTAGACCACCTTGTTTGGGGTCGGCCCTGTATAAGTCATGTGGGACAAAGGGTTATTAGACCACCCTATTGGGGGTCGGCCATGTGGGTCAAAGGGTTATTAGACCACCCTATTGGGGGTCGGCCCACTCAGCATTATGTTATGTGGTTAAGTTCGAGCCTACATGAGTTATGTAAAAAGGCAAGTCAAGTCAAGTATAAATAGAGTGCGGGAGGCACTCTATTTACTCACTCACTTCTCACACATGCTCTCAAGGAGGAGAGGCGCACTTATGGAGGAGGAGGATTGCTGCTAGGTTATGTCTATCTCTCTTGGTTGGTTGTATCATTGCTCTATCTATCTCTGAGGAAGTTATTGGGGTTTTTCACCTTTATGGTTTTCCCCAAGTAAATCTTTGTGTCTCTTGTGTGCTTGCATTATTGTCTCCATGATTGATATGCTGTAGATATGCTATACATGTTGTTCTCTCAGTTAAGATCCTAGATCATATTGAAGTAAATTCTGAAAAATTTAACAATTCTGTGGTTGTAGGGTGTAGTTTTGAGCAAAGTCCACAACCAACAATAGTGTGCCATTGGGAAAGGTGTCCCTGCACCGTCGGTACTATTCATCTTGCCATCGTGCTACATGGACATGTTGTCCATACTGCTCAGTCTTTTGGTAAAATTCCTTTCTGAAATCGCAAATTTGTACATGGTTCCACAAAACCAAGGGCATTAATACAATGTGACATTTGCAATCTTAATATATATGTATAAATTCAACATGTACATTATGAAAGTATGCAAACTTAGATTACAGGTGACTTCACCAATGAATTTTTTTTGCTTTCCTTCGCACTATCTACTTGATATGTTATGTACTTGAAGTTCTTCATTTCTACCGACAGTATCCCAAATTCGTGCTCCTCGATTTCATGGATGCAACGAATCAATAATGCAAATCCACTGCACCTGGAAGATGTCCCATATAAACATGATCTTTTATAATATTTTTGTCCTTCAAGTCTTGGACACATTATGCTATGTATAAATTCTCTCGATGTATTCAGTGGTTGTAACGATGGGAATCCTTTCACAATGTTAGTATGCAAATCACAAAATATATGTCTATATGTATCATAATAGTACTCAAATTCTACATGGTATCTACAACAACATGTGTTGCAATCACTGCAAATTCTAACATACCAACGTTTGCATTTTTCAAAGGACCTTTGGCCCAAGTTCAATTGTGTGTGCTCATTCTTGAACCTCTCATATAGTTCTGTATGTGTCGTGTCAAGGAAGTGCTTGACATGGGGTTCACACCCCTTAACACCTTTTATCAACTTTAACACATCTCTTTGATTCGATGACGGTCTACTGTTATCATGCCAAAAATTTTGTACTAGTTCTTTAACAACATCAATAAGCTTCATGTCTAAACGAGGTAACCTACCAACAAAGGCCCAAAAATCGTTTTGGCTCGGGGTCTCAAGTTTTTCTCTAATAGAAGAATAATTTTGAAGAGTCTTTCTATCTACTTTAAATATTTTACATCTGTGTGATAAGAGGCGACGTTGCCTTGTGGATTTGTCTACAATCGATTCTGACAGTACACAACGTGCCGCATTAAAATCTTTTGTACGAGAATTTTTTCCAATAAAATTAAATGGAGACTATAGATTTCTAACAACATGATTGTTGGCCTTTGAACTTCTAACTACCTCTACGCCTAAAATTCTCCTAACATGAGCTATACAATGTGATTTTAACAAAGCCATAAACAATTGAAAATTTGTTGGATCAGTTTTGGATTCAAAAAAATCTTTGATTATCCTGTTACAGTGGAAATCAATAGTGCATTTGGGAAACTTACCTTCAAGTCATGAAAATGAACTTTCATCCACATGAATACATCTGGGAGTGCTTCGCCGCCCGCTTGATATTTGAGGCAAGGGAGTCGGAACGAAAGTACAAGTCTTGTCACCAGTTTGTTGTGTCCCTCCGTTCACAATTTGGTCCTGCAAGGGAGTGTGTTCGACATGTGTGTTCTCTTCTTGGGGAGTTTTCCAATTAAAAACTTGTTCAACATCCATCCCTTCATACTCGGCATCAACCAAGATTTGATTGACTTCAACCACTTCGTCATTGCTTGTTGATGTTTCTAAGGCACTAACATTTTGATGTCTATGGTTTTCCATGTACAACCTAGTCTATTCTCTTATCTCATGGGCCTTTTTAGGGGGCGGCTCCTTCCTTCTATTCTTTATTTTATTATTATGTCTGTTTCCCATATTCAATACGTTTTTTAACAAAAAAAATATCACCCTGCAAGAATAAATAACAAGATACTATTTTTCAATTATGAAATGAGCAAACTCGATGTGCATGATTATTAAAATTCGATGTAACAATTTCTTATGTACAACAACATCTAGTGAGAATGTTTTCATATAATCTTAAAAGCTATTGAGAATGTCCTTGATATAACATCAACATCACATCTAGGACCTCAATTTGAGATGTTTTCTTCTCATCTTGAAACAATGTACAATGAGCCTATTTTTGGTAGCTTGGCACTTGGCACATGGTTTTTCGACAATAGTTTGTGTTAGTGGATGGTATTGGACGGTGGTATGGGATGTTAGTAGGAGCACATTTCCTACAAAAGGATAAGCTCCTACTCACTTCATTTTCATGTTTTGGATGAGGGAAAATAGCCCCAAAAGTTTAAGAGTTTGATTCTTTAGGTGCTTGTCTGAGTTGTTGTAGTGAAATCATGAGGAATTCAACAAATGTTTGTGTATTGGATGGAGTTATGTGATTATGAAAGGAATTCAACAAATGTTTGTGTATTGGTGGTGATGCAAGTAAGTTTTTTTTATTATCTTTATGAAAGGTTGAAAGCATTGCTTGGTGCATTTTGTAGTTTTCTCATGGTAAGATGTTTTTATTGTCTATGTTGAAGATTAAGAAGACTAAAATACATTTATCATACAATTCATGAGGAAAAACTGAAATATATACAATTCAAACAAAGTGAATGAAAACTAAAATACATTTCAAAAGAAAAAAATGTCACCATACCCCAAGGATTAGGATTGCTCTTTGCTTGAAATGTAAAATGCTCTTTTGATGTATCCACTATATGTAAGAAGAGTTCAAGTGTGTCCAAGCAGCATGAGAATTCAATCCAAGGATCCAAATAGAGTCCAACTGGCGTGTATTCAATCCAAAGAGAAAAAATGAAGTCCAACTGATGTGTATTCAATCCAAATTGTCAAAGAAATTCCAAAAGATGTGTGAATTCAATCCAAAATGAAAGTGATTGTTGAACTATGCATGTGGAGCGAAAAATATTCAATACATGAGAGAAAAAATGTGGAAGAAGAACGCGGGTTATTTTCTAAATTTTATGTTCAGCAGAGGCGCGATGCAATAGGAGTGCACACATGCTTCTAGCGCGTGCACGCCTCTGCTGAATGTTGCTTTGTTCAGTGGAACGTTTAGTTCATTTATTTCCCAATAAATCTATATATGTCGGTTTATTCCTAGAGCCCTCCCCCATAAAGGCCTTTAGGCCCTCTTCTAAACCATAATCCCTAAGTGCATAAGTGCTTCTAGGTATTTAGGGGTTTTGGGGTTAGCGTTATAAGGATTGTAGGTTAAGAGTTAAAGGTTATAGGGATTGTAGGTAAGTTATGGGGTTAAAGGTTATATAAAATTAAAAATCTACCAATATTAAAATGTGAATTATGATTGGTTAAAATTATACGAGCTATGCAAAATTGAATGTACAAATTATCATGGAAATTGAACACATAAAGAAACCAAGATAACTTGAAATACATATTCAAAAGTTGATTTTCTATCAGCCACACAACTTGACCAATGTGATTCTTTATACCCACATATCTTAGGGTCTTTGCTTCTACTGCACAGCTTGTGAAATTCAAGTGTCCCTTTCACATACTTGAACACATTCTTTGTTGCATTCCAATATTCTCTCTTCAACATTGTCATGAATATGGAAATGAAGTTCATATGATAACTCAAATTAGGCATAGTGGATATAAGATATATCAAGATCCCCACTGGCTACCTATAGAATAACTCGTGCACACTTGTTTTTCCAAATCTACATTGAGGAAGGAATTTTTCATATCCATTTGATCAACATTCCAACTAAATTGTGCTACCTTGGATATAATTAATGGAATTATGCTCATCTTTTACATAGGAGAAAATGTCTCTTCATAGTCGATGCCCTCTCAATTTGAGAACCCTTTTGCAACCAATTGTGCCTTATGCTTTTCAAGTGTGCCATTTGCTTTTTTCTTGACTTTGTACACCCATTTGCAATCAATGGCTCTCTTCCCAAGTGGAAGCTCTATGAGATTTCAAGTTTGATTTTTCATTAGAATCTCGTGTTTGGTTTCCATGGCCTTCCATTCAATTTTCCCTATTCCCTCCTCAAACACCTATGGCTCATTAAATCCCTGAACATTTCCCATGAAAACAAAATTTACCATGTTTGTTTTATGTTTTCTCTTTCCCATTAATGATATTCCCTTAATCATTTCTCCCACCCAGATATCCATAATGACTTGTTGAGCCACCACTATGGCCTCTTCTTGGGTCCCTCGTCATCGAATTCAGTATTCTCACCATGACTTGTCTTACCTCTACCCGTTTCATATGAATGCTAATTTGCATTGTCTGCATCAGAAATTATCGTAGACTTCACATCCTCAAAATATTTCCCCATTTTGGGCAGAGCTTCTTGAATCTTGACACTTGTATCCTTCACCACAACTGGTTTTTACATGGTAATTTTGAAATCTAAAGAAGCTTTGAAAGGTTCAATTTCATTAAACATTTTATCTTTCAATTTCATAAAATACACCCACATTTTCCTATTGTAGTCCTCAACAAAAATAAGGAAATACATGCACATTTTCCTACTATAGTCGTCAATAAAAAGAAATAAATACTAAACACTAGTGTTGGATTCCATGTTCATTGGTCCACAAATGTTTAAAAGAACCAATTAAATGACTATGTTTTCTCCCCAGACTTGTCCTTCCTCAATGGTACTCTAAGATGCTTTCTCGTCTAACAAGCTCCAAAAACACCCTATATTTGTGCTTGGATATCAAGAATTCCTTCTACCATATTACCTCAAGCCATATGAGAAAGTTAGGTTAAGATTAGGTTCCCATATAATCGATGCAAAAGAGTACTTATATTTGATGTACTTTTGCATACCATTGCATGCTCCATGACCTGTCCAATGTTGAATAGTCTAAACAATGATTGTCCACACCAAGAGCTATAGTCTTGTTGGTCTCCTTGTCAAGTAAGTAGAATTTATGTTTCCCAAAGTTCTCATCTAGATGGGGTTAACACCTTATAGTCTGACTTATCAAGGGTAGAATAATCTACATGCCTAATACATAATACACATTGAAGAAAATCAAGTTCCCCATGACCCGTCCTTAGTGCTCATAACCTTCTAATAGTGAAATATCACCACTCATAGGCCAAATTTTCTTACATAGAGGTATGTCTGGTAGCTCAAGGGATTATTGGTTTCCCTTGAGCTCCAAAAGTTATATTTTAGGCCTAATCTCAATGTCTCATTCCTTTACATTGGTTTGTGGCTCAAGACCTATACATAGTTCTAAAGCAAATATGATCATTTGAAGGTGAAGTATCTACTTGCAGTGTCATATGTGTTTATTGCACCTAGAGTAGTGAGGTGCTTACAACTTAGTTTGGGGGATATTTGTAATGTAATGTAGCGTAACAACATCACGTTATGTACCCAAAAAAAAAAGTAATTAAAAATTTTTATGTCCGGTCATAAAATAAAAAGTGCAAACCAATTAAAAAATCCATATCGGCTCATAAAACAAAAATTTAAAACCAGATAAAAACTCATTAAAAAAATAAGACGTCGAGAAATTGCATGCCTCTCAGTGCTTGATAGATACGCGTTTAGGATGGATCTATGCTAGTTCAAGGAAACAATAATATGCTAATGATACCGTGAAAGCACAGTCATCCTAAATAGGCAAATGATACCCTCAAAATGGTATATGTTCTTGGTGGAGGAAACCTTGTTATCCCTAAATTGATGTAACATTCCTTTCAGTCTTGAGATTCAATTCTCTTCCCATGACCATGTCCAAACCCCCAATTCCAAAGACTTGGATACATAGTGGCATGGAATCATGGATATCCTTGCAAAGTCATACATGGTGCTTTGAGACATTTTCATGGATTTGGATGCCTCAACGGTTTCTTTATGGTGAAATGCATGGTATTTTCCCCTCAAATGTCATTCCCAAGGCCTTGATACAGATACATATTTATCCAAACAAGCTAATTGCACCAACATCCCTAATCATAAGCCATTGGCACACTCAGAAATCCATGTGTGGTTGGTTGAGGAAACCTTCTTAGTATTTGGTGTCTAGAAGAATTTTTCAAGGCCCAAGTTTTTAGTATCCTCCACTAAGCATGTCCAAGGACCCAAGACATAATATAGAGCATCATGAATACCATTGGCAAAGTCATGTGTTGTGCTTTGAATCATTTTTCATGGACCTAGATGCCTCAATGCTTTCTTTAAGGATAAATTCAAAGAATTCTTACCTAAAGCATCATCCTAAAGGCCCCAAGACATGTACATACTACTTAAAAATACTGAATGGCACTAGTATCCTCAATCATAGAGTAATGATACCCTCAAGATGTCATGCGTGGTTGGTGGATGAAATATTCTTATCCTTGGATGGCTAGAAAAATCATTTAGGTCCATAGGATCAACTCTCTTCCCTTGACTATGTCCAAGCTCCTAAGGCCCTAAGAAATAGATACATATTTTCACATATATCCCTATGATGTAATGCATGGATCCTCGAGGAATTTCTCATTGATTTGGATGCATCAATGGTTTATTTAGGGCCAAATGCATGATATTCTTCCCTAGAAAACCATTTCCAAGGCCCTAAGACATGTAGATACTTAGTTCAAAACCATATAATGGCACTTCAATCCTTAATCATAGGACAATGATACCTCAATAGGCCATGTGTAGTTGTTGGAAGGAACCTTCTTAGCCCTAGATGGATATAAGATTCCTTTAAGGTCCAAGTATTAGGTCCCCTCCCTTGACCATGTCCAATGCCCTAAGTCCCCAAGACTTGGATACATAGCAAAATGGATACCCCTGTAAAGTCTTGTTTGGTTCTTTTAAACATTGTTCATGGCCTTGGATGTCTAAATGGTTTCTTTATGGAAAAAGGCACGATATTCTTCCATAAAACATCATTCCAAAAGCCTTGATCAGGCACATACATATTGCTCAAAACCCCTTCATGGTATCGACATCCTTAATCATAGGTCAATAATACCATTAAGAGCTCATCTGTGGTTAGTGGAGGAAATCATCATAGCTCTTTCTGGATAAAATATTCCTTTAGGGACCAAGTTTCAGGTCTCTCTCTCTCCCTGACTATCTCTCTAAACTGGCTATGTTTATAGGTTTTAAGGGTTGGGTGTTTGATGATAGAGTTTAGGGTTGACGAGAATTAGAGGTTATAAGGTTTAGGGGTTAATTTTTATTTGACTAGACACTTTAGAGGTTAGGATTACATGGTTGGGATTATAGCGGTTAAGGGATATATATCATTATGTGTTAGTATTTAGGAGTTTTAGGAGCTATACTAGTTTAGGATTATAGTGGGACAAGAGTTATGATGGTTAGTTGTACTATGGACTATGGATTGCAGTGGCTAGGGACTAATGGTCAAGGGTTTGGGTATTGAGACATACTGGTTATGCATTTATGGTTACAAGGATGAATATTTATATGTACATGAGGATAATGCGAGTTAGTGATTTTGTGTAATAATATATCTTGTAACCCTTGTGGTGAAGGAGAAAAGAGAGTTGTGAGGGAGGGAGGAGGGATTGGGTAGAGTGACAGAGGGGGGTGGGAGATTGGGTGGAGGGGAAGAGAGGGGGGTGGGGTTATAGAGAGGGAGGGGGGTTTAGGGAGAGATAGATAAAACTTAAGTGTAAAACACAATGCGTGCACGCATCTACATGTGCTCGCAAAAAAATGCGTGCACACCTTTGCGCGTGCATGCATTTACGCGTGCACACATTTGCAAGCACACGCATTTGGATTAAAAAAGAATTGGTGCCCTTGCAGGTTTGCTATTATCCTTGAATTGCCAAACCTTCAGGATCGGTCTGATTTATGGCAGAACACACCAATTTCTGTAACTTCATGTTTTTCACGCTTAGTTCCGCATATGCTCCACTTGTGCACTATTGATGAAATTGAACACACTTGTTGAGATCGGTGTGTAGATTCTAACTATACATTTTTTGAATAAATCTGTTATTGTTTTCTATTTTTAATTCATTTTTAACTGCACTCATGTCAAATCTGTAAAAAACATAGGTCATTTATTGGGCATATAACTTTTGATTGGCTTACATATTTCAGAAATGGAAAAGAACTCACACAAGAGTACAAGAATACCTTCAAGCTAAAAATAAAATAAAATTGATTTATTATGCTCAGACCATGATATGGTGGACCAACACTCGACCATGTCATTTTAAGGCGTCACTGAATTTCATAATTTAAAAAATATATAAAATTAACTTATAAAATTTTGAAAAAATATCCCTGCACAAGATTCGTCTGTTGCCTATGCCTCTACATATTTGTTTCCTCATAAATTGACAATTTACATAACAAACTGGTGTACCAATAGAAACATGTGCATTATGTTGTAGAGAAAAAATAACATACCAATCTTAAAATAATGACATTTTGAGGTGGTTATACCACTTTTCCATAAATAAAAGTTATATATTCCGGAAGGTGATCCGTTTTTGTAACGTCCCCTCCTATCATAACAGCATGATAGAGAGGATCGTGATGCTAAAACTGAGCATCTAGCCCCATATCCATTAAGTAAAAACTCAATGATAAAAAGACATATACATGTGCATGGTATAGAAACACAGTGGAATTAAAAAATTATGTTTAATATCTAACATACATTCAACATTTCTGTGACAACCATTAAAATAAAGACATTGCAGAATTTATAACAGAGAATACTTATCTTAACAAGTAGTCCCAAGCAACCAGCTATGCATCTGCAACGTTCCACCCAACCATAGGCCAGTTGTGCTTATCATCCTCTTGATACAACTGCCACCCCCGAGCTGGGCATGATTACTACAAGGAACCAGGGAACAACAGACTCACACATAGCCAAGCATACACCAAGATGAGCCAAGCCAATCTACAATTGGGTTTATCAGGCTGCTAGGAAATGGAAAAGAAGAGTGGCTAAGTTAGTGAGCTCAAGCACAGAGCCAGGGGTAACCTTACAAGATCTATCCAACTTGGCACCTACAATACCTACACACCTAGCACAAGGAAGTATTCTTTTCACTGCTGTACAGTCCCTCAAGCCATACCTTCCCCATTTAGTGCTCTCAGGGTGTACATAGAAAAGTAGCCAAAGCCCTCTTGATCTTCTTGAGAGGTTATCTCCCCCCACTAGGTTTATCAAGCCCTCTCTATCCACTACCACTCCAATATCTTGCTTACAGTTTCCAAATCAAATAGGGATGTAGATGACAGCAGAACCACAATTATTGGGCATGATAAAAATGTTTCTTCAGTGGGATGTCCAAAGAGGGGCTTTCTACCAATTCAGAAAAACGTGGAAAAGCCCAAAAACAAAATGGAAATTGGGGAACAAACCTGGAAAGCAGAAATCGTTTTCAGAAAAACGTCCATGGGCATTTTGGGGCAAAAACGACCTCCATCACAGTCCCAAATCGTGACCCTTCTCTCCCAGTTGCTGTACAATGCCAAAAACGAGCTCCCAGGCACGAAAAATGCAGGAAAAAGGGTGAAAAACGTGAAGGGGAAAGACCCAGCTAGCTCAAACTGCGTGAGAGAGGAAAAACTATCTGTTCAAAATGGCTTTGGGCACCATTTCGTGGGTGTTTTCTTGCCCAAGAAGCAAAAATACGAATTCCCAGGTTGATGGCTTGCCCATACACAAAATTGGCTACCATACCTCTTCATTCCCAAGGCATTAACTGCCTCAACCAATTTCTGGAAGAATTAAATGATTGGGTCCATAACCCAAAATGGATAGTTGAGGGTTTATGGGTTTTCTCATTGACACATGGATTAACACCATTGGCTCAAGGGTTTGAATAATTTCCCTCCCTATTCCTTGTAGAATCATGCCCCCATCTCTTTGTTGCATTGCATAGCTAGTTGTGGGTATTTTCATTAAAAATTCGTAATTACATGATGTCTTATTTACATTGTGCCTATCTAGCACAAGAACCATAGGCATTTATTTTTAATTGCCGATACATAAAACGCTAAATCAATGGTGGGGCCTTGGCCTTGAGCTCCTCACCATGATTAAATAACAATTTTTACATCATTTACGATTTAAATGCAAAGGGGGTCAAAATGGGGACATTACAGTTTTGCTACGTTTCATATTTTTACACCTAATTCTAAAAAGTTTTCTAGGTACATCTAATAATTCATTTTAATGATAAGATTTATGTTTTTCCAGCATGCCATTGCAACTAACGTGTCATAAGTGGGTATCATTACCTTGCACCAACCCGTTGTGTAGTCCTAAAACGCGTATGTGTTATGTAATACTAAAAATGTACATGTTTTGTAAAAAATATTTTATGCCCCAAAATGGGTCACACCCATCACTTCCTCCACGATAGCGATATGGCAGCAGTTTCGACCGACCGAACGGGTATCGGTGAATATCGTTTGAGTGACTAGAGATTGGATCTTCCACCTTCAGCATCAATATCCTCAATATTAGGTATTTACAACAAATTCAATCATTCTAATTTATTTATTTTCAATAATTTGTATGCCCTAAAACGAATTGAAACCGTAAATTAATTTGTATGTCCTAAAACGAGTTGAAACCATAAATTAATTTGTCTGCCCTAAATGAAATTTAAACCATCACTCAAGTCATTTGTATGCCCAAAGGAAATTAAAACCCCATTTTACACATAAAAATCAAACAATTTCACTTGATGCATTTATATTCATGAGAATCGTTATGAATCCAAACCAATATTCACAAATATGCAAAGTTTCTCATGTACATAGCAAGGTTGGTTACAACTAGAAAAAAATTTCAAGTAGAATTCATATCTTCCCCAAAATACATAAAAAATATGCTCAATGTCCTATAAAGTCCAAAAAACTTCATGCCACAACAAATAATAACATATCGAAATCCTTTCCAATATTGGTATTTTATCCATCAATAGCTCACGGTTTACCCCTCCTCTAGGGTCTAGCTCTTGCCTCTACCCAGAATAACGAAGTTGGTCCTCCAAGGACATTAGTCAACACCTTATAGTTTTGATGAAACTTCCTAATCCAAGTGTTAAAATAGGTTAGTTAAGCTTCCCATGCTTAATAAAATTTTTCAATTGAGTGAAGGGTGCATTTTGGTTAAGGTTAGGACATAGGAGTTCAACAATAAGCTCTGCCAACATCAAGATACATAGGGAGGTTGATATGTCTGATTACATGCCAATCCCATACTATCATACATGATAGAATCCAATGGAAACCTTCCAATCCTAAAAGCTTGAAAACAATTAATTCTGTTGAATTTTAGATCCCAAACCACTATACACAAATATGAAAAGTTTCTCATGTGTATATAGAAAGAGTGCATACAACTAAACTAACAAGTGCAATCTACATATGCCCCAAATTACGTATAAACAAAGATGTTAAATGGACTATAGAGTCCAAAAAACTTCATGCTACAACAAATAATTATATATATCAAAATCCTTGCCTATATTGGGATTTTATTCATCAATAGCACCATGTGCCCCCTCCTCTAGGATCTAGCCCTCGCCTCTACCCAGAATATCTAAGTTGGTCCTCCAAGAAAATTAGTCAACACCCTACAGTTTTGATGAGAATTCATTATCCAAGCCTAAAAATAAGGTATAGAAGCTTCCCAATCAACATATACACATTAGACATTTAATGTATGTATATGGAAATTGAAATTAATACACATACAACATAAATTTAGGATGGAAAAATGTTAAATCTTTATTCTTTAGTTTAAATTTTATTCAATTGTAAATTTTAAATTATAAATAGTTCATGTTGTTATTTGTTGTACACTAGTTTTACAATTTTCATTGCTTAGAGATTTCATTATACCATTTGTATTTTTATAGGATATTTGTTTGTATTTATGATTGCAGTGGCTATTATGGATCAAAATGCAAAGATATTGAGAGAGATTGATGCATCTTGGAGGGGTGGACATGAACTCCATCACTCCCTCACAGCATCATTAGATGTTATTGTAGACATTATCAGCTATTCAAACAATGCGTTGTACAACATAGCATCGTATAGAGAAAGAAAATGGAAAGAATATGCCGATGGCTTGAGTTACAACGATGTGAAGAAGTTAAAAGTCACCAAAGAGTAGATATATTCACTTTTTAGAGTGCCTAGGATAGGTGGCATTCCAGGCACTAGTAGGGAACATATTTCATTTTAGTGGTGCATATTTCAACCAATCAATGATCATTGGATGGATAGATGGGATATGGATTTTGAAATTCCCCCACACACAATAATACGAAAGTGCCACTATTCTTCCTTCGAAAAATTTACACTAAGTTTGTGATGGGAAACATGTCAACTATTTCGATATGTTGGGGTTCCAAGGAGCTAGTGTGGGGATGCCCCAAAATAGTCCCAATTCTAGGCATAGATATGCCAATAAATCGATACCTCCACCTCGTATATAGATACTGAGGCTATACGTACCTCCTGTACATACTATGATCCCTAGCATAGGAGACATTTCTAACGCTAGCTCAGGTGATTGTACACCACAACACAACTATTGACCATGCAAGGCCCTCTTCCTCTGGTGGGGGTACAAACATCAGCTTCCGGTGGAAAAGGACCATCTACAGGTGGGGATAGACCGACATCCCATGAGCCCCAGATTGAGCCACATGTGTGCATGGAATGTGTTCAATCTTGTTATGGTTGTGGAGCAACACATGGTACCTCTTCGATGACTTTCAGTCAAGTAAGGATATGGTTAAAACACTAATGTCATTCAAATTATTTTTTTCCATATTATACACATATTAAAAGATTGTTGATGTATATAATTTTTAATCTTATAGGGGTTGGTAGTGTACCTGGTGTTGTCGTATCTGAGGTGGCAACAACCAACACTAAGGTCATATTTTCAACATATCATTTTGTTAATACATATTAGCTTATTAATTTGTTAGATGGTCTAATATTTACAATTTTTGAAGTTGCATGCACCGCATTCTCAATGGGATGCGGGACACATTGATTTGAGTGAATTCCCCATAGGTGGCTTCTATGAGTTTTTTAGGAATCTAAGTACATGGTTAATGACTTAATCTTGTTCAAATTATTTTTTTCTTAGTGTACTCTTTTATAGATTGCTAATATTTATAATTTTTAAACTTGCACATGTTATCTGGATCTGTACAAGGGAAAGAATTTGTTAGTAGTGATCACTCCCATGGAGGAGATATGGCCCAGGAAGAGGTAAGTATTACAACATATTAGTTTTTCAATACATATTATTTAATCCATTCATGTCCATGTCTAACTATGACAACACTCTGTGACTACAAGCATCAATGCAAATCAATCCACCACTGCTTTGGTTTGGATCTCCCCACAGTACAAATGTAAAGAAGGGTTTTGTCTACACCAAGAAACCATCTTCCATAAAAAGAGCAGGTGCCCACTATCATGGACCTACTGATTCCATGGTAATGTACATAGCCTTCGATGACGGTTTTTGGTTAGCTTTCAATTCACTCCACAACTTGTTTTCATTAATGTTTTTTTGCATGTTTACAACATCGAGCTAGAAATTCCTCCATCCCAGACCTTAGTGGGCTTGTTGATGTTGTTGTTAATGTTGCATGTACAATGGAAATAATTTATGTAGATGTATCTACTTGAATATTTGTACATGTACAGTTCATTCTTATTTTGTATGTACATGCATGATGTCTAACTATTTTATCATTTGGTGAATGTAGCCTTAGTCTAGTCCAATAATGCATGTGACCAAGGTTCATGTTCAACTTACCACTTTGCTTGCTACAGAAGAAACCCAATCTCATGTCCCAGAGCATATTTTTTTGGTGAGATGTTCATCAATTACAAAATTGTTTAGTATTTCATCATGCATACATGTTAATAATTGTGATCTAATTGACATAGGATATTTTATTTGCAGAGAACCATTGGAAATCGGCTTTCAGCAAAGAGGAGGACACCACAAGAATCTATACCTCATATGGATTCAGTGAGTGTTTTTTATAAGTAATTGAATCGTATTTTGAACTTTTTAAGTTGTTTAGTGCTTCAATATTAGTTTACTTACCTGATCAAGAAATATGATCTTTGACATGCAGTCGCCATAGATGCACAACAGCCATGTAAAGAGGTAAGATGCATCACAATCATGAAAATTAAGAGGAAGTTAGAGTTTTTATGTGTAGTCTAGGGCATATGTACTTTTGTTTACAAGAGGAATATAGAATTTTGATGTATAGTTGTGGACAAATGTAATTTTGTTTACATGTGCATCATTTTTTGACACATATGTTGAAATTTGGTTGAGCTTTATCTTTAATTATTTTAGATGAACAGACTTGAAGCAATGAGATAGTTCAATCCATGAAATTCATACATCCATAACAAAAGATATACCCTGGGGAAAATTCTCAAAATTATGAGAACAAAAACCCCAACAATTCTTCTCATTATAATATAATGGATAACAAAGAATGATTTCTTTTACAACATAGCAAAGTGCTTTCAAAAGATAAGAGATCACCAAAGACTCTTGATGAAGATACAAAAGGAATAGAGAAGATAGATTAATCAAATGTGTGCCCAGCACAACAATAACAAGCACAAATAATACCCTGCACAAAGAGAAGTGCTTGCCTTCAATGGAGAAGACAATTCGCTTCACATTGGATTCATCAATCATGTATAACATATTTGTACATTTTTCTCTTCTATTTTTAACTTCTAACTTCAGGATGAACTCGATGCTCTCAAACTGGATGTATTAATCTTGCATACAGAGGTGTGCCCCACTTCTTATGTAGTGCCTTATCTCACTAAGTTGTCACTTAGGATGAAGTCGCCTCTTAACTGAAAGATTTCCCACCTATTTAGGTGGCTAACTTAAGTGTCGACATGTAAGTATCACAACTAACATGTCATCTTTTAGTTTAACATAAGTGTCATCATGAAATAACACTTAGTTAACTAGATCTTCTTTGTTTCCACTTAGTTAACTCTCTTTAACTAAAGTGTTGTCCTTTAGTTTAATTAAAGTGAAAACACTTTAGTTAACTAGTCCTTTTTACTTAACACTTAGTTAACTGAAATCATGTTGATTTATTTACTTGAAGTGACCACTGTGAGTTCTTTAGTTAACTGAGGTATATCTTTAACTAATGATTTAACTAAAGCAGTGATACTTAACTGAAGCTTTAATAATTCGAGTTCTCTTTAATTAGCTGAAGTGTCTGCATGGGAAATTTCAAATTCTCTAGATCTCTATGCTTTATCTTTTATTTCTTTGTCTCTTACTGCATGGTCAATATGTGCTAACTTTAATTGTCCATCACATTACATTATACTAACAAGAATTATCGGATGATGTGATCATATTATATTATTCCATACCAAATGATCATATGCTAAAGTAATTCACTTTAGAGGCGATCAATCTCTAAAGGAGATTTAATAACAATCTGGTGATCATGGTTAATAATATATCACACAACATTAAATGCTTTTAACAAGTAACGCATGACCTTATATGGAAGGTCACCTCTATATGGGAGGTCCATCTCATGAATACCTTTATACGAAAGGTTCACATGATAAGCACGACTTGACACACACAAGGCTGGAGCCTTGTCCAACAAGACTTTATAACATCATTACTTTGATCAATTACCTCTATACAGAGGAATAACCTTTACACAAAAGGAAATCAAAGTGATCACCTCTAAATGGGAGGATAAATATTGACTACACAATATTGGTTTGGAGAATGTCTTTTGGTGCTATATATTGAATACTCACTCTTAGCAATGGAGGAATTCTCTACCATAGAAATCCTGTCTCAGAAGTACCTGAAATTCGTCACTGACAGAGGCTTTGTTAACATATTTGAAATCTGCTCATCAGTAGAAATGTACTAAAGTTTCATTGTACCTTTATGGATCATGTATCGGATGAAGTGATACTTCATTAATGTGCTTTGACTTGTCATGAAACACTAGGTTTTAGGAAATCTTGATGCAACTCTAATTTTCACACCTAATAACTATAGGCTCAAGCATTTCACCAAATAACCCTACAAGTAGCTTTCTTAGCCACACTGCTTCTCTGCAGTAAACACTAGAAGCTATGTATTATGCTCCAGTAGTGCTCTGGAATGCGTATCCTTGCTTCCTACTGGACCAAGATATCATAGTTGATCTTAGTCTATAATAGTAGTCAGTTGTGCTCTTACAATCCACAATGCTTCCTCCCCAGTCGGAGTCTATATAACCAAGTAACATGACTCCTCCACTAGAGGCATATCTGAGTCCATATGAAATTATACTTTTAAGGTACATAAGAACATTCTTAGCAGTTTTACAGTGTATGTGTCTCGGATCAGACATAAATTGAATCAGAAAGCTCATAGCATAACATATATCATGCCTCAAATATATCAATTACATTAGCGAGCCTATAAGTTGTCTATACAAAGTGGGATCTACTGGATGTGATTCAGAGCTTGACTCCCGAAGTTTCCTCAAATTGGAAACCATCGGTGTAGTCATAGATTTTCAATCTATCATTCCAAACCTATGCAATACATCCACATAAAAATTCCCTTGAGATATAAAAATTTCATATTTTCTTTGCTATATCTCACCAAAAAAGTAGTGCATTAGACCTAAGTCTTTCATCTTGAACTCTGAGGTGAGCTCCCTATTGCACCAAGCAATCAAATGTTCCTCTCCAATGAGAAACAAATCATCAACATATAGAACCAATATCAACGGTTGGTTCTTCACTACTTTGAAGTACAAATTTGGATTAGCTCCACGCTTACATAAACCTAGTTTATGAAGATAGATATCAATTCTAGAGTACCAAGCCCTCAGGGCTTGCTTAAGCCCATATAGAGCTTTCTTTAGCTTGAAAACATTGGATTCCTTCCCATGCACAAATATCCTTCAGGTTATTGAATATAAACCTCTTCCTCAACCTCACCATTGAGAAAGGCTATCTTTACATCCATCTGGTGAAGTTTCCATCCTAAAACAGATGCAAGTGAAATCATTGCTCAGATTGTGGTGTACCTTGCCACAGGGGAAAATGTCTCATCATAATTGATGCCTTATTTCTGAGAGAAACCTATGGCAATGAATATGGATTTATACTTCTCAATGCTACCATCCGCAGCATGATTTATCTTGTAAAGCCATCTGGAAGTGAGAATGGACTTCCCATCAGGATTGGGAACAACCTCCCAAAAATCATTCCTCATTATAGAGTTGTAATCTTTTGTCATTGCATCTTTCCAAACTTGTTGCTTTACAAATTCATCATATGATGATGGTTCTAAATCACTGATGTGATGCATCAGTACAACATACCCTGAATACCAGTTAGGTTGCTTGTGCTCTCTGGATGAGCTTGCTGGTGCTCCATGTTTCTTTGAATTTTGTAAGATGTCTTGGCACAAAGCAAATCTTCTTTTAGTGGGAGGTTCATCATGTGACCTCTCAACTAGTTCTACTGGTTCTTCAGGAGCTAGTTTATCTGAGGCATCTTCTGGTTTCTCCCTCTCTAACGCTGAAGGGGAAGAATCAGACTCAAGATCCTCCATCTCTAAATCACATTGAATCTCCTTCGATATTTTGAAAGCAACTTCCTCATGGAAGGTAACATATTGGTTGAATTCAATGTGTCTCTCACTAGATACATATATTCAGTATGCTTTGGATAACTTGTTATAACCCACAAAGGTGCCTTTCTTTTCAGAATGCTCCATCTTTGTTCTCTTTTCTTTCGATACATGAATGTATATTAGGCTCCCGAAAATCCTCAAGTGTGAGATGTATGGATTCTCACCGATAAACATTTTTCCCAGTGTCTTCTCATCTATAATGGCATGCGAGATTCTATGTTGGATATACACAGCTGTATGGGTGGCTTCTTCCCTTAATGAGGTAGACATATCTTGATCATGCATCATGGATTTTGCACCCTCACATATGGCTCTATTCTTTCTTTTGGAAATCCCATTTTGTTGAAGGTTATATAGTACTATTAACTGCATACATATTCCTACATCAATACATATATCATTAAATGCATGTCAATCAAATTCACCTCCATTATCAAACCTTAATGCACAAATGTTCTTTTCTTTCTTATTTTCAACTAAGGCTTTAAACTCTTTAAAGTTTCTAAGAGTTTCACTTTTATCCTTCATGAAATAAATCCATGAATTCCTAGAAAAATCATCGATGAAGAATACATAATATACGAATCCAATCAGGGAGGGGGATGACATTGGACCACATACATTAGAATGTATTAAATCTAAAATCCATTTAGATCTAGTTAAACCGCTAGAAATACTTTTATTAACATTATTTCCAAGTGCACAACCCCGACATACACTATCATGCTCAAAATCGAATACATGCATACCTTTTACCATATTTTGAAGTCTCCGTAGCACTTTGTAGTGTAGGTGTCCAAGACTTTGGTGCCATAGCTCGCATGGACTGATAGTGTGGTGAATCATAGCTTGAATGTACTTCCTGGGTACCTTGTAGAGTCCTCCCTCTCGAACTCCAATCACAACAGCAAATTATAGGATTTTGTTCTTCGGCCATAAAAGTGTTTTGTTATCCATGAAGACAACTCAGAAGTGTTTGTCTTCAAGAACCAAAACTAAGAGGAGTTTATTCTTCAATCCTGGAACATATAGAATGTCCTCCACATGTAGAATATCACTGGTGCTAATTTAGAATGATGTGGATCCAACTCCTTGGATCGAATAAGTTGAGTTGTCCCCCAACTCTACCATGCATGTGAGTTCTTTCTCTTTTAGATCAGTGATGGTACTCTTGTAACCAATAATATGTTTGGATGCACCACTGTCAATAAACCATGTGTCTATATTTGTGATGACGGATCCCGAAAGGGATGAGACAAGATAATACTCCCTTCTTGTCTCCTTTGAAAGGAACTTGCAACAAATAATTGATAAAATGCACAATATATGAGATCACATAATATTTTTATTGATTGCAGGCCACTTCGAGGGGGGCAACCTCCTTTGAGCAAGCTCAATACAAATAACTTCACGGTGCCTTCCTAGGTCTCCACACACACTTATATACTAAGTCTAGGTGCCAATACTATGGGTCAAAACCATTGGCCATTACAAACTATGGGTCAACAAAACTACGGGCGACTTACAAAGCATATGCGCCAACAACAATAACACAAACTATGGATCAACAAATACTACGGGACGACTTACAAAGCATATGCGTCCAACAACAATATACTAACAAAGTAAAAACATGGGTTCCTAACATCCCCTCCCCCTTAGAAAAAGCTTTGTCCTCAAAGCTTTAAATATGGAAATTGTTGTTGAATCTGAAGGAGTGGTTCCCATGTAGCATCCTCTAGTTGCATGTCGTGCCACTAAATTAAGACCTCTGTGATAGAGCGAGAACGAAGCTGACAAGTGCGCCTATTGAGGATGGCCTCCGGCTCCAAAAGGATGGATCCTTCATTATCCAGTTTGGGTAAAATACTTTTTCCTCTGATGTTTGTGCCAAGAACTTTCTTCAAACAAGAGACATGAAATACTGGATGAATGCAGGAAGAAGGAGGAAGTTCCAATTTATAAGCAATGGACCCAATCTTTTGAAGAATCCGATATGGCCCATAGAACTTTGGAGTGAGGTTATGATTCCCTTTGAGTTTCAGGGAGGATTTCTTGTATGGCTGGAGACGAAGAAAAACCATATCACCTACTTGAAAAGTGTGCTCAGAGCGGTGCTGATCAGCTTGTTGCTTCATGCGATTTCTTGCCATGTGAAGATTGTCCCGCAAAATGCAAAGAATATGATCGCAGTTGCGAAGGACCATGTCCACTGCCTGAACTGGTGAACTGTTGGGGGTGTATGGAAGAAGAACTGGAGGTCCCTGACCATAGACTGCTTCATAGGGGGTCATTTTAGAGGCGGTGTGTTAAGAGGTATTGTACCACCATTCAGTAAGAGGGAGCCACTTTGTCCACTAATGTTGTTGTTCAGAGGTGAAGCAACGAAGATAAGTTTCCAAGCATTTATTGATAATTTCAGTCTGACCATCTGTTTGTGGGTGATACCCTGAACTCATCTGCAGTTTGGTGCCAGTGTGGCGAAATAGTTCTGTCCAAAAATGACTGTTGAAAGTCGCATCACGATCTGAGACAATGGAAGAAGGGATGCCATGAAGACGAAAGATCTGGTCGAGGAAAATTTGAGCGACTGAGGAGGCTGTATAGGGATGGCTAAGAGCACAAAAATGACTATATTTGGACAGGCGATCAACCACAACTAGAATCACTGTCTTCCCTCCAAATTTAGGGAGCCCTTCAATGAAATCCATAGAAATATCTGTCCAAATCCGGGTAGGTATGGGCAAGGGTTCGAGTAATCCCGAAAGAACTGTCGTTTCACCCTTATTGCGCTGACAAGTATCACATTTAGCCACCATCTGTTGAATTGTTCGTTTCATGCCCTGCCAAAAGAAGTTACGGCGTGCCCGTTCATATGTTTTGAGGAACCCCAAGTGCCCTGCCGATGGAGAAGCATGGAGTTCATAGAAGACAGCCTGTTGAAGATCTGTGCTCTGGGGAAGCACCAGACAACCCTTGTATCTTAGGGAAGCACCATCCCAAGAGTAATGTGGTACAACAGAAGGGTTGTTGCTCAAGCGTTGGATGATTTGAGATAAGGAAGAGTCATTGACATAGCCCTGTTGAACAGATTGCAACCAATTTGGAACAGGCATAGAAATAGCTGAAAGAAAACCTTGGGCCTCAAATGTGCGAGAAAGAGCATCTGCCACAATGTTGTCCTTACCTTTCTTGTAAGTGATCTCATAGTCATAACCCATGAGTTTGCTAACCCATTTTTGTTGTGCTAGGGAGGAGACACGTTGTTCCAAGAGATATTTCAGACTTTGGTGATCAGTCTTGATGCAGAAATGATTCCCTAATAGGTATGGTCACCACTTCTGGACTGCATGCAAAATAGCCATCATTTCCTTCTCATATGTAGAGGCAGCTAAATTCTTACCAGAAAGGGCTTTGCTGGTGAATGCAATGGGGTGGTCATCTTGAAGGAGAACAACACGAAGTCCATTTCCGCAAGCATCACTCTCAATAGTGAAGGGCTTGGAAAAATCGGGCATAGCTAGAACAGGTGTAGTACACATAGCTTGTTTCAGTTTGTCAAATGCACACTGAGTAGCATCTGTCCATGTAAAAGCATCCTTTTTCAATAGAGCATTTAATGGAGCTGCAATCTTCCCATAATCCTTGACAAACTTGCGGTAGTAGCCAGTCAACCCCCAAAAAACACAAAGGCTCTTGAGTGTGTGAGGATGTGGCCAATTGTGCATGGCATTGATTTTGGTAGGATCCACGTGAACCCCTTGTGCTGAGATAATGTGCCTGAGATACTCAACTTCCTTTTGTCCAAAAACACATTTAGACTATTTGGCGTGGAGATGATGGTTAGAGAAAAGTTGCATGACAAGATCCAAATGCTGGAGATGTTCAATCCATGTTTTACTGTAGATGAGGATATCATCAAAGAATACCAGAATGAATTTCCACAAGTAGGGCCGAAATATTTTATTCATTAAGGCTTGGAATGTGGAAGGAGCATTAGTGAGGCCAAAGGGCATGACCAAAACTCAAAATGGCCATCATGTGTGCAGAAAGTTGTTTTAGGGATATCATTCTCATGAACCTGAATTTGATGATCCATCTTTTTTGCGGACAAGAAGAACTGGAGAAGAAAATGAACTAGTGCTTGGGCGAATAATACCTTGCTTCAATAAGTCCCGAACGAGCATTTCAATCTCTGTTTTTTGTTGAAATGGGTAGCGATAGGGCCTGATGTTTGGAGGAACGCTTCCAGGAAGGAGCTGAATACGATGGTCCTCTGGCCTGAAAGGTGGCAATCCCACTGGTTCAACAAATACACCTGTATAGCGATCCAGAATGTGTTGTAGATCCAAAGGAGGAGTGGAGACCGCTGATGGTTGCATTTGAATGGAATGGATCTAAGCGATGACACCATGTGAGTTCTTCTTAAGGAGTTTTTCCATGCGATGTGAACTGATGATGCTGAGAGACCCTGGTTGTAAGCCTGTCAATGTGTGTTTTTGTCCATTGGGAGAAAACTGCATCCAAAGTTCAGCAAAATCCCATAAGATGGGGCCAAGTGTGCGTAGCCATTGAGCGCCCAAAACCACATCACATCCGCCTAAGGTCAAGGCAAACATGTCAGAGCACAAGTTATAATCTCCCATAGAGATACGCATATTACGACACTTCCCTTTGCAAGGTAAGGTGCCCCCATTGGCAACCATGACTTCAAAGTTGGAGCAAGGATGGATAAAACAATCAGCTTGTTTGGCAATCCGAGGGTCAATGCAATTATGAGTGCTACCAGAATCAATTAGTATTGTAAGAGGAAGCTTCTTTAAGTAACCCCTGACCCGCATTGTTTGGGGGGTGGTGATTCCAGCTAAAGCATGGAGAGATATCTCTGGCTGGTCGTCCTGAGACGGAGGGTCAATAGGCGGTTCTTGAATGTCGACCTGAGCATCCATTGTATTTGGATCTTCGTCACCAATTTAGAGGCAGGTGGAGAATCCACATCCAAGAGATAGAGCTTTTGTTGAACACATCGATGTCCCTGAGTGAATTTCTCATCACAATTATAATAAAGCCCTTTTTCTCTACATGCTTGCATCTCTGTTTTAGACAAATGCTCGATAGGAGTTGGTCGAGGAGCTGGTGGTGGGGGTGGTCATTGAGAACCCATATTTCGGAAGGGAACAAAAGTGGGTTTGGAGCGTTGTTGGGCTGCAATCTTGTCTTCTACCAACTTAGCCAAGCCCAGGGCTCCATCATTGTGCGGGGATAAAAAATTTTGACCTCGGAGTGGATGGCATCCTTTAGACCACTGATAAAACAACTTTGGTAGAAGTCATCAGATAATCCTTCAGTGTGGTCTGATAGTTTCTCAAATTCGGTTTGATACTCTCTCACAGTGCCAATTTGTTGAAGTTTAGTGAGAGCTCCTGTGAAGTCATCAAAAGCACTAGGACCAAATTGTTGCAAAAGGAGCTGGAAAAAGTCTGGCCATTATGGCTCTTCATGAGCCTTAATGTACCAATGGTACCATTGAAGAGCTTCTTGTTCCAAATGAAAGGATGCAAGTGGAACTTCGTTGACATCAAAAATATTATGCAGACTGAAATACTATTCTGCACGATAGATCCATCTAGTAGGATGAGTACCATTGAAGCGAGGAAAATCAAGCTTTGGACCACGAAAATTGCTGGAAGAAGAGAACCCATTGTCGGATGAAGACTCGAACTATCGTTTGTTGTTCATGGTTGAATGCTCACAATGGAGGCCGATAAATTTTTCATCCAGATCCTGTAGTTTCGCTTGAATGGAGGCAAGTGTTTCCTCCATAGTTTTTTCTCCTGCGTGGGTGACAACCATAACCAGGAGTTTTTTTTTTTGGAGTGGATAGAAAAACAAAAACAGAGACTGTTTCAGTAAAGGAAAATTTGGATTTGGGAAAAACTCGGAAGGGTAATTTGGGTTTGACTAGGTTTTGGACACTGTCGAAAGGAAAAGGAAGCAGAAAAGGAGGATTTTAGAAGTGGGTTGAAAGAATGAGAAAATTTGGCAAAGAGGGACAAAGAAGCAGAATTAGGAATGGAACTCTGTGGTAAAATTTGAAGGCAATCGGGTGAAAATCGAAGAAGTTATGGCAAACACTAAAAATAGACAAATTTGAGATTTCAGGTGTTGGGAAGTGGAATTTGGGATAGAGTCCTCAGGAATGAAAGATGCAAAATGGTATGATAGGGGTGTTAGAGAAGTTTCAAGGGAAACAGAGTTAAAACAAGGGAGATATGGCAGAAAAAAAAAATTATACCTTTTTTTTTTTAAAGAAATGGAACGGCAATTGTGCGGAAGGGATCGACAATAGATGGAACTGCAATGGCACGGAAGTGACCGACAACAGATGGATCTGCAATGATGCAGAAGTGATCGGCAACAGTTCTGGGCAGAGGAAATCTGCGATGTATCAACTGAAAATAGATATGGACCCCAGGTATGCTCGGCTTCCTAATGGTTCAGAGGATTCACTCGTCCACCAATGATGTCTGACGGCTTGCGTATTGGGGCGGTACCCCTCACTCCACGGTTCAAGTAGGGGTCGTTTCCCTTTTCGCTGGTAGGTCCTCTCAATGGGCCAGCTACTTCGGGGTTCCTGTGGTACTCCTCACAATGAGTTTTAGGGCTTATGCCCAAGTACTTCCCACAATTAAGCGGATAGGGATTATTCCCAGATCCGAACCTGCAACAGATGCGAAAAAAAAAATTTGGCCGAAATTTCACCCAACGAGCCCAAGAAAGTGCTCTGATACCAGATGAAAGGAACCTGCAACAAATAATTGATAAAATGCACAATATATGAGATCACAGAATATTTTTATTGATTGCAAGCCACTTCGAGGGGGAAATCTCCTTTGAGCAAGCTCAATACAAATAACTTCACGGTTCCTTCCTAGGCCTCCACACACACTTATATACTAAATCTAGGCACCAATACTATGGGTCAAAACCATTGGCCATTACAAACTATGGATCAACAAAACTACAGGCGACTTACAAAGCATATGCGCTAACAACAATAACACAAACTATGGATCAACAAATACTACGGGATGACTTACAAAGCATATGCGTCCAACAACAATATACTAACAAAGTAAACACATGGGTTCCTAATATCCTTTGCTGCAGATGCATTCTTTTGGGTGATTTCATCTTCTATGGTGGTAGAAGCATGAAACTTTCCTTTCCACTTTTCTCTGCAATCTCTTGAGAAGTGGACTTTCTTGTTTCAATTGAAGCATCTATATTTGGCCTTGTCAAAGCCTTTGTTGAACTCCTTCTTTGAATGAGAGAACTTCATTTGGAAAAAGGGTTTCTTTCCTTTCTTCATTCTTGCTGTGAGGGAAATATTTTCTTCCTTGATGCACACTGACTTGCTCTAGATTCACCCCTCCTCTTAGAGGAAGTCATTCGACAACCTTTCAAATTTAGGTTGTACCTCTCGGTCATTTACCGCAGCTAAGAATGTCTCCCATGAGGATGGGAGACCATCAACAACGGTTTGGAGAAGATCATATTCATCCACCACTATTTCAAAACTAACAAGCTGATCTCTTACCTGAGAGATATTGGAGAAGAAGGAGGTCATTGTCTCATCCATCTCCATCTTTATTTTTCAAAGGTTATTCTTCAATTCTCTCTTTTGACTCGGGGCCTTCTTCTCATATAGATTAGTCAATGTATCATAACATTATTTCACGGTCTTCAACGATGTGATCATGGACATCAAGTTATATTTTACTAAATCATAGATGATTTGTTTATCCTTATCTTGATTTTTATTAAATTTGATGCCCCCTGATTAAATTTGATGCCCCCTGCATTAGATGTAGGCTCCTCCACCATAGTGGATACGTATCCATCCAAATCATGTTCTTCTAGGATGTTGAGAATCCTAGAGTTCCAAGTGTTGAAGTTTTAGGTGCCCTCACGACGGTCTTTTGGTCGCATAGAGACTGATGCCATAGTATTCAAATCTTGTGCTCAACTTCTCAGGATCTACGTAGGATCTAGATGGCATGAAAAAATGACCTCCTTCACGCCCTAAGATCTGATACCATGTTCAAATTTGGTTTAGATTTGATCTTTAATTATTTTAGATGCAGAGACATGAAGCATTGAGACAATTCAATGCATGAAATTCATACAACCATAACACGAGATATACCCTGGGAAAAATCCTTAGAATTATGAGAACAAAAACCCCAACAATTCTTGTCAGTATATATAATGGATAGCAGAAAATGCTTTCTTTTACAACATAGTATATTTCTTTCAGAAGATAAGAGATCACCAAACACTCTTGATGAATATACAAAAGAAATAGAGAAGAGAGATTAATCAGATGTGTGCCCAGCACAAAAATAACAAGCACAAACAATACCCTGCACAAAGAGCATCGCCTTCCCTTCAATGGAGAAGAGAATTGGCTTCACATTAGATTCATCAATCCTGTATAACATATTTATACATTCTTATCTTGTACTTTTAACTTCTAACTTCAGGATGAACTCGCCCTCAAAGTGGATGTATTAATCTTACATGCAGAGGTGCGCCCCACTTCTTATGCAGTGCTTTATCTCATTAAGTTGTCACTTAGGATGAACTCGCCTCTAAACTGAAAGCTTGCCCACTTAGTTAGGTGGCTAAATTAAGTGTCAACATGCAAGTGTCACAACTCATGTGTCCTCTTTTACTTTAACATAAGTGTCATCATGCAATAACACTTAGTTAACTAGATCTTCTTTGTTGTCACTTAGTTAACTCTCTTTAACTGAAGTGTCATCTTTTAGTTTAACAAAAGTGAAAACACTTTAGTTAACTAGTCCTTTCTATTTAACACTTATTTAACTAAAATCATGCTAATTTATTTAGTTGAAGTGACCACTGTGAGTTCTTTATTTAATTGAGGCATATCTTTAACTAATGTTTTAACTGAAGCATTGATACTTAATTGAAGCTTTAATAATTCGAGTTATCTTTAATTAGATGAAGTGTCTGCATGGGAAATTTTGAATTATCTTGATCTCTATGCTTTATCTTTTATTTCTTGATCTCTTACTGCATGGTCAATATGTGCTAACTTTAATTATCCATCACATTGCATTATAGTAAGAAAAATTATCGGATGTTGTGATCATAGTATATTATTTGAGACCAAATGATCACATGCTAAAGTAATTCACTTTAGAGGTGATCAATCTCTAAAGGATACTTAATAGCAATCTGGTGATAATGGTTAATAATATATCACACAATATTAAATGCTTTTAGAAATTAAAGCATGACCTTTATACAAAATGTCCACCTCTATACGGGAGGTCCATCTCACGGATACCTTTATACGAAAGGTTCACATGATAATCATGGCATGACATACACAAGTCCGGAGCCTTGTCCAACAAGTATTTACAACATCATTACTTTGATCAATTACCTCTATAAAGGAGGAATAACCTTTACATGGAAGGAAGTCAAAGTGCTCACCTCTATACAAGAGGATCAAATTTGACTACACAAGATTGGCTTGGAGAATGTCTCCTGATGCTGCATATTTAACAACATATACATTAATAGGCCATCTAAGGGCCATCTATTTTTGTATTATAACTTCCATGATATATTATATATTTTAGATTGTCTCTTGACATATTAACAACTCAATCTTATGTGTGATCATAGATGTGTGGCCAATAATGTTTCTATCCATAATGTTCCCATTTTTTTATAACTTGGACAATTGCATGGAGATATATGTTATAACATTGAGAAAAATGTACAATTACAAAAATTCACAATGACAACAATGCACATTTACAACATGTTCTTGACCACAATCAAATTATATGAAATTGCATGTGAAATCATGTGAGGGATGCACCTAATCCACACAATATACTAATACACTTAATGTACAAAATAATAAAATAATACAATTAAATGATGTACATAAACTCCTAACCCACATAAAAACTTAACAAGTGTGACAAACACACATAGGCTATGTATCTAGACTTTCACACGCATGTGATTCCCTCATGCAACCCATATTAGCAAGTTAATTTTTATTGTGATTACACTCATATAACAAAATGAGCATGGGCATGCATAGAAGTTTAATGCGACACTATCCTATTAACATGACCTTTGACCCCTAAACCAATAATTCCTTTATGATAAGCCCCACTCACAACTCACCAACTACACTCAAATTTTTTTTATCCCAACCCACTAACACCATTAACCCTAAACACCCAATGCATGCATCTCATGTTTCACCTCAGTCACATAAGCACCCAATGTACTGAAGTTACACACATAAAGAACAAACCAATCTCACTCATGCACATGAGTACCTAACCTACATAAGCACCTATTGTACATATTAAAGGATGCACATAGATGGCACACCTATGAAACACACTTATTTATCCCACATAGGTGATACCTATATTTTATCTTGACCCACACAAACCCTATAACACTAATCAATATAACTTCAACCCCATTTATGGCTAACCCAGTACCCCAAAAACCCCCAACACATAACCTTCTAATGATCCTAACCCTAACTACCCAAGTCACTTTGCAACATACCTAACAAACATAAGCACACAACACACCTAAGCAACTAACCCAACTAAGTGGAACACATAAGCACATTACCCACATAAGAACCCAACGAACATAAATGATGCACATAGTTGACACACCTAAGTGATGCACCTATGTGGCCCACATAAATGAAATTGTCATTTGGCATGATGACTTTCATCTAACAAATATACAGGATGCACATCAATCATCTACAAAATAAACATAAAGAGGTCATGCATGATCAACAACACATAATGAACCATGTGTATGAATAACTGTATACCCCACAAAAATTTACAAATGAATTGAATACTTGTCCAATTCAAATGAAAGAGATTAGCCATCCCGACAAGATATTTTTTGCAAGTGGCTCCTAAGAAACCACAAGTACAAGTCCAGGAAAGTGTCAAAGCTAGAAAGGATCAAAAGGATATCATTGACAAAGCATCACCTCCATTTTTTATTTGGAACTTTGAATTCTTAAAAATGGCATTCGTTGCTCAAAATGCAAATATAGTGGAACATTAAGGACATGTCAAATGATGTGGCACACTAAGGACATAGAGATATATTAAGAGTGCAATGTAGTAGGTTTGAGTGCCACTCTTTGAATGTCTAGTTATACAATCAAAACTAGAATTTTGCAAAGTTGACCCCTTTGTGCAAAAAATGCACACCCTTACTGCGTGAAACCCTAGTTTCCAAAATCATCCTATGAGGCAATATCTAGGCCATGTACCCACAGGATATTGATATCCCTAGCATTAATTCATTGAACTCATTCCAACGGAGTTGATGGTTCGTCGATTTGAGCCACGGTCATCATTCTATGGCATGTTGAAGCTCACCTGCTAGAGGCTTTCAGGGACACCTGTTGAATCCCTATCGGGGGCATATATTTCCAACAGTGCAACAAAACTAGGTTCTGGGAGATCTTGCAAGTCTGTCTAGGAAGGTTCCACATGGGTATGCTAGCCACGCGTTCTCAGTCGAGGAATTTGCAATGTTGACCCCTAGTTGCAAAAATTGCAAGCTCCTTTATTGAGCAAAACCCTAGTTTCCAAAATTGACCTAAGAGATAATATCTGGTCCATGGAACCAGAGGAGAGGGGCACCCTACACTATCCCGATGTCTTGAATCCAAAACATTTGACAGTTTGACAATCCGAGTGACGATCATAATTCTATGGCCCATTGCAACTTGCACCCTTAAGGCTTTCAGGGACTCCTGTTGAATCCCTATTTGGGGCATAGAATTTTAACTGTGCAACAAAATTGGGTGTCGGGAAGTTTTGCATCTGTATCTAGGTAGGTTCCACGTGGGAATGCTAGCCACAAGTTCTTGGTATAGGAATTTGTAAATTTGACCCCTATGTGCAAATATTACAAAGTCCCTTATTGAGAAAAACCCTAGTTTCCAAAATCGACCTAAAAGATTATATTTGGTCCATGGAACCAGAGTAAATGGGAACCATTGGAACTATCTTGATGTCTTGAATCCATTGGAGTCAAATTTTCATCAATTTGAGCTATAGTATTCATTCTATGTCTCATTACAACTCACATCCTAAAGGATTTCAGGGACACATGGTGAATCCATGTCGAGGCATAGAATTCCAACTGTGCAACAAAATTGGGTTTCGAGGTCTCCTGCAAGTTTGTCTAGTTAGGTTCCACATTTGAATGCTAGCCTCAAGTTCTTGATTGAGGAATTTGCAAAGTTGACCGCTATGTGCAAAAATTGCAAAGTCCCTTATTGAGCAAATCCCTAGTTTCCAAAATTGACCTAGAATATGATCTCTGGGCCACGAACCTAGAGGAAAAGGGAACCCCTGGCACTGTCCTAATATCATGAATCCAACAAAGTCAAAAAAAATTCGATCTGAGGCACTATTATCATTCTATGGCCCATTACAACTTGCACCCCAAAGGATTTTAGGGACACATGGTGAACCCCTACCGTGGCATAGAATTCCAACTATGCAAAAAAAATAGGTTCCAAAGTTCCTGCGAGTGTGTCTAGGTAGGTTCCATACAGGAATTATAGCCACAAGTTCTTGGTCGAGGAATTTGAAAAGTTGACCCCTATGTGCAAAAATTATGAAGCCCCTTATTGAGCGAAACCGTAGTTTCCAAAATTGACTTGAAATATGATCTATGAGCCACATACCCATAGGATAGGGGAACCCATGGCACTATATTGATGTCCTGAATCCAAGGTATTCGATAGTTTTTTAATCTGAGCCATCGTCATCATTATATGGCCCGTTACAACTAGCACCCTAAAGACTTTCAGGGACACATCATGAATCTAAGTCTGGGCCATAGAATTCAAACCAAGAAACAAAACTGAGTTATGTCAGTGTGACCACATCCATAAGGACCAAACACATATGTGGCAGGTGATGGAACCTAGTTATTTTGCTTGGTTTGCATTTTGAATCTCCAATGCAATAATTCCATGTGTTCCAATGAGAAAAACCCTAGTGTCCTATCTGACCTAACAAAAGGTGCTTCCTTCCTTGTGACCTGCAAGAGTCAATCACCCCTGTGTGTAATCTGATGCTAGGAATCCAATGGAATCGACTATTTCATGAATTGATCCACAGTTTGTGTTCTATGTTTGTTAGCAATGAACTCCCTATAGCCATTTAGGGACACATGCCAAATTGGACCTAGGGAAATGCTATAAAGGTGTGAATGTTTGGTACTAGATATTCATCAATAGTAACATTGAATAAATTATATTAGTGATTGGTCAATTATAGTTAGCGGCTACAAACTAGAGTTTCTAGGATTTTGAACACAAACTATGCTCTAGGAGACAAAATAGGGTTTCTAGGGTTTAGAATTCAAATTAGGTTTTAGGCTACAAACTATGGTTTCTAGGATAGGATTTCTAGGATATGGGTTTAGAATACAAACTAGGGTTTCTTAGACTCTTGTGCATATTTGTATCACAATGGTTTAGATACAAATGGATGCACATGAATATATGAAGTTTTTTTGGCATGCATATATAGTTACAACATGAAGTCTTTTGGATTCAAATGGATGCACATGAATGCACAAACTAGGTCTTTTTGGACTCATGTGAATATTTGTAGCATAATGGTTTGAATTCAAATGTTGATGGAGGTTTCTAAGGATAGATTCGGTTTCCAAGCTTATAAATTAGGTTTCTAGGGTTATATTTTTGTTTCCAGGGTATATTAGGTTTCTATGGTTAGCTTAGGTTTCTATGTTTGTAGTGATTTGGTTTATATGTTTCTAAATTAGGTATCTAATGGTTATATTTGTGTGGATGTTGGATGAGAATATTATGGTGAAAAAGGGGATGGTGATGCTGACAGCATGGGCGGGAGGAGGATGGTGGTGATGTTCATGGTGGCAATAGGCATGGTGATGGTGACAATGGGAATGGGGATGGTGACAATGAGCATGGGGATGATGATGGTGACAATAAGCATGAAAATGGGCATGATGATGCATGTCTTATGGTGTAATTAGTTGGGAGGAAAAAAAAAAGAAAAAAAATCCATGATGAAGCTTGTGCAATATATCAATTTGTATAAGTCTATACAACTTATCAATCTATCAAGATGTCAATGTCCAGCTACAATAGTCAAATTATTAATGTCAATAATCAATGAAACCATGAATCAAAATCATAACTCACATGTACACCACATACCTATAACATAGTACACAATATAACATGCATACCACATCCCTGACTACCCACCTATGGTAAATGAAATATTGCATTTGATGCTCCTAAATTGTAAGAAAATTAATGGTGCAGAAATGGAGATGGTTTATGGTTTTTTTCTATTGGATTCTTGAACCTTGTCCAATATCTTTGGTGATGCAAGCAATCCTTATAGCACTTGTGATGGAGATGGTGAATGCAATAATCAATTTGTGTGTTATTCTTGTAATGGAGAAAGTGAATGCACTGTCTAGAACAATAAATTATGCGTGCATAGTATTTTCCTTCAAACATGTTAAAGTGTCTCTAGGATAGGGACGTGCACTATCTATATAGGCATGAAACATGTACTCATTTTTTTCAGCTAAAGCATGTGCACATTTTTTTCTATTAATGATTTGTAGCATTTAAGAAGGTGCTTCCATTGCTAAGAGATCATTAAATGTATGCCTGCACCCCCTAATTCTTAACCACCCCCCCCCTGACAACTTGCTCCCCCCCTAACTCTTATTAAGCACCTCTCTCACTCCCTTACTCCACTACACTGAACCCCCACCATTTGACAAACAAATTAAAATAAAGTGCAAAATAATAATAAAAAAATGTTAGTTTCATAAACTAATAGTCTAAAATTTAAAATCATTAAGATCAACATCTTTCCTTGTTAATAACAAGAACACTATTTTTACATAGAACACCAAACCAAATGGAACAATCTACTTGTAGATAGAGAGAAACACACAACCTTCTCAACTTTTTTTTAATAATTCAAGTTTCAAGAACACATTAAAAAGCTTCTCTTAGGAACCAAAGAAAGGATTCAATACACAAATATCATAAGACAAAAAGACAAAATTAGAGTCATAAAGATAAAAACAAATAACATAGCAACAAATAGAATGAATCGAGATAAAATTGAAACATGAAAAACAACTTTTATAGAATGCAAGCGTCCATTAAAAGAATCATGAACTAAAGCAAGAATAATTACATTAAACAATATCACAAAATAGGTTGACCAGATGTTATATTTGCAAATTTGGGTTTGCAGTTTCTCAAAAATATCAGGTTACCTCTTCCTAACCCCAACACCTCTAGACACACACATACAAACATCCCTATTCCTCCCCTTACCATAAACCCCCCCCTCTCTCTCCCTCTCTCCCTAACCCTTACTTACCCCTTCTCTCACTCTCTTACTCCACTAATCCACTTACCCCCAATATCCTAACACCCCCTTCCGTCTCTACGACTAACCCCTTAACACTCCCCCTCCATCTCTACCTTTAAACCCTTACCACCCCCAAAGTCTCTCCCTTTACCTCTCTCTAACCCAAACACTCATGCTCCCCACATATACCCCCCTTTCTCCCTAATCACCCTTCTCGTCCCCAAACCCCCCCTCTCTCTCTCTACCCCTTACCATCCCCCAATCTCTCTCTATATCTCTCTTTATCTATCCCTCGATCTCCCCCCTAACTATTACTAACTCCCTCTCTCATTCTCTCTCACTCCCCTACGTATCCACCTACACCTAACCCCCACCCCACTATATCTTCCCCAACCACCTAACGCATCACCGCCCCATTGGTTCTCTCTCTCTCTCTCTCTCTCTCTCACACACACACACACACACACACACAAACAAAAACGCATCCCTATGTCTCCCCCTACCACTAACATCCCCTCCTCTCTCTCTTCCCCCCCACAATATACCCCCTAACTCATAGTAACCCCCTCTCCCAGTCTCTCTCATTCCCCTACTCCTCTGCCTACAGTTAACCCCAACCCCCCCCCTCTCTCTCCCCTTGTCTCCCTAACCATTACTAACCCCTTCTCTCACTCTCTTTCTACCCTGCAGAAGAGGAGGGGGTAAGTGGAGAAGGGTATAAAGTGAGTGAGAGGAGGGGTTAGTAAGGGTTAGGGAGAGGAGGGGAGAGATAGAGAGAGAGAGGGAAGGAGGGTTGATGTTAGGTGTAGGTGGAGTAGGGGAGTGATAGAGAGTTGTAGATGGGGCTAGTATGAGTTAGGGGGAGAGAGAGAGAGAGAGAGAGAGAGAGAGAGAGAGAGAATAAGGGTGGTGTTAGTGGTAGGGGGGACATAGTGATGTGTGTGTGTGTGTGTGTGTGAGAGAGAGAGAGAGAGAGAGAGAGAGAGGGAACCAATGGTGCAATGGTGTGTTAGGTGGTTGGGGAAGAGATAGGGGGTGGGGGTTAACTGTAGGTGGATGAGTAGTGGGGTGAGAGAGGGGGTTAGTAACAGAGATATAGAAAGAGAGAAAGAGAGAGAGAGAGAGAGGGGGGGGGGAGGGGGGAGGGGGAGGGGGAGGGAGGGGGTTAGTAAGAGCGAGAGAGATATATATATATTGGGGGACGGTAAGGGGTTAGAGGTAGAGATGGAGAGGGTGTTAGGATATTTGTGGTAAGTGGAGTAGGGGAGAAATAGAGTGACAGAAGGGGTTAGTAATGGTTAGGGAGAGGATGAGAGAGAGAGAGAGAGAGAGAGAGAGAGAGAGAGAGAGGAGGGGGGTTAGTTGTAGGTGGAGGCATATGTATGTGTGTGAGAGATAGAGAAAGGGGTGATAGTGGGTTGTGGTTGTGTTCTATATTAATGTGGGGTTATTTGGGAGTTTTGGAGGGGGTGTATTAAAGGGATTGAGGGGTTAGGAGCATAGGTAACTATAATGCATACATGCTTTTTTAACTTAAATGTGTACACATTTTTGTTCACTAAAACGCATACGCGATATTTAGCATTACAATTCTATTGCGATATTTAACATTACAACTATATTGTTTGGTTTGGTGAGAAAGACACTAAAAGGAATTGGGGGGTGATAAGGGATTAGAGGTAGAACGAGAGGGGGATTTTTAAAGGGTTATAGGTAGAACGAGAGGAGGATTTTTAAAGGGTTATAGGTAGAGACATAGGGGGGTTAGTACGATTTAGAGAGAGGGGTTAGAGATTAGGGCTTAGTAAGAGAGAGAGAGAGAGAGAGAGAGAGAGAGGTGGGGGAAGTGTTAAGGGGTTATAGGTTAGGGGTTAGTAAGGGTTAGGCAAAGGAGAGGGAATGATAGGGTGGGGTGGGGGTTAGGTATATTTTAAAATTTGCATCTATTAATAATAATAACACACATATTGTTTTGGTTGTATTTTAAAATTTGTTTCCCACCATTATCTCGTTTTGTGGATTTGTGTCGACGACATTGTTTGGAGGGAGTTATCCCACCCTTCAAGTGATAAATTCCACTACCATTTTCTGTTGGATTTTGTGCATCAAATTAGAAAAATTTCAGCATTTATTTCCTTATTGGATCCATTATAGTAGAAGAAATGCATTCTCCTTTGTCTAAGCATAGGAAACAATAGGAAGATTGGCTTCTGGAGGAATTTAATAGATTCAGAATATCTACTACATAGAGGTGTATCTTAAAGAATGGAACCAAATTATTAATTGAATACATCAAACCTCTTACACAAAGTTGTAATGTAAGGTAATATTTATAAAGGGTTGAAAATCCCATAGTAATCTTGGGATTCCTTTCCATTAACTTGCCCCAGTTACTCGTGGATGCAGGAAAGAGAAACTTTAGAGAGAATAGTTCCTTGCTGATATTCCCACATTTAGCTACAATGAGAATATTCTCACAAATACTGGTAAGTTATCCGGGCCAGATGTATTTACTTGCAAATCAATAGTGCAAAAAATGTGTGGTGGTGATAACAAGCTTATTGTCTGTTGAGTTTGATACTACATGCAAGAGCCACTCAACAAACTCTGAGATAGAAAGTTCTAGAATTTTAGGATGTTGATTCAACCTTCCTGAGGATCTAAATTTATAATTGTGTTCTAATGAGATACAGGAATGGAATAATATTTGGTGTCCCTTCCAATCTCCCCAGACCATTTGGTCAGACATGATATGCTTGAATCCTTTGTCGAAAGATAAATTCTAGTGTAGATGGAAGTCATTGATACACTTGCCAAATTTGTGTTGTTGGAAGAACTTACATACTTAAACAAAGGAGCGTTTTGTAGGTGGCTTGAAAGTCCCTTCCAATTTTCAGCAATGAAACAAAGAAGTCCAACATATAGATTTTCAGGTAGTAATTTCAACCAACCAAATTATTGAATACAAGAAGAATATGAATTGTTAGACACATTAACCACGCCCAAAAAATTCAAGTAGTTATAAAACTCTTGTTTATCAAGATAAGGATGAACTATGTGCACAATATGAGAAAAAATATGACTATGGCCGCTTTGATGACCTTATCCTCTTTCTTTCTATAGAATGCATTTAAAAGCTAGGAGTATTGTGTGAGCTTCTGTTCATTTACATAACTGTTTATCCCCAAATATAGTGTCACATAAAATCACTTCATCAGCTTTCAATTCAATCTGAATGGCATCTCTAAGTTGTGTTAGCTGTGGATAACGAGGAGTGTCAAAGGGAAGGCATATAAAGACCCAAGTTTTCAATGATAGAGGCACATTACCAATTATCAAAGTATTAAATGATGAACAACGACCTAATGGAACACAATGAAGGATTCCCTGGTTCCACTAGTTATTGCAAATGATACTTTCTAGTGACAAAACCAGTAACAAATCTGCTTGTATTTTAAATGGAAATCCAATTACCATTTATGTGGGAAGAAAAGCATAGATTCCTACAACTGACATATTTCCTCCTGTAAGTCGTTCTCCAAATGGAAAAGTTAATGTAATAGCCCATTTTTCGACATCTTTCCGTTTCTCAACCCTACACTCATCTTCCGCAAGAAACCATTGCCTCCACATGTAATAACTACATTGTTTCTTCAAAAATTGTTCTTCTTCTGCTAACAAATGTAGAATGAATGATTCATTGTCATTGCTCTTAGAAGTTCTAAGGTTAGTTTCTCGTAAAACAAAGATTGCATAAATCCTATTAAGATTGATATGTTTCAGCTCACGAATTGAGAGCTTCTTTATCTTAGACATAAACAAAAGAACTTTAGGATGAATGGTAGAGAGTTGTTTCTTTACAACTTCAACCTTCTCAGAACATAGGGGTAGAACTATAACAGTATTGGGAAGCTAGAATCCATAAATTTCTTTGAGTTGTGTTGTGCATGTCCTATATTCTATCCATTTGGGAATAATATATCCAATCTTAACATCAAGGGGAGGGGTTTCATTGAATCTTATCCTATATCCATTTCTGAAAATGCAAGGATGGATTGGGACTAAGAAAACGATGTTAAATCCAATACCTACAATGAAAACAATAATTTTACATTCAAAACAGGAAAGGGTTGTATATTTGCACCAATATCTAATTTAGAAAAAAAGGCCGATGTCTATATGATTTCAAGAATAGAGAATCCGAAACACTCATATTTTATACCTTTTTCTCCAATATAACTACCTTCCTTTCTATTCTTTTTGGTGGATTGTCCCAAGTTGCATATAGAATCATGATTATATTTCTGAAGTCCATTTTCATTGTTAAAATCCAATAAGGTAGCAGGAGCACCCACACCAACTACATCTTCATTTGTAATGATGAACTCTAACGAAGGTTCCACATCCCGAGCATAGTAATTGTCCTCCGCATGGAGCCCATATCCCCTCTCGAAGGCCATAGATTCAACCAAAGTATTGAACACCCATACTTGGTATTGAGAAAATACTAGTGGCACCAATATGCATTTATTAATAATAATAATACACATATTGTTCTGATTGTATTTTAAAATTTGTTTCCCACCTTTATGTCGTTTCGTAGATTTGTGCCGACGACATTGTTTGAAGGGAGTTATCCCACCCTTCCAGTGATAAATTCCACAACCATTTTCCATTGGATTGTGTCCATCAAATTAGAAAAATTACAACATTTATTACCTTATGGTTATCCCTTTGAATCCCTAGATTGGTGATTTTTGAAGCCTAAGGTTGGCTATATTTGGAATCGGTTGATTCCTTATATTCTATTGGCGAATATAGAGGTAGGCGGTGATATAAAATATCCAATACAACCCTCTCTCTCTATATCTCTCCTACCCCCTACCCCTAAACCCCTAACAACCCCTTCTCTCCAAACCTATAGCCTCCCTCTATATCTCTCTCTTACTCCCCCTATCACACACACACTCTCTCTATTTCTTTCTATCACCTCCACATAAACCTTACCCCTCACCCATCTCTCACTCCCCCAACCTCTTAAAATCTCCCTTGGTCTCTACCTCTAACCCCTTAACACCCCTTTATCTCTTTATAACGCCTTACCACCCCCCAATGTCTCTCCCTTTACCTCTCTCATTCTATCTCTCTCTCTCTAAATCTATTCTCTTAACACCCCCCTCTCTCTACCTCTAATCCATTAACACCCCCCCTATCTATCTACCTCTAACCCATTACCAAACCGTAATGTATATATATCTCTCTCTCTAACCTCTTAACACCCCCTCTCTCTCTACCCCTAACCCCTTACCAACCCCCAAAGTATCTCCCTTCACCTCTCTCTCTCTTTGTTTTTCTCTAACCCATTAACACCCCTCCTTTCTCTACCTCTAACCCCTTACCACCGCCCTTTTCTCTACCTCTAACACCTTACCAACCCGAATTCCTTTTATTGTTATAATCACAAAAAAAAAAATTTAAAAAAAAAAATAATAATAATTATAGGATTACAAATCGTGTATATGTTTTGTAAAGATAAAACGTGTACGTGTTTTGTTTTGGAGGGCTTTAAATTTTGAATTTAAACAAAACGTGTACACATTTCCTAGCATTATGCCTGACCCTCCACACAATCTAGCGTGGCATTCCTATGCCTATGTGCATGTTTTGGACTTTGCTTCTAATTTACCATGCATGTGTCTTGGAGTATGATACACCATGGATAATTCAGCATTACATCCAATTTTTTAGTATGCTCGTGTTTAGCCATTGGTTACAGTATGCTATACACCATTATTTTTTATGGAATTTTAGAAACATATAGCATTTTTTCTATAGATTCCAAATATATATATGTATATATATTCTATTATTTTTCTTGTGTCATGACTCCTTAACTCAAAAAAAACATTGTTAGTGTTTCATCCATAACTCTTATGTTTCCCAACTATTTTGAAAAAAAAAGTATTGTGGAGTAAATGACACCAACCTCTACATGCTATAAAAAAACCATTTCGAAATAATTGAAGGAAGACCTTAAAAGGATGCACCCACACTTGGCGTATTTTTTTCAACGTTTGATCACCTAGATAATTAAAAAAAAAAACTTATTAATTTTCTTTTTGAAAAATAGCGATGCACTAGTAATAGTTGTTCTCTATATGTCTACTAGTTTTCGTAAGTTGATTCCATCATTTAGGCACTCAAATGATGCACCCACAAAAACATATACCTTATAATTTGTCGAAAAAATAAAAAGTGCATGTTAAGAAAGATCAAACTTTAGATAGTTAAGAACATTTTCAAAAGAAAAAAATATATATTAGAAAACATCATGCAATTTCCTATGTTTCATCTTTTTTACTCATCGCAAGATTCATTATGTATGTGTCTAAAAATATCCATGTAAGTTGATGGATGTCTGTTTTTCAGTTTTCTATTGCATCTAACTTGTCAAAAGAGACCCTCATTAACTTGCACAGACCCTAAAATTTTGTAGTTATAAAAAAACCTACACATGATTAGAATGTTGAATCCATAAAAGTTTTGAATTTTTAAATAGTTAATTCTAAAATAATATTTTAAATTTTAAAATATAAAATTTTCTACTAATTCTATATGAATTCTAAGTTATAAAAATAAATTTTAAAAAAATGAGTCACCCTCTTTTAGGATGCCTACAATAAATTCACAAAACATGGCCCTTCTAATAGTGTTTATTGTTCAAAAACTGTACAAACCTAAATCAACGACGAAACTTAAGCACCAGAGAGACTCCCTATCGAGAAGTGTGCCTATGAGGTTGGAGTTGTTAGATGGGAGATATAATGGTGCTCACCTCATAGGAATGCTCCTCGAGGGGGATATTGTCTAGTGGTTAAGTTTCACAAACCTGAATCAACATTTCAACTCAAATTTGGAGGAAAAGTCTATGAAAGCTTCAACAAAAACAAAAAATTTAAGTGTAGTATGTTAGACATAGTGATTAACTCCTGAGTTTTCTTTAGTTCTATTATTAGAAGTCAATGCCAGTTCAGTTAATAAAGCATGCAAAAGCATAAATCATAAAGCATGCATGCATAAGCTAGGTTAGGGTTTTAGCTTTTCCAATAATTGTTTAAATACACCTTCAGAGTTTGATTGTAAGAGCATTAATTAGATCTTTTATTTATCAATAAACATTGAAGAAACATAGCTCATTCTCCATAGTATTTGAGTTAAATTTATCTTCCTCCAACCTTGAGATTGGTATCACAGACAAGGTAAGATTAATTGAAGTGAAGGAAGAAAGCCTTAGATAGTGGAAGGAGTTTTTTTTGCTCCTATCTCTTGTAAGAGGGAGCGACAGTCATGGGAAAACTTGCGAAACAAAAAAAATTGGAAAATTTTCTCTCCTTGGCAGTGTTCAAATGAGCAATAATTTTGGAAATTATCTCTCCCCCACCTTGACAGTATGAGTGGTAATTCTGAGATTTTATTGCATGGATACCCTTACCAGAGGAGCGATAATTTGAGTTTTCTCAAAATCCGCATGAGATTTTAATTCATGTTCTATTGTTTTGGAAGATCATGGGAATGTGAAATTCCACGTGACTATTGGACTTTGGAATATGCTTTTAAAAAGTCACATAGTGATTTAGAATTTATATCATTTAAAAGTTTTGTTTTGTTAAAAATGCTTCTTTATATATAAATTTTTTATTTTTTAAAAACTTGTGTAAAAGTGTTTTAAATGGTAAGCAATTTTATAAAAAAAGGGAGATATTATTTATTTTAAATGATCCAATGAAAGACTCTACAATGTTTATGGCTTCTCTAACAGCTATAACCGGTTACATATTTATCTTTTTATGGGGAAAAAGGACAATGATGTATGGGCCACAAGGATGGAAGTGTACTTGAGATCATAAGATGTATGGGAATATGTTGTGCATGGTTACTTTGAAATGGTAGATGAAGCAGTTGAAAAAGCTCTATCAAACGGAGAAAAATATATCTAAGAATTCACGGGAAGAAGGATGCAAAAATATTTCATCATATAATGAACACCTTGGATAATAACATATCTCCAAAGGTATTGAGTTCATTACATGCCAAAGGACCATGGAAAACCTTGGTGACCAGTTACGAGGGTGTTGGTAAGGTACAAACTACTAAACTTTAAAACTTGAGAAGATATTTTGAAGACAACGAAGATGATAGAATAAGACAGTGGATTATTTTATGACCCAATTCATTGGGATAGTTGATCTACTGAATATCTACAATGAAAAGATTGAAGATCAAAGGGTAGTTGAAAGGGTTCTAATATCACTACATAGTAAATTTGATTTGAAAGTTGCAGCAATTGAGGAACCGAAAGATCTAAGAACTTTGTCTGTAGACGAGTTGACAGGATCGTTTCTATCATATGAATCCAGAATCAATATGAATGAAGAATCCTCTTTGGAGAATGCTTTCAAATCACATGTCACATTCTCAAAAGGTAGAGGAAGAGGTGGATCAAGAGGAAGAGACATAGGTTTCCGAAGCAATGGCAAGGAAGATCAACATCAATATCATGAATGTGGGAAATGCAACACAAAGAGGTCTAATAAATATAATGTTAAATGTTATTATTGCAATAAATTTGGCCATTATGCTAATGAATACAGAAAGAAGAAAGTTGATTAGGAAAAATAGCATACCAATGTGACTAATACCTCTGAGAACAAACAAGACTTGTTATTTCTTACATGTCATGCTGCACACAAAATCCCAAAGGGTCTTTGGCTTTTAGATAGTGGTTGCAACAATCATATGACAGGTGATTGAAATCTAGTGGCAGATCTAGATGAATCAGTTAAGAGGGAGGCTAAAGTAGGCACCAATGAGATAGTCTTAGTAGTTGGAAAAGGAGTGGTGAACATACTGACCAAACCAGGCCATCAAAAGACTATCACATATGTATATTATGCTCCAGGATTGAAGCATAATTTTCTTAGCATTGGAAAACTCACTGAAAATGAAATACAGACTTGTATTTGAGGGATCAGACTCTTCCATATATAACAAATCCCCAAGTACATAGTTGATCATCAAGGTACAAGTGACTAGGAACATACTATATCTGCTAGTCATAAATTGTAGCAAGCAGGTAAGCTCTTTTGCCCAAAAAGAAACATGCATCAATGATTTTTGGTTATTGCATTTTAGATTTGGATATATTCAATTTGTTGGCCTGACACTATTGCAGTAGATAGAAATGGTTAAAGAATTACCCCCTATTAAGGAGCCAGCAAACTCATGTGAGTGTTTCATTCTTGCAAAGTAGCACATGCATAGATTCCCTAAAGGTATGTCTTAAAGGGAACATGCATCCTAGTTCATACTAATCTATGTGGTCCAATGCAGAATCAATCACTTGGTGGCATTTATTTATTATTTTCTTACATTCATTGACTAATTCAATAGAAAACATGAGTGTATTTCCTTTGTGCAAAGTAAAAAACTTTTGGCAAGTTTAAGGAATTTAAGGCTTTGGTTGAAAAATAGAGTGGCCATCAACTCAAAGTATTCAAATCATATAGAGGGGGAGAGTATGACTCAAAGAAATTCCATGATTATTGCAAATATCATGGAATCAAGGTGAAATTCACTACAAGACATACACCACAGCAGAATGGTATAGCATAATGCAAGAACATAACCACCATGAATATGGAAAAAAGCATGTTGAAGGGACAAAATTTGTCCCATGATTTTTGGGGAGAGGCAGTGGATTGCATTGTTCATGTACCGAACATATCTCCCACCAAAATTGTGAAGAATAGAGTACCGCAAGAAGCATGGATAGGTACGCTTTGTAGTGTTTCTCATCTTGGAATATTTGGTTGCACTGCTTATGCTCCTGTACCTAAATAACTAAGAAAAAATATAGATGATTGGAGTTAGAAATGTATATTTATTGAATACAGTGAAGACACTAAATCTTACAAGTTGTACATCCCTATCGCGGGGATTCACTAGAAGGCAATATAATGCCACGTTCATTCATATTGGGGTATTAAATAATCATGAAAACCTAAAAATTATATTGCTTATATATTAAGGGGCAGAGGGTTTTTTTATTTAATGTAACAATACAAAAATACTTTGGGGTCTTTTTATATGGGCGGGATGACAAATATCCACCAAGTGGAGATGGCGGCATCATGACTGGATGAGAAATCGGGTTGAGGCCAAGATCGGGCTTACCTGTACATAGGGAAATCACGTCTTGAGGCATGCTTGAGGCCAGAGGTTTCGTGGTGAATAGGTTTTTCATTCAATCATAGTCGAGAGACAGTGGTCATTGACAACCAGTTGTTACTAATAGCACTCATCCAGTTGTTACCAATAGCCTTGGGAGGCTATAAGCCTCTAGGGCCTATTATAGGCCCTCGATAGGCCTTGGGGGCTTGAATACCCAACCACTCATGCCTATTACAGGCCTTGGGAGGTTTAGTCAGCCTCCTAGAGCTTGTTACAGGGCCCTGGGGGCTTGGATACCTAGCCCACAACAGGATTAGTCAGTGAACTGCAATCTACATGTTGTACTATGTGCATTGGTTCTAGTGACATACAAGAAGTGATCTCCTATCTCTTCATTAGACCATCAGATGTTGTGAATCATAATCATATGTGGTTGAGTAATTGCATTGTAGGTGAAGTAATGTGCATCCACAATATACATCGAAAGAAGCAAGGTGTATTGTAGAATGCATGTGGGGTCATAAGAGGGGTATCATATCAATATACTAGGTAGAAATATAAAGGGGTACAAAAAATGTTAATGAAAAAATTGATACATACAATATCTAGTGAAAAAATGGGTTTTTTAAAATTGGGAAGGCATATTGGGAAAGGGGTTAAAAAAACGATTTTGGAAGGTATTTTCTAACATTTAGTGAAATTAGGGGTATTTTTCCATATGCCACGAACGAACGTGCTATGATAGCTGTTTATTGAGTGAATCCCCTGTGATCCCTATGATCAAAAATATTATCATCGGTAGAAATGTATTGTTCAAAGAGGAAGAGTCATGGGATGGAACCATAGATAAGGTTTTGGGAGCTACAATACCCCAACCATGATACGAAGAAGAAGAAGAGTAGATTGGACAAGAGGATCCAATAGAATTGTCACCGACAACAAGTACTCCAACAAGAACATCGAGAAATTCAGTTTGAAGTGAAGCATCGATATCAGTAGATCAATATACTCCTAGTCTGTAATCAGGTAATGAATCTGATCATAGTAATAGAGATATTATAATATTAGAAGATATTTGTGATGAATTGGATAGAAATACCAACTTTTCTTTTATTGCTAGTCAACCTATGTTTTTTGAAAAGGCAATAAAAGAAGAGCATTAGGTAAAAGCTATGGATGAAGAGATAGATTCCATACAAATAAATGGCACATGGTATCTTGTTGACTTACCTAAAGTTAAGAAACCTATAGGTGTGAAGTGGGTTTATAAGACAAAACTCAATGAAAAAGATGAGATTGCTAGGTACAAGGCAATGTTAGTAGCAAAAGGATTCTTGCAACAACCAAGAATTGATTTTGGAGAAACTTTTGCACCAACGGCTAGATTGGACATAGTGAGAGTAGTCTTAGAAATAACAACCCAAAACAAATGGAAAGTGCATCAGATGTATGTCATGTTGGCATTCTTGAAGAATAAATTTATGTGCAACAACCACAAGGGTATGAAATCAAAGAACATGAAGAGAAATTTTACAAGTTTAAGAAAGCTCTAATGGGCTCAATCAAGCTCCAAGATCTTGGTACAACAAAATTGATTCATATATGATCAACAATGGTTTTAGTAGAAGCAACAACAAACCAACACTTTACACGAAGGTAAATCAACATGGACATATCTTTGTAGTTTGATTATATGTTGATGATTTGATTTTTACAAGTAATATGTAAGTAGATGAATTCAATGCAGCAATGAAGAAAGAGTTTTAGATGATAGATCTAGGTTTGATGAATTTATTTCTTGGCATAGAGGTGGAACAATCAGAAAAATGTATATTTATTTCTCAAAGTAAATATGCTAATGCTGTGCTTACATAATTTAGAATGCTTAAATGCAAACCAACAACTACACCAGTGGAAACAGGTACAAAGTTGAGCAAAGAATGATGATACTCCCAAAGTAGATCCAACACTGTATAAGTGTTAGAGTTATAGATCTAGCTAAACTAGCTTACCTCTATATGCAATCAATAAAATATCAATATAAATAAGAACAGAAAGAGAACAAGGAAAAGAATACACTAGATATGCGTGGTTCACCCAATTGGGCTACATCCACGGGAAGGTTGTCCTCTATTATCTCGAGAAATATCCTTCAATCTTACAAGAGAGCAACTACAAATAACCCCAATACAATATAGCAGAGAGCTTGTGAGCACAATACAATGTGAACCACTTATACTATGAAACGAGAACTCGACACAGTTCTCGTTTTTCTCTCTCCTAATTTTAGTAGCTATTTTTACCTCCGTTTCAAAAAGGGTTGATCCCAGTATCACACATTTTCATTTTGAGGCATTTTTTTGGGCCTTTGACACATCTTTATTGTAAAGTATTTTTAATTTCTATTTTCAAGTGTGTTTTTTAGAAATTTAACAAAAAACATACATTTAGAAGCTAGCTATAATGAAAAACACATAGATTTTCGAAATTTATCTTTAAAATTTAATCATAAATAATATATTTTTATGGAAAAAATAGTAAACAAATCGAGAAAAAGAAGACATTTAAACCCATTTTTAACAGATTTTTAGTCATTTTGTATAAAAATGATACTATTTCACATTATTTTTCATAATATTTAATCACCTAACCAATTATTATTAAAATTTAAAAAAAAAATATTTTAAAAAATTACATTGCCCCTTTCTACCCTAACCTTATCCCTACCCCCCCACAAACTATTACAAAAGTTAAAAAAATAAGTATAATGCGTCCCTTCTACCGTAACCTCCTAACAAACTATTAATAATTTTTTTTTTAAATTACATTTAAAAAAAAATTACATATCCTACCCTAACCCCTCAACCAACCATTAATAAACATTTAAAAAAACAAAGTACATTTCCTAATGCTCTAGCCCCCTACATTACACCCTACCTTAGCCACCCGAAAATTACATTTCTTAATGCCCTCCCCACTACCCCATTACCCATCACACATCGTTTTAACTAAAAACAATTTAAAACCCAACTTTAAAAAATTAAAAAATTAAAATAAAAACCTAAACTTAAAAAATAAAAAATAAAACCTAAACTTTACAACAACAAAAAACCAAAACACAAACTAAACTTTACAAATTAAAAAAAAAAAAGACTTTAAAAAAATAAATTTAAAAACAAATTTAAAATTTAAAAAAAAACTTAAAAAAAAATTAAAAATTAAAAAAAAAAACCAAACTTTACCAAAAAAAAAAATTCAAAATCAAAATTAAAAAAAACAAAAATTTAAAAATTAAACAAAAAAAATTAAAAATACAAAAAAAACCAAAAATCGCCCCCCCATCGGCGCCCAAAGGGCTGCCCCCGCGGGGCGGCCCTTTGGGCGCCCATGGGGGGGGCGATTTTTGTTTTTTTTTTTTGTATTTTTAATTTTTTTTTGTTTAATTTTTAAATTTTTGTTTTAAATTTTTGTTTTGTTTGATTTTGATTTTTTTTTGTTTGTAAAGTTTAGTTTTTTTTTTTATTTTTTTTTAAAGTTTTATTTTTAATTTTTAATTTGTTTTTTAATTTATATTTTTGGACGGGCGGATGCTGGCGTCGCCCCCTTGGGCGCCCATAGGGGCCCAAGGGGGTGGAGCCAACATCCGCCCGTCATTTTGATTTTTTTTTTTTAAGTTTAGTTTTTTTTTTTAATTTTTAATTTTTTTTTTTGTAAGTTTTTTTTTTAATTTTTAATTTGTTTTTTAATTGTTTTTTTGTATAGTTTTTTTTTTTAATTTTTAATTTGTTTTTTTTGTAAAGTCTAGTTTGTTTTTTGTTTTTTTTTTGGTAAAGTTTAGGTTTTTTTTTTTTTTTTTTAAGTTTAGGTTTTTATTTTAATTGTTTAATTTTTTTAAGTTGGGTTTTAATTTTTTTTAGTTAAAACAATGTGTGAGGGGCAATGGGGTAACATTGAGGGGTTAACGCAGTGGGTAGGGCATTAGAAAATGTAATTGTTAGGTAGTTTGTTAGGGGGGTTAAGGTAGGAGGGGCGGTTGAGGGTTAAGGTTAGGAATTTATTTGTTGAAAACAAAAAATTTCAATTTAGGGGTAAGCCATGGCTATATTTTTAACCCAGAGAAAAAAAACGTTGATACTAGTATCAACACTTTTCGATTTGGGGTGGCATCAACACTTTTTGATTTGGGGGTTGTTTACAGTTCTCATTCTTAGTATATAGTTCTCGTTTCATAGTATAAGTGGTTAGTGTTGTTACATGTGATGTAATTGTTGTGGTGTGACTCCCTTGACCCTATTATATACCAAGAGATGTGGAGGAATTACTCTCACATATTGCATGTGGGATAATATAATTCTCCATAATAACATCTCTTTATATAACAATGGATATCAAGAGTATACTTTACCATAATGAATATGGGATATAATGTATTTTTCTTTTACATAAGAGTGTGGATAACTTTTGACATAATACAAAGACATTTATACCTTCCAAGGAATATAATATATTCCAACAATAAGAGACTTGTAAGAAGTCTTATGTATCTCACAACTATGAGAGACGATATTATGTATGTAGACAGCTTGATTTCCAAGTTCATGGAGTCTACCAAAGACTCACATTGGCCAGTTGGAAAAAGGATCTTATCATATGTTGTAGGGACTTCAAGCTATGGAATTTTATACTCAAGCACTGAGTATGATGTTTTGACAGGAAGTTTGGATGACATGAAGAGCACTTCAGGTCATATTTTTCATCTTGGATCAAGGGTAATTTCTTGGTCATCAAGGAAGCATCCCATTGCGACTATTTCATTAGTAGAAGCAGAATATGTAGCATCGACATCAATGACATGTCAAGTAGTATGGTTATGCAGAGTTTTGGATGGTCTTCAATGGAAGCAAGAAGGACCAACAACCATCTGCTGCAACAACAATTTAGTGATCGTACTGTCCAAGAACCATGTATTTCACCAAAAGAGAAAGCCCATTTATACCACATATCACTTAATAAGAGAATTGGTGAACAATAGTGAAGTTCATGTAGAGCATTGTAAATCAAATTGTAAAAGCTGCAGTAGTTAAGAGGTAGTGTTAGAAATAATAATTAACTATAGCTTTTGCTTTAGTTCTATTATTAGAAGTCAATTTCAGTTCAATTAATAAAGCATGCATGCATGAGCTAGGTTAGGGTTTTTGCTTTTCCAATAAGTGTTTAAATACACCTTGAGAGTTTGTTTGTAAGAGAATTTGTTTACCAATTAGTCATTTTATTACTTGCAAACAACCCAATCAAGAAAACACCAATGAGATTGTAATTCAATTGAATAAGGTGCGTTATATATAGAGATGGATATATGAGCAAGTATAATTACTTTCTTGTAAACTGTTTTATGAGCGGGTAAGTACATTTTTGTGAAACAACTATTATAGTCCCTAAATTTTTAGTTGTTCTACACAATCAAAACCAAAATAAAAGTTAAACAAAAGAAAATAAGGCTGATATAAAAATTTTCCTAACGTTTAATTACTTAATGTCACTGCACTCAAGAGTAGCAACTGGCTTGCTTACAACCCAGTCAATCTAGTTACAACCCAAAACAAGGGAGAAGTGTAACTAACTAGGAATCACAGTATGTACCAAAAATAAAATGTAATTAATAAAATTTATCTCTGCTCATAAAATAAAAAATGAAAACCAAATAAAAATTAATTTAAAAAATCTATATAAACTCATAAAATAAAAATTTTAAACCAAATAAAAAATCATTAAAAAAATAAAAGTTAAGAAATTAAATGTTTCTTGATACTTGATGGATCCCTTATGAAAAAAAAAACTTCTCCATAGAACTTAAACACTTAAACAACATAATGAAAGAAGAAAACTATGTGACTCTCATCGGCATATACCAAGAGATAGCTATACAAAGTAAGCGACTTACTTCCTCTCATGAAATTACTATTAAAACCGGTCATGTGAGTGTGGTTAAAAAGGATTTAGGCACTACTTTTATTCCAAAAGATAGCAGGCATCCTTTTTGGTAATCATAAAGTTCATTTTATTCTATGTAATACAAGAGTACCTGCTGGACCCAGACACCAAATATTATAGCTGGAGATCTGCTACTCCCAATTTTGTGAACATTATAGCTGGAGATCTGCTACTACAAATTTTGTACCCAGTACCGTATTTCCCATATAAATCACTACTTGTTTAACCATCCAAAGAAAAACAAATGAATGGAAATAGAAAGAAAAACTATCGCTGGTGATTGCGCCAATGTCTATCCTCATAAGCCGAAAATGAATACTTAGTCAGTTATCAATACTTAGGCCTACTTCCTCCTTATCAAGGATAGTCACAGCTTAGGATACAGTAATATCTTCTTCGTTATACTTCTAGCTTCACCTACTCTTATTACAGAGGCTATTCAAACTTCTGCTCATCTTCAATTCCCATAATGGTGATAACAAGGAAAATCTTTTGAAAATATTTCATAAACAAGACAGACATCATCCAAAAGCTGCTAAATTAAATAAGAAAGTGGCAACAATCGAATTTTGTAGCAGGAGAGGACTCTCGAAGAAAGGGGCTGCTCAATTTAATTACTACGAGGGAGTATAAACCCATAGAAATGCCGCTGATGTGAGCCATCATTCACCGATCAGAGAAAACATAGAGGAGTTGACGAGGTTAGGAACTGAAGAAAGGAAGGCAGAGCCCAGGACTCCCCGCCATCTTCTCCACTTCAGATCTAAAACCTACTGGAAGCAAGAGGAATATTTTGAAGGCAACTGTACATCCCAAATGGGCATTCACGAACGACTGCAGAACAACCATTGGTTCCCTGGAACTGCAGCATTTGTAGCTCTGGAGAACCTGAGAAGAACAACGCAACGGGCCTGCAGTTGTCAAACGATGACATGGACGTGGCCCACCTGTCCAGGATCCATTCGAAGAACCCGCAATCTGTGATGGATACCTAGAATAAAATAAAAACTAAAGCACAACAAAGAGCCCCTACCCTTAAGTTTTCGAAGGGGAATATGTATAGGTAGTAGAAAGAAGGTTACACACAGGGGTTAAATTTGACGAGTGCTCTTACCCATCACGGAAATTTTTTATGACGGTTTTGCTTTTGAAACTGCCCTTCCTAAAACGTTTGATAATTATTTTTACTCTTCAGTTAAAATTTGTTCTTAATAAAATTATTGTTAACAATGTAGTCATTTATTTATTTTTCTATGTATAAAATGTCAATAAAACAAGTTTGTGTACATCATTGGTTATATTGAAAAGCTTAAGGTTTTGTATTCATTTGCTTTCATGTTCAGTAAACGCTGTCCACAATTGAGAATTTTAATACTAATTGATGCAAAACTTGTTATTCACCATAAAAACAACGAAATACTTCATGGACAGATCTTGTTTCGCCAAGTAGACAGTCTGCCCTCCAGACAAGAATACGGGTAATCAAACAAGGCAAAAACTTCACTGCTATATTAGTGACTGAAAATAATCACAGTCCTTCCCTCGCGGGCTAGGTTTCTAAGAGTTTGGGTTAGAAAGAACACTAAAGCACTGCACCAGGAAGCATGAAATAAAACATAAAATATGACTAATTGCATAAATGGTTTAATTTTACAAACATTTTAACATTGTACCTAAGGTTTCAGATCTTCGAAACAATTTTCCTATTATTATTCATAGTATATATAGAAGTGGGGCATGTCCCTCCTCCACCGCCACAAACATAAAACCTAATATATTTTTCCAATAAGATCGTATTTCTAAGGCAAACACAGGGAACGCTTATGGTCATCATGTTGTTACGCCATCCCACTTTGCCCAACCGTGGTTGAACGACATGCCTGAAGAATACTGGCAGCCTAATAACACCTTCAATGCAATGACCACAAGAGGAAAGCAAGGATTGGATTTAAAACAAGAACAGGTACCTGATCAAATAATGAGATTTCAATTGATCTAGACTCCACCTACAACCAGCTAATTCTGCCACATCAGAGATCCTCTACTTATACAACTTTTATATCTCTGAGTCAGCAAGCGGAAGGCCTGCAAAATTATAAGGTTGTAGATTATCGACATGCTATGAAATAATAATAGTCATGTAGGACCACAATACCTCTTTTATGAAGCACTTTCCTCTACTAACCAATAATTATTCTATTGACTTAGTCAGAATCGCCATTCATACTGTAGTGTAGGGATACACGTTTCTTTTTTCGCATAACAAAAGACCAAGTGTCAAAGCAAGTGTGGGATCAAACTCTCATATATAACTAAGCCGATCAAACTCTCATATATAACTAAGCCACCAGGTGGTTGTATCCTTAAAACTAAGTGCTAAAGGTAAGTGGTTTCGAGAGGTGGCAGTAGTGGTTTATCCCAGAGCTATTTCATCTCTTGATATCCCTTCTTAGTCGTCGATTGGGGAAACCTCTGGACGGACGGTCTCCCACACTACATCAACGAACACCAACTCTCTGTTTTTGGATGCATTCATCCAGATCACAGTTTTAACACCTAAAAAGTTTGTGATTTCAATATAAGGAAAACTAAGAGTTTGTGATTATACTAAAGGATAACGACAAGCTTATAGATATTGAGAACTGGAGTTTAGGTAGCAGAATTCGAAAAAGGTTCTCACCTATCAGAATGAAAACACTTTGAAAATAACTGAATGTAACTACTTTAAACCTGATGAGTGTTGGAATTATATTAACTACTAAAATTTCACCCAAGAAGAAAATTACATATGAAATTTGAAAATAACTTAATCTCAAACAAAATACCATGTATAAATAATAACAACAGGCAACGTATGAGAAATGACCCACCTGCCAAACTGTTAAGAAAAGTAGATTCCCAAACCCAGAAGGCCCCGTGATGGTCATAATATAGCAAGGCTCAGAATACCTGGTCAAGTATTAGAGAACTCTGTGCGGCTCTCCTTTCACCTTTGGCATTGGTCACAGTAACTAGCTCCAGATCCCGCTCCCACCACAACTCTATCTTTAGTGCCATTGTAGTGTGAAAATGAGGAAGCCATATCAATGGTAGTCCAAGCAGTGAAGGACCACTGATGAGATAACGCTGGTGAATATCAGTGAAAGACCAGTGGCGAGATAACGTTGATTTCACCAGTTTTATTGTTTTTTCAACCTCTGGATCTATTCCTACATACAGACCTGGAACTAATGAAAGAAACCAATTTTTTAATCTAAACCTCCGATCACAACAGATCACAACAATTGTCGTTTAGTTTAGAAAAATGCAGCGTATCTATCAAATGTGGGTTCAAACATATAACATTGACAAAGATTTATATCGGACCCGCCATGGCCAACACGCTTAAAAGATTAGTGGTCCTCCTCCAATACCTCGAATACATCTAAACTCTACCATCACCAACTTACATTAATAGCACACTGAGAACTTCTCCAATCTAGGAAACTGTCCCACCTACCCAACAACATAAGACTTTAAGCCCTCACAGCATTTCCCATTAATGCGGCCTGTGTACGTGCTGAGTCCGGAGCACGTAAATTCAAAACCTTTTTTAAACACTCTGCAAGACGAGATGGGTCACATTCATGGACACCGCCATTGTCTTCGTTGGATTCGATACAAAATTTAGTGTTGGCGGGTTCCCATAAATAAAGACTTCGACTTCGACTCGCTCATTTGAAAATCCAGGTTTTTATGTATACCCGTAAAATTGACAATCTACAAAATTAATTGAACTTCGTTCATGACTTGTTTATTCAATATACACCAGTATTTTACAGTTAAAAAATTGAAAAACGGGCATACGGGCGTCAATTTTAACCCTTGCTCGGAGTCGGCAGGGTCGATCCGTCTCAATCATTATATTGAAGGACATCGCTTATTAGGGAGATCGCTTTCGATGAAAACGAGAAATGAAGGCAGTTTCAGTCGCCAGGATAGACGAGGCCTGATCCCCGCATACACTAAACTGTAGCCATTCTTCCCTCTTTCGCTTGTTGATGGGAGAGAGAACGGCAAGCAAATCCAGAGCGGAGTATCTAATCTGTTTGCTCCCAGGGCTTTTCGTGAAAATGTTAGGCGTTCCATAGAAATTTATGATAAACTTGCATAGATTGAAAAGCCAAAATTAGAACCATTAAAATGTCATACAGTTTTCATAATTCCAACCTCATTATAGCGTCTCTGTCTTTGTCAAATGTTTAGGGTTTACTTCAATTAAACAAGATATTGCGGAAGGTCATCTACAGAATTGGCATTGGTTACTAAATACACAGAATTACAATAAAATAACATGACAATGTAATTACAATAAAACGCAGTGTTGACTACTGCAGTATAGCCAGCCTGCAACTTAATCTTACGAAGTGAAAACAAAAGAAAAAAAGATTTACCTGCGTTCCTGTCGAACTCAGAGACCACGGAAGCCCGATTAAACTTCAGAGTAGAAAACTGAGAAGATCGAGGATACTTGCCTCTGATACTCGAATACGATCTTAACACAGTGAAACGAGTAATACAAATGCAAGGAGTAGTAATGTACGAATGGATTAATGAGCTTCGCACTTATCACGAATTTTGGCAGTCTTAATTCTCGGTGAATTAAACAGGCATTAAGCAGGGCATTTTATGCTGTTATCACCCAACATTAAAATTAATGATGCTGTTACGGGATTATCACGAACATTTAAATTAATGATGCTGTTGGGGATTATCACCAACATATAAATTAATCATTAATTTACATTAATCATTATTTTACATCCAACGATTAATATTTCCGAGCAACATTGACTGCTTATTAAACTTCTGGGCATAAGTTAGATTAGGGTTCGCACGTGGATGCAGAAAGCTTGCTTGAAGCGCGCTTTTAGTCCGCTTCCTTGTGATCATGGCGGCTTAGCAACGGACTTGGATGCAGCTATAGCCCATGCTTGGTCCTTGACAGGTTGTGGGGTACTCTTAGTGTGCTAATCATGGGGTAATCATAATGGCTTTGCTGAAGCTCTTTGACAAAGTGCGATCATTCAAATTCATTGCCAGAATAATACAGTCAGGTGCATAAAACTAACTTGGGAGAGAGTCTTCTTAATGGATGTACAGAGTCTATGTGAATTGATTGTTATGTGATTGATTGCTATAAAGTCACCTCTAATTTGCTGTTGTAGCATGTGATCGCTGATCTGTATTGTCATTTGGGAGGTTTTAGAACATTGTGGCATCTATTTCTGTCATTTTTAGTTAAGTTACATGAGACATTTGTTATTGTAACTGGTTTGTACTGGGGGATATCCTTGACCGTTTGGTATGACCTGTTTATGGTGTGACAGTTGGACATATTTTACTATTTGGTATATTAACAATAAGTTATATTTTTCTGTGAAAAAAAAAAGTCACTTCTAATTTCATGTATCAGTGTTAAAATTTAATATTTGTATCACAGTTAAAATTTAATATTTTTGATTTATCAACATTAATATATAAAGTTATACACAGAGAATTCGACTCCACCCGAAAAGCTCATATAGACAAACCTGGATTCCCAGCTTTTAAATTGAAACTATACATCATATTTAAAAAATGCTTTGACCATGATTAAGTGGCAACTTGTAAAGTGCAATAGAAAGCACGTTTATTAATGTTTTACTTTATTTTTAGTCATATGTGATGTGGTTAATACAAATTATATTATTTTTATAGTTTATTGGAATTAAAATTATGTAAATTTATTTTGTCAAGTTTTAATTTTATTATTATTAAAATTTGAGTTTGATATTTATAAAAATAATTAGACAAATTATAGGGTATCTAATTTGATATCTATATAAATTAGATGAAGTATATTTTATTAATAGTAAGGTCTTGTTTGTATAGATGTTGAAAAAGAAAGGTTTTATATGGGAGAGGGTGCAATTTGGTTTTCAACCTATTGGTTTACTATATATCTAGAATAAAAAGTGGAACAATAGGGAAAACATTTTCCCAAGGTTTTTCATGCTAGAGTTTTGAAGGCTTACTAATGAACTAGTGTAAGGATTTGTGAGTGCTTTTGTGAAAGAAATTGTATTATGCTGATTACTACAAAAATACAACATTTAGTATCTATATAGTATTAATGAGTGGGACAATGAGGGATGCTTAATCAAGGGAAGACATTTGCCCAACTTTGGTCATGGTAGAGTCATGAAGGCTCACTCGTGAACTAGTGTAGGGACTATGTGAAGGGAGTGTAGGGATTATGTGAAGGGGATTATTGATGAACAAGTCTTGGTTGTGGTATATAAGGTTTGTCCATTTATGTTTTCATGGTTTGCAGTTTTTTATAAGAAACATATGATTAATCGCTTGTTGATGATGTAAAAAAAGGATGAGGTATGCAAAGGTTGCATTTGGAAAACAACACGATGATTTTCTTTTGGTAGAAAAATCATGGAGGTCTATGACACCTCTTTAGTTGGTGCATGCAGATATATATAGCCTTGGCCTAGTTGAAAGTTTTTCCTTCAATACAACATTCAAGAAAACACATTTTAATACATCTTAATAATATCATTCTTGTGTGCATTAATGCAAGATAAGAGAGGGTACAAAGAATAATTACAAAGAAAATAAGTGTTAGTAGTGAAAACGGCATAGACTTGAATATCATGAAAAACAAAAAGAACGTAGATAGGACGATTACATCAAATGTTGTATTGGGGAAAAGAAAAGAATGGAGATAATGAAATTCTTGAGAGCTCAAAAAGAAGAAGATATTAGGAGAAGAGATCTTGTTGGTGACAAAGTGTTAGGTTCTTTAATGGTAAGAAACAAAGTGAATATTAAAAAGTCTAAGGGAGGGAACAAAAATGATTCTCTACTAAAAGAGAGGAAAAGATACCGTGGTGGATATATTTAGAAAGGGATATATGGTTGGTACTATACTCATAAAGGTCTTAAAAGTGCACTAAATGTGTGAGGGTAGTAGGATTTGGTAGGTTTTTGGTGATATTCATCATTCCACAATATTGTTGACTCTTATGTGTCATATGAATGTGCAATATCTTTAGGTTAAGATGGGATTGAGAGTTTTGTTGGTGTTGATGGTGTTATTTTGGATCATGTGGAAAGATCATTAAAACCTTTTTCTAGCCAAGTGTATGAGCCTTCTGCAATGGGTTTTTTAGAACCATGGTTTCACATCCCTCATGATTCTAAAACTTCACAATCTTCTAAGAAGGAATATATTTGTGAGAGTGAAAAAAATACGGGGGATTGAGGACACTGAGTCAAGGAATGGAAAAATATGTGTTCATAAAAATGTATCTTCGATAGACTTGGTCTAATGGAGGATATCATTTCAACGTGGCCCCATCTCCCATTCACAAAGTCTAGACTATGTTGAAAAACCCTTCAAATTGATTAGACATGTCACTACTATAGACACTCCATGACATATTCAAACATGCCTTTAAAAAAATGTATGGATTAAAAAAGGGGAGCATGTGCTTGAATTAAGGACTTTTGCCAATATGGTTTTAAGACAAGATTGGGACTATCTGGAGAAAGGGAATAGAATAATGTTTAATTTGTTTCTGATTCATTTTGGAATTAAGGGATTCCTACAAAAAGTGTTGGTGCAATTGCATTTGAAGGGACAAATCTAAGATTTAATGCATAACATGTGGTCCATTTATATTCTTTATTGGGTAAGGAAACTCCTATTCTTTTGAATGTTTCCCCTATAGATACTTTAAATTAATGCATAAGAAAATGAAAAGGAAGGGCTCTTTGTAGAGATGATGTAATAGTTAGAAAAACAAGATCGTAGAGTAATAACATAAAATAAAGTGCATAAATAAAACACACAAGAACATGATACAAGAGAGACACCAATATATGTGGTTCACCTAATATGGGATATGTCCATGGATAAACAACCCGTCCTTCCGATTATTCCATACAACAAAATGAAGGAATACAATACGTAGCACATCCACTGCAACTTCCTCGTCACTCTCTCATAGTATCTCTCTTAGACACACTAGGCTTTCACAATACTACACACTTGCAATACAATTCCCTCATACATAAAAGAAATTTTCCTTCTAGGCAAAAAATCCTGAACATAACTTCTACTGTCAGATCTATGACCTAATGATGAATGATTCATATTTACTATGGAATTACAACATTTTAGAAGGAAACGTTTTTCCACATTTCAATGGTCAAAATAGACCAAAAATGGACCCAAAGAATTTCCTTTAGGACTCCCACCCTTGAACTGTGCAGACCTTCAAGTTAGGGGGGTGTTCCACCCCAATAGCCCCCTCTATAGCTCAGATAAGAATCCAAACATGACTAAAATATAATTAGGCTACACAATCAATAATATCATGCTCTCAACATCCAGTTATCTATGAAGGGGTATCTTATCGGGACACCTATGGGGTCTTGGGTAGAAAGTGATGAGTCATTAGGTATCTTGAGATGATAACTCCTTAGAAATAGGAACAAAGGACCTTCTCAAGATATCTAGGGCTTAGTGGGGAGTTTGGGATCTATTTCTTCAATAATTTCTATGGACCAAAAGCCGATAACAAATCCTATACTTTTTTTTCACTAAGAAGTTGGCAAAAAAGAAGATTCATGGAGTAGATAATCCCTATTGGATGGGGGTTTTAGAGCAATGGATAGCCCCAATAAGGGTTAATCACGAAGTTTATGACTATTAGAGGATTGTGCAAGTTCTAACATATATATATTTTCCTAGGATAGGAGATTCTCACAACTTGGAATTTTTTATGATTAGGAGACATAAGTGATGGAATGAAGTTGGTTTCAAACATGGGAATAATGTTTAGGGAATGGGTATTTTTTGTTATGGATCGATATGGTGAATCTGGGTGTTTTATAGTTACTTGGTGAAAAATGGTTTTTCGATGTTCTAACTCTTGTTGATTTGCTTCAAGGCTTTGGGCTATACTCTTTGCTCAATAGATAGGATAAGCAGTTATAAATATTAATATATGTGTTCCATGCCTAGATCAAACAAAGTATTGGATCAATGTCTTCAATAAGATTTTTGTGCGATAAGACTTGGCTAGTGCAAGGTAATGATACCTATTTATGATGCGTTAGTTGCAATGGCATGCTGGAAAAACATAAATGTGATTATTAAAATGAATTATTATAGGTACCTACAAAATGTTTTAGAATTAAGTGTAAAAAGATCAAACGTAGAAAATCGAATCACCTTCTAGAATATATAACTTTTATTTATGAAAAAATGGTATAACCACCCCAAAACATCATTTTTCTAAGATTAGTATGTTATTTTTTCTCTAAAACATAATGCATTTGTTCGCATTGGTCCACTGGTTTGTTATGTTAATTGTCAAATTATGTTGAAAAATATGTAGAGGCATAGGAAATAGGTGGATCTTGTGCAGGGTTGTTTTTCCAAAATTTTAAAAGATAATTTTATATTTTTTTAAAATTAAGAAAGTCAGTGAATCCCTAAAATGACATGGTCGAGCGTTGGTCCACCCTATCATTGTCTTAACATAATCAATCAACTTTTTTAGTTTGTAGGTATTCTTGTACTCTTGTGTGGATTCTTTTTCCATTTTCGAAATAGGTAAGCCACTCAAAAGTTATATCTGAAATAAAAGACCTATGTTTTATACAAATTTGACATGAGTGCAATTAGAAATTAATTAATATAGAAAACAATAATAGATTTATTCAAAAAATATATAGTTGGAATCTGCACATAGAGCTCGACATGTGTGCAGTTTCGTGAGTAGTGCACAAGTGGAGCATATACGCAATGAAAGGTGAAAATCACAAATTTACATAAATTGGTGTGTTTCGCTATAGCTCAATCCGAGCCTCAAGGTTTGGGAATCTGTAACCTAGTACCAAACCTGCAAGGGCACCAAAAAAAAATGAATTTAAACACGTGTACACGCAAATGCGTGCACTTGTACTAGTGTGCATGTGTACTAGTGCACACACACACTTACGCACAAGTGTTGTTTTATACCCTCATTTTTTTCCTTCTTCTCCCTAACCCCCCCCCCCCCCCTCTCTATAACCCCAACCCCCTCTCTCTTCCTATCCACCCAATCTCCCCTCTCTTTTCCACTCCACCCAATCCCTCCTCCCTCCCTCACCCCTTCTCTTCTTAACCACAAGGGTTACGATCTTTAGTCATCCATTTCCATGAATAACAACTAAATCCATGACATAGGATTTCCTGAGGCTGTCGTTGATTCCAAGTATGAATACAGGTGTGGCCATTCTAATGTCTTGGATTCTAGGTATGGGTGTTTGGGCCCTATACATGGTTGAGGGATGGAACCTTGGATTTAATCCCTAAAATAATAATGTAATCACCCAAGTTCAAGAACAATGCCTTAGTCCACTACACATGACCTTTCAAGCATATCCTTCACTATGAGTAGCAATACTAATGATATTAGGAATGTATGATCACTAGGTATAGGTCTAAGGGTCTTAGACATGGTTGAGGGAAAAAATTTAGGCCTTATGCCCTAATGAATATAATAGAAATCTAGGCTCAAGATCGACGCATCAAACCTAAAAAATGACCTCCAAAGGGGATATGGGAACCATTATGAGTTTCTGGGAAAAACGTATGAGTCACGGGGCCCTCACGAAGGTGATGGTAGGAAACCTAGGCATTAGTTCCTAAAGGATAATTTTGCACAACTAGAGCCAAAACAATGTCGTGAATCTATAGACATGACCTCCCAAGAGAGATATTCACCTTTGAGTTAGCATATTGGCACCATTAGTTTTTTTGGTGAACTAGGCAATGATCTCAAGGTTTGGATCAAGGTTAAGCAATGAAACTCAAACATTAGGCCCCAAAAGTAGCTCCTAGGACTCAAAATCCATCAATAAGGCCTCAAAAACACCACACATGAGTTATTTATGAAATCTTTGTTTTTTAGTGTAAATACGGAAATCATTAGAAGGTGTTTTAGCACCAATGATGGGTCATGGCAGCATGGACGTTGTTAAGGGAGGAAACCCAACCCTTGTGACTTAAATTATGCTTTAAGGCATCCAACTCGAAGAATAATTCCTTAGACCACCACCAATGGTTTCTTGAGAGTATCATCTACCTCTAATTTGGGATATGGGCACCATAGGGAGGTTTTGAGCACATGGTATAGGTTATGGTTCCTTGACCTGCATGGCTAGTGGATGAAACTTGGGCCTTATGCCGTAAAGGTGGATTCTAGGAGTCAAGGGACATCGGAATGACCTTAAAGCACCACAAAATAGATTTTTGTGGAATCCATGGCCTTTAAGAAGGGATATGGGCTCTATAAGAAGGTTTTTAGTAAGTTGGGATTGTGTCATGGCAGCAGAGACATGGTATGGGGTAGGAACATAGGCCTTAGTGTTGGGCCTGGCCCAACTGGGCCATTTTTGGAAGCAATTTTGATAAAGGAAGGAGCTGAGCTGAGCGCAACTCAGAAAAGGATTGAAATGGCTAAGTATGGAGAGTGCTGCGGAGTTGCGGCTAGTACTAGATTTTGAAGGGCGCTGCGAAGTTGCACGCAGCGCTGAGTTTTGGAGGATGCCGCGAAGACCAAAACAGTATAGGTACAGTGCTGTGATGACAGGGAGCCACGTGGATCCAGTAGAGCTACGTACTGGATGAAGGATGGCCATATATTTTGGATAGACCTACGGTGGTCTATTTTTGGAAAGTCTGCAGGAAAGATGCCGAGTTGCGGGCATAAGCAGATCGGGAAGGCAACCAACTGTACGAGTCTGTTGACCAGAGGATGGGTCAGAAAGCGACAGTTGGCGTGCAGAAGAGTACATGGCTGTTAAGTGGAGGACGGCGTGCTGAGGATGACAACTGGAAGCTGAGCCAGTTGTACATGGCCGTCAGAGGACAAATGACGTGCTGACGAAAGCGCTTGGGGGTTGAGCCAGTCGCACGAGTCGTTAGTGGAAGGGCGACTCAGGTACGAGGAGAAGGCTGAAAGTGACAGAAGAAGGACGTGGAGGACTGCCACGACAACAGAGTTGCCAGCATAAGCTTTCAGGACGGTTCAAAGGGACCATAGGGGTTGGGAAACCCTAAGGGTTTCAGTCTTCATGATTGTAAAGACACGACCTTCGGGCGTGATCTATAAAAGAAGACGTTTTTGTAATAGGAAGGGTTGGGTTTTGCAGTGATTGAATCCTTGATTGTAAAACTGAATATCTTAGAAGGGTTGGTCATTATTGATGTTAGAGTTATACTCTTCATTTTGTTGTTGCATATTGTAAAATCTCTGTGAGTCAAGAAAACATTGTAAAGGCTCTACAGCTGAGTGCGCAGAGACCTATCTGAGCAAGAAGAGAGCCGCAGCTGAGTGCGTGGCTAAGAACTGTTGAGCCCTTCCTTCTAAGAAATATATCACAATAGTTCTTGTGGACATAGCTTCCCATCCGGGGGACTGAACCATGTTAATTCCTATGTTGTGTGACTGAATGTTTATGTGCTTGCATTTATGTGTAGCTGTTTCTGTAGATGAATGTTTTAGTGTTACTGTTAACACCCAAAAAGTGCTCACTAGCTCATTCCTTTATTCACATGACCCATTTGTCCATTTTTTCCACCATTTGAGCCTCTAAAGCCATCAAAGGTCACCAAAAAGACCACAAGGCACCCTTTTCTCCTCAAAAAATACAAAAAACCCTCAAAAAGGGTCCAAAATTCCCAAAAATATTAAAAGGGAATAAAAATATACAAAATATTCAAAATAGGAGAAAAAGGGAAAAAGAGACCTAAACCATGTTGGTTAATACCATTGGTTTCCCCAAAACCACACAAGGTATTCCCCTTCACCAAAAGCTATAAAAACGTGATAGGGGCTCCTCACTATTCATTCCATATTCATCCTATCCTCACGTTTCAAATCTCTCTCGAGCTTTTGGCCCATCTTTGCAGCACCTTGGAGAAGAAGAGACCTTTGGAGTGTGAAGCATCTCAACCTTGGAGCTTGCTCAACCATCCTCACCATTTGAGGTATTATAATACAAAAACCAATTTCTTCAATGTTCTTGTTATTTATTTCTTTATGTTGCAAATCTTTATCTTTCTACAATTGTTGGATCTAGAATGCACATGTTAGATCTTATTCATTGTTTACTTGCATAGTTTATAATTGTTTTTGCTTTCTATTTGAAACTGCTATTACATTGTTAATAGGTGCACCATTGCACATGCTTGGGAGAAATATCAAGCAACAGTTTTTGATGACTCCACTAGGGATCGAACCCAGAATCTCTGGTTTCGCAGACATAGAAAAATTCTCCAAGTGTAGAAACCACAAAAACACTTCTCCTAGCTATAGTAGCGAACTTCTCTCTCTCCTTGAGTGAACTTGCTTCAGTTGAGTGAGTGACCAAATGAGGAATTTGACCTCTCTATTTATACACATCAAAAGGTGAATTTTTCCCTTACTCGGCCTACTTGTCTAACTGTCAAGGCCAACTTGTCTTGGGAGAAGATAAAAATACAATTAATAATTCTTTTCTTTGGGCAATTTCAATCTAATGTTTACATTGATTCTTTCAAGGGTTTTACATGATCAAATGCATCAATATCTTCTCCCACAGGGGGTACAATAATAGTATAATAAAATATAATAAGAATTACTTCTGAAGTTGCATTATTTCCAACACTCCCTCTCAATAAGGAATATATTCTTCGGACATGGTCATCATCAACATCACTAGAAACGATCCTCTAGATCTCATTTGTACATCACATCTGTCTCGAACATCTATATACATATGTAATTTATTCAACACAATCTCAATCCATCGAGAAGTGTCACCATACATCTACTCCACTGAGTCCATCAGTGGATGAGCGCTACAACTCTACAAAGTTCATCGAAGAGCCCATCATGCATCATCTCAACAACTCTGCATTGTCCATCAGAGATTCCATCATGCATCATCTCAACCCAGTCCATCAGGGAACATGCACCAACTCAAGCAATCCATCGGTGATTCTGTACATCATATCAATAACTCTGCATAGTCCATCGGAGAGTCCATCATTCATAAGCTCAACCCATTCCATTAGGGACCATGCACCAACTCAACTAGTCCATTGTTGAGTCCATACATAAGCTCAACAACTCCGCACAGTCTTTCAGAGAGTCCATCATGCATCCGCTTAACCAAGTCCACCAGGGAACATGCACCAACTCAACCAGTCCATTGGTGAGTCCATACAAGAGTACTAGTGTGCGCTAGCATGTGGCAGCCTCTCCATCTCCGTTAACACTAAAAAAGTGCTCACTACCTTATTTCTATCATCATATGACTCATTTGTCTATTTTCCCACTATTTTTGCCTCCAAAACCTTAAAAAACCATTAAAAGGCCACCAAAAGGCCAAAAAAACCCCTTTCTCCCCCTCAAATAATTTAAATTTCCTCAAAAATAGTAAAAAACCTTTAAAAAGGCCCTAAATTCCCAAAAATCAAATAAAAGGGAATAAAAAATATAAAAAAAGAGGAAAAAGAGGGAAAAAGGAAGCAAAAACCCTAAACCATAACACTAAACCATATGGTACCAAAAACCATGGGCAAATGCTTCACCAGTAAAAAACCTATAAATAGGTGATGGAGGCCCTCCATTTCATATACTCAATCTATCATATCCTCACGCTGCCAAAATATCTTTTGAAACCCTAGCTCACCCTTTGAGCTCACTTTTCATTCAAATACCCCTTTTGGCCCATTATCCACACACCTTGGAGAAGGAAAAGGAACACCATTGGAGCACTAGAGCAGCCCTCAGACTATTGCAAGAGCTCCACCAACCTCAACACTTTAGGTAAAAAATTGTAATCTTGATCATATCATAATACAAAAGAAAATATTTCTCTATTTTACTGTTTTTCTATTTCCTATTGATGCACATGTTAGCTTAGGTTTTGATTTATTTACTGTCTTGCTTTATCATTTTATTGAACTGCTACTAAGGAGGCCCTTCTCCTTAGTAGGTGCCCATTCGCAATAGCTAGGGTGAAAACCCTAGCTACAATCTCATCTCAGGATGTCTGAGATATATCCTCACTCTTTTCAGAGTGATCGGAGGAATGCACTAAATCTCTCGACGAGAGATCTCCTCACTCCTTTTAGAGTGATCTGGAGCATACACTTGCCTCTCCATCCTCTTCAGGATGTTTGAGAGATAGTCTCGCTCCATCTTGCAGTGATCGGGAGAATGAAGTGGTCTCTCCATCCTATCTCAAGATTTCTGAGAGATATCCTCACTCCATCTCGAAGTGATCGGGAGAATGTAGTGGCCTCTCCATCCCGTCTCAGGATGTCTAAGAGATATCCTCACTCCTTTCGGAGTGATCGGGAGAATTCTTGGTATTTGTATCATATTCCTTCCCTTTTAGAAAGGGATATAATCATGGAACTAATCTCCCCACTCCATCGCAGAGTGTCGGGGAGTAAAGTCATCCTTCCCTCTTACCAAGGGAGTCAATCATGGGACCAATCTCCTCACTCCCTCTTGAAGTGATCAAGAGAATATACCTGCACAGATATAAGCTAACAGAGGCATCAAGTATATCAGAGCATACATTTATGTCCTGCCCTATTCTTGTCATGAAATGAAAATAAATGAAATAATAACAAACGCACCTGCATGGGAGAGTATCAAGAGACTAGTATCCCCACGATATCACAGGGTGTCTGGGAGAAGATGCGATACTACCATCGAACCACTCGCCCTTAGCCAAGACACATGGATAATACTTATCCGATATTTCAATCATGCTCATCACATCTCCCTCTGTGTTGGAGCATCATGCTCCCTCTACATCTAAGCATCTTGATCCCTCTCTGGAGCTATCCATAGGTAGTTCCATCAGCCTATCACTTCGGGTGCCACTATGAGCACCAGCTTTCATAGAGCAAAAGAACACAGTTCCTTACTAAAATGTAAGTATCCATCTTGGTGACGACTAGGTACATCAATGATCCTCTCAACTATCTGTTTGAATCTACCAATAACGCCATCTTTGTAGCTAGGTACTCACAGTCATCATGCTATATATAATCAAGATATTAATTGATTTCTTCCTTAACCTAGGAAGATATCATTAGGTTTCTACCACACTATCAATATGACAACATCCTCATCTCAAGGACTAATTTCCTCTATCTCGGTGAGGGATAGATCATCAGTATACAAAATCACGAACAAGGGATCGTCGTCAGCAATATGTTCTTAATCCTAAGGCACAATTCTAACTGAATATATCATCTCCTCAGAAATAAACTAAGTAACTATCATCCATCAGGACTAACATACACTAATCCTACTGTCATGTCTCTAACTGGAAACAATTGCTTTCCATAATCATTGAAGAACCAAACATCTGTAGTAGAGAGATACCGACATCCATTGGATCCTTCTTCTCCCAAACACCAATATATATGAGATCCTTTGGGCCTGTGAGTCATGTATAAACTATATCTAGATGTATTAGGTCCTCGTCTGTATGTTGTTGCATGGCCATGGATTCCATATAATTGCTTTTTATAGGAGTCATGCTTCTAGGATGAGAGTCATGTTCCTAGAAGCTTCCTGTCTTTGATTAATCTGAGCATCAATGAGATTCATGTTTCCATCACTTTGTTGTGAGGAAAATACACCTATAGTTCAGGGGAGAAACTACCAACTTACAGGGATGAAAGATAGACCTACAAATGTTCTGCAAGTACAACTAGTAAGCAAAGAGATTGGCGTTCGAAGGATGTGTGAATCATTCAGAAGGTTGATCCAAGCCTTTCTCTTCTTTGATCTTCAATGCTATTCAGTATCTCGAAGCCCACACCTGCAAAAACAACTTCATACCTTTCTCAAATACATTTGACTACATATATAAGATTGATATTCATGATAGAAGAATACATCAAACTATAAGCAAACTGTAATCAAATCTAAAACACACATGGATAAGTCACATTTGGAAAGGGAAGAACATTTGATCTTTATTAATGAATGAAGCAAGTACATAAAATTATACCTTCTTTCAAGCTTGGCACTTCACGAAACCTAGATTCAAGGTCTCCTGCTTATGTTCTCCAAGGATCCCAACCTCTAATCAGTTGTGCTAGGGTTTATTAGAAACTGAGGCACAAGAGAGGGGGATGAGGGTTTCCATTCCTCCAACATAACATTGTTATGGGCTTGGTCCCCTGTCATGGCCCTTCTACCTTCCTTATATAGTCAATGAAGGAGAGAAAAAATAGTTATAACCGATCAGGAGGTTCCCAAACCAACCCAATTTGACCAAAATTTGAGATTTTGACTAATTCAGGAAAGTGCCCTACTCTTCCTACTGCAAACCTGTGCACTTTTCAAGGTGTGCGCTACTCTATGCATAGGATACTAGCGCACATGTGGAAATATGGCTAAAAACAGGGTTTTCTGATGGTTTTCAGCAGGTGGTTTGGTCTGGAGATGTGTTCCTTAGGGTTATGACCATCAAATGGACCGGGAGTGAGGTAATTTCCACCATGTTAAGTGTCCCATATGACCCTTCCATCAACAAGTGTCCTGTTGTGTGACTAACCTTGATCTCAAGAAGTGTCGTCATGCGACCAAGTGATGCAAGTGTCGTCACAGATGGAGAAGTGTCATTTTAAGCTATAACAGATGCCCCCTAATGTGTGAGGTTAGAAGGAGTGAGGGAAATGATGGCCGAAATACATTATAAATAATAATGAGTTAAATCATGAAAGTGGAGTAACTAGAGAAACCAAGAACCATAGGCTCAAATGAAGTACCTGAAAGCAAAGGCAATGTCAGACAAACTCATCTTTGGGGTAACTGTCCATGTTCAAATAGTGGAACATGACCTCCAAAAGAATACAATAATGATCCAAATGCTGATGCATATATCATGGACACTAAAATACAAGCGTGGATCCATGAGGAACATAAGTGTAAACATAGACACATAAATACAAGGTGGATCTATGTCAAAATTGGAGAACACAACCATAGAGAACAAGCTGGATCTATGTCTCATCAAGAGCCAAAAACAATGTGGCTCAGTCTTGCACAACTTGGGCGATAACATGAATAAGGTGATGCTATCGAGGATCCCAAGGTCTTCATCCAACAACAACCCAAGGTACAAACCTATCCATGCGAATAAATGAGTTGATGTCGAACATGGGAGGAATCGTTTGATTACCGGTGATTGATGTATACCATTAACAAATGCGAGGGTCTCCACCAATAATGAAAATGGAACCCAAGGTACTTAGTACATTCAAGAAAGTGCAAATAAATGGTCTTTCCATCGAACACTTGAAGAATCTATCGGATAGGAGACATTGATGTATTCCCATCTATCTAATAGCGAGGGAAACTGCCACTAATGACTGCAATCCACAAGTTACTAACCGAAACTCTAAGCTTCATTCCCAGAGCACAATGAGCTGAAGTCGATGGGAAGAAGTCCATTGGAAGGGAGGCCTTAAGGCATCCTCCATCATCTAACACGAGGAACACTCAATAGGTATGAGCTGATTTGGAGTAGGACTGAACACATGATGAGACATACTGACACCAAGGAATGGCCGATGCATGAGATCAAGGCAACTATAGAATGGCTGACACAGGTTATATCCTCGAACAGTGAGCACGACACAAGAGTGACTTAGGAAGCTTCTAACACAAAGAGACCATGATGCAAATCTGCAATGTAGGATACATTAACAGATTCTCCATATGATGGGAAGACTAACCAAACAAAGGAGTAAGAACTCTGAGATCAGGTTTATCCTAAGGCCAACACTAGAACCCAACTTGTTTGATAGATTCAAAATAGGTGCTTTGTTCAAGGAGATAGTTGGCTTGCTGCCATCATATTGAAAGATATTTTAACATTCTCCCCTTCCCTTACCTTTTTCATTTTTTAATGAGCTTGACAAAGAACTAAAGTATGCTCGACGGTATTTTCATATTTAAGGAGTCTGAAAAACCTAGAAGAAAATTCCATACACCTATCTGTGGATTTTATATCAAGCCCAGATTGGTCTGTGCTCAGCGGTGTTTTCTTGCTTATAGAGTTGAAAAACTTAAACAGTCCTCTATCAACCATCTCGTGGATTTCACATCGAGCCCGAGTAGGTGAATGCTCGCTTGGTGTTTTCACATTTCAAGAGTCTGAAAATCCTAAAGATGACTCCAAAGGTCTTTTTCGTAAATTTAGTCTCCTTCCCTGAAAAAGTGTAAAATGATGAAAGAAGAACTCTTCTAGCGCATACCAGAGTATACCTAGAGTGTACCTTTTCTGAAAATTATCCACCAAGGCCCGTAAAAGGGGTAATTATATACCTAAGTGGATGTCAGTTCATTTATTTTAACGAGCCCGAAAAGACAACTATGCTTAGCAAACTTTTCCTATTTAAGGAGTCTGAAAAGGGCTTAAAAGAACTCCATAGGGATCTTCTCCGTAAAGGTTTAATGAGCCTGAAAAAAGTAAACTAATGACCTCCTTACTGTTTTTAACGAGCTCAAAGGAGAGACGGAAGAATGCTCAAAAAACTTACTTACTGTTTTTAACGAGCTCAAAGTAAAGGTGGAAGAATGATCGTAGCCTCCTTATTGTTTTTAACGAGCTCGAAGTAAAGGTGAAAAAATGCTCATAAAGGGAGGAGACGAGTGTCAGGGATATGCGAAACTAGCTCCAAGCGCATGGAACAAAGCTACGCCTAATGCAAGGAACATGAGCAAGATAAGGATACTCAGGGTGTGTCTCCTCCAGGTAAAAGGTGTCAAATTGCGAAGGAAAAATGATACAGCAATTAGCAGAAATGAGATCATTGATGGAGGCTTATATAACGAGCTAAAAGCGTGGAAGCCGGCATCAGGCTCATTAGCGCAAGCGGGATCATAACAAATGCATATGCAACTTGAACACAAAGATGGGATCCTTATCAGGGATGGCCATAAATATATGAGGAAGAAAGATATGAGGCTTCTTCTCAAAGTCATGGTAAATCTAAAAAGGTTCCCTAGCCTATGAGGAAAACTCAACATGGGCACCAAAATGGCATAAGGGTGCTGACTAGGGTGACCCATGTTAGGTAGGCTCTGCTGTCGGATTAGTGCACAATGCATAAAGAGATGGCTAACACACCAATATCCAACAGGTTTGACCCTATGGAGAATTTGGATGGAAAAAGGTTCAAATGCAACATAATAGTGGGGAAGCCTAAACCTATATGCAAGGTTCCGAATATACTTGACATGGTCGCACAAGATGTCAGAAAGGACTAGTAAGCAAGTATAAATCCAACTAAGAATCCTATCTCCAAGAAACATTAGTACCAAGATCATATCTAAAACATATGTAAAGAAAGACCCGATACAAGTCACTGTGGTAGAAATACTTTCAACCTCTCTATCATCAACAGCAAACATAAACAAGGCAGAGTTTTCAAGTGAAGATTCTATAGTACCCAATCCCGAGGACTTACAATCAACAAGATCGACTTCAGGATGAAGATGAAAGTTGAAGGACATGATGGAATCTGCAGAAGCAAATTCATCATCACGGGAGTTGAAAATTCTAGAAGCAGAATCAAACTCAGCAGGAACACCGATTTGCGGATCTATAGGAAAGTCCAACGACTCAACAGTAGGAAGATCAGACTTTAAGGTCAAACCATGGTTGGACATAACTGCAACTGGATCAACATCCAAATGAATGGAAGACTATATTATGGACTCTAGGAAAACTTCATCAGAAGGAAGTATATCGTCCCAGATAGAACACATATCTAAACATTCAGACGGAGGTGTCACTTAGTCAAAAGGTGAGACTAAGTCCCGAGAAGGTAAGCATGAACTCAGAGACTTCTTCTTAGTAGCAGTTGAACTCAAGGAACAATATGCCACATGAATTCCATGTGACATAGTAGTACCTAATGACAAGGGATTTGACAAGTTTAGAGTTGGGTAATAAGGAGGATCAACGAATGCAAGCTGGTCGATAGTGATGATGTTTTCATTACAAGGAAAATACATCACACAAAAGAGTGTAGACACCACAGCATGCATAGTATAAACGTAATCACGCCCGAGCATCATATCAAAGTCCACAGGGTCCTTTAAAACCATAAAATCAACTAAGACTGTTTTTCCACCCAAAGTAACAGGTACCTGAGGGAGGAATCCAAACGGTTCTCTAGGTCTTTTATTGAAGGTCAATGGAAAATTAACAACTGGAATAACATTAGGGAAACCCAAATCTCTCCAAGCATAAGCGGATAATATACTAAGATAATCTCCTTCATTTACAATGCATCAATCAACCGTATGGTTCCCGATATCAACCTTTATCTGGAAGGGTCTTGAAGAAGGAAGACGAGGCTCGACTAGACTATTCCAATCAAACGAGATGATCCTAGGGCCTGGTAGGGGTTCACATGGCACAGATGAAGTGCCCCCTTTTTTAGAAACATCCAAACTGGTAATGCAGAAGACTTCCGCAGTAGGCGCATCAATCTTTGCAGGACTGATGGGATTGGTCGAAGATTGCATCGATTCGATCACTTCACTCTCTGAAGGAAGAGTGGGGTTGACCAAGAACTCTTTTGGTTCAACCACTTTATCAACCAAAGGTTGATCTGACTATAGGAAATCTAAAGACAACTCTGGAATAAAGATTCCTTCATACATGGACCACACTCTTCGTGCCTCTGGAATGGCAGGGCATCGGTGAGTAAGGTGTTATCCCTTACAAAGTTTACAAGGGAACTTTGGTTTCTGTCCTATAGGTTGAGACTCCTTTACAACGTCAGTACTCTTAGCATGACTAGCATTGACTGACAGTTTGCCCCTAGCATGACTTGCAGTGGCTGTTTTCTTAGAAGCAGAAGACTTTTGAACTAAGGACCACACTTTTTGCACTTCTGGAAGTACAAGGCACAAGTAAGTAAGGTGGTCTCCCTCACAAAACTTGCAAGGGAACTTATACTTCTGTTTATTGGGTTTGTCGACAATGTCAACTTCCTCAACATGACTTGCAGTGGCTGATCTGGTGTTTCCAGAATGACTCACAGGAACTGGTAGCTTGTCATTAATATCACTAGCAGTGATCAATGACGTGTCCTCAACATGACTGACAGTGGTTGAAGACAAACTTTCAGTGTGATTATCAATGACTAAAAGTTTTCTCCCAGCATGACCTCCAGAGGTTGGGTAGGTGCCCCCTGCATGATTTGCAGAGGCAGAGTGCTTGCCCCCAGCATGAATTCCAGAGGCTGGGTTGTTGCCCCCTTGTTTTGGCGTCTTCTTCCTATGCGTCCTTCGTCTATTCCTTTTAGACTGCTGGTTACTAGTATTGCTACTTTCACCACATGAGGTGGAAGGAGGAGGAGAAGATGTTATTGGCAAAGAACGCACAGCGTTCTGATGCTCTTGATTTGAGGTGCTTTCAAAAGAAGCGTTAGGAGCATGCAAGGCATTTAGAGTGGAAAACAACCAAATCGGTAGCCCTATAGTGAATCCATGAAGATTCAGAGTAGCCATTAAGGGAGTACCAATGTTTCCAATGAATGGAACAACACAAGGATCCCCTGGAACAGGGGTACCTTGATCGGCACTCACCGGAACACTAGACATAGTTTCCTGCTCAAATGAGCAAGAAGTTATCTAAGGAAAACTAAGATAAGTAGCACAAGGAGCACACCACTATAAAAGGTCCTAAGTAAATCAAAACAAGCAAAAAGATGCCTTCCGGAGAAGAGTTTGGGATGATGACGGCCCAGAATAGATCAATGAAGGAAGAAGGATAGTTACCCGGGGTCCACAATACAATGACTAAGGGTGCAAGCACTGGAATCACCCAATTGCCCTCCCAAAGACCTGCAAGGGATTTCCTCCCATGTCTGTCCTAGGTACAACAGAAATAACCCTCCGCTGTCACCTGTGTATGATCCTATGGTCAGATACTAAGGATACCACCACACCTAAAACTACTGGGGGAACAGTCTCTGGTTGAATCAGAAGGCATGGGCAAGGTAATTGAGCTCGAAACTCAAAAGAGTCCCCAAACGCGATTCGATCCTGGTATATGCTAGAAAAAGAAAGTAGGAGGTTTATTCCCAACGATCTGATCTCACAAGACCTACTGCATAGATCCCAGGAAAGTTTTGAATGAGGTGGGTTTACCTGTGATAGTCGAACTATGATTTTTGTGTAATATGTGATCTTGGGTGGTTTAAAGTGTTTTAAACCCAAGATCCTAACCAAAACTAGTTGGTGAATAGTGTAACCTAGAAATGAAAATGTTACTAGTACATTTTATTAGGGTTCATTTTAATGGTTACTTGCTTACTCAAAAAGGTAGTGGGTGTGTGAGAGTGGTTAAATTAGAGATAGAATACTGAAATGAAGTGTTTACCACTAAACAAATCTTTTCTTTTCAATGCAAGTCCTAAAGCTATGATCTAGAATGCATATGCAAATGCAATTTTTAGTCTTTTCGAATGCAAAAAGGTAAAAATAAAGTCTAAATGTACAAAATTAAACTCAAAACCTAATAATGCAGCTACTCAAACAAATAAGTATGCAAAAGAAAACTTCTTTTTTATGCAAAGCACTCTTAAATCCTTTAAGCCACTTGCAAGGTACTCTACTTAGAAAATAAATCAATTTTTTTTTTATGCTTTTCAAAGGTGAGAAACAAAACTGAAATTGAAGGTAACCTACTATCAAAGCAAAAGCAAATAACTTTCAGGTTTCCTTATTGAAACAGTAAAAGCTACCAATACGACTTTCAGATTCTTATTGATGTAAGCATGCCAACCATTAGGAAAAGCGTACAAAACCTACTTTTAGACCCAAAAAAAAGCAAATGAACTACAAAGAAGAAAGGTTTGGTAAAGTCAGGTCTGCGCATAAACAGTGCAGTGAAGGTCCTGAACATCAACAAAGACACTTGAGCTTTCACTACAAAAAGAAAACTAAAAGCATAAGGGAGGATAAGAAGCCAATATAAAGAGAAATTTCACTCAAATAGATACAAACCGAGTCAAGTAGACTCAGTAGGTTTCAAATCCAGTGGAAATGGAGCAAGCAGATTCAGTCAGACTCAAATCAGGGTACAAAACACCAAACTGGTCCCAAACTTGGGTCAACAAGCCCAAATTGATCAAAAAGTATCCAAATCACAAACATAGGGTTAGTACAAGGATAGGAGACCACTTACAGTGGTTTAACTCAGACCTAGGGTCATCCGGGACCCCAAAAAATGTAGCCACAGCCCCCCCAAATAGGTCAAAACTCGAAAAAATCAGTTCCAGGATGTGTGCGCTGCTATCTATGAGGTAGACCAACGCACATATAGGGGAATGCACTATTGTGCTTCACAACAGTAGCGCCCATGTGGGAAAATTTGAAAAAATAAGGCAAAAAATCCCCACACCTGAGCCAGTAAGGGTCTGTAAGGGCTAAGAAGGGTCTATAAGAGCCAAGAAGGATCAAACAGAGCCTGATAACTGATCCTAATCAAGAAATTGAACAAAGACATTCAAACAAAACTTAAGAAATGACCTTGGATACCCCTAAGCAGATAGGCTAATCCCCAGCAAGGTCGCCAGTTTGCTGTGAGGAAAATACACCTATAGTTCAGGGGAGAAACTACCAACTTACAGGGATGAAATATAGACCTACAAATGTTCAGCAAGTACAACTAGTAAGCAAAGAGATTGGGGTTAGAAGGATGTGTACCTCATTCAGAAGGTTGATCCAAGCCTTTCTCTTCTTTGCTCTTTAATGCTATTCCGTATCTCGAATCCCACACCTGCAAAAACAACTTCATACCTTCCTCAAATACATTTGACTACATATATAAGACTGATATTCATGACAGGAGAATACATCAAACTATAAGCAAACTGTAATCAAATATGAAACACACATGAATAAGGCACATTTGGAAAGGGAAGAACATCTGATCTTTATTAATGAATGAAGCAAGTACATAAAATTGTACTTTCTTTCAAGCTTGGCACTTTTTCGAAACATAGATTCAAGGTCTCCTGCTTCTGTTCTCCAAGGATCCCAACCTCTAATCAGTTGTGCTAGGGTTTTGTTAACACCCAAAAAGTGTTCACTACCTCATTACCACATTATATGGCTCATTTGTCCATTTTCCTACCATTTTTCCCTAAAAATCCCATTAAAAAGCCTCCAAAAGGCCTAAAATGCCTCCAAAAGGCCAAAAAACCCTCAAAATAGCCTAAAAAAGGCTAAAAAACCCCCTTTTCCTCCAAAAATAGCAAAAATCCCCTAAAAAGGGAATAAAAAATATAAAATAATGAGGAAAAGGAGGAAAAAACCCTATACAGCTGCCCAAAACCATGTGTTTCCTAAAACCATGGGTCAGCACTCCACCACCAAAAAACTATAAATAGGTGATGGAGAACCCTTATTCCATATCCACAATCACAAGCACCCTTACTCTGCCAAAATCTCTCTCGAAACCCTAGTTCACCTTTGAACTATTTTCACCTTGAGAGCCACCTTTGGCCCATTCCCATCATTGGAGGAGGAGAAGGAGCATCTTGAAGCTTGGAGCATCCTCTTGGACACTGCAAAGGGCTTCATCAAACCTTGACACTCAAGGTAACATTAATAGAAAAAGTCATTCTTTTCATTTGATGTTTATGTTTCATGCAATATTTTAGAAGTAATTTAATTGTTGTTTTAGCTTAATTAGTTTAATATACTGAACTGCTACTAAGGAGTCCATTCTCCTTAGTAGGTGCTCATTGGCACAAGCTAGGGGTAAAACCCTAGCTACAGGTTTATTAGAAACTGAGGCACAAGAGAGGGGGATGAGGGTTTCCATTCCTCCACCACAACATTGTTATGGGCTTGGTCCCGTCTCATGGCCCTTCTACCTTCCTTATATAGTCAATGAAAGAGAGGAAAAATAGTTTTAACCGATCAAGAGGTTCCCAAACCAACCCAATTTGACCAAAATTTGAGATTTTGATTGATTCAGGAAAGTGCCCTACTCTTCCTATTGAAAACCTGCACACTTTTCAAGGTGTACGCTACTCTATGCATAGGATACTAGCGCACATGTGGAAATATGGCCAAAAACATGGTTTTCTGATGGTTTTCAGGAGGTGGTTTGGTCTGGATATGTGTTCCTAAGGGTTATGACCATCAAATGGACCAGGAGTGAGGTAATTTCAACCATGTCAAGTGTCCCATATGACCCTTCTATCCACAAGTGTCCTGTTGTGTGACTAACCTTGATCTCAAGAAGTGTCGTCATGTGACCAAGCGATGCAAGTGTCGTCATGGACATAGAAGTGTCATTTTAAGCTATAACACACTTGTTCATTGAAACAAGTCTCATCATCCTTCTTTTGTAGGCCATATCATATGGTATTTTCCCTACAAGTCAAATCCCGTTAGATGATTAGCGACATTGCATAATCAAATTTAACCAATTTATATTTCAATGTAATGGCAATAGTTTACATAGGTATGTAGGCATATTAGTTAATGCTTCAGCACAACAATCACAAACATGTATCCCAAACACATATGGTAACTATCTAGATGTCTGATATCTCCACTAGAACATGCCATCAAGAGGGTTCACTAATCTAAGCATGTAAGAACGATATATCATCTAGACTAGATCCATTAGGGGTTCATGGAATGTTGTGCATCTCATATGCATAACAAGTACAACAAGTGCCTACTATACATATATAAGTGAACTACATCTAATGCTCAACAACCTTCCTAATAGATATGCATACAATTTTTTATTAAAACATATAAGACAAAATAGATCTATGTGAGCAATAAATCCAAATACTTATCTTTTATTTTTTTTGTGGTTGGGATCTTGTTGGAACATAATTCCCATCTATACCTTGGTTAATAATCCTTGCATAAGGTTCGGAGTTTTTAATGTAAGATGTTCTATGGTTTGGCTTCAATAGTGCCTAGTCCAGGCCGTTTGTCATTATAGCCAAGTTTGTCCAGAAGTGTGCCCCATTTCCTTGATCTGGGGAGTTAAAGGTTCCCTATTTAATGCATTTAATGAGGCAGGCACACCACTTGAGTGTTTTATGGGATAAGGTTGGACCAAGGGCGTTAATGCAATAGATTTGGTCAAATTGCTCATTAATGGTCACTACCAAGCCCTAAACCACCTAATTCGCCCTCATAATGATTCCATACACATTTATTGACTTTCCTAACTTCCTCATGGTCCCCATAGGTTCATTGAACCTAATTATGTCCCAATACAAGAGTTACACTTGGCATAATGTCATAGATTGGGGGAATTACTCCACTAAGCTTAGAATTAATGTGAGCTACTCAACTCACCACTAAGATTCTAGATTTTGTCTCTTGAGAGCATTTATATAGTGTACACATATTATTGAATAATATAGAAGGTGGATTTCATCCCAACTAAGTTCTATCTCTTGTGTTTCTTTCTATTCTTCTATCTCTATTTTCTGCTAATATCTATTGCTACTCTAGTGAGGTTATATTTGCTTCAAGATCCTTAGCTGTAGAATTTATTACATTGCATCAAGGCAATAGAAATTTTACATGGTATCAAAGCCTAGGTGAGTTGAGCATAGCTGCTTCTAGTATTGCACTAGATGCAGTGGAGCAACCATAGAAATACTTGGGGAAATTTCCTTGAAGCCATTGCAGAAATCCTTCAGAGTCTACTGAGGTGTGATGTGCTCCCGAATGTGCCTATTTTCGAAGTAAGGATCTCATATTGATCCAAATAGTATTCCAATATAAGTTTTTCAGAGTTTATTTTGCAGGTACAGCAGCTTCTACATGGATTCAAAAGTTTCTCTTCTTACTCCATTCAATTATGTTGAGTGGAAGCCTAAATGTGTGCATATCTCATGAGGCGATGTCTCTATGATGTGTCCATTGGTGTGGAGAGAGAACCAGAGTCTTATGAATAGAAAAATGATTGGCTAAATTACTATGACAGAGTATTCGGAGCTATGTGTCTATCCATGTCTCCAAGGATGCACTACTTTATTAATTATGTAGACTATCCATTTGAGCTACGGTCCATATTGGACAAGGCTCTTGATAAGAAGAAGAATGGTGCATGGCGTGAGCCTATGAACACCTCAATGTTGATGTATATGTAACTTCGGAATGTATTTCCTATGTATATTTGTTTGTACTCCTATAGAGATGTTTTGTACCTCTATAGTGAAGTGTCGTCATTTGTATTATCAAGTGTCGCAAGTGGTTAACTTGCCGATGGGTTATTAGACCACCTGATGTGGGTGTTGGCCCGATTTGTATTTAAATGGGGTTATTAGGCTGATTTAGACAAGTCGACCCCATAAGTAATTAGGTAGGTCAGGACAAGTATAAATAGAGGATCGGGATCCTCTATTTGATCATCTCATTATCTCATACTCCTCTCACTTGAAAAGTGGCGCACATTGAAGTAGGAGGATCAGCTTGCTAGTGGAGGTCTATCTATTGTACTTGGGTTGTACTTGATTGTACTTGTGGCTCTATCTATCTCTGAGGAAGTTGTGGGGTTTTTCACCTTAGGGTTTTCCCCGCGGAAACTCTGTGTGTTATGTGTCTCATGCTTTTGATTCTTGTGATTCTTGCTATGCTTGATATGATTGATATGCATTGATATATTGTACATGTTATTCTCTTAGTAAAGATCCTAGAGTATATTGAATTAATGCTAAAAAATTAACATGGTATCAGAGCTAACCTGAGAAGAAGACATTGTGGAGTGGCAGAAACCAGGGTTTCTTGTTTATTGGGTTTCTCTCCATAGATTTTGGAAAAGCAGTATAGTAGATTGACTCTACTCATCAAGGAGAATCTATCTGTCTAATCAGAATTCAATTTTGAGCACTTTCAGTTTTGGCCCTAAAAATTAGGGTTTCCTAAAACATAGAAATTTCTGGAAACTGAAGACATATCTGAAAGCGCCTTGGAAAAATAGAAGTTTTGAGCTTTGGATCGAGATTTGTGTCTGGGTAGATCTCCGGGAAACTCAAACCCTAATTCAGGGTTCTCCTTAGTGAATGCGGGAAGACTAAAAGCCATTTTTGAAGGGTGAAACTTTGTAGATCTGAATTTCTGAAGACACTAGGCTGATCAGTTCATAAGGGTGCATCTTTTCATCCTTTTAGAAATTTCAAATTCAAAGTTTGAAATTTTAGGGTTTCTCTGACAAACCCTAATCTGGGACCAGATCCAGTTTTCAGCAAATCAAGTGGTAAGATCTAAATCTTTTCTATTTCCATTTGAAGTACTCCTTAAAAGATGTCTCACCACACTAAGCTTGAAGACAAGCTTGAAGGGGCTGATAAATTCCGAGCCTAGAAGTATAAGATTGGGTTAATCTTGTAAGAGAATGAGTTGGACTCATACATAAAAGATGAAGTCCCTATCCCAGAGGATGAAGAGGCTAAGTTGTTGCACAAGAAGAACTTGGTGAAGGCAAAGAGAATCATTGCTGATTCTATTAAGGACCATCTCATTCCACATGTGTCATCTCTAAAGACCCCCAAGGCTATGTTTGATTCCCTAACCAAGCTATTTGAAGGGAAGAACATAAATCAGAAGATGACTCTGCAGAATCAATTGAAAGGGGTCAAGATGTTGAATGGAGAGACCATTCAATCTTATTTCTCCAAAATCTCTCAAATCAAGGAACAACTTGAAGCTGTAGATGAAATGGTGGAAAATGGAGAAATTGTAATGACCACTCTAAATGGCCTACCTAGGTCATGGGATTCCTTTATTCAAGGGATCTGTGCTTGAAAGAAGTTGATCTACTTCAGTAAAATATGGGAGGAATGTTCTCAAGAAGAAGCAAGGCTTGTAGCTCGAGAAGAAAAGATGGGAAGTGAAGATCAAGCTCTCATAGCTCACACCAAGAAAGGTAAGTCTAAGAGGGAGCATTCTCATCCCAAGAAGACTCCATATCATCCTCAAAGAAACAAAGAAAGAAGAGTATGTTTCACCTATAATGAAAAGGAACATATTGCTATAAACTGTCCCAAGAACAAGAAGGGCAACAACTTCAACAAGAAGAAGAAGGGCAGCAAAAGAAGGTACCATGCTCATGCTGCTGAGGATGATGAACCTCCAAAGAAGAAGGCTAAAACAGAAAGTGATGATGACTCACCAAGTGAAGAAGAGTATGTTCTAATCTCTGCTCTTACAGGTACTATCTCCCCTGGTTGCAATGATTGGCTTATTGATAGTGGGGCTTCCAAACATATGACTGGGTTTAAGGAATCTTTTGTAAATCTATCTGAACATGAATCACCCCATAAAGTAAAACTTGGGGATGACTATCAATACCCCATCAAAGGAAGTCTTGAAGCCTCCTACAACCTAGAGTCTGGAAAATCTTTGAAGATGAAAGAAGTTCTCTATGTACCTGGACTCAAGAAGAACCTACTCTCCATATCTGCATTAGATGCAAAAGGTATGCAGGTTGCATTTGTGGATGGCCAAGTCTTAATGTGGCTAAAAGGTAAAACTATTGATGATGCAGTAGTGATTGGAGAGCAAGAGGGAGGTTTGTATAAATTGAAGGGACAACTTGAACATGCCATGGCACATGATTCCATGGAGCCAAGTGAACTTTGGCATAGAAGCCTTGCTCATATGCACTACAGAGCATTACCAATTGCAAGTAAGTCTATAGAAGGTCTTCCTAAAATCAAGACCAAACATGAAGGTGTTTGCAAAGGATGTTCAAACGGAAAGAACATAAAGAAGGCATTTCCAAGCAGTGAAAGCAAGGCTAAAACAATCTTGGAAATCATCCACTCTGATGTGTGCGGTCCAATGTCACATAGTTCTCTGAGTGGGTATGTTTACTATGTCTCTTTTATTGATGACTTCTCCAAGAAGACTTGGATTTACTTCTTAAAGAACAAAGATGAAGTATTTGATAAATTCAAGGAGTTCAAAACCTTAATGGAGAACCAAACTGACAAGACTTTCAGATCAGACAATGGTGGAGAATTCACCTCATGTGACTTCAAGAAGCTATGCAGTGATTCAGGGATTAAGAGGGAGTTGACTGCTCCCTACAATCCACAACAAAATGGAGTTGCAGAAAGAAAGAATAGAACAATCATGGAAGCAGCAAGGGAAATGCTACATGACCAAGATCTACCCATGCATCTATGGGCAGAAGCAGCTAGGACAGCTGTATATGTGTAGAACAGAACACCCCACAAGATATTGGACAACAAGACACCAAAAGAGGTCTTCTCTGGTAAGAAACCTGAAGTCAACCATCTCAGAATATTTGGTTGTCCAGTATATACATGTGTCTCAAAGGAAAAGAGGACCACGCTAGATCCTTCAGGAAAGAAGGGTATCTTTGTGGGTTACAGTGAAAGCTCGAAAGCTTACAGAATATACTTTCCAGGGTTCAAGAAAATTGATGTCAGCAGGGATGTGACATTTGATGAAAACTCAGCATTCATCAAATCAAGAAAGACACCTGTTGAAGAGTATGAGGAACCTAAGGAAATTAGATTTCAAGACACTACCATGACTGAAGAAACTCCAAATTTTGATTGTGAAATTGAAGATCCACAAGAACCTGTGGATCCACCTCGTGAGAATAACTCTCACAAAAGGAAACCTGCATGGGCTAGAGAGCTCATTCAAGATGCAGAAAGATTTGGCATTCCAAAAGAAGAACACAGAGCTAAGAAGAGAACCAGATCACACACCAATTATGTTGCTTTACTCTGTGATATCATAAATAAAGAACCTTCCAGTTATGAAGAAGCAGTGGAAAAGAAAGAATGGAAGGATGCCATGATCGAGGAATACCAATCAATAATGAAGAATGATGTTTGGGATGTTGTCCCAAGACCTAAAGAGAAGTCTGTTGTGACTTCAAAATGGATCTACAAGATCAAGCATGCTGCAGATGGAAGCATAGAGAAATACAAGGCAAGATTTGTAGCTCGTGGCTTCTCTCAGAAAGAGGGAATAGATTATGAAGAAAATTTTGCTCCTGTAAGCCAGGTACACTTCCATCAGATCAGTAATTTCCTTGGCTGCAGTGATGAAATGGAATATACCCCAGATGGATGTCAAGACTGCTTTCTTGAATGGTGTAGTAGAAGAGGAAGTGTATGTGGAACAACCACTCGGTTTTGAAACACATGACATGGAATCATATTTGTGTAGATTAAAGAAAGCCTTATATGACTTGAAACAAGCTCCTAGAACTTGGTATGGTAGGATGGACAGTTTCTTGGTGAGTTTGGGCTTTACCAAGAGTAACGTGGATTCTAACCTTTACTACAAGGTTGAGGAAGGCAATCCTGTGATACTACTCTTGTATGTAGATGACCTATTTGTAACAGGTGAAGATAGATTGATTGCCGATACAAAGAGGAAACTTGCTGCCGAGTTCGAGATGAAGGACTTGGGTTTGATGCATTACTTTCTAGGTATGGAGGTGTGGCAGAGTGCAGATGGAATCTTCCTTAGGCAAGGGAAGTATGTGGTAGAGATCTTGAAGAGGTTAGGGATGATGGACTACAAGGCCATGGCCACACCTATGGCATCAAACTTGAAGCTTCTTTGTGATGATTCATCTGAGTCAGTTGATGTTACTGTGTATCATCAGATGATTGGTTCCTTGATGTACCTGACGAACACAAGACCAGATATTTGCTTTGCTGTGAACACATTGAGCCAGTTCCTGACGGATCCGAGGAGTGTTCACCTAGTTGTTGTAAAGAATATTCTGAGGTACCTGAAAGGTACAATTGACTATGGGCTCAAGTATGATGCGAATCAAAAGTTTAACCTATAGGGTTATGTTGATTCAGATTGGGCAGGCAGTGCTGCAGATAGGAAGAGCACTTATGGGTGTTGCTTCAGTATGGGATCAGGTGTGATCTCTTGGTTTAGCAGGAAGCAATCCTGTGTAGCACTGAGTACAACCGAGGCAAAGTATGTTGCAGCATGTTCTACTAGTTATGAGGCAGTATGGATTCGGAAGCTACTGTCTGAGTTATTTGATCTACCGCTGGAGGATAATGGTATCTTTTGTGACAACCAGAGTTGTGTGAAGCTATCTGAGAACCCAGTGTTTCATGATAGGTTGAAACAAATAGAGATCAAATACCACTATATCAGGGATATGGTGCAGAGAGGAGCAGTGAAGCTCCTGTATGTTGCGATGGATGAGCAGATTGCAGATGTGGTGACGAAGCCACTAGCCAAAGTGAAGTTTGAGTACTTCAGAGAGAGGCTGGGTGTTCTTCGGATCGATGACACTTCATGGAAGAAGTGATGGAGACATTTGTTGTAGCCATTCCAAGCATGTTGGAAGGAGGAGCCTTCACATGGCTGTGGATGTAAGCACTGGATGATGAACATCGGGAGGATTTTCTAGTGGATGCTGGATATGATCAGTTGGATCATTTACATTTGTATATGTATGCATTGTGTGGATGCTGGATACAATCAGTTGGATCATTTACATTTGTATATGTATGCATCATGTGGATGCTAGATATGATCAGTTGGATCATTTATGTATGCATCGTGTTGATGCTGGATATGATCAGTTGCATCATTTTTATCTATTTTGTATATTCATCATCTTGTATGCTTGGACCATGTATCTATATATGTATCAGGTGGATACATTGTATGATCAGGTGGATCATGTATGTTGATATGTATCAGGTAGATACATTGGGTGGATCATGTATCTATGTATGTATCAAGTGGATACATTGTATGATCAGGTGGATCATGTATATTGATATATATCAGATGGATACATTGTGTGGATCATGTATCAGGTAGATACTTGGTATGCATCAGGTAGATGCATTGTATGATCATGGATGAAGAGCTTCTCCAGTTGACATGCATCAGGATGATGCAGTGATGATGAACAGGATGATCATGTGTACATCAGGATGATGTATGGTGAGTATCAGGTTGATACTTTGTGGCCATGGACAGGTTGTGCAGATGAGCATGTAAGTAGACCTGGGAGATCTAGATAGGATGAAAAAGGCCTCAGATTCTCTTTCGAGGCATTGTTCTATGGCATTTAATTTGCTCCTGGCAGATCTGGACAGGATGAAAAAGGCCTCAGATGCTTCAGCCAGGTTTTGCCATAACCACATGTAATTTGCTCATGGGAGATCTGGACAGGATGAAAAAGGCCTCAGATGCTTCAGCCAGGTTTTGTGGTGGACCACATGTAATGTGCTCCTGGGAGATCCGACAGGTAGAGTTGAGTGCTCGTAACAGCCTGGGATGCTTTAGGCAGGTTTTGTGGTGAGATCACATGTAATGTGCTCTTGGGAGATCCGACAGGTGGAGCTAAGTGCTCGTAACATCCTGGGATGCTTCAGCCAGGTTTTGTGATAGGTCACATATAATGTGCTCCTGGGAGATTCGACAGGTAGAGCTGTGTGCTCGTAACAGCCTGGGATGCTACCGCCAGATTTTATGACGCACGTAATAAGTCCTGAGGATTCCACAGTATGGCCAGTGATGATGAAGACCTACAGATGGTGGGCCTACATCCAGTATGAAAAATGATTGGCTCTGTATAACTTCCTATGACGAGTAGATTCAGAGATTGGACGAGATAGCAACAACTGTGATGATGAAGATGATTCGATGACGATGATCTAGAGAAGAAGACTTGTGCCCGATGATCTATGTCGAGAAATACCTTCCTAGTTAAGAGGGAGTGTTGATGTATATGTAACTTCGGAATGTATTTCCTATGTATATTTGTTTGTACTCCTATAGAGATGTTTTGTACCTCTGTAGTGAAGTGTCGTCATTTGTATTATCAAGTGTCGCAAGTGGTTAACTTGCCGATGGGTTATTAGACCACCTGATGTGGGTGTCGGCTCGATTTGTATTTAACTAGGGTTATTAGGATGAGTTAGACAAGTCGGCCCCATAAGTAATTAGGTAGGTCAGGACAAGTATAAATAGAGGATCAGGATCCTCTATTTGATCATCTCATTATCTCATACTTCTCTCACTCGGAAAGTGGCGCACATTGATGTAGGAGGATCAACTTGATAGTGGAGGTCTATCTATTGTACTTGAGTTGTACTTGATTGTACTTGTGGCTCTATCTATCTCTGAGGAAGTTGTGGGGTTTTTCACCTTAGGGTTTTCCCCACGGAAACTCTGTGTGTTATGTGTCTCATGCTTTTGATTCTTGTGATGCTTTCCATGCTTGATATGATTGATATGCATTGATAGACTGTACATGTTATTCTCTTAGTAAAGATCCTAGAGTATATTGAATTAATGCTCAAAAATTAACACTCAACATGTTCTCTCCCTATTAATGTCTCGGCCTCTAATCTATTTGATGAAGTTGTTCATGAATATCAAATGGAATTGAAGTAAATTCAGAAAATTTAACATTCCTACCTCATCCATATATTTGAGATTATTCCTCATTCATTATTGAGGTCATGTATTTCCAGTTTTTGCAGTTTGTATGGAGCACATGTTTCGGTATCCAACTAGTTTCTACTCTCCTCTGTCAAAATGATCATACCCATGGAAAATGACAAAACCTATGATGTCTATCAGTCATACGATGAGCTCCTGTCGTCACACATCAAGGAGCAATCTGTTAACACCCAAAAAAATTTCACTAGCTCATCTCCCTAGTCACATAACCCGTTTGTTCACTTTTCCTACATTTTTGGCCTCCAAAACCCTAAAAAACCCTTAAAGGGTAACCAAAAGGGAAAAGAATCATTATTTCCCTCATCAATTAATGAAATTCCTCAAAAACCCACAAAAAAGGGTCCAAAATCCCCAAAATAAAAGAAAAAGCGGAAAAAGTCAAAATAAATACAAAAAAGAGGGAAAGCATGAAATACCACTAGCCAATACTATTGGTTGCCCAAAACCATCGGTCAATACTCCGCCACCCAAAATCACTCTAAAAAGGTGATGGAGGCCCCCCATTTCACATCCATAAGCACTCTTCATACCCTTATGTTGTTGAATTTCCTACAACACTCTAGCCTACCCATTCAAGTTTTTGTGCCCATTTAGTTGAATATTGGCCACCCATTGAGAATTTGGAGAAGAGCAAGGAACTCAGGAGATCTGGTGCACTACTCTTCGTACAGCTTCAAGGACTCCAACCACCTCATCATTTGAGGCAAATATCATTGCAAACCCTTGTTTTCCCAATAATACAAAAAATATCAATTCCATTCATGGGTTCCTCTTGATTCTTTATTTTACTATACTAGTTAGATTTATTTTATGTTATCACTTGCACATATCACTTGTTTAGTATCTAATTTTTATTCATTATTATGAACTGATACTAAGGGTTCTTGAATCCTTAGTAGGTGCTCTTTAGCACGAGCCGGTGTGAAAAACCCCAGCTACACCTGTCTTATGCCCCTAGAGCATTTGAAGAAACCCGAAGGGGCACCATTTATCAACACAGTTGTGTTTGTCAAGGACACACAGGCCATAATCCACTTTAAGACCAATGGAGGAAACCAATTTGAATTAGAATGATTCTCATGAAAACCCAGTCGACTCTATCATATGCTTTCTCCGGGTCCATTTTGAGTAAGAAAGCCTTTATATTCCCTATATCAAGAATGGCGAACATATTCCTTTTTGATGCAACTTTATATACAAGAACATGACTGATTTATATATTAATTTTTGTATAAACATGATGAACATATTTTGCATAAAATTTAACACTAAGTCGTGTAGTTCGGAAATTTAACCTTAAACATGAGATTTATCATAATATTGTCTAACCAGAACAATAAACCAAAATTATGCATACTGTTGAGTCAATACCAATACTCCTTACAGAACATCATATAATCTAAACTACAGGACATGACCCAAACACTAGTACTTATGATCTTTCCAATCATAAAACATATAATGGACCAAAATAATAAGGTTATCTGAATGGAGTTGTAGTTATATCAACAAGGGAGATATAGTTGTCCATAGGATCAATTTTAGTTGAACAGTTTGTTCGATGTTCCTTATTAAGTTGGGTGGCATGGCATTGTTAGACCTCACTTTCTTTAAGTGTATGCATTGAAATATGTGATGTATTATTCATATCTAGTAATATTTTATTTAGCAATTTTTTTAATGAAACGTTGAGTTAATTTATTATTTTAAATTAAAGTGTAATTTTTTTAATTAAATCCCTTCATGCTAGAAGGGTGGTATGAATATATAACTTTCAACCTAAAATTAAGTTCAGCCCTTCAAATTTGATCCTTGATACCTATTCCAAAAATTTATATAAGTTAAATCCATATGTTTATATTGAAATGGTACCATTAATATCATTAATATTCGTTTATACAATCTTTAGACCAATTTTAAAAATCAAATATGCCACGTGTCACAATCTAAGCGTTCTGCGTGTCACCCTAGGAAACTAAATATCGACATTTTAATAGCAAAATTTATAGAATTTGTGCTTCAAAGAGTTTGCTGGCAAGTCGAAATTTTGTCAAAGAAAGAGAGGTCTCTCTTTCCTCAGGTTGTTATATTTCGGGGTTTTGGAAGCAAATGCTGAGGAGAAAGAGCGTCCACTCTTCCTCCAGGGATGTTTTTTAGGAGTCGGGAAAGTAGATATCGGCACTCTAAACACAAATATCATAGGAACATTTTTTCGCATAGTTTGCTGGAAAGTGGAAATATTCTCAGAGAAAGAGTGGTCGCTCTTTCTCCAAGTTGTTCTATTTTTACAACTCCCTCATAAATGAAGGGGCATTCGACCCTTTTTCTTCCCAGTATTCTTTTCATAATAGTTGTAGACTGCAGGAAGGGTCGGTCAATCCTTCTTGTGTTTTTCATTCTAGATATAGTTGAATTGTTGGATATAGGTGTTCACAATTATCTACTAAATGAAAGGGCGGGCGATCCTTCTTGTCAGAAAACAGAAGTCGGGACAGACAATTTTTATATGTTATAACTTAGCTGATGTCCGGGTGCCTACTATTTACAGCAGAAGTCGTAAGTCAAGAATTGTCGACCTAGCATTCATAGATTAAATATTTTTACATTTCTCTCATAAAAGAAGGGTTGGCCGACCCTTCTTGTGCTTAGTATTCTTCCAGTGTTCACCATTTTGGATATACATGAATTGACGGCCAAGCCTTCGTAGGCTGAATATATTTACAATTCCCTCATAAATGAAGGGGCGTCCGACCCTTCTTCTACCAAGTATTATTTTCATATTAGTTCTAGATTGCAAGAAGGGTGAGTCGATCCTTCTTGTGTTCTCCATTATGGATATAGGTGAATTGCTAGATAAAGGTGTTCATAATTATCTACTAAATGAAGGGGCGATAGATCCTTCTTCTCGGAAAATGGAAGTCGGGACAAACATTTTTATATGTTATAACTTAGCTGATGTCTGAGTCCCTATTATTTACAGCGGAATTCGTAAGTCGGGAATTGTCGGCCTATCCTTCATAGATCAAATTTTTTACATTTCTCTCGTAAATGAAGGGTCGGCCGACCCTTCTTGTGCTCAGTGTTCTTCTATTGTTCATCATTTTGAATATACATGAATTCACGGCCTAGCCTTCGTAGGTTGAATATTTTTACAATTCCCTCATAAATGAAGGGGCGACCGACCCTTCTTCTACCCAGTATTCTTTTCATAATATATCTAGACTACAAGAAGAGTCGATGGGTCCTTCTTGTGTTCTCCATTCTGGATACAGGTGAATTGTTGGATATAGGTGTTCACAGTTATCTACTAAATGAAGGGGCGGTCGATCCTTCTTGTTGGAAAACGGAATTCGGGACAAACATTTTTATATGTTATAACTTAGTTGATGTCTGTGTCCCTGCTATTTACAACAGAAGTAGGAAGTTGGGAATTGTTGGCCTAGCCTTCATAGATTAAATATTTTTACATTTCTCTCGTAAATGAAGGGTCGGCCGACCGTTATTGTGCTTAGTATTCTTCCAGTGTTCACCATTTTGGATATACATGAATTAATGGCCTAGCCTTCTTGAATATTTTTACAAATCCTTCATAAATGAAGGGGTGGTTAACCCTTCTTCTACTCAGTATTCTTTTCATAATAGTTCTATACTGTAAGAAGGGTCGGTTGATCCTTCTTGTGTTTGTCATTTTAGATATAAGGAATTGCTGGATATAGGTGTTCACAATTATCTACTAAACGAAGGGGCGTCTGATCCTTCTTGTCAGAAGTTAAAAGTCAGGATAAACAATTTTTATATGTTATCACTTAGTTGATGTCCGGGTCACTACTATTTACAACGGAAGTCGGAAGGAGGGAATTGTCGTCTTAGCCTTTGTAGATTAAATATTTTTACATTTCTCTCGTAAATGAAGGGTTGGCCGACCCTTCTTGTGCTCAATATTCTTACAGGGTTCACCATTCTGGTTACACATGAATTCACGCCCTAGCCTCCGTAGGTTGAATATGTTTTCAATTCCCTCATAAATGAAGGGGCATTCGAACCTTCATCTACCCAGTATTCTTTTTATAATAGTTGTAGACTGCAAGAAGGGTTGGTTGCTTCTTGTGCTCAGTATTCTTCCAGTGTTCACCATTTTGGATATGCATGAATTGACGGCCCAACCTTCGTAGGTTGAATATTTTTACAATTCTCTCATGAATGAAGGGGCGACTGACCCTTCTTTTTTACAGTATTCTTTTCATAATAGTTCCAACCTGCAAGAATGGTCGGTCAATCCTTCTTGTGTTCGCCATTCTCGATATAGGGAATTTTTGGATATAGGTGCTCACAATTATCTAATAAACGAAGGGGTGGTCGATCTTTCTTGTCGGAAAACGGAACTCAGGACAAACATTTTTTATATGCTATAACTCTGTTGATGTCCGGATCCCTACTATTTGCAGCAGAAGTTGGAAGTCGGGAATTATCGGCCTAGACTTCGTAAATTAAATATTTTACATTTCTATCGTAAATGAAGGATCGGTCGACCCTTCTTGTGCTCAGTATTCTTCCAGTGTTCACCATTTTGGATATACATGAACTAATGGCCTAGCCTTTGTAAGCTGAATATTTTTACAATTCCTTCATAAATGAAGGGGAGGCCAACCCTTCTTGTGCCCAGTATTCTATTCATAATAGTTCTAGACTGCAAGAAGGGTCGGTTGATCCTTCTTGTGTTCACCATTCTGGATAGAGGTGAATTGTTGGATATAGGTGTTTACAGTTCTCCACTAAATGAAGGGGAAACCGATCGTTCTTGTCGGAAGTCGAAAGTCGGGACAAACAATTTTTATATGTTATAACTTACCTAATTTTCGGGTCCCTACTATTTACAACGGAAGTCAGAAGTTGAGATTTTTCGGCCTAGCCTTCACATATTAAATATTTTACATTTATCTCATAAATGAAGGGTCGGTCGAACCTTCTTATTGACTTATTTTATAATATATACTAGTGGAAAAAATTATTCTTTGTTTAAAATAAATATTATTTTTAATGTGCTCCTATTATTTTATTTTTCATAAATCGCTTCTGAAATGGATTTTGGTTCTCAACAATGTGTCCTATTATTTTATATTTCAGAAATCGCTTCTAAAATGGATTTTGGTTCTCAACAATGTGTGGACCTCCTTTTGAATGGATTGAAAGTTGTTGAAGGAATATCTTTTCCAGAAAGAAAAATATTGCATAATATCGACATTCATGACGGATGTATCATTGTAAATGTTACCAAGACCTTAAATGCAAGTCTTAAATTTCCCTATCCATCAGAAGGTGCAGATACATTGTCAGAGGTAGTTGGTGGTTATATTCAATGGCCTACATCTGAGATCGTTAACCACATTGGGTTTGCTCTTCACGAGAATGAGGTGAATGATATACCAGCTTATTCTTCAATGAGTGTAGAACATATCATAACAACTGAGAATAAATATTCTTTTATTATGAGAAAAGTTAAGTTGTTACATAACTGTTCAGAATGCAAGGATTGCATTTCTATAGGTTTTGTAACAAATGTGAGTGGGATTGATTTTTTTGGGGGGAATTTTTGGGTGACTTCTCCTTTGGTATTTTGGTGGATGAAGTGGTGTTTTCTTGTATGGCATGTTGTCCAGGGTTGAGCAGTGGAGGTTTTGTTGTATGGCCGATTAAAAGAATCATAGATTTTAATACAGAAACATTGCTTTCTGTTGAAAGCAATTTCAACAATAATCAATCTAAAACTACTTTGAAAGTATTAAGAGAAAATCACAATGTCAAGTTTGTGGGAGGGAAAAATAATTTGATACATCATTGTTCTCTAAATCCACATTATGTTGCTTGGGGAATAGTGTCAACTGTTTTTTAGGGAGACATTGTACAATTCAAACCACTAGATATTGGTGAGTTTGGTATTTTAGTTCATAAAGGCTTCTGCAATTGCGAGGATTGTGGTGTATTTGAAGGCTCTCTTGTAAGATGACCTGCAAACAATTTGCTTGACCTCAATGATGTTCCTTCGGATGTTATACTAAAAAAGAACATAGACGAAGACATGGTCAACATTTGGAATATTTTTGAAGAATTTCCTTTACAGATGGTCCTTCCAGGTACTCCCCATTGTGAATATACAGATGTTAAAGGTAATGGAACAAGGCCATACAATTCCCTAAAGCGACAGCCTGGAACTAAAATTTATGAAAGAAATTCAAGCTCGGTACCTTATAGGCTTGGAATTGACCAGGGTGCATTCCGTTCAAAAATTGTCACTGAACGTTGTTGCTCAAATCTTTGTATATCAAAAATTTCACTTCAATCGATAGTTGAATGTGAATGAATTTCATAGTATGAATGGAAATTCAAGAAGACAGTATGTTATAAATTATATGGGATCAAATGCTCATGTGGCCAAAGAAGGAGATGACAGAAAAAGAAGCATGTTTACAATGATATTAGACACAATAGACATCTATCAAAATGCATGGTATAAATGCCATGGGATAAAAATGAGCACTTTCTACAATTATGAAAGCATGTTCTTAAATGCTGATGTGAGAGTTGTGCATGGTAACAGTGGCTTGGAAAAATATAGGGCGAACACTGTTGCACTGGTAGCTACTATTAATAAAATTGTAGAAGATAATTCAAACAAATCTCCACATCTTACACGATTAATCCGTGAAGATGGAACAAGGACAACCTTGAAATTATTGCCATCTAAAATGTCCCATGGTTTGCTGTGAAAAATGGAAAATGAAGAAATCGAAAGTATTAGTTTGCCTCCAATATCACAATCCTTCTTTAGCAAGGTGATGAGAGAAGATTTTCGTGATGTTAAATTTTCTAAATCAAACTCCTTTGCAAGGTGTAATGAGTGCATTACAATACAGGATAACCTTAAGGGGACCACTGATCCAGCTGAGGTGGAAAGGTTGCGAGGAGATCAGGAAGCTCCTAATAAATATATTGCAATTTGTCACCAAGTATATTATTCTCACATATTAGCTTCACAAAAAAATCCAAAGACTTTTCTTAGTATTGTTCATGACAAAATGGATAAGTCAAATAATTCCATTCCAAGGATGGGTAAGAAGGAAAAAGATTTTAGTAATGTTATGAATCTTCCCATATCATTGACTAGAATGTTGACTCATGGGCACAAGACTAGGGGTTTTTCCAATTTTAGCCTCTCATTTTTAGAGATGGGATCAAATTTCACTGTGACATCCCTGGCTAAATGCTTGAAGTGTCTTGAAGAACAAATGGTTGATAAATATGGTGATTTTCTCTACAAAGGAGGAACATCTAAGCACCAATTTCATGATTCTCTATTGCAATCAGAGTCATATGAAAAGTGTATGATATACAGACAAGATGTAATGCAACATGATATATTGTGTGTTGATGGTACTAATCAATGCATGCCAAATATAAAACTATCACCCATATTGTTGTTGCAAATGGACAATTGTTCAGGCGATAACAAAAACCACTTTGCATTTACATTTTTATCCCTTTTAACAACAAGGATAGTGTTTGAGATAATTGAAGTTGGATTCCTCCCGGTTGGACACACCCATGAAGACATAGATGGAACTTATGGAAGGTTATCAATAAAGCTAATGCGCAAGGATATATTTTCACTCTCGAAAATTATGGATACGTATAGGACATGTGAAGATCAAAATTTCTATGTCCCTTATCTAATTGATGAACTTTACGATTTTAAGAGTTTTGAGAAACCCCACCTTTTGGATGGAAATGCCAACATCATCGATATTAAAAAATGTTATTTTTTTTTAATTTCAGCTCATAGATAAAATTCCAGTCATGCAATGGAGGGCATCACTTTGGGATGAAGCTTGGTCATCTCCTATTCATCTGTAGAAGTCATTTCTAGATGGTAGCGTAGACTTGCCGGTGGAGCAGCTTAGGTTATTAAATTTGCAATCCAAAGACCTTCGGACATTGACGAAATAAAAAAGGAAAAGAAACATATATTTCGTTCTGGAATCAAGGGATTGAGAAGGGAGGTGAACAACTTTGGCATCCCAAGTTAAATTATATGGAGGTTGTATATAAATCTTTGGACAGTCCCTTCGAGAGTGTTGATCAGTTAGCAACTAACTTTTGGCCATCGACAAGCTATGATATTCATAGTAGTGAACCTACAAGATCTGAACAAGAAATTATGGATGCTTATTTGAAGGAAAATGTTCTTGCTTTGCAGGATTGCTATGTTGGACTAGCATGCAGCAAGCCTAAAGATGAATTCATTCCAAGAGTGGATATCATAAAGGGACAAATGGTCATTGTGCAATCACCGGAGCCAGATTGTGCAATCTGGTTGGGTGGGGTGATTGGTAATATTTATCGGGATTTAGATGCTAGTACTGTTGGGTCTTACAAAGTAGAGGTGCAATGGTGGAAGCCAATGGGAGCATCGAAGGATATGAAGGTCTTGTACAAAAATTGCTTAAATAGAAAGAAACAATGGGTTTTTGGTGTAGAAGAAAATATGATGATCGATGTAAATAGCATCATATGGGCATGGTCACCAAGGTTGGGATGGAAAAGAGAAAAAATTAGAATAAACGAGAAGGGCCTTGCAACAGTTAAGGCACAACCAGAACATATGGGGCATAGTGTTCAAAGTGAGATGGAAGTTCCTACGGATATCGTTTGATGTAATCTTAGCCCAATAAATTTATATTTTGTTACAATCCTTCTAGTTTGTCTATCAACCTAGTTGGGCGAGCAAACATCGAGCACCTGGAACATCCACGAACCTCTAGGAATTTGGGGAAAATTACTATTGTGATGCAGAATACATCGTTTACTGGTTACTACTGTGTAAGTAAGTTGTTCCTATACAAATTACGCAGAGAATTCCTGCCTCATTTGGAAACTATTAAAATTATTTATGTAAAAAAATAGATATTCTTGATATTGTATCAAAAAAGAAACAAGAACTGGTAAACTTGTTATTCAAAGAATGACTGAATATTATAGACATTGGACTTTTCACCTTAAAAGGTTGCACATTTCCAAATGAAAATTGCACTTTTCAAATCAAAATTTGCATTTTTGATTTGAAATTCACACTTTTCAAATAAAAATTTGCATTTTTTTAATTTGAAATTCACACTTTTTGAATAGAAATTCATAGTTTCATAACAAAAAACTGCAATTTTAAGGTTCATAAGTAGTCAAAAAACACACTATTCGAATAGAAAAACACACTTTTCAAATCCAATATTGCAACTTTTAGAACCTGAGTTTGCACTATAGAAAGGTTGATATTGACACTTTCAAAGTCTAAATTCACACTTTATTAGTCCAAAATTTGTTTAATATGTCCAAATTTAATGAAATTGGCGTTGGTTGTAATCAAAAGGGGCTACATCATAGTGGAAGTGGAACATGTATGAAGGGTTAGAGATGATATGGTTATGAGATAAATGTCTTTTTTATTCAATTAAAAATGGGTTATAAGACATTGAATAGAAAGTATAACACTTCTTCTCTAGTTGTTATATGAGATATATGTTATAGTGGTTAAGGGTTATAAGTTTTAAGGGCGATTTATTAAGAGATAAGGGTAAAGGTGGACAAAGGCTAAGGGTTATAGGGGTTAGGAATGATATCAATTAGTCATTAGGTTTATATTGGCTATGGGTTATAGGTTTTAATGTTGGTGTTTGATGATAGACTTTAGGGTTGATGAGAACTAGAGGTTATAGGGTTAAGGGCTATAGGGGTTGGGTGTTTGATGATAGAGTTTAGGGTTGATGAATATTATAGGTTATAAGGGTTAGGGGTTATAGGGATTGGGATTTATTTGGGTTTTTATTTAATGTATATAATAGTTAAGGATTAATATTTTTATTGGTTAAGGGTCATAGTGGTTAATGATTACAAGGGATAATGATTATATTGGAAAGATATCGTAAGGTTTGGTGGTTATGATGGATATATTATGTACATTAATAATAAGGATTGCTAAGAATTAGTGATTAGGAGTTACATGAATTAATGGTTCTAGTGGTTATGCCCTATAATATTCACTAATTTATAGTTTTAGTGTGTTAGGAATTATAGTTATTGTGTGTTACTAGGGTTAATATTGATAAGGGATTGGAATTATGAGGATACAAGTTATAAGAGTCAAGGGTTTGGATTTAGTGGTATATAAGGGTTAAGGATTGTGGCTTGTTTGGGTCAATGGCTAGTAAGGTCTTATGGCTAAGTCTTCTCAAGTATTAGAGCTTATACAAGTTAAGGGTTAGGGATTTGGGATTAATGATCCATATCATAGTTGGCATTTGTTGTCGGATGCTAACTTCGACACATTCTCGACCGTCATCGTTGTTGATAAAACTTCGACAAGTTTTGACGCAGCATGACTTCAACAACTTCAGCACTTCGACAGGTTCCGATTTCGACACAATTTTGACGAGTCTTCAATTCGACATACTACGACATGTTCCGCACCTTCGACATGATCTACAACCTCACAGCTCGTGACATCGACAAGCAACATTGACATGTGACCGATGACTGTCGAACTTCGACAGATTGTCTCTCTGTCTTCTAGTCGACTGTAATGGTTGAACAGTTGAACCGCTCTAACTTCTTCTTTGTAACTGAACGTAACGGGAAGGCACCCAAGCGTCTCAAAATTCTATATAAGCATGTATAACATTGTAACATATATTAGTTTTTGATTCGTCAATACCTAATAGAAGAACAATCCGCATTGTTGCATATTGTCTGTGCGTATTTGTGTTTATCTGTATTGCATAATCCTTCTTTTGCTCATTTTAATTATTAAGCTTCTGCCATAACAGAGCTGACTCATTCAGTTGAACTGTTGTCCCTTTCATGCTTCCTAGACACGACCCAAACCATTGGTATTAGAGCGTATTCAGTTTTGTTCGTGCTTAAGTTCTGTGTATACACTTCTCTCGAAGTTATCGACTTATGCCAGTTCAAACTCGCTCACAATCTCAGCAATCCAAGCAGATGCAATCTCCAGAAATGATAGAAGAAACAGACGATAGACATGTAGCCAATGAGACAGCACAACTTATTGAGCAAGCTCTGGCTTGACAACGGACTAAAATGTTCGTCCAGTTCAACGCGATTCTCATGCAATTCACTTCGACATCCGGAGGATCCTCGACAAGAACTCACTCCGATAAAATCATCCCCTTCAAAGTGAAAATGAATCTAGAGATACCGAATCTTGAAGTTAAGATTGACGCGAAATTCGTCGACAATTGGGTTCAACAATTGGAATCCTATTACGCTGTAAATCAACTCTCTGAATTTGAAAAAGTCACCATTGCATCCTTAAAGATGTCAACCTTTGTGCACTGTAGGTGGGAGAACCTCTCGACAAAGATGGAGAAAAGCAGAGAACACATGGGATAAATTCGTCGAACACATCCGAAAGGAATTTTACCCGTCAAAATACCTCGAGCAGTAGTATAAGAAGTGGTAGCAGCTAAGGCAATGGAAAGACCAATCGGTACAGAGTTACACCGATGAGTTCTATCGACTTATGGCAAGACTTGGCATCCAAGAAGAAGAAAACTTGCTTGTTCTGAAGTATACCAGTGGATTGTCCTAGTACATCTAGCAGGAGATGGAATTTCTGACTGTCAATACGCTTGCGGATGCTTTCCACTACGCAAACAAACTAAAAACCAAGCAGAGAGGAAAAGCATGTTTCGCGACAAAGCCGACATCAGGACGACCACCTGACTAGAAGGCACCAGCCAACTTCGACAAATCAAAATCTTCTCAGTCGACACCGCCAAAGCCAGATCACAGAAAGAAGCCTTTTCACAGAAGGGAACATAGAAAACACCGCCGACCGAAAAATGGTGCGATTACCACCACTCATCATGGCATGATACGTCTGAATGCAAAGCTCAAAAGGCATTTTTGACAAAAGTGTCGACCTCCGACATGTTCGACAAGATGGTGGAAGAATTGCATCCAGATGCGATGACCCTTTCGACCTCAACTAATCTAGCAGCATCAAATATCATCGACGAGGAGGAACGAGAGCACCTATTCCATACACGGATATGGGTCCAAAGCAACCCATTCCATCTGATTGTGGACAACGGGAGCCAAAAGAACTTCTTTTCTACAGAACTTGTGAAGAAACTAGGTCTTGTCACCACTCTACATCCTCATCCTTACAACATCACTTGGATGAGGGATGGACAAGAACTATGGATCACTCGACAATGCAAACTCACCTACTTCATAAAACCTTTTAAACATGAAGTACTCGGTGACATGGCACCACTCTCTATAGCCGACGCCCTGTTTGGGAAACCTTACCTTTGGGATAGACATGGAAGTTATCAGTCACGGCCTCAGAAGGTGATTGTAAGAATCTGAAATCGATGGTTCAGCATACCAGAGCATCAACCCACACCAACGGTTTCACTAATATCTACCAAACAAACAAAGAAGCTCATCAATCATGCTCAGAAGTTCGCACTAATCATGATCAAGCCGCAACATTCTAAGAAGACTACAGCGACGAGTCGAGTCACCAACCATTGCAGTTCTCGACAGAAGTAGCAAGTCGATCATATTCTTGATGAGTACTAGAACCTCTTTCAAGCTCCAGACGGAGTACCACAACATTGTCAGGTAAAACACTCCATTGAACTTGTTCCTAGTTCTTCTTTGCCTAACGCATCTGTTAACAAAAGATCCATTCTCGAAAATGACGAGATTCATAGACAGATCCAAGAATTAATTGACAAAGGTCATATCTAACCCAGCTCCTCTCCTTTTGGAAGTCAAGTCATCCTAGTTCCAAAGAAAGACGGGACTTGGTGCATGTGCATCAACTACAGAGCTCTCAACAAAATATCGATGAAGAATTGGTACCCTCTGTCGCGGATAGACAAGCTTATCGACTATCTGAAAGGTGCTAAATTCTTTACTAAGCTCAACCTCAAGTCGGGATACCATCAAATTCCAATCGAGCCCTCAAATGTGTGGAAAACTGCTTTCAAGACCAAGGAAGTATTGTTTGAATGGTTAGTCATGCCTTTCGGCTTAACCAATGCACCTGCGAACTTCATGCGACATATGGATAACCTTCTTCGACCTTTCATCGGAAAATGGGTTATTGTCTATCTCGACAACATATTGATTTTCAGTCGATCATGGGAAGAACATGTCGGACACCTTCGACAAGTCCTCGACACTCTCCAGCAACATTGAATTTATCTAAACATGGACAAGTGCTCTTTTGCGATGACCAACATCAAGTATTTGGGGTATGTAATTGACTCTGCAGGCATTCACGTCGACCCAGACAAACTATAGATCCTCAAATATTGGCCCATTCCTAGAAGCATTTAAGAACTAAGAAGTTTCCTTGGTTTGGTGAATTTCTATTGATGATTCATACTCGGCTTCAGTCACATAGCCTGGCCCTTGAATCCATCGACGAATGGAAATGGGAAAACTGTCTTTCAATGGATAGAAACACATCAAACAAATTTTGAACAACTAAAACATAGGCTCTGCACTGCACCAGTACTTGTGTTACTTGATTTGCATCAGCCCTTTGAGATTGAGACAGACGCATCAGACTATGCCTTGGGTGCAGTGATCACTCAGTCTGGTCACCCAGTCGCTTTTCATTCCGAGACTTTTAATGACATAGTTAGAAGATACTTGACATACGAAAAAGAACTGTACGCCATTGTGCAAGTTCTCAAGCAATGGAGGCATTACATCCTTGGCAAGGAAATGGTCATTCTCACTGATCATAACCCTCTACAATTCGCGCCAACACAATCAAAGTTGCAGAAAAACCGGCAACTCAAGTGGATTAATTACCTACAACAATTCCAGTTGGTGATTAAGTATCGAAAAGGTAAAGCTAACACCACCGCAGATTGCCTTAGTCGACCACCCATTACTCTCATTTTGATAGTGATGAGTATGCAGGGATACGACACGACCACTTGGAAACAATTGTACGAGGACGACAATGAATTCTTGGTAGTCTATCGACAGTTACAGACTTAGATGTCATCGAACTCAGACTCCAACTACTTCCTGAAAGACGCTTTGCTCTACAAGCTTGGACAACTTTGTGTACTGACGAGTGAGCATCGATAGAAGCTTATCTGGGACGCGCACTACAGCAAGACTGCAGGACATTTTGGAGTAGCAAAGACACTTTCTATTCTGCAGAAGTATTTCTTCTAGCCTACACTTAAATCTGATGTCAACAAGTACATTCGATCATGTGTGGTTTGCGCCATTGCTAAGCAACCTAATCGACGACGGGGATTGTATACACCTCTACCAGTTCCTAGTCGACCATGGGAATATATTTCTATGGACTACTTGACGGGTTATCCTACTACCAAACATCAACATGACGTGATACTAGTAGTAGTTGACTGATTTTTCAAGATGGCCATTCTCATACCATGTAAGAAGACCATGACAGCGTAGCAGACTGCTCAGCTCTTCTTTACACATGTTTGGAAACACTTTGGTTTACCCACAACCATCATTTCTGACAGAGATTCCAGATTCGTCAGCATATTTTGGAAGACCCTTTGCAAATAGCTAGACACACAACTCTCATTGTCAATAGCTTTCCATCCTCAGACCGACGGATAGACGGAAGTTGTAAATTGCTTGGTAGTACAACTGCTACACATGTACAATCACCAACATCAACGCACATGGGATGATAGTCTTCCATACATTCAGCACAGCTACAATCGTGCTTAGCACAGCTCTACAGCCAAGAGTCCATTTGAGATCTGTTACGGATTTCATCCCTCAGCGCCTATCAACTTGATCAGCTCCTCGACACAGCCAAACTCTAACATAGACCGCAACCAGCGAGAAGTTGATAAATTAGTCAAATTTCAAGAACCGATTTGCGTCATTCAACGACAAGCACAGGATATGTTGCATAGAGCAAACGAGAAAGCTAAGGCCCGACACGACAAGCATCGTATTCCTCATACCTTCCAAATTGGGGATAAGGTCTAGCTACATCTTAAGAAGGAACGCTTCACTGGTCCTTTCAAGAAGCTCAAGCCTTTGCGATATGGTCCATATAGTATCCTTCGATAGATTGGCGAAAACGCTTTCCAGCTTAACATTCTTGCTTGTCTGGGTTTGCATCCAATCTTCAATGTGGATCTACTTCGACCATACCATGCACCCTTGTTGGAACATAATGACTTCTCAACAACAACACCCGAAGACATCCATCCATATGTTCAGGAGCCTCTTCCTTGCAACACCATTGTGGGACGACGAGTACGCCTTACAAGGACGAACATAATTCCTTTGTTTCAGGTTGCCAAAGCTGGCCAGATCCCATCTCAAGGAAAGTGGTACTCGGTTACTGAAGTGACCGACAAGTTTCCTCACCTTCACGAGCAAACACTGGGGTCCATTGTTTCTTAAGGAAGGAGGTCTGATCCATATCGTAGTTGGCATTTGTTGGCGCATGCTAACTTCGACACATTCTCGACAGTCATTGTTGTTGATACAAATTCAACAAGTTTCAACGTGACATGACTTCAACAACTGCAGCACTTCGACAAGTTCCGATTTCGACACAACTCCGACAAATCTCAACTTCGACATACTGCGACATGTTCTACAACCTCACAGCTTGGGACATCGACAAGAAGTGTTGACATGCGATCGACGACTATTGAACTTCGACAGACTGTCTCTCTATCTTCCATTCGACTGTAACGGTTGAACAGTTGAACCGCTCTAGCTTCTTCTTTGTAACTGAACATAACAAGCAGCCACCCAAGCGTCTCATAATTCTATATAAGCATGTATAATATTGTAACATATATCAGTTTTTGATCCGTCAATACCTAATAGAAGAACAGTTCGCATTCCTGCATATTGTCTATGCGTATTTGTGTTTATCTGTATTGTGTAATCTTGCTTTTGCTCATTTTGATTATTAAGCTTCCACCATAACAGAGCTGGCTCATTTAGTCGAACTGTTGTCCCCCTCGTGCTTCCTGGACACGACCCAGACCAATTAAGGGTTATAATATTTAGGTATAATTCATGTTATCATTTTGGGATTATACTGGTTAGGGGTATGGATAATATGGATTATAGGTTAGGGACTCTGTGGGTTAGGTGTTTTAGGTGCTTGGGCTTAATGGATAGTAGTGGTTAGGATTTATACATGCTATAAAGGATTAGGTGTTTCAGGTGAGGAGTTAAGGTTGACATACATTAGTTATTAGAATGGTTAAGAGTTATGGGTTATATAAGTTATAAGGTTTAGGGGTTAATATTTATTTGACTAAATACTTTAGAGGTTAGGATTATATGGTTTAAGGGATATTTAAGTGTTAAGGAATGGGGGATATATCATTATGTGTTAGGATTTAGGAGTTTTAGGGGCTATACTAGTTTAGGATTATAGTGGGCCAAGAGTTATAATGGTTAGTTGTACTAGGGACTAGGGATTGCAATGGATAGGGACTAATGGTTAAGGATTTGGGGATTGAGATATAGGGTTCATGGATTTATGGTTATAAGGATGAATATTTATATGTACAAGAGGATAATGCGAGTTAGTGAATTTGTGTAATAATATATACATATTATAGGATTTGTGGGTTATAAGGGTTACTAGATAGGGATTATAATGATTAGGGGTTATGGGCTATATTGGTGATAAGAGTTATATGTCAATGGTTATAGGGGTTACATTCCTAATATCATTAGCATCACTACTCATAATGGAGGATATGCTTGAGAGGTCTTGTGTAGTGGGCTAAGGTGTTTTTCTTGAACTTGGATGATTACATTCTTATTTTAGGGATGAAAGTCGAGGTTCCATCCCTCAACCATGTATAGGGCCCAAACACCCATACCTAAAATCCAAGAGTCCCAGGGTATTTTTTAAGGATTATAAAAATATACTTAATTTTAGTATTCTAGGCGATTATTTTAGATTGAAAAAAACATATATATATATTGGTAGGCGAATATTAAATATGAAATATACAATTTACTACTGAAATTTGTAATGTTTGACGAATATTATGATTAAAAAACATATTTTATGTAAATATAGGCAATATTAGAGACTAAAAATGACTGAATAGCAAATTTATTTTTTGAAAAAAAAGCCCAAAAAATAGCTAATTGGCGAAATTTCACCCCTAAAAATTTCCCTCTCCAAGACATTAGAATGGCCACATCCATATTCATACTTGGAATCAAGGCTAGCCTCAGGAAATCCTATCTCATGGATTTAGGTGTTATTCATGGAAATGGATGACTAAATCTCCTAACCCTTGTGGTTAAGGAGAGAAGAGATGGGTGAGGGAGGGAGGAGGGATTGGGAAAAGTGGAACAAAAGAGGGGGTGGTTGGATAGGAATAGAGAGGAGGGGTGGGGTTACAGAGAGGGAGGGGGGGTTTAGGGAGAGAAATAAAAAAATGGAGGTGTCAAAGAACGTGTGCGGGCAGCTACACGTGCATGCAACTATGCGTGCACGCATTTTTAGATTCAATTTTTTTTCGTGCCCTTGCAGGTTTGGTACTAGCTTCAGATTTCCAAACCTCGAGGCTCAGTTTAAGTTATGGAAGAACATGCCAATTTATGTAACATCATGTTTTTCACGCTTGGTTCCACATATGCTCCACTTGTGCACTACTGATGAGATTGCACACACTTGTCGAGCTGTCATGTCCCAAATTTGGCATTGGGTCACAATGGCCTAATCACATTGGCCCTATTCATTAGAGTTTGTCAAATTGATGCTAAAGGTCAAATAATTGCCAAGGAGGAAAATTACTAGTTTCCTAGGTTTGGGGTGGAAGCTTTGGGATTTGGAATAATGGGGACAATAAATGATGTTTGAACATTAGAATGGCATAAATATTTAATAAAGGAGCTAAATAAGTATATACAAGTGAAAATCAAAGTGGCATTTGATCATGAAGACACATGGAGGAAGTGGGACCCACATATGGCTAGATTTCCCCACTACACTTGGCATCATTCTCTCACCAATTCGAATTCAAGATGAATGGTAACATACTTGGGGGAGTCCAAAAGGTATTATTCATTGCATGAATCATCCAAGGTCGAAATATAGAGGAAGAGTAACTCCCATGGAAGAGGAAGAGGCAATTTGGAGCTAGTGAGACACTTGGGCTAGATTCCCTAGCTCTATGACAACAATGATGAAGATGCTATGACACCTATGACACAAATCAGACCTGAAGGCTGACATATGACATATATGACATGTTAGGGATAAATATAGACTCCAAGAGGGCGCTCAAGGGTGTTAGGGTAGCTAAGATGCTTCCACATGTGATTTGGTGGAAGTGGGAAACTAGGAATTGTTGTACAAGTGGCGTTCTTTGGAATCTCTTCCCAACTTGAGTTGGCATGAGGCTCTTGGAAGGAATTCGACCCATGGAGGGCATTAGAAGTTTATAAATGTCAATAAAAAAGAATGAAACCAGCTTTTGATCATTTGTAGAATTTGCAATTGCATTTGTGAAGAGGGAGAGCTAGTGGATGACTAGTTTCTTGCCTTGGCCAATTTCCAGGGTGAAAGATTCCCATCCAAGTTGGTAATTTGAAAGGCCATTTAGACCTTTCATTTGGATATTTAATGGATTCTTTATTTGTAGGTGTAAGCTACAGGGCAGCTCATGGTTCTTTTATTGCATCTCACTCCTTCAACCATTTCCAGTTTTGATGGCATATTCTTGATCCTTGAGGGAGGGCGTTTTTGGTGAGCTATTGTACTATTTCAGGGATCTTTTAATGCCCCATTTCTTTTTTAATATGAATTAAATACTTTGTTCTTCATCTCCAGAAATTTTCAGGTCGAAATTCCAAGTAGAAATGTATAAATCTCAATTTTAATGAAAGAACAGTGCCATTTCCCCACTACCTTGTTGTGAATCAATGTAATGCTGATGATTTCGAATGAATGGATTATTCTCTGATATATTTGTGATCAATATACTTCCATGGATGTATTATAAAAGTTTCATGTACTGTACTTTAGCATTTGAAGCATTTTTACTCAGTTTAGTTGTATTGGGAGGTGAAATAGTGCCATTTCCCCAAGGGTCGAATTGGGGATTTTTGCAGTTGAATGGGAGAGGGTGAGAACAGTTGTAATAATCCATTAATGGTGCATATGAGACTTTAATAACATACTTAACACCTTACATACCTCTGTTCATAAATTTGAGTGGGTTTGGAGGCATTTGGGAAGCCATTTTCAGTACTTACCCCATGGGGATTTGAACCCCAAATTACTAGTAAAATTGCATAATTGGTCCAGAATCTTAAGAGAGTTTGAAGAGGTCTTTTGGTGGCCATATGTCATCCATAAACATCATATTAAAATTCTAATATCATTCATACACCTTCCTTGAAGATTTGAAGGCATTTGGAGTCAATTTGAGACCTAGAGACCAATACTAGTCAAAGGGAAATCACTAGTAAAGTTACCTACATTGATCAGAATTGAAAGAGGATTTGCAGAAGTATTTTAAAGGTCCAAAGGAATCCTTGAAACACATATTTATGTACTAATATCATTCATATACCTTCTCAGAATATTTGGGATCATTTGGGGCAAATTTGGGACCTAGAGATCAAAACTAGTCAAAGGTCAAACTAGAGAAAAAAGTGAAAATTTGCCATTTTAATAAAATTCCTAACAAGGGACATTACACGAACTCTGTGTGCAGATTCTAACTATATATCTTTTGAATAAATATGTTATTGTTTTCTATTTTTAATTCATTTTTAACTACACTCATGCCAAATTTGTAAAAAAACATAGGTCGTTTATTTGGGATATAACTTTTGATTGGCTTACATATTTCAAAAAAGGAAAAGAACCTGCATAAGAGTACAAGAATACCTACAAGATATTTAAAAAATGTTTGATTATGTTAAGACCATGATATGGTGGACCAATGCTCGACCATGGTGTTTTAGGGCTTCACTGAATTTCATAATTTAAAGAAAATATAAAATTAACTTTTAAAATTTTGGAAAAATAACCCTGCACAAGATCCGTCTGTTGCCTATGCCTCTACATATTTTTTTCCACATAACTTGTCAATTTACATAACAACCCGGTTGATTAAGACGAACATATGCCTTATGTTTTAGAGAAAAAATAACATACCAATCTTAGAATAATAACATTTTGGGGTGTTTATACCACTTTTCCACAAATAAAAGTTATATATTCCGGAAGGTGATCTGATTTTCTACGTATCATATTTTTACACCTAATTCTAAAAAAATTTGTAGGTACCTCTAATAATTTATTTAAATGATCAGATTTATGTTTTTCTAGCATGCCATTGCAACTAATGTGTCATAAGTGGGTATCATTACCTTGCACCAGTCATTTACCAACATCCCTTTACCAAATAGGTCATGTACTTGGGGAGGCCACATTTTGTGTCTTCCTTTTTGTGTGGCACATAATTATGATTTTAAAACATGTAATGTCTCACCAAGCATAGTAAAATGCTTCCCTTTCAATTTCATTTTTTTGTTTTTTTTTAATTGGTGGAGTAAATTGAAAAGTGGAAAATTTCAATTATTTTTAAGACAAATTTTTTTTTAAAATTTTGATAGGAAGTTTTCCTAAAGTTATATTTCTACTTGATTTATGGGAACTTTGACTATAGAACTTTGCCCTTATACTTTTTTTCCATTTTAAGAAAACCCAAATGATTAAAAAAGAGAAGAGTGGATTAAGGAGGGACTTTACCTCTTTGGAAAATAGACTTGCAAAAAAAGTTGAGTTTTTCCACCTTTTACGCCTCCTCTTTTTGGTATGGGCTTATCTTAGATTCAACCATAATATCGAGGTGTCAAAGATTGAAAGAGACTTGTTATCTATTTTGAAAAAATGTCTAAAAAAATAAAGAGGATGTACATCGATTAATTGACAAATGTTAAAAGAAAATTTTGGTTTTCACATACTACAAAGTATTTAGATCTTGGTCAAAACTCTTTCCAAGAAAACTACTATCATGTAACTAGAGAGCTTGTCTTCTCTATCCCAAGTTTAAAGTCCCTATCCAACTAAGTCTATTAAAGATTGATTTTTTGGTTGGTGGTTAGTAATTGGATGAGAGGGCCCTTCATTAGTTATAACATCCAAATGGAATCTAATCCATCTTCATTCTACTTGTTTGTTAAGGGGTTCAATGTAGAGGTGTGATTCTCATTTTTTGTGTTCTTTTAATGAAGTAGTGTAGAATATTTTTTCCCCTTTCATCATTAGAAGAGAAGAATTGGGATTGTGAAAGAAGGGTGGTGTTATAGCCATCACCAATATTAATTTTTTTAAAGAGGTGGTCATGCGCTCCCAAGAGGAGGCTATTGATCAGTGGATCCATCATGGATGTTAAGTTAACCTAGGTGGTACATGCTTAAGATACAGTATATGAAAGTGCCAACATCTTGAAATGAGATTAATGACCAAACTTAATCATAGGAAGGTTTTTTTAGTTTCCAATCTTCTTCTCACTTTGATCCCATGATCCTCCATTTGGGGGCCTTCCTTATGAAGAGATAGAACATAAATCCAATTTTACATACCTAGATGCTAAGGATTAATGACCTTACCAATAGTTACTAAATGTGTTCCCTACTTTGCAGATTCAATGGATTGTGTTCATAAAAAACAATGCTTACCCAATGGATTAATTGCAACTCAACCATAAGTTTTTTAGTGTCTTTATGTTTTAAAGGTTTTTTTATTGTATTTCTTTATCAACCTTAAATATTGTAGAAAGGCCTTGAAAGAGGGACTATGTTTTTGGGTGAATTTTATGTCTTCATCAAACTATGGAGCTAGGGATTTCTCCCAACTACCATCTTTATCACAATCATCGTGTGTAGGTGAGACCATTGAAACTACAATTCTCCAAGTGGATTTTACAAATTCAAAAGTAAATTGGAAATACTTTTGGTAGATTTCTTAAGTCTAATTCAAGCTAGTAAAAAATTAATCACTACTTATGCTTGAATAAGTGTAGATCTTAACTTAAGTGAGGTCTACTATATAAGATAATTCTTGAACAAAATGATTCTCATTGGATCTAGGAAATTTTAGATTATCAAAAAATTTCTTTTGGACACAAATATTATCAAGCAGCAAGGCATTTTAAGGTTTCTTCCTGAAAAGCTAAGTCTCACATTGTAAAAAAGAGAAAAATAACAAACCTCAACATAAGATTCATTATGAAATTAATCTTAGAGCAACTTCAAAAAGGATGTAGTACATGTTAAATTCCTATCACAACATCAAAGTCCCCAATACTTCCATCAAAGACAAAGGATGCAGACATGGATTCAATCTTATGAAAAAGGCCAACCCTTTATATACATATTCTTACAACTGACATTGCTTAAGAGGAGTGAAGTGTGACATGAACTAGGAAAAATTTAGAGGCTAACGTTTTTTTTTCGAAAAAAAGATTCACCAATTTCATTTTATTTCTAAAATGATTTGCCCAAATTTCACGTGATAAAAATATTTTACTCTAAACATCACAAAAATTGTCCAGAATCTTTACAAAATCCTTAAAAATTTGATTATTTTTATAAAAATATCACTAAACAGTGTATGTAGGTACTTAAAATTTTCCTTGCACATGAATTAGATAACTTAGATTGACCAAGAGAAACAATCCCTTTTATTTAACTCATAAAAGTTATTGAGGTTATTTTTATTAAAGTCTTCGCCATCCTCGCACCATTCAACACACTAAATACATGTCAAAAAGAAAAGCTATGAAGAATGTTATATCTATAAACATTTAATATTACTAGTGAGGAGATGCAACCTTCTAGATCAATTTTAAGTAGACTTATTGAAACATAAACCTCAATGATCATAATTGAAATTAGCTACTCAAATTCAATAAAAAAATATAATTATTTGATCTAAAAACAAAAAAAAATGTTAATCATGACTTCAACTATGGAAAGCCCTAGATTATCGATCGTGGCTTGAAAATTTGTCCCCATCTTGGCCTGTCAACAATCAAAATCCAAAGGATGGGTCATGGGTTGTTCCCATCTTCACCCATCAATGATTGAAAGCCCAAGAGTGTGGAGGTTTCTCTCATTTTCCCTCCATAAATATTATATATTACATTGAAACCATAACATGCATTCATCACAATATGAAAATGAAATTGACTAAAGTGTTTCTTAAAATTATAACTAGCAATTTCCCTAGAAGGTGCAAATGAAAGTTTATAGAAGCAACATATAGACATTCATATCACGGCATTCTTTTGAGGAATGTTAGATTTGATAATTTTAGCCCTTTCCTTCTCAGTCAATCATATCTAAAAAATGCCTCCCTTTCTTCACCTTCAAGAATGTAGAAATATTGGATTAAACTAGATAATAAATTAGTCTCTCCATACAGAAAGGAAAGATCAATGTATTACCTTACTAATATAATACAAGAAGAAGACATGCCTATTTATAACAAACTTGAAAAGGCTTATCCTGTAACTTGATGGTATCCCGGTCAAGCAAGTAAGGTGTACTAAACTTACATATATGTATATCAACTTGGCCTAAAACAAAACCAATCTCCTCTTTTTGCCTACACAAAGGACTAAGGACAAGCCAAAAGACTCCAAATTGCATGGTTGGATCTGATTGAATTCGAGTGTTGAAGGGCAATCCTGCACCAACGAAAATACAACCATGATTGAGCATAACAAGCACCACAAGATAAATTATGGTGCAATGGTGGGTGCACTTAGAATTGTTTAAAAGTACCAATCACATATCCCATGATGTTTGAAATACTACTTGTGAATTAGAGTTAGTTTGTCAAAGACTATTTATGAGTTGAATTGTTTTCTTTATTAGATTGTTTTATTTACTAACTATATACAGAACTAAATGGGCACATATTCATTAAGGGTAGTTAACCATCATCAATACAGTATATATTTGATCATTTATTTTAGATTATAAATATTTATTATTAACCAACAAATATTAATAAGGTGAGTGAAAACTAAGAAATGACTTGAAAATATTTCAAGAACATTGACTATGTCGAAATATAAATAATTTTAAAGGAATGAGCTAAACTCTAAACAATTCATACTCAAATAATCTTGTTGGTACAACATATAATCCTGTATATATATATATATATATATTTGTTTTATTATCTTGTTATACCCGTGAAAGTTACTATGCCACTTTTGCATATCCATAAATAATTTTCCAACTGTCTCCACATTTTCTTGTCTTAAATTGACAAATATAACCATGATTGATATATTTTTTACATTACAAAGAAGGTTCAATAGAGCTATGATAAAATATTATTTTATCTTTATGCTTATTGCCCAACTTATTTTTTATTATCTTTTGTCAAATATAACTAAAACTTCATTCAATGTAGAAACACATTTTCAACTAAGTATACTCATATCCATAAATTTCTTCATCGGTGCTGGCTAATGTTTTTGTTTTACCCGTATTTCATTGGTCATGCCACCGACCGTGACGTTTAAGTCTCTTTTCAATGGAAATCGGATTCCATTTTGCTTTTAGAAAAGATGATTTCCTTTTCTTTGGTTTTGCCCGTATTTCACGGGTTCTGCCACCGACCATGGATTCCATTTCCTTTTCTTTGGTTTTGCCCGTATTTCACGGGTTCTGCCACCGACCATGGATTCCATTTCCTTTTCTTTGGTTTTGCCCGTATTCCATTTCCTTTAAAAAAAAGAGGACTCCCTTTCCTTTGGTGTTACCTGCAGGCCTGGAATTTCAAATTAGAAGTGCCTGTCAACTGGAAATTTGATGACGGGTACATGTTTTGGGTACCTGTCATTTAACGTTTTATGCAAGGTCATAGACTGTCAATTTATTTTGACGGAATTCTCTTTTCTCTTTCCACACGATGCTGTAACACTTTGTTTCCAATCCGGAGCATCTCATTGCATTTTCTTCATGCCAGCCTGCAGAGCAGATCGTGGTATTCTCTTATATGGATAATAGAAATAAAATAACTTAAATCATTATTTTACATTTGGAAACAGACAGATCAATCTCGATTCCTCATTTTTTTATTATCAGGAATTGAATTTTTTTATAAGATGTTGTGTCATCGTAACTTGAATTTTTAATACAAGATGAACATGGATACTGATCAGGTTTATTTTATTAATACATTACACGAACTTCCTCATTTGACTTTCGACTTCAGTTTTAAAATTGTAATAACTTCCTGTTGCAAATTGCAATAGTTATAGGAGATACATAAGGGTGAAGAAGTCCTGTGCTATTCCTGCAGCTAAAGAATATGGCTGAGGAATAGATGGAGATGTCAAATATGGAGGAACAATATGAAAAGCTGCAGAACAGGATAGTAGATTTGCCTAAACCCAGCGTCCCCGAAAATACCGCTGCTCGTCCGAAGGCTTCAATTATGTCATTATGGAAACTTTGCTACCGATTATCACGATGGCACGTGGAAGGATTCAAATATAGCAGGTCACCTGCTAGGCTAGTCTTTGCAGCCAATTACCACCATGGCACGTGGAACCATAGAGAGGTTTCCCAACAGCCATATCATGATCGGGATCCTAGCGTCGAGAGCTTAAATTTAAATTGTGTACAGGGTACGAGTTAAGAGGTCGTGGGTTTGAAATTAAACCGAACAGGTAACACAGTACATAGAACCGTACATAGATATGTAGACAACGACCTACCAAGTTACCACAGTTACTAACACATCGATAGGTATTAAAATTTCTGACGGGGGATCTAAATGGGTAGACGTCAAGTCTACGTTCCAAATAATTTCAAACCTGTCACCTGTGACGGGCTGAACCCACGGCTACCTGTAAAATACGTTTTAAAATGGAAAATACGTTCTCTGGGCCGTCAAATTCCAAGCCCGGTTACCTGTATTTCAACGCACTCCTCTTCATCGTACATGGCAGCCAAAAGTGGAAGGCAATTTCTTCGTTCGTACCTCTATTTCATTGATGGCTCCGTGTCCTCCGCGCACATATTACGAGACTCCCAACAGCACGCGTATTCCCTCTGTTTTCACATTTGAAAAAAATAGTCCTGTTTTCGCCGTAACTTCAATGCATGCCTCTGGGCTTTGGCCACCGACACATTGTGTTACACGCTACCAAACTAACTCGTTGAGTACCTTTCTACTTGAAAATAGACTAATCTTTTCCTTTAAAAAAATATTTCATTTTTCCTTGGTTTTTACAATACCATTTTGTCTTAAAAGTGAGAGTGCAAAACAGCTGCCATAAACAACCGCCATGGAATCTATTCTTTTAAAAAATACCTTTTTCTTATTTGTTTTCTTTATCCAATGATAATGCAAACAAGTTGTGTTCATTTCTTTTCTCTGAAAGGACAGCACATTATTTTAAAAATCAATCCATTTTTCCTTCGTTTTGACAATACTGGTAATGCAAAACAACAGGCGTTGAGTATCTTTTATCTGAAAAGATAATTATTTCCTTAAGAAAATGATTATTTACAATATCCTTTGTTTTACTCAGTGATATCGCAAAACCGCTAGTGTCGAGTATATTTTAAATGAAAATATGATTATTTTTCTCACGAAATTGATTCATCTAATCACAATTTTCTTAGATTTTGACCAAGAATGTAATTCAACCGATTTTGAGTATTTTTGATATGGATACTCTTTCAAATCAAAATTATAAATGCACAATATATTTACATTATTAAATTTATTTTTTAAATGTACATTATATTTTTTTCTTTTTATTGGATGGAGAGAGTAGTGAGGTGCTTATAATACTTTATGGAAAGATGTTGTGATGTGATATGATGTAACCTGATATATTCTAATGATAATAATAAAAATAGCAATTGCCCCGCAAAGGAACACCGAAAAGAAAAAAATGGGAAATAAAATAGATGCAATGAAACAAAAAAGAGAGTATTGAAACAATTGCTATGAGGAGCTTGTTATGTGGTTTCATTTGAATGATGTAAGGGTTGTTCAATCAAATTTTTTTTGAAGTATGATGTTAACAGCTTTTGTTGGTGGATTCCAACTATCCAAAATGGATTGCATGTTCATAAAATGTTGCATAATTTAAAGCTAATGAGAAACATAGAAGGCAATGTAATACAAACCTTCAATATGGGAGAGTACACTGAGTACACTCATTATGGGAAGTGTAAGTTTGGATGGGCCAAAATATTTATGAACTCACAACCGTAAAACAACTCCTAAAGACGGTGATACAAGCAAGGGCCAGTCTATAGCACCCTCGTAAGGTTGATGTAGGCTCCTACCATTGTGTAAAACTAACACATTAACATGACTATTTCTTTATTGTAAACGAAAGAACTACACTATTACATTCTCAGGGTGACATAACACTACTACACAAACTCTACTAATGGTCCTAATCAACAAAGAGATAGCTAGAAAACAAGCAAATTCAAATCCCTCTCAGAAAACTAGGGAAATAAATTCACAATTGCACAAACTATTTTCAAGGACTTGAAATCAAAACCAAGCAGGATCCAACAACTGTAAAAGTGGTATCCGTCAAATGGTTTCAAGGTTTAGGAAAAAAATACCATTGAAAATCTCATGCAAACAACATAATCATTTAAGCAGCGAGTAAGGAACATTTCCTCTTGCTTGGTAAATGTGGGTTAAAATGGAGTTATGCCACTTAAGGATCCACTATTCTATCTTTGTCTAAAACATTGGGAGTTATTTATCCTCCATCTCAACTTATTTCAAATAATTAGTCTTAATTTATTATATACCAAATTTCTATCCAACATTGCATGTTAATCTTCACAAAATACCAAGTTGAGTTTTATCTTTTGGTCCCATTAACAAAGGAGAAGCACCTAAATGACTAATCCCAACAAAGTTCAAGCCTAAGATGATGAAAACTCAATTCACTTGGTTAAACAGGGAATTTAATGGCATTTTTTTAGAAGTTTAACAAGAGATGTGTTATATAGGAAGGAATGATAGTAATGCCAAAATCCCCTTTTGTTAATTTTCCAAAATATTGTTCATAAACCCAAATAAGGAAATTATGCATATAACCCAAACAACGTGAGGGACCAAGCTGGGATACAAACAGAAGATAGTAATCTTTGAGTCCTTGGTATCAGTATTTTGGGTCCACTTGCATCTTTGAATGGAATTTGAATAGAATGTTGTTGGACATTTCCAAAATTACAAGGAAAAATTGTTAAATAAGCTATAGGAGAGTCAATAACTATGCTCATGAGTACTATCTTAGACAACTGCCATATGATTTCATCCTTTACAATTGTCCTATCAATGTACTTGTTTGTTAGGAACCTGTGTCAACCCTTCTCTTTACTTTGTTAGTATATTGTTGTTGGACGCATATGCTTTGTAAGTCGTCCCATAGTATTTGTTGATCCATAGTTAATATTAGCCCATAGTATTTGTTGATCCATAGTTAATATTAGCCCATAGTATTGACCCATAGTATTGGACGCATATGTTTTGTAAGTCGTCCCGTAGTATTATATGTCCCATGGTTTTGACCCATAGTATTGGGCATAGACTTAGTATATAAGTGTGTGTTGAGGCCAATGAAGGTACCATGAAGTTAATTGTATTGAGCTTGCTCAAAGGAGGTTGCCCCCTCGAAGTGGCATGTGATCAATATAAAAGTGATTTTGAGTTCTGTTATTTCTGATATCTTGTGTATTTGCATTAATTAATTATTGCAGGTTCTTCACATCTGGTATCAGAGCACTTTCTTGGGCTTGTTGGGTGGAATTTCTGCCAAATTTTTTTTCGCATCTGTTGCAAGTTCGGATCTGGGAATAATCCATATCCGCTTAACTGTGGGAAGTACTTGGGCATAAGCCATAAAACTCATTATGAGGAGTACCACAGGAACCCCAAGTAGCTGGCCCATTGAGAGGACCTGCCAGCGGAAAGGGAAACGACCCCTACCTGATTGACTAGTTCCCACCCGTGAGGTAAACCAAGAGCTGCCATTTGTGGCAAAGCAGTTATCATTTTTACCTGAGCCATGGAGTGAGGGGTACTGCCCCAATACGCAAGCCGTCAGACAGCATTGGTGGCCGAGTGAATTCCCTGAATCGATAGGAAGCCACACATACCTGGGGTCCATATCTATTTTTCAGCTGAACTGTTGCCGATCACTTTCGAGCCATTTTAGATCCATTCCGAGCCATTTCAAATCCATTCTGACAGTCATTCCAGCTCCAGCTGTTTCAGATCTATTCTGAAAGTTGTTTCGGATCCAGCCGTTTTTTTATCCATTCAGCGTCGTTTTAGATCCATCTATTGCTGATCCCTTCCGCATATCTATTTGTTTCCGATCCCTTCCATAGATCTATCTGTTTCCAATCCCTCCCGCACCGTTGCATATCCATTCCTGATAATAAAAAGAAATATATATATATATATATATATATATTTCGGCTATATGTCCCTTGTTTCAACTCTGTTTTCCCTGAAACTTCACTGGCACCCCTGCAATCCCATTCTCCATATTTCATTCCTGAAGACCCTATCCCAAATTCCACTTCCCAAGTCCAGAAATCCCACATTTGTCTATTTCTAGGGTTTGCCATAACTCCTTCGATTTTCACCCAAACGTCTTCAAATTTTGCCACCGTGTTCCTTTCCTAATTCTGCTTCTTTGTCCGTCTCTACTAAATTTTCTCATTCTTTCACCCCACCGCTGAAATCCCCTTTTTTGCTTCCATGTCCATCAGAAAGTGTCCAAAACCTAGTCAAACCCCAATTACCCATCTGAGTTTTTCCCAAATCCAAATTTCCCTTTACTAAATAAGCTTTTGTTTGTGTTTTTCTATCCATTCCCACAAAAAAAAACTCCTGGTTATGGTTGTCACCCGTGCAGGAACAAAAACCATAGAGGAAGCACTTGTAGCCATCCAACCAAACTCCAAGATCTGGATAAAAACTTTCTCAGCGTCCATCTTCAACATTCATCCATGAACAATAACCGACAACAAGAAGCTTTTGCAACCAATGGGTTCTCTTCTTCCAACAATTTCCTTGGTCCGAAGCTTGATTTTCCTCGCTTCAATGGCACTGATCTGACTGGATGGATCTATCGTGCAGAACAGTATTTCAGTCTGCATAACACTTTTGATGTCCAAAAAGTTCCACTTGCATCCTTTCATTTGGAACAAGAAGCCTTTCAATGGTACCGTTGGTACATCAAGGCTCATGACGAGCCAAAATGGACAGATTTTTGCCAACTCCTTTTGCAACGATTTGGTCCTAGTTATTTTGATGACTTCACTGAAGCACTCACTAAACTTCGCCAAATTGGCATTGTGAGAGAGTATCAGACAGAATTTGAGAAACTAGCCAACCACACAGAAGTATTGTCTAATGACTTCTATAGGAGTTGTTTTATCAGTGGTCTTAAGGATGAAATCTGCCCAGAGGTCAAAATGTTCTGTCCCAACACAATGATGGAAGCCCTAGGGTTGGCTAAGTTAGCAAAAGACAAGATTGCAACCCAACAACACTCCAAACCCACTTTTGTTCCCTTCCAAAATATGGGTTCTCAACAACCTCCCATTCCGCCATCTCCTCGACCAACTCCTATCAAGCATTTGTCTGAAATAGAGATGCAGGCACGCACAGAAAAAGGGCTTTGTTATAATTGTGATGAGAAATTCACTCGGGGACATAAATGTGTTCAGCAAAAGCTCTATCTCTTGGATATGGATTCTCCGCCTGCCTCTAAAATTGGTGAAGAAGCTCCCAATACAATGGATGATCAGCTCGACATTCACGAGCTGCCTATTGACCCCCCATCTCAGGACGACCAACCAGAGATATCTCTCAATGCTTTGTCCGATGTCACCACCCCCCAAACAATGCAGGTTAGGGGTTACTTCAAAAAGCTTCCTCTTACAATACTCATTGATTCTGGAAGCACTCATAACTTCATTGACCCTCAAATCACCAAACAGGCTGATTGTTTTATCCATCCTTGCTCCAACTTTGAAGTCATGGTTTCCAATGGGGGCACCTTACCTTGCAAGGGAAAGTGTCACAATGTGCGTATCTCTCTGGAAGATTATAACCTGCTGTGACATGTTTTCCTTGTCCTTAGGCGGATGTGATGTGGTTTTGGGCGTTCAATGGTTACACACACTTGGCCCCATCTTATGGGATTTTGCTGAACTTTGGATGCAGTTTTTAGTCAATGGGACACAACACAAATTTACGCGCTTACAACCAGGGTCTCTCTGCATCATCAGTTCACATTGACTGGAAACGATCCTTAAAAGGAATTCACATGCTGTCATCGCTCATTTCCATTCCATTCAAATGCACCCACCAACGGCCTCCACTAATTCCTTGGATAGATATACAGGTGGCTTCACTGCACCAGTGGGCTTGCCGCCTTCAAGAGACCTTTCCGGTAAGCATTTCGCTGTCTCTACATCTCAGCAAGACATGATGGCTATTTTGCATGCAGTACAAAAGTGGAAGCCATCCCTATTGGGGAATTATTTCTGCATAAAGACTGATCTCCAGAGTTTGGAAAATTTCCTGGAACAACGGGTCTCCTCCCCAACACACCTGAAATGGGTTATCCAACTCATGGGTTATGACTATGAGATCACTTACCAGAAGGGTAAGGACAATATGGTTGCAGCTGCTCCTTCTTGCACAATTGATGAACTAGTTTCTCTTACAGCTATTTCTCTGCTTGTTCCAAATTGGTTGCAATCTGTTCAGCGGGGCTCTCTCTTCTATGAACTCCATGCTTCTTCATTAGCAGGGCACTCTGGGTTCCTCAAAATGTATGATAGGGAAAAATGTAACTTCTTTTGGTAGGGACTGAAAATGACAATTCAACGGATGGTGGCTGACTGTAATACTTTCCAGGTCAACAAGGGTGAAACAACACTCCTTTTGGGACTGCTCGAACCCTTGCCCATTCCTACACAAATTTGGCCAACTATTTCTATGGATTTCCTAGAGGTGCTCTGGTGGTACAATACCACATCTACAAGGACACCATATGAAGCATTCTGTGGATAGACACCTCCAACTCTTCTTCCATACACCCTCAACAGCCCCACAGTTCAGGCAATTGACTCAGTTCTTCTCATTCTACAGGACAATCTTCACATGGCCAGAATTCGACTGCAACAACTAGCCGCTCAACACCGTTCTGAGTGCACTTTTCATGTAGTTGATATGGTTCTTCTTTGTCTACATCCTTCCAAGCAATCATCCTTGAAACTCCAAAGGCATCAGTGGCCTGGAATGCAGCCCGAGGATGCTACAGGGGAACCACTCCTTCAGATACTGCATCAATTTCCACAACTAAAGCTTTGAGGACATAGCTTTTTCTAAGGGAGAGGGGATGTTAGGAACCCGTGTCAACCCTTCTCTTTACTTTGTTAGTATATTTTGTTGGACGCATATGCTTTGTAAATCGTCCCATAGTATTTGTTGATCCATAGTTAATATTAGCCCATAGTATTGACCCATAGTATTGGATGCATATGCTTTGTAAGTCGTCCCGTAGTATTATATGTCCCATGGTTTTGACTCATAGTATTGGGCATAGACTTAGTATATAAGTGTGTGTTGATGCCAATGAAGGTAGTGTGAAGTTAATTGTATTGAGCTTGCTCAAAGGAGGTTGCCCCCTCGAAGTGGCCTGTGATCAATATAAAAGTGATTATGAGTTATGTTATTTCTGATATCTTGTGTATTTGCCTTAATTAAGTATTGTAGGTTCTTCACATTGTTGTACAGGATTTAAACCTTATAGTGAGGAGTGGACACTACCAACTTAGGGGGGGATTGACAGGTAAATACATGAATTGCGTCTCATTTAGTTACTATAAAGGAAAGAGATCAAGATATAAGAAGATGCACCTTTTATCTACGGTTGGTCTTAGCTTTCGTCTGGTCTTCCGCTTGATCCTTCGCTACGATGAACCTGCAATACAAAGGAAACCTTCCTCAGCGTATCTTGACTATAATAAGGATGATGAAATTGAAAACAATTAAACATTAACTATAATCAGATATTAAGCCAAATGAACATACAATCCAATAAACATTCGATTTGGGACAGGAAGGGTATTTCGACCTTTTTATTGTCAAAGAAACATGAATTAGTACAAATATACCTGACGTGTCAAGATGCTTTTGCAACCGAGTCCTGGGCTTCTGCTCTTAACAATGACTTGGGAATTCCTCTAGCGTAACAACACTCAAAGCATTCTTTCTAGGTTTAGTTCTAGTCTCCTCTCATGGATCCTCCTTGTATTTATGGGACAAGGTAGGCAGTTGGATTCGAGAGGTGGTTGAATTGGGAAGTTGGGGAAGTTGTAGAACCAACTTCAGCTAATCCCAATTCGTCAACTTAATATATTTTTTTTATTTCATCTTAAGATGTGCGCGAGTTTTCTCAGGGCATAGTAGCGCACAGTATGCAACTTCAGTGTTTAACAACAAGCATTTGCAACTTTTCTGAGGTGTGCACTAGTTTCCCTTGAGTAAAGTAGGGCATACTACCATATGTGCACTCGTTTGCTACCCAAAGAGTAGCGCACATGTCAAAATATCAGGGTAAACAGGGAATTTCTCAGCTGAAGAGGGTAGTTCTAGTCCATGAGTCATCTAGGTCAACCTAACTCTTCAATCCACGTTCTCCTTTTGTGTGATCGACAACGTAATGTGATCACAGATGGAGAAGTGCATATTTGACCTATAACAGATGCCCCCTAATGCGTGAGGTGAGAGGGAAACGATGGCCGAAATACATTATAATTCCAAGTCAGAGGAGGAATAAGAAACCGCAGAACCAAGTCACAAAAGCACCTGAAACAATGACCAAGGTCAGTGAGCAATTACAATATTGACATCACATAGATGTATAGCATGATGTAGCATGATATCTGATACATAACTAGGAGATGTATATATAGCATGGCCATTGAAATACAAGCGTCGATCCATGTCAAAATGAGAGATCATAGCCATAACAACAAATTGGATCTATGTTTCACGAAGAGCCAAAATGAGTAAGGCTCAGTCTTGCGCAGCTTGGGCAATAACATAAATACGGTGATGCTATCATAGTCCCAAGGTGTTCAACCAAAACTCAAGGTACAAAACCTAACCATGTGAATAAAATGAGCTGAGGTCGAACATGGGGGGTATCATTTCATTACCGGTCATTGATGTATACTGTTAACAAACGCGAGGATTTCCATCGATAATGATAATGGGGTCCAAGGTACCTAGTACGATCCAACAAGTGTCAATAAGTGGACTTGAATTTGAACACTTGAGGAACCTGTCGAATAAGAGACATTGATGTATTCCCATTATCCAACAACGAGGGAAACTACCATTGATGACTGTAATCCCCAAGGTACTAACCGAAACTCTAAACTTCATTCCCAGAGAAGAATGAGTTGAAGTCGATGAGAAGAAGTCCATTGGAAGAGAGTCCTTAATGCATCCTCCATCATCCAACATGAGGAACACTCAAAAGGTATGAGCCGATGTGGAGTAGGACAAGTAACAAGATGAAACAAACTGACACCAGGATGGTTGACACATGAAGTCAAGGTAAACTTCAGAATGGCCGACACAGGCTATATCCTTGAATAGTGAGCACGACACAAAGTGACTTAGGCAGTTTTTGAATATGAAGGGGATAATGATATAAGCGTAGAATGTAGGAGACATTAACAGACCCTCCATATGGTTGGAAGAATAACCAACTGGGGGAGTAAAAACTCAGAGATCAGTTTCACCCTAAGGTCAAAAACTAAAACCCAATTGAAATGATGGACTCAAATAGGTACTATGTTCAAGGATAGGACTGACTTAACTACCTTTGAAATTGAAAAGATGTGATATACCCTTCTTATCCCTTATTCTTTTTGGTAAAAGAATGTCCTTCTTGTTGTTTTAATGAGTCCAAGAAAGAAAGAAAACTCAATAAGTCCAACCATGTAAAATTTTAACGAGCCCATGGGGGGTAGACTCGGGACCTTCTTCATTGTTTACAGAGTTCGAAGAAGAGATAGAAGAATACTCTATAGTAATAATCTTTGGATTTTAGTATCGAGCAGGGATCTGTTCTTGCTTGCCGGTGTTTTCAATTTTAAGGAGTCTGAAAAACTTAAACAATAACTCCATACACCTACCCGTGGATTTTAATATCGAGCCCGGGTTGGTATATGCTCGCCGGTGTTTTCTTGTTTATAGAGTCTGAAAAACTTAAACAATCCTCTATATACCCTCTCGCGGATTTCACATCGAGCCCGAGTAGGTGAGTGCTTGCTTGGTGTTTTCATATTTCAAGAGTCTGAAAACCCTAAAGAAGGCTCCAAAAGTCCTTTTTCGTATAGTTAGTCTCCTCCCCCAAAAAAGTATAAAACAATGAGAGAAGAACTCTTCTAGCCATGGATGACTAGAGTATGCTTTTTTCGTAAGTGAGCCACAGAGGTCCGGAAAAGGGGTAAACTTATACCTACGTGGATGTCGCTTCAAATCCTTTAACGAGTTTGAAATGAAAACTATACTTGGCAATCTTGTCATATTTAAAGAGTCTAACAAGAGCGTGAAAGAACTCTATATAAATATTTTTCGTAAAGTTTTAACGAGCCCGAAAGAGTAAACTTGCGACCTCCTTACTGTTTTTAATGAGCTCAAAGGAGATACAGAAAAATGCTCATAACTTCCTTACTGTTTTTAACGAGCTCGAAGTGAAGGTGGAAGAATGCTCGTAGCCTCCTTACTGTTTTTTAACGAGCTCGAAGTGAAAGTGGAAGAATGCTCGTTGGATCAAAGTCCAATTCAATGGCAGACTACATTATAGACTCTAGGAAAACTTCATCAGAAGGAAGTATATCATCCCAGATAGAATACATATCTAAACATTCAGATGGATTCAACACCTGGTCAATTGTCGGGGCCCAATCTCGAGAAGGTAAGCATGAATTCAGAGGCTTCTTCTCAGCAGAAATTGGACTCAAGGAACAATATGCCACATAATTTGATTGTGACATGGTAGTGCCTACTGATGGGGGGCATACTTGGTCTATATTTGGGTAATAAGAGGGATCAACAAATGTAATCTGATCGATAGGGACAATGTTTTCATTGTGAAGAAAATGCATCACACGAAAGAGTGTAAACACCACATCCTGCATAGCATATACGTAATCATGCCCGAGGATCATATTGAAATCCATAGGGTCCTTTAAAACCATAAAATCAACTAAGACTATTTTTCCACCCAAAGTAATAGGTACTTGAGGGAGGAATCCCAACGATTCACTAGGTCTTTTATCGAAAGTCAACGGCCAATTAACAGCTGGAACAAGGTTAGGAAAACCTAAATCTCTCCAAGCATAAGGGGATAAGATACTAACAGAGGCTCCTTCATCTACAATACATCGATAAACCGCATGGTTTTTGATATCAACCTTTATCTGAAAAGGTGTAGCAGAAGGAAGGCGAGGCCCAGTTAGACTATTCGAATCAAAGGAAATGATCCCAGAACTTGGTAGGGGTTCACTCGGCATAGATGAAGTGCCCCCCATTTCAGAAACATGCGAACTGGTAATGCATAAGACTTCAGGGACAGGTGCATCAGTCTCAGAAGAACTGATGAGATCGGTCGAAGATTGCATCGATTCGATCACTTCACTCTCCGAAGGAAGAGTGGATTTGAACAAAAATTGCATTGGTTCAACCACTTCATCAACCAAAGGTTGATCAGGCTATTGGGAATCTATAGACAATTTAGGAGTAGAGGATCCTTCAGACATGGACCACACTCTCCGCACCTCTAGAATAACAAGGCACATGTGAGTAAGGTGATCTCCCTTACAAAGTTTACAAGGGAACTTTGGCTTGCATCGTATAAGCTGAGACTCCTTTACAACAACAATACTCTTAGCATGACTAGCATTGGTTGACAGCTTGCCCCCAACATGACTTGCAGTGGCTGGTTGCTCAGAAGCAGAAGAATTTTGAACTATGGACCACACTCTTTGCACTTCTGGAAGTGCAGGGCACAAATAGGTCAGGTGGTCTCCCTCGCAAAACTTACAAGGGAACTTAAGCTTCTGTTTATTAGGTTTGTCGACAATGTCAACTTTCTCAGCATGAATTGCAGTGGTTGATTCAGTGTCTCCAGTATGACTCACAGTAACTGGTGATTTGTCATTAATATGACCAGCAATGATCAATGATGTCTCCTCAACATGAGCAACAGTGGTTGAAGACATGATTTTAGTATGATTTGCAGTGACTGAATTTTTTCTCCCAGCATGACCTCCAGAGGCTGGGTAGGTGCCCCCAACATGACCTTCAAAGGTTGGGTGGGTGTCCCCAGCATGAATTCTAGAGGTTGGGTGGGTGGGTTCATTATGATTTCCAGTGACTAAAATTTTTCCCCCAACATGACCTCCAGAGGTTGGGTGGATTCTCCCAGCATGACTTCAAGAGGCTGGGTGGGTGCCCCTAGCATGACTTCCAGAGGCTGGGTGGATGCCCCCTTGCTTTGGCATCTTCTTCTTATTCTTCCTCCATCTATTCCTCTGAGACTACTAGTTACTAGTATTAATACTTTCATCGCATGAGGTAGAAGGAGGAGGAGAAGATGTTATTGGTGAAGCAGGCATAGGGTTCTGATGCTCTTGATGTTAGGTGCTTACTTGAGAAGCATCAGGAGCATGCAAGGCATTCAGAGTGGAAAACAACCAAACTGGTAGCCCTATAGTGAATCTCGAAAGATTCAAGGTAGCCATTAAGGGAGTACCAATGTTCCCAATGAATGGAAAAGCACAAAGAGCCCCTTGAATAGGGGTCCCTTGATTGGTGCTCACCGGGGTGCTATCCATGGTTTCCGACTCAACGGGCCAGAAATCTCTAAGGCTAACTAAAAACAAGCAGCACAAAGAGAACACCACTAAAAAGATCCTCGGTAATCCAAACCAGGAAAACAGATGCCTTCCAGAGGGAATTCTGGGATGATTAGGGCCCAGAACTAACCAACGAAGGATGAAGAACAGTTACCCAAGGTCCACATACAGGTCCTCTAGGTGCAAGCGTTTGAATCACCAAACCACCTTCCCAAATTTCTGTAGAGGGTTTCCTCCCACGTCTGTCCTAGGTACAACAGAAATAGCCTTCTATCGTCACCTATGTAGAGCCCTAGAGTCTGGATACTAAGGTTACCATCAATACGAAATAACCTGGGGGGACAGTTGTCAGCCTAGTCAAAATGCATGGGCAGGGTAGCAAATCCCGAAGTCCGAAAGGATCCCCATTCGTGAATCAACTCTGGTTTATGGTTGAGAGGAAAGTGAGGGTGTATCGTCAATAGTTCCAGTCGCCCACGGCCTCATGCTTAACTCTGGTTTAAGTAGAGCATCCCAGGACTATTTGATAGAGATGGGTTTACCTAATAGATAGTTGTACTACAATTGTTGAGTAATGAAGCCAGTTTCGAGTAGTTTAAGGTGATTTAAACTCGAAACTCTAGCCTAAGCTAGTTGATAATATGTATACCTAAAAAGAAAAATGTTGCTAGTAAATTTTATTAATATTTCTTTTTAAGGGCTACTTGTTACTCAAAGATTGTAGTGAAGTGTGTGGCGTGATTCATGACATAAAGTAAAGTGCGGAAACACAATTCATGAAATTTCACAAAAATTTTCGTTTATGTTTTTTCAAAATAAAAAGTAGGTAATCCTAAATCAAATTTCTTTTTGTATTTTCTTTTAAATTTCAAAGCAAACTATGCTACTTCAAAACAATGATAGACCTTACTACTAAGCTACTTAAAACATTTTTTGCCTTTTCTGATAATTGTAAAAGAAAAAGAACTTGTAAAAGAGTAAGTAAGACCTAACTGTAAAGTGTGAGTAAGACAAACACCTAAATGGCTCAAAACAAATGAATCAAAAGACTCGAGGAAGACTTAACCTACCAAGTTTTTTCAAAAGAAAAACTTTGGGCTTGTAAACAAAGTGTAAAAGAAACAAGGAAAAGAAATGCTCGTAACGGAAAGGAAAACTTAAAAAGATGCTCCTAAACACCAAAACCTTAAGAAAAACACTAAACCAAGCAAAGGAGTATGTAAGCGAACCAAAAATTGACCCTACTAACACACGAACTCAACAGAAAGCTAATCTAGAAAGCTTTGACTCACTTGGACTGAAACTGAAAAAATAATCAGAAAGTATCTAAGCCAAGCAACCTTTCAAAAGCACCATAAGGACTTAAACTTGGGGTCAAATCCTAATGGAAAGGATAAGACACAGTGAAAGTGTGCTATTGTTGCCACCCACAACAAACATTAAGGACGTTGGTTTGTATGATTGCAACAACCAACTAGGGCAGAAGTGTGCAGCTATGTCTACAAGAGAGTAGTTCACAAACTTCAAAGAGGGCTAGAAAGCAGTGAAAACACTCAAAACAAGCACTCAAGCAAGCAAAGACAAACTAAAGGACTCAGAGAGGTAAGTAAGACTCAAAAAGAGACATAGAAGTCTCAGGGGTCAGCCAGGGAAGCAAAGCAACAGGATGAAAGTGGGACTAAACCACTGGAAAACAAATCCTAATAGAAATCTAGAAGATATAGGAAAATGCACTACTGTGCAGTGCATAAACTAGCGCACACAAGAAAGATGCGCTACTATTTAGTCTATAAACTAGCGCTCATCAGGAAAGATGCGCTACTGTATGTAGGGAATACCAACGCACATGTCTCAGAAGGACATAAACAGGCTTTGCAACATCAAACTAAGATGAATCAAACAAGCTAGAATAGGTAACAAAGACCTATGAGACCTCTCAAAGAACAAATAAACTGAAAAAGTCAGGAAGGAAAACCTAACTAGGCCTCCTAGAGCAAAAAAACACATGATTACTCCCCAGCGGAGTCGCCAGTCTGTTGTACAAGATTTAAACCTTATAGTGAGGAGTGGACACTACCAACTTAGGGGGGGATTGATAGGTAAATACATTAATTGTGTCGCGTTTAGTTACTATAAAGGAAAGAGATCAAGATAAAAGAAGATGCACCTTTTATCGACGACTGGTATTAGCTTTTGCCTAGTCTTCCGCTTGATCCTTCGCTATGATGAACCTGCAATACAAAAGAAACCTTCCTCAGCATATCTTGACTATAATAAGGATGATGAAATTGAAAACAATTAAACATCAACTATAATAAGATATTAAGCCAAATAAACATACAATCCAATAGACATTCGATTTGGGACAGGAAGGGTATTTCAACCTTTGTATTGTCAAAGAAACATGAATCAGTACAAATATACTTGATGTGTCAAGATGCTTCTGCAACCGAGTCCTGGGCTCCTTCTCTTCACAATGACTTGGGAATTCCTCCAGCGTAACAACACTCAAAGCATTCTTTCTAGGTTTAGTTCTAGTCTCCTCTCATGGATCCTCCTTGTATTTATGGGACAAGGTAGGCAGTTGGATTCGAGAGGTGGCTGAATTGGGAAGTTGGGGAAGTTGCAGAACCAACTTCAACTAATCCCAATTCGTCAAATTAATATATTTTTTGTTTTCATCTTAAGATGTGCGCAAGTTTCCTCAGGGCATAGTAGCGCACAGTATGCAACTTCAGTGTTTAACAACAAGCATTTGCAACTTTTCTGAGGTGCGCGCTAGTTTCCCTTGAGTAAAGTAGAGCATACTACCAGATGTGTGTTGGTTTGCTGCCGAAAGAGTAGCGCACATGTCAAAAGATCAGGGTAAACATGGAATTTCTCAGCTAAAGAGGGTAGTTCCAGTCCATGAGTCATCTAGGTCAACCTAGGTCTTCAATCCATGTTGTCCTTTTGTGTGATCGACAACATAATGTGATCACGGATGAAGAAGTGCAGATTTGACCTATAACAGTCCTCTTTAGTACTCTTGTTTACCTTTCCAGTTGTTGAGACATTGAGGGACCCATCATCTCAATAATCTAAAAGAAATTTAACAACCAAAGTTTAAGCCTTAAGGCAATAGCAATATCCGCCTCTTGAAAGAATATGATCACTCACATCCTCAATGACTAATATATACCAAAATCTAGACAAATATTTATCTATTGTTGGATGGAGAAATTGACAATCTTGCTTATAAGATAGATGGTGATTTTATGCTATATTTTGTGACAACATTTTAGTAATCCTTTAAAGGTGTTAAAAAATTACCCATTTTCTATAATAAACATTTGTAGGGCTAAATTTGAGCATCTATTTAAGCATTCAGTCTTAAATAAAAGGAAACATTAAGCCTCCAAGTACTTTTATGAATTAATATAACTAGCAAAAAATGGTTTTAACCTCAAACAAACAATCTATGACACTCTACTAAGATAATATACTATGCTATCTTGAGTTAGAGTGTCCAAATTAATCATTTTCCATGGTACATGTAAACTTCAATAAAGAATAAAATATCAAGTAAAAATATCATTTTTTATTATTAAAAAACAAGAATTGGATAGCCCCTTGTATTGTATTACAAATTTTTTTTTAAATGATATTGGCAAAAATTAATTCTATCTAATGCCATTACAAAAAAGAGCGACAAAAGAAAATAATATTGAAAAAAAAATCTATAAATCGGACTAACTCTATGATTCCAAATGGGTTTCAATTGGAACAACATACATGTGTCCACAATTGTTGTGATTGATATTTCAATCACAGCTTCATTGTTGCAAAAGATGGAGTCATTTGATTAACTATGAGGACAAAATAATCTAACGTTTTAGTAAAAAAACTAAACAATGAGATGTGGGCATTGACATGGGATGATTTTCCATATAAATTGTCTTGGATATTGCTAGGAAGTAGAACTAGAAGAGAAAAATGTATTCCTTACCATTATAGAATTAAAATAGAACATATGTGCAACTTTTCTACCATCATGGCTATTAATCACATGTACTGATCAAAACATTCATGGGAAAGAAACCTAACAAAACAACCATGATTAAAAAATTTGAGCCACACCATGCATGGTGAATTGATTTTTTCAGCTTCTAAATTGGGAAATATACATTTACTCATTTAGCTTACCTTCAAAGGGAATTTATATGTTTCTACATTCAAAATGCACATAGTTGTAGATATGAAGATTAGAGTCCATTTCCCCTTCAGGCCAATCTTGAATTATCCCATCACAAGCCTCATAAGTGTTTGGATATCCACATCATCTTTTTTAGGACCTTGCATGCAATTAGGGTTTGCATGCATTTTGCATGCATCCCAATCACCATGTGATGCCTCCAGCACCTTACCCACCTTATTCTAGCACCCAGGAGCCACTTACTTCAGAGTTTTAGCCCTCCTAGTCAGCAAGGTGACCACTTCTCACCTACTGCCAGAGAAGGGCACATTTCTTCACCTACCACTGCAGTTCCACTTTAGTTACACTCAGTTAGCTTCAATTCTCCTTGATTTGAGGCTAGTTTCACTCCTGATTGACTGTTTCACTCCGTTGGACCTCCAGATTGATTAGATGACTTGTTCTGACTTCAATTAAGCCTCCCATGCGCCCTCCACTGAGTCTCCTTCCCTATATTAGTGCTACACACTTCAGTTACACATGACACATTCAGTTAGACTCAGCTTGACACCTGGATGACTGGTTCTTGTGCATTGATGACCACCACTGATTGATGATGAGGACTCCTAGTTGGAGTCAAGCTACTCCATTCAGTGATTCGAATTACCTTCTTAGTCAATTCGAATTGCTCACTCACATTGTCAGATTGTATTGTAATTATTCACCCTTATTGGGATATTGAGCACTGTGCATGTTTTACACAGTTTTACACCATATTTTCTATGTTCATCCGATGTGATTGATTTACTTGTTCATTAGATCTGCCGTGACTAATTTTACATGGTATCAGAGCCATTGCAGGGACAAGATCTCTTTTCTATAGGTGTTTCTACAAGAGGATTTGAGTGAATTTGCTAAAAAATTACAAAAAGTTTTGGCATGAAAGATCTCAAGGGCATTCGCTCCTGTGCATGCAAAGCTTGAAAATACTTCCAATACCACTCCAGAAGCTTGAGTTTCCACATAAATCCTGGATCTGATACATTGGACCCATTCAACATTGCTTGATCTCCAATCCCAGGTGTGATGCAACTCTAAAAGGGTGGATTGTTCGACCTCATTGTTCTTGTTTTTATTGTGATTTGTAGGTTACTGTCTCCATCAATTGCATTCGCTACTTTGCCCTTGAAAGATTTTCTACATTAGTGTGCACTCGCTTCTAGCAATGGAATACTCTTCTTCAAAGCCTATTATCACCCCATTCAATTATTTTGATTGGAAAGATGATATGGAGATCATATTACGTTCAAAAGGTTACTACCGAGTCACTCTTGGTCTTGAATTGGAGCCAAACACCTTGTTAGATAGAACCAAACACTACAACAAGCTTGATGAAGCTTATGGTCTTCTTTGTCTCTCCATCTCCAAATATCTTCACTTCTATCTCAGCGGATTGAAGACTCCAAAAGCTATATGGGAGCAACTTGAAACACTATTTGGCAAGCAGGACGAGCTTAGGGCCTTTCAATTAGAGAATGAATTGATTGCCCTTAGTCCTGAGAATTTCGAGACCATTTAAGCCCACTAATCTCTTGATAGATTCGGGTGCATCGAATCATATGGCTGCAAATATTGATTCTTTTTCTTTATTCGATCCAAACAGCTCCATCCCCATCCATTTGGGAGATGACTCAAAACTTTCTTCAAAGGGAAAAGGTACGATTCATGTAGATCATGGAAGCTTTCAGAATGTTCTCTATGTGCCTTCCTTGGCTTCAAATCTTCTTTCTGTGTATCAAATGACACACACTGGTGAACCGAAGCAAGTTACATTCAGCCCTAATATAGTTGAAATTTCTGATATCAAAAGTGGAAGACTTGTTGCAGTAGGAAAGGCGAACCACACTGCAAAATGCTATGAGTTTTCACACTTTATTCCGCTTGCAAAGCCCACTGCTCTTCGCACACATGGTAATGAGGTTAGTAGGATTTGTAATGAAAGATTTGGACATCTTAATTATAAGTATTTTCTGCTGTTATCAAACAATTCCATGGTAGATGGTCTTCCACAACTCCGTTCGTCGAAGGGAATATGCACTGGTTGCATTATTGGGAAGCACCCCGAGCACAGATTCGACCGCGGCAAATCTAGTAGAGCTTCTACAGTTTTGGGACTGATACATTCTGATATCAGTGGTCTGCTGCCCCATATGTCATTAAATGGTTCAAGGTATGTTTTGACATTTATTGATGATTTTTCCCGCTTTACATGGGTATTTTTTCTCAAAAACAAGTCAGAAGTGCTTGGAAAATTCAAGGATTTTAAGGCTTCTGTTGAGACTGCCATTGAGAGCAAGATCAAAGCTCTTAGATATGATAATGGTGGAGAATATATCAAGGCTGAGTTGCTGCAACTTTGTGCCGAAAGCGGAATTCATATCCAACATACAGTTCCCTACACACCCTAGCAAAACGGTGTAGCGGAAAGGAAAAATCGGTCACTGAAAGAGATGGCTACATGCATGATTGAATCAAAAGGTTTGGCTGCAAATATTTGGGCTGAAGCAATCAATGTTGCTGCATACATATAGAACCATGTTCCACATTCATCCGTGAAAGGTATGACTCCTTTTAAAGCATTCTTTGGTCACAAACCGGATGTGTCAAATTTGAGAGTTTTTGGCTCTACTGCATGGGCTAGAATTCCTTCCAAAAACAGATGAGCTTTGGATCCACAAAGTATTGAGTGCATACTGATAGGATATGGGGAAGAATAAAAAGCATATAAACTCATGGATATCATATCTAAAAATATATTCATAGAGCGTAGTGTGCAATTTGAAGAACCACTTCAAGAATTGCAACTAGTTAAGGAAGAAACTGCCGTTTCACCGCCTTCACTAGAAGAAGATCCGTGCAGCGATAATGAAGGTATGAGTTCTGATATTTCTGATATTTTAGTAGCACATGATGATCATGACATATCAGATTCAGAATCCGACCATTATGATCCTCCTCAGTTACCAAAGTGGGCCCAAAACACTCTTCAATCTGTTGGTTTGAACCTTGAAAATCCTGCTGATCCGAGACGAACAAGAGCAGACTTTCAAAGAGCAGATATGTCTCTTTCTATTTCTGATCCATTACTTCCTAAGATTTGTTATTTGATGACTGGTTCAGATCCCCAAACATACTACCATGCCCACCGAGATCCGAGATGGCAAAGTGCCATGGATGAAGAGTACAATTCTCTTCAAAAGAACAATACATGGGAACTAGTTTCTCTTCCACCTGGAAGAAAATTAGTGAAGTGTAAATGGGTCTACCACAAGAAATTTGCTGCTGATGGCTCTATCAGCAAATACAAAGCAAGGTTGGTGGCAAAAGGTTTCTCCCAATTCCAAGGAGTGGACTACACTGAGACCTTTGCACCGGTTGCAAAGATGGATTCCATCTGCCTTGTTTTGGCAATTTCCGCATCCAAGCACTGGGAAGTGCACCACATGGATGTGAAGAGTGCATTTCTGCATGAAGATCTTGCTGAAGAAGTATATATGCAGAATCCAGAAGGATACACATCAGATCCATCATTAGTTTGCAGATTGAAGAAATCTTTGTATGGGTTAAAATAGGCCCCAAGAGCTTGGTACGCAAAGATGGACTCCTTCCTTCTTTCTCAGAATTTCCAAAGATGCAAATCTTATCCGAATGTGTATCTTCAGTGAGTTAAAGGTAATTTTTTGTTTATTGTACTTTATGTTGATGATCTTCTCATTACTGGTAGCACTCTTACTTCAATAAACAAGCTAAAAATTGCCTTAAATCTAGCTTTTGACATGAGCGATTTGGGCTTGCTGAGTCACTTTTTGGGATTGGAGATAGCTCAACATTTTGATGGGATCACTATATCTCAGCAAAAATATGCTTCCGACCTGTTATTGAAGTTTAATATGGCTGAATGTAAGGCAGCCCCATTCCCATTCCTCTCGAGAATCAGTCTTGATGAGGGAGATTCTACATCGCTTGCAGATTGCAGTATGTATTGATAGTTGATTGGTTCACTACTTTATTTGGCACACTCAAGGCCTGATATTTTATATGCCGTGAGTGCCATGTCAAGGTATATGCAGCAGCCCCATGAGCTTCATTGGCGAGCAGCCAAGCGGATCTTACAGTATGTGCAAGGTACGAAACATTTTGGCATACATTATGCTATAGATTCTGAGCTTGATTTCATTGGTTTTACTGATTCAGATTGGGCAGGTGATAGCATTGATCGGAAGTCCACTTCTGGTTATGTTTTCATGATTGGTCATGGCCCTATTTGTTGGTCCAGCAAAAAGCAGGCAGCCATTGCACTTTCTTCAGCAGAGGCAGAGTATCGAGGGGCAGTCAATGCCTGCATTCAGGCAGTTTGGTTTGGTTGCAGGGTATTCTTTCCGAGTTTGGTTTTGGTGGCACTACTTTGACTGTCCTCTTTTGTGACAATCAAAGTGCTATCAAGATCTCCACAGATCCAATTCAATGGCAGAGGACCAAACACATTGAGATTCATATGCACTACATTTGACAGTTGGTGCATGATCGCACCATCATTCTGCAATATTTCTCTACTGATGAGCAAATTGCAGACATCTTCACCAAGAGCTTCACTGAGAAGAATTTTCCTTACCTCCATTCACTGTTGGGGCTGAGTTCCATCATGGTGGAGATAGATTGATCCATTATTATGCTTTAGTTTGAGGGGGGGGCTTTCGTCCCACTAGGTTTTCCCTCTTTCCTCACTTAGTTTATTTTCAACATTTTTTGGATTATTGTATTGGGGTGACCTTTGGTCTTAGTTACCAGGGCCCCACATTATTTTTTGCACATCATAGTCTAGCTTGAGGGGGGGTGTTTGGATATCCACATCATCTTTTTCAACACCTTGCATGCAATTAGGGTTTGCATGCAAATTCTGTTGAATATTGTAACTTCTAAGAATATTATATTTCTATATTATTTATTCCGGAGATGTTCCATACCTACGATGTGATTATACTATGAATCCGGAGATGTTTATTCCTCCGAGAAGCTGTGGTAACTAGGGTTATTAGACCCACCATGTGGGGGTTGGCCCAGTCAGTTATAATAGGGTATTTAACCTAATGGTTAAATACGAGCCTACATGTACTTGTGTAAAATATATGTCAGAGCAGTGTATAAATAGAGGAGGTGTGTTCCTCATTTGATACACTCACTCACTTGAGGATAGCGCACTTGTGGAGGAGAGGTTTTCTATTGTGGAGGAGGATATCATGTCTCAGGGTTTCATCTTTGTATATTGCTGGTCATCTATATTGAGGAAGCTTTGCTGGGTTTTCTACCCCATGAGGGTTTCCCAGGATAAATCTCTGTCTCTTGTGTTTATGCTGTGCTTATTGTTTCTTCAGTGATCCTGTATATGCTATTATTGTGAAATGGAATGTAATGCTGCTATTTTCTGTCTTAGCATATTAAATATTAACATGGTATCAGAGCTAACCTGAAGGAAGGCAAGGTATGGCACTTACGACACTTGCTTTACTTACGACAATTTGAAGGTTAGGGTTTTATATAGCAAAAACCAGTCATCATGGAACTTTCGCTATAAATCCATTTTGGAGAAGGTTCAGGATCGGAAACCTTTACAGGTCATAGCTAACATCTCCAAGTATCTTGTGTCCAAAGGGCACCCTCAGATTCGTTGTACTTTGTAAGTTATGATCAGTACAAGGTAGGGTTTCTGCCTCTTCCAGATCTCAGTCAAAATCAGGTGACCTAGGAAAAAAGGTCATAACTTGGGCTAGGAAGCTCCAAATGAAATTTCATAAAAAGTGATAGGTAGTACACAGACTGTACTATCTCAAAAAAAAAATTTAGAGGCCGAAGATGAACCAGTGACATGTGGCATGCCGTACAAGTTCGCTCTCCTGTTTTATCTCATAAACAGGTCATGTTGCGACACTTGGCATAACTATCTCTCAGAGAGTCCACTTGAGGTCAGACCTGTCAGGATGGAAAGATAACAGGGCGAGCTATCTCAGAAAACGTTTTTAGAGGCCGAAGTTCAAACAGTGACGCGTGGCACGCTGTACAAGTTCGCTCTCCTATTTTATCCCATAAACAGGTCACGTTGTGACATTTGGCATAACTCTCTCTCAGAAAATCCAATTGAGGTCAGAACTGTCAGGATGGAAAGATGGCAGGTCAGTCTACTGCAAAAAAAAATTTCAGACCCTGTCGAGCAAAATTTTTGGATTTATAGCAGAAACAATCAGGTACATATTTCTGTCAAAACAGAATTATTTTTGGAGCACCTTTATTCATGGCTTCCGGAATTTAGGGTTTCGGAGAAAGTTAGAATTCTTGGAATCGGAATCCACAGCTGAATGCTACTCAGGAAAATCAAAATTTAGAGACCAAGATTGAATTTTTTGGTTGGGTAGAAGACCGGGCTTGATGAAACCCCAGCTCAGGATTTTGATCGGAAAGATGGAAAATTAGGGCTTCAGCAAAAGTTGGAATTTTTGAAGTCTGTAACCACGGCTGGAAGCTCCTCAGAAAAATAAGAGTTTAGAGCCTTGGATCAAACCTTTTCATTGAGAAAAAGGGTGGGCTTCATCAAACCCTAGTTCGGGATCCTGTCCAGAAGATCCAGAAGTTTCAAAGGCAATTTTGAGGGGTCAAATTTTGGAGATTTCAAAATTGAAGTATGCTAGTTTGATCAGCCCAACAAGACACATCTTTCCATTCATTCGAAAGTGTGAAAGTCAAAGGTTGAATTTTTAGGGTTTCTCCAGCAAACTCTAATCAAGCTCCAGATCAAGTTTCAGGGGGAGTTGAGGCTAAGGCCTTACATAAGAAGACTACAAGAAGTCTCGACAGGTATGACTTAAGGAGGTTCAGGTATGTCTTGAAATCTGATTCTTGATTAAGTTCATAATGTGTTTTGTCTTCATGTTATTTATTAGTACAATCTTGATTAATGTTAGAATTGTCTTATCACCCTAGTAACAGTATGAATGCATGTGAATGATCGAAGACATTCATTGATTAGGGCTATATGATTGTACTAATGCATTATGGTGTTGTGTGAGGTTGATGTTGTCTGCTAACAAGATACAGGTACATCACAAAAGACAAATCAAGTTCCATGACCATGACATCATGAAGACAAAGATTAATCCATAATCTTTGTTGTACTTACGAGGTATGTATGACTTTGTTATATTATGCTTAACCTATGAGACATGCAGGTTCTAGCTCATGATCTCTAAATCATTGAAGAGATTGTTTAGGTATGTTGTACATAACTAAGCAGGTATACTAATCCAGGTATGTTTTCCTATGTCATGTTAGAATCTTACCTTGTATTGGGATCCCTTATATAAGTATACTTGGCATGATTAGATATGCTTATTCATAAAGTTAGTAATCAAGGGATTATGCATATTATGTCTTTTATCTTGATTGATGATACGCATGAGTAAAAGAAGTCTTCCTTGAAATCTTGAATACTAATGTTTATTATTTATGATTGTGACTATACATATTCAAGACTATTTAGATGTTTTGATAATGTTTATAATATACTAATGAATGTATGTTTGTGTATGAGATCACGAGGATAACATTACTGCGCACTTGTGCATGCACAGTGGTATAGAATGAATAGAAGTTCAAAAGACATTTAGAAGACCAAGCGAGAGACAACCACACAAACATAAAAGATAAGTATTTGAGTTGTTATTTAAAATAGTAAATGATATTGCTTGTAATATATTGTTTGCATATTTAGAATATATCACGTTGAGTGTAAACATTCATAGAGCATTGAATAGTATACTACTAATATGCATATGATTGGTAAGTTGGAAAAACATTCCATTGTAGCTTGTCTAGAATGAAACCTCTTTGCTGACATGCTGAGAGATGTGCACACTCTCGATAGTATGTTCTGGTGGAGATGGAAGGCATCTAGATAGCCCCTGTATGCATACAGGATATGGGAAAGTGTTGTGCCAAAGTATTGGTCAAGATAGTTGCATAACTATGTAAATGATATCTGTATGCATAATAGATTATCATGTCAATATGATTTGATGATTATGAAGTATCACTAATCATGTACTTAAATTTGATTTGTAGGAAAGATCATGATGAATGATGAACACTGAACAAGCGATGGATGTTCAACAAAAGATTTACAAATCAAACACACTATAGAAGGCTTGAGGCTAGAAGATTCTCTTAGAAAGAGGAAGAGAATCATGATGAGATGTTTGCTCCAAGTGGATAGATAAGACCATTCTCTTAATGGTGTAATTAAAGAAGAAGTCTGAATCAGGTTCTGTATGAGTTCCCAGGATCGATAATCATTTGATAAGCTTAATGATCACCATGGGCGATGTGGATCTCAACCTTCGCTACAAGGTTGAATATGGTTTCTATACACAGATGCAAGAAGGAACTCACCACAGAGTTCGAATGATATTGAGGCTCATATTAGTAGACCCATCTAACGAGAGATGGCACAGATAGATATGCGGAAGATCATTCAATGCAGAGTGTGAATGATGTTCAGTCACAAAGGGAGAATTGACAGTTTCTTTATAAGCTTGGACTTTACCAAAAGTAAAGTTGTTACTAACCTTTACCTCAAGGTTGTAGGTGATGAACCTATCATACCATTATTGTATGATGATAATCTCTTTCTAACAAGAAATGAGAAATAGATCATGAAAAGAAAGAAGAAGATGGTTGAAGAAATGAAAATGAAAGATCTCAGATTGATGCATTACTTCCTAGGTTTGGAAGTATGGAAAGGCTCAAAAGGAATCTTTCTCAACCAAGGAAAGTATGCTGAGAAATATTAAAAGGACTTGATGTGTTGGTATGGCCACTCTTGAAGTTGTTAGCAGATGACTCATCAGAGTTAGTGGATAGAACTCTGTACAGACAAAATATCGAGTCATTGATGTGTCTAACAAATACTAGGTCAGATATATGCTCTGCTGTGAACACCTTGAGTCAGTATCTAGTGGAAACTAGATGTGTTCACCTGATAAGCTGTAAATCATGTGATGTGGTACCTAAAGGATACAATAGAATTTGATCTATGTTATCTTGGAGATCATGAATTCAGATGGCTACATAGATGTTGATTGGGCAGGAACTTTATCAGACAGGAAGAGCACATCGAGAGGATGATATTGTATGGGATTAGCCATGATCTCGTGGTTGAGCAGGAAACAATCTAGTGTGGCTCTTAGCACAAGCAAAATATATGGCTGCTTGCTCTGCTAATTGTGAAGCGGTATGGCTTCAGAATTGACTTAGAGATGGACCCAACTATGACCCTATGTGAGAAACAGAGTTGTACCAAAATGGAAGAGAATCCAGTGTTCCACGATAAGTCAAAGCACATAGAGATCTGACATTTCTATATACAAGATATGGTGCAGAAAAGAATTAAAGTTCGAATTTGTAACAAGTTGTCAATGTACTAACCAAACCTCTACCGATCCAATGTACTAACCAAACCTCTACCTCAAGTAAAGTTTTTCGATACAAACTTAAAATAGTTCAGAAGAACCCTCCTCGAAAGGGGGAGCGATGTGATCACTTATGATGAGATTTCCCGCATCGACAGTAAGGTTGATGATATGGATACCTATAGTGGTGATGCCGACAGAGAGGTTGGTAGATGGTCCTTAGACAGGGTCTAAGGTGACAAGGGGATTGCATTATCCTTGAACATATGTTCTCAAGAGAGCCGTAGACGTATGTCTTCGAGAATGAAGTCCTTGGTGGACATGAAAGGATTGCATCATCCTCAAGAGAGTCGTAGACGTATGTCTTTGAGAATGAAGTCCTTGGTGGACATGATAGGATTGCATCATCCTCAAGAGAGCCGTAGACGTATGTCTTCGAGAATGAAGTCCTTGGTGGAAATGATAGGATTGCATCATCCTCAAGAGAGCCGTGTTAGGATATTTAGACACTTAGGAGTTAGTTAAGATCAACTTGTGTAATATATCCGTTAGGGATAGTGTGTTTCTTTAGTATGCATTAGTATGCATTTGTAAATACTTAATCCGACGGTCACGATATGTTTCCGACATAGAGTGATCCGACGGCTCAACTTCTCTTAGACCAAACCTAACCTTGATCCGTGGCTTAACACCCGATTGGTCCATGATCTCTATTTAAAGAGCATGGAGGGTCATTGTTTAGTTGATCGATTATGAGAAGCTCATTTGTAACTTTCTTTCTTTGCATAATAAATTGTCCCGTAGAAGCTATTTGGCCGGGGCCGTGGAGTGTTTCCCTCAAGATGGTTTAAACCACGTCAAAACATCGGTGTGTTGATCTGTGATCTGTTTATGTGAAGTGGTTGCTCTTGGTGTTCGGTCCTTTGGTAGTACCCTGTTTACCCGAACATGGTATCAGAGCTTTTATGAAGTGCTGCTTCCGGTTATGATCTAGATCTTGAACTGCTGTTGCCGAAACTCGAAAGGGTTTCTAGTTCTGGTATTTCTGTGCATTTCTGGGCTGTGGGAGGTGTTCCATTGCGTCCGGAGCGTCGTTTCCATTGGGAAATAGTTTTCGTTTGATCGAAAACGGTTCCCGGTTGCTCCAGAAACGCGTTTTTCATCAGATCTGAAGGTATAATGTTACAGTGACGCATTTTTTTTATTTCGTTTTTGAAAAGAAAAAAATCTCATATTTCATTTTTTTTTACTGTTAGATTTTTTTTGGTTTGGATTGTTGCTTTCCCGTCTGCGTATGCTCTTTGCCGTGCACCTTGAGCGATCTCGGCAAATCAGAAACAGAAAGGGAAAGGGTTTTTTTCGGCTGCGTATGCTCTTTGCCGTGCACTTTGCGCGATCTCGGCAAATCAGAAACAGAGAGAAAACGTAGACTTTCCGGGAAAGCTAACAAGATCTAACTCCACAAGTGTGGAAAAGTTTTTTGTTTCGTTTTGTGGTTTTTTTTGCAGGAAAAAGGGGCAAGCACGCAAACCGAGCAAGAAGAGTTAAAAAAAAAAAAAAAAAAAAAGCCCCCTTCCTCATTTCCATATTTTACATACCTTTTAAACTAGCTCACTTGGTCCAAAGTTGCTTTATTCCTTAATAGGTCTTGAGTTCAAGTCTTAAGAAGTTACTTTTAAAAAGAAAAGTGCATGCAATTTCTATTTTCAAGTTACTTTATTGTAAAAGTGCATCTCACTTAAATAATAAAAAATAAAAATACAAGTGAGTCACTTAAGCTTTTTATTTATTGTTGCACTATTTAAAAGTAATATCATTGTAAAAGTGAAATCACTTATTTTACAAAAGTGATTCACTTAAAAACAACTTTTTTGTAAAGTGATTGTCAAAAGGTTCATCTTGGGAAGAGGGGGGTTCTTTTTTTGCTGGACATTCTCTAGCTGCCACGTCACTATTGGGGACATCTTCAACAGTTTCTTTGTTCAAGCATAACTTCATCATACAGAGTCCGTTTTCAGTGCCGTTTTTTTTTAAACCGCCTATTTTTTCAAGCTCTTCACATCCAGACTATTGGTTTCTTCTTTTACAGCCATTAATTTACAAATATGGCCGCCCTTTGTGATATTCTACTCAACAGTTCCAACTATTTCTCATGGAAATCTCGTATGGAGGATGTTCTACGAAGTAGGGGACTTTTCAGAATTACAACAGGGAAAGAAAAAGAACCCACTGATGATGATAAGAAAATAAAATGTGCAAATAGATGTGATGAAGCTCGTGGATTGATTGGGATGTCAATCTCTACTGATTTGCGATTCCACATATCTGGAATTGATGAACCTAATGCTGCTTGGGACAAGTTGGAATCTGTGTTTGGTAAACACAATAAAATTCGGGGTCACCAACTTGAAAATGAGTTGATTTCTTTAAATCCAAGTGACTTTTCATGCATTCAAGATTATTTATCTAAGTACAAAACTCTCAAGCTCTTATGTGCAGAATGTAAGATTGAGAGGGAAGACAAACAATGCATTTATCATATTCTTTCCAAACTTGGACCTTCATATTCTGTTTTTGTATCTACATTTTACTCCATGAAAGCGTCATTGAATGCAGCTAGCTATCAAGAGCCTAGTCTTGAATCCTTTTGTGATTCCTTGATTAGAGAACAAGATAAACTCATTCATCTTGGAATAATCAACAATGCCGATACATCTGGGAAAGCCTTATTGTCCCAACAGAAAGAAAAGTCCAAGCCTCCCAAGAAACAAATTTTTTGCAATAATAAGTCAAACAAGGGTGCAAAACCCTCTCAGTCAGCTCCTTCTTCAAAAAATGACAAAGGATCCAAGCCAAAAGGCAAGAAGACTGAGCGTCATTGCAACTATTGCAGGAAAGATAATCATGATGAATCTAAGTGTTTCAAGAAGATGGCAGCCTTGGAAGCAGCAATGAAGAAGCACCACATCAGCCTAGATTCGCCTTCAGAATCTGCCTCTCATGGACATGCACTTTGTGCTTCTGGTTATTCTTATAATGCATCTTCTTCTTCTACTTCAAATGAATGGCTCATTGATTTTGGAGCATCTTATCATATGGCTAAGGATCAAGCCATCTTTTCTACTATGCATGAATGTAACACCAAACAAATATTTGTTGGTGATGATAAATCTCTAAGTGTTGTAGGAGATGGAACAGTTCCAGTAGATAATGGTCATTTTAGTGATGTACTATGTGTTCCAAGAATTTCCTGCAATTTGTTATCAGTCTATCAGATCACTCATTCTGGTGAAGGTAAAACTGTGACCTTTACACCTCACCAAGTTGTAATCAAGGATTTTAAAGATCCTCAACAGGTTCTAGCTACCGGAATTGTTGATGATATTACCAGGTTGTACAAGTTTAACAACTTTGGGTCATCACCTTTTCCTTCAGTTTTTGTTGCTCATAGTGATAACTTGAGCAAACTTTGGCATGAGCGATTTGGTCACTTAAATTATCGCTCATTGCAACAACTATGTAAAGAAAATATGGTGACAGGTCTTCCGATGGTATCTTGCAGAGATGGTGTTTGTTCCGGTTGTGTACTCGGAAAACATCATCGGGACAGTTTTGACAAACGTGCCTCTTGGCACGCCTCGGTTCCCTTGGAGCTTGTGCATAGTGACTTGTGTGGTCCTCTTCCATCTGCTTCCTTTTCTGGTTTCAAGTATTTCTTAACATTCATTGATGATTACACCAGACGCACTTGGGTTTATTTCCTAAAACTTAAGAGCGAAGTATTTAACATGTTCTTGGCCTACAAGGCCCTTGTTGAAAAACAATCTGGTCATCAAATTATCAAGTTAAGATCTGACAATGGAGGAGAATATGTTAACAAACAGTTCACTACTTTCTGCACTGAACAAGGCATCCAACAACAACACAATGTTCCATATACACCACAACAAAATGGTGTAGCTGAGCGGAAGAACCGCACTTTAAAAGAAATGGCAAATTGTATGATCCAATCTAAGGGACTAAGTCTTCAATTTTGGGCTGAAGCCATAAATTGTGCAAATTACATAGTTAATCGCACCCCCACAAAAGCATTACAAGGTATAACACCGGAAGAAGCATGGAGTAAAGTTAAACCTGATGTAAGTCACTTTCGTGTGTTTGGTAGTGAAGCATGGGCTCACATTCCGGATGAAAAACGGAAAGCATTGTAGCCTAAAAGTGAAAAGTGCATATTTGTTGGATATTCTGAAGATGTAAAAGGTTATAGAATTCTTCAACCACATTCTCATGCTATAATCATTAGAAGAGATGTTAAATTTGATGAAAATATATTGGCCTGCGAGCCTAACTCGGCGAGTGTGCCATCTTTGGCCTGCGAGCCTGATTCGGCGTTTGTGCCTTCTTCTTCTTCTTCCAACTTCCTTGACAGGTTTCCAACTCCAGTTTCTGATGATGACAGTGAGGATGAAAATCCACCTTCGCCTGCTCATGTTCCTCCAGTTGCACCAGCACAAGTGCTTCCTCGATGGGTCCGTTCAACATGTGAAGCAGCTGGTGATCTTGCCGGTGATCCTAGAGATCAACGTCGAACATGTTCTCAGTTTCAGCGAGCCTCTTCTCTTTTGGCTCAAGTTTCCGAGAATCATGATCCAGAAACTTTTGCAGAAGCTTCAGGGAATCCAGATTGGGATGCAGCCATGGATGAAGAATATCGTTCCTTAATGGCGAACGATACCTGGGATCTTGTACCTCTTCCAAAAGGAAGAAAAATTGTCAGATGTAAATGGGTCTACAGAACTAAGTATGCATCAGATGGAAGTGTTGAAAGACTTAAGGCAAGGTTAGTTGCCAAAGGTTTTTCTCAAGTTGAAGGGATTGACTACAATGAAACCTTTGCTCCCGTCGCCAAAATGAACTCCATCCGCCTTGTTCTTTCCCTTGCAGCCTTACACAACTGGGAAGTCCATCAAATGGATGTCAAGTCTGCCTTCTTACATGGTGATTTACAGGAGGAAATTTACATGGAACAACCTCCTGGCTATGTTCAGAATAACTCTAGCCTTGTCTGTCGCCTTAAGAAATCCTTATATGGCCTTAAGCAAGCTCCTAGAGCTTGGTATGCCAAAATGGATAACCTTCTCCTTGACACTGGTTTTTTTAGATGCCATTCTGACCCCAATGTCTATACCAATAAAGTAGGAAACCATCTCATCATACTTGTTCTATATGTTGATGACCTTATTCTTACTGGTAGTAACCCTAAGCTTATAACCCATGTGAAATCCAGTCTTAAACAAACTTTTGAAATGTCAGACTTAGGACATTTGCATTATTTTCTTGGTCTCCAAGTTCTGCAAACCAAAGAAGGAATCTTTCTTTCTCAGTCTAAGTATGCTTGTGACCTTCTTCGTCGCTTTCACATGGAAGATTGTAAACCAGCCCCTTCTCCCTTCCAGTCTGGAGTCAAACTTTCTGCCACTTGTACTTCACCTGAAGTAGATGCCACATTGTATCGTCAACTTGTTGGTAGTCTTTTATACTTGACTCATTCCCGTCCTGACCTTTCCTTTGCCGTTGGTCGAGTTGCCCGTTATATGCAGACACCTCATGAAAGTCACTGGAAAGCAGCTAAAAGAATACTTCGATATATTCGAGGTACAGTTCAGTTTGGGATTCATTACAGTACAGGGGGAAAACCTTTGTCGGTTGGTTTCACTGATTCAGATTGGGCCGGCGATCCTGATGATCGAAAGTCTACTGCAGGTTATGTTTTCAGTCTGGGATCTGGACCTATTACTTGGGCTTGTAAGAAACAACAAGCTCTTGCTCTTTCTTCAGCAGAGGCAGAATATCGAGCAGCCATCAATGCCAGTCAGGAAGCTTTATGGCTTCGACAGATCCTTTCAAAGTTTGGATTCGAGCAGCAGCAGCCTACTCCACTTTGGTGCGACAATCAAAGTGCCATCAAGCTTGCCAAAGATCCAGTTCTACATCAACGTAGCAAACACATTGAGCTACATATGCACTTCATCAGAAATCTTGTTCATGATCGTGTTCTTGAAGTGCTCTTTTGCCCTACAGATGATCAAGTTGCAGACATCTTCACCAAGTCTCTTACAGAAGCGAAGTTTTCTAAACTTCGATCTATGTTAGGAGTTCAGGAACTTGTCATTAAGGGGGGATAGGCTCTAATGCCTCCTTCCTTCTCCTAATAGTGTCACTTTTGTAAATCCTTCAATCCTATCCCAAGTTGTTCTTAAGGGGGGATGTTAGGATATTTAGACACTTAGGAGTTAGTTAAGATCAACTTGTGTAATATATCCGTTAGGGATAGTGTGTTTCTTTAGTATGCATTAGTATGCATTTGTAAATACTTAATCCGACAGTCACGATATGTTTCCGACATAGAGTGATCCGACGGCTCAACTTCTCTTAGACCAAACCTAACCTTGATCCGTGGCTTAACACCCGATTGGTCCATGATCTCTATTTAAAGAGCATGGAGGGTCATTGTTTAGTTGATCGATTATGAGAAGCTCATTTGTAACTTTCTTTCTTTGCATAATAAATTGTCCCGTAGAAGCTATTTGGCCGGGGCCGTGGAGTGTTTCCCTCAAGAGGGTTTAAACCACGTCAAAACATCGGTGTGTTGATCTGTGATCTGTTTATGTGAAGTGGTTGCTCTTGGTGTTCGGTCCTTTGGTAGTACCCTGTGTACCCGAACAAGCCGTAGATGTATGTCTTCGAGAATGAAGTCCTTGGTGGACATGATAGGATTGCATCATCCTCAAGAGAGCCATAGACGTATGTCTTCGAGAATGAAGTCCTTGGTGGACATGACAGGATTGCATCATCCTCAAGAGAGCCGTAGACAGATGTCTCCGAGAAAGAAGAGGGATTGTATCATCCTTGAACACATGTTCTAAAAGAGAGCTGTAGACATGATGTCTCCGAAAATGAAGTCCTGAATGAACAGGTAGGGAATTGTATCTTCCATGGACTTAGGTCCCAGAATTGATCCGTAGACTGAGGTCTCCAAGAATTGAAGATAGGACTGCATCGTCCCTGGACCTTGGTTCAAAATGTACGTGATGGGATTGCATCGTCCCTAGACATGAGATTTGTCTTAAATGGATAAGGACTGATCATCCTGGAACTGGATCGGGATTGCATCGTCCCTAGACATGAGATTTGTCTTAAATGGATAAGGACTGATCATCCTGGAATTGGATCGGGATTGCATCGTCCCTAGACATGAGATTTGTATTAAATGGATAAGGACTGATCATCCCGGAACTGGATCGGGATTGCATCGTCCCTAGACATGAGATTTTTCTTAAATGGATAAGGACTGATCATCCTGGAACTGGATCGGGATTGCATCGTTCCTAGACATGAGATTTGTCTTAAATGGATAAGGACTGATCATCCTGGAACTGGATCGGGATTGCATCGTCCCTAGACATGAGATTTGTCTTAAATTGATAAGGACTGATCATCCTGGAACTGGATTGGGATTGCATCGTCCCTAGACATGAGATTTGTCTTAAATGGATAAGGACTGATCATCCTGGAACTGGATCGGGATTGCATCGTCCCTAGACATGAGATTTGTCTTAAATTGATAAGGACTGATCATCCTGGAACTGGATTGGGATTGCATCGTCCCTAGACATGAGACTTGTCTTAAAGTGATAAGGATTGATCATCCTGGAACTTGATTTGGATTGTATCATCCATGGACCTATATCCTAAAGAGAGTGGGATTGATCATCTTGTAATATGATCGTGTGTGTTGCAGGATATGCTGCTATGTATTAGTGAGAATACATGCTTTTGATGATAGATGTATTAGTGAGAATACATGCTTTTGATGATGGATGTATTAGTGAGAATACATGCTTTTGATGATGGATGTATTAGTGAGAATACATGCTTTTGATGATATATGTATTAGTAAGAATACATGTTTTGATGATAGATGTATTGGTGTGGATACTAATACAGATGATCCAGATGCTGTGGATCGTGATGATCTGAATGTTGTAGATCGAGATGATCCAGATGTTGTAGATCGTGATGATCCTGATGCTGTAGATCGACATGATCCAGATGTTGTAGATCGTGATGATCCTGATGCTGTAGATCGACATGATCCAGATGCTATAGATCGAGATGATCCTGATGCTGTAGATCGACATGATCCAGATGCTGTAGATCGAGATGATCCAGATGCTGTAGATCGAGATGATCCAGATGCTGTAGATCGTGATGATCCAGATGCTGTAGATCGTGATGAACTAGATGTTGTAGATCAAGATGATGTGATGATGTTGATCGTGTTGATCTAGACGACGATGTTGATCATGTGATGACGATGATGATGATCGTGTGATGACGATGCCGATGATCGTGAGGATTCAGATATTGATGTTGCTGTAGCTATTTGAGTGCTGCAGAAGATAAAGACTCAGTACTGAAGATGTTGATGTTCTAGTAACTGGTTCAGTTACTGATGATGTTGAGAAAGCTTCCAATGATTTATAGATGTATCATGTATGATGTTGATGACTCCTTGCTCGTGCAGATGCTGTTATAATATCCTTCTCGTTAAGGGGGAGTGTTGAATATTGTAACTTCTAAGAATATTATATTTGTATATTATTTATTCTGGAGATGTTCCATACCTCCGATGTGATTATACTATGAATCCGGAGATGTTTATTCCTCCGAGAAGTTGTGGTAACTAGGGTTATTAGACCCACCATGTGGGGGTCGGCCCAGTCAGTTATAATAGGGTATTTAACCTAATGGTTAAATACGAACCTACATGTACTTGTGTAAAAGATATGTCAGAGTAGTGTATAAATAGAGGAGGTGTGTTCCTCATTTGATACACTCACTCACTTGAGGATAGCACACTTGTGGAGGAGAGGTCTGCTATTGTGGAGGAGGAGATCATGTCTCAGGGTTTCATCTTTGTATATTGCTGGTCATCTATATTGAGGAAGCTTTGCTGGGTTTTCTACCCCATGAGGGTTTCCCAGGATAAATCTCTGTCTCTTGTGTTTATGCTGTGCTTGTTGTTTCTTCAGTGATCTTGTATATGCTATTATTGTGAAATGGAATGTAATGTTGCTATTTTCTAGCTTAGCATATTAAATCTTAACAAATTGTAGGGTTTGCATGCATTTTGCATGCAGCCCAGTCACCATGTGATGCCTCCAACACCTTACCCACCTTATTCTAGCACCCGGGAGCCACTTACTTCAGATTTTTAGCCCTCCTAGTCAGGAAGGCACCCACTTCTCACCTACTGCCAGAGAAGGGTGCACTTCTTCACCTACCACTGCAGTTCCACTTCAGTTACACTCAGTTAGCTCCGATTCTCCTTGATTTGAGGCTAGTTTCACTCCCGAATGACTGTTTCACTTTGTTGGACCTCCAGATTGACTAGATGACTGGTTCTGACTTCAGTTAAGCCTCCCATGCACCCTCCACAGAGTCTCCTTCCCTGTATCAGTGCTACACACTTCAGTTACACATTGCACACTCAGTTAGACTCAGCTTGACACCTGGATGACTGGTTCTTGTGCATTAATGACCACCACTGATTGATGATGAGGACTCCTAGTTGGAGTCAAGCTACTCCATTCAGTGATTCGAATGACATTCTTAGTCAATTCGAATTGCTCACTCACATTATCAGATTGTATTGTAATTATTCACCCTTATTGGGATATTGATCACTGTGCATGTTTTACACAGTTTTACACCATATTTTCTATGTTCATCTGTTGTGATTGATTTACTTGTTCATTAGATCTGTTGTGACTAATTTTACAATAAGTACTACCAGAAATGGTATAATCCCAAAGATAACATGGATATGATCCTATGGCTACAATTTTATGGCATACATCTGGTTAGTTGTGTTGGCTTAGATAACTGAGCTAGAGGTTTTCCAATGTAGACCCAGGTACTTCGCGGTTAAAGGACCAAAAAAACCCCTATTCACTGACGCTTTCGGCAACAGGTTGCACGCAGCTTGAGGTCTCACCAGAGGCGAAGCCGAGGGGGTGGTTACAGAATCATGTTTCTGTTACTGGGTTATGCGCATGTGGGAAGACTAATAAGCAGCGCAATACCTTGCAGGTTGCTGCAGACAGACAACTGCGTGGAACCTCTATTCTGCATCGAATACTTTGGCAAGAGGGGCACTTGTGCACTAGCACCTCTAATAATTGCGCGATACAGGATACTTCTTGCATCACGAAAGTAAGCTATCAACAGCTTACTGCGCAGTGAATCTCAATGGTTCAGCGCGTCAGCTAGACCGCGTGTCTTTTCTAAGATGATTAATTCCTACCAAACTTACTTAACATTCCTTCTCTTCAAATCATTCAAGTTCTTATCATTAATTTGCATGCGATTGAAGAACATATACCACTGAACGCTCCAACGCAGTGCTTAACTTCACTCATTCAACTAGATGACTTAGCCAACAGATTTATACATTCATAGACTCATAGTGCATCATACTTAGCATTCATCCACACATGTATTACTTAACATATTATCCAACCCATTTCTTCGGTGAATACATATTAAAGAAAACATACAATTGATAATTGTGGTATCAAGCATACATTCCAAGTAAATGACAAATTGCAAGACAAACAATCACACTACACAGAATTTAACATGGTTCACCCCCAGATGGAGGCTACATCCAAAAGAACTGTTGTTATATTTCTCTAATGGGAAGGGTACAACAGTTCTTGGCTTGCGCACTCAGCTTGCAGGCCCTCTTCTCTCTTAGATAGGTCTCTGCGCACTCAGCTGCAGAGCCTTTACAATAGATTCAAGCTCAAAAATATTTAACAGTATTCAATAACTGAGAATTCAACAATCGAAGAGTAACCCTTTCCCATGCATAATTGCCTCATTTATAGATCATGCCCAAGGTTGTGTCTTTACAATCATTAGGCCGAAACCCTAAGATTTTTGAATCATGGCGTGGCTAAATACCATCCTAGCTATCGCCGTTGACAGCTTACTCCTCCTGCTCCATCCCTTCCAACTGGTCCATGCATGTCTCGCATGCTCTTCTGACAGCCCCAGTCACCCAAAAATGGTTACAACTGCATCGTGGCCTATCCCTTTCCTCGTCATCCATCTGCCTGTCGCCGTCGATGTCATGGACTAGCTTCTCAACTACTTGCTGCCACTCTCTCTGACTGGTCCTTTCCGTCTATCTCCACGTCCCAAAATAGGTCACTTTCTCCAACCAGTTCATTGTGCAACCTTGCTCACTTGCCGCTGTGCGACCATGTGCAATTTCTCAAAACTGCATCTTCCTCATGTCGCAGCGCGCAACTTCCAAAGCTGTCTCTTCCTACTACAACGTGCAATGCGCAACTTCCAAAACTTGTGCATTTTTCCACCCACTTGGACCCCATCCAATAGGCCCCTAACACTCACCTATGGCTCGTCCCGAGCCACTTCTAGTTTTGGACGATGGCACCGCATCCTCCGCCGTGCCGAGCTTTGATGTAAAGTTTTGCAGAGTTCCTGCTAGTTCTGCAACTATCTCGTTGGCTTTTTTTTCGAAGCCTTAAAGCATCTCCAGAGTTGCATGCGAGACCTTCTCTCTAGCCACTTGTTCTTTCATGGTTCCTTCTGCTGCCTGAAGTTCTCCGAACTTTGCGTCGAATTGCTGCATCAATTTGAGGCCTTCCTGTTCAATAGGTTGCAACCTGTCCGATGTAGCAGCCTCTTTCTCTCTTAATGTCTCCAGCTCTTTTTGGAGGTCCTTGACCTCGTTAAATTTCTGCACTTTCTCCCTGGCCGGCACATTCTTCAGCTCTGTGCTTGCAGCATCTACCTACTGCTACTTCTACTATACTTGCGCATTTACCTGCTGGAGCGTAGGATCTTCATTCAACCCGGTGACTGCTGTAGTTATCTGTTCAAGTAAGTCTTGGCATTTTTTCAGCTCCGCCAAAATTCCATCCATGGTTGCTTTGACATCCTCAGTTGGAGCTGGGCACTGATCCGGTGGAATGACAGGATTCCTAGCTTCCAGCTTTGCGATCTTCCCTTTGTAAGAGGCTTCCATTTGTATTTTCTTAGAGGCGAGGGACTCTATCTTGGCCCCAATTTTCCTTATCGTGTCCTCGACATCATCTTCTTCTGTGCATTCTTCTATTTTTGCGCACAGCGCTGAAATGGTTTCCTTCAACTTCCGACCTTCTTCCCTAGTTACGCTCAACTCTTGCTTTTTGTTATCTGATTCCTGCCTTAATTGCTTGATATATTCAGTTAACTATGCGCACTGATCATATGAGGCTAGGCCTCTCTCATGGATTTCTTCCGCAATTTTAATGTGCAACTCATTCAAGTCTTCTAGGCGCAAAGCCCCAATGTTCAGGTTGAGGCGCCCAGTTTTTACTGCCTCCTTAACCGCTTCATTTGGGTAAATAAGGTAGTGCGGTTCAAGGTTCAAGATGCATGGATACTGACTTACCACAATAGGTGGTCTTCTTTGCGCGCTTGGTCCGCCTGATTTCTCATCAGAAGCTGAACTCGGCTGCCCCAACCCCATATTGACTACCATTGTCTTGACCTCCTCCATAGCTTGGATCATGGTCAACTGTAGTTGTTCTTGCTTGGCTTCTTTTTCAGCACGCGTTTCTTCCCATACTTCATGCACTTTTGTTGCAATGATCTCGCAATCATCTTGATGTAGCTATGGCCTGAACTCAGGTTTTTCAGCCTTCCTCTTTGTGCGCCGACTCTGCGGTTGCGAGGGGCCTTCAGTGGCCTTTAGTTTACCTGTTGACATCACTGTATGTTGACTCTGTGCGTCATCCTTTTCTTCCTCAATGGGAATACCTATAGGTAGCCCGCTCTTCTTTTCCTTCTTTGCTGCTACGTCTTCACTATCCCGTTCAGTATCTTCTTCATCTGAACTTTTGATGTCGATCTTGGTCGTTGAGATGGGTGGGATGTTCTGTTCATAATCAGACGCATCATCTCGTGAAGAGGGAACATTCCAATCGGCCTCCCAACGTTCCATCATGACCTCGATGGAGTCCTCATCGAGTCTGTAAAACCATGGATACCATAATTCTTCTTGCTCATCATCCCTTGGTTGAATGTACGACTAGTGCCATTTTGCACTAAACCTCATGATGCATGTATACCTATTAATCAGAGGCTGGGAAATGCGCGGCGTTGCCAAATCGCCTCGCACAATGGGTGATAATAGGTATGAAAGACTTCGGTTGTGTGCCGCTGCCTTGATGACTTTGCGCTTGCCCATAAGTTGGTAAAACATGTTCCGTGTCCCTGTCATGTCAAGGTCGGAGCTCCTTGATACGCGTCGGGCTCCTTCCAACCTATAAAGGCTACCAGCACTAGTAGCCAGCTGAAATGGAATGGTGTTCCATTATCCTGCATTTCTTGAATATCTGCTAGAAGCTCATTCAGTAGAAACTGGCACCAATTATAATGCTTTCCACACAATATGTCAGCTGCTACCTTTATTGTGACTGCCGGTACCTTAGGTGGTCAACACTTGTGCAAAATCTTGCCTGCAAGCAACTGGGTTGTAAACTGTACTGCGCGGTCCTTGAGGTCGGCCGTTGGGAACCCACGTCCCTTCCGCACTACTTCAAATTCTTTAGCGACTTCAGCGCTCAGATTTCTATCCTGTGCCCTCCTGATGAGGAGCTCAGTAGGGTCCTCGCCTCTTTTGTCCAGGCTTGTAATGTAATGGATCATATCAATGCTGATATTAATGCGGGTATCTAGCCATAAGAAGCCTTCATACGTGCAAGTGAGTAACGTGTGCACTACCGTGGAAAACTCGGGGCTTTTGGGAAAGTGTGGCATTTGCAGTAAGTTTAACATGCCTGATGGCTGGAAGGGCCTTAGCCATTCTTGGACTTCCAACCTAATGGCACCGGTCTGTGTGTCCATTACAAAGTTGAGATATGCGTCTGCTATGAATTGTGGGTAAGTCTTTGGTGCTGGTAGCATATTTTCAACTAAGTCTAGGTCGTCCAGCTTGAAACCTGGTATGCCACCCATCAGATTCTCCTCAATGTTTACCTTGGTAGAAATAGTAGGCGTCGGGATTTCATACTTGAAATTCTTTTGTATGTGGACTGGTGGGGCATTGAGCTTCCACAGAGGGATGTATTCGGGCACTGGATAAATGGGTACGCTCTAAGCCAAAGCCGACTGTTGCAATGGTACCTTGGTCCCCCCCTACCCTGAAGTTGTTTCTTTGCCCTTGCTGCTTCTTGTAGCCTGTCGTGCTGAACTTCTAAACGCACCTGCCTTCATCGCCATCATTGCTACTAGAATCCTTGCTTTCTCAAATAACCAAGAGATATCTGCTAAATCAACTTGTTCACTCATACAATGCTCTGGTCACTCGACTCTTGAATAGTTCAAATGCTTGGCGAAAATGGTTAAGTGGCCAAGTGAGGACTATTTATAGCCGCTGCTAGACTGCAATGTGGCCCTTTGCAGTTGCCGAGGCACTGATTGCCATATTCATTATCAGTTTATGCGGATGATCTTGGCCTTGTCTACCAATCCTTCTCATCATGCCAATGTTGTTTCCTTAAATGCCAAAAGGTTGTTTCGCAGGTCAGCTTGTCACCTCCGTCGAATCAACGTTAATGGCTCAGCCTGCCAGTTGGATTTTGATGCTTAACTGGTCACGTCAGTCTTTAATGGTTCCAAATTGTCACATCCATCCTTAAATTTGAAATTGTTCAAGTGCCACCAATTTGGTTAACGGCCCACTAATGGACGGCTAACGCCATTTCCATCATAATGTACTGGTGGTGTATAGGATGTTTACTTCGGGATGCGCACTTGGTGGCGCCTTCTGCACAACGGTCGTTCCGCCTTCTGCGCGATCAATATCTAGTCTTGTTCTTTGCAGATGTTTTCCTCTTTTTTTTTTCGCACGCAACTTCAACAGTGTTGCGGGGTATACTTCGCTGAATCATACAGAACTCTACGCAGCCAGACTATCATGATAAAGTTTTAGTCTGCTTCCATTTACCAAACTTGGCAAGGTGTCACTGACTAATGTAGCTAATTGGACTGTGCCACCATTAGTAACATGCATTAGAATATATGGGCCAAGCCAATGCATTTTAAATTTTCTAGGAAATTTCATGAATTTTCTATCATACAGGAGGATCAGATCACCTACCTGAAAGCACTTGTTCTTTATGTGGCGGTCGTGCCATGCTTTTTCGCGGTCTTTCTGGACTTGCTGGTGGAAGCTTGCGATGAAGCGATCTTCCCCCAACTCAACCAAATGTAACATACTCTCGTCCAGCGCTACGCGGTCTGCCATCCCTGTAAACGCAGCGATTCTCAAGCTGGGGACAATATACTCCATTGGCATTATAGCCTCTTGTCCATAAGCTATCCGAAAAGGTGTTTGTCTAGTCAGTTTCGTGCAAGTGGTCCTGTATGCCCATAAAATAGATGAGATGCACAGATCCCAGTCATCTCTATTCACATTGCAAACCTTAGTGAGCGCATTCTCCCGTATTTTATTAAAGGCCTCCATAGTCCCATTTTCCTATGGGTGATATGGGGTACTGCACTGATGATGGATATGGAATTCTTCTGTCAGAGCTTCAATAGTGCTGTTCAAAAAGTGAGTGCCCTGATCACTCATCAAAATCTTTGAGCATCCAAATCTTGCGAGTATTTCTTCAAACATGAAATGTGCGGCAGTACCTGTGTTGCATTCCTTTATTGGTTTTGCTTCTGTCCATCTGGTGAGGTAATCAATAGTAGTAATGATGTACCTCACACCAGTTCTTTTTTCTGATGGGTTAATAGGTCCCACAAAATCAATGGCCCATTTTTCAAATGCCTACAAGGTCAACTATGGATTCAAGGGCATTTCATCTCTGTGCGAAGGTTTTCCTGTCCTCTGACAGACATTGTAGTTCTGGCAATGTTCTTTTGAGTCTTTTGGATTGTAGGCCACCATAGCCCTGCATGCAGAATCTTCTACGCGGTATCCCTTCCTACGTAGTGACCTCTTGCTATTCCTGAATGCGCATCCGCTAATATGAATGGTTTTTCATGCTCTAATACACATCTGCGCATGACTTCATCTGGTCCGAGTTTATATAACTGACCTGCAATAATGGTGAAGTCTGTGACACAGACTACCAGCTACTTCTTTTGCTGGATGGAGAACTCCTGAGGTGCCAACCCTGTTGTTAGAAAATAAATGATGTCCTATAATAATCATCGACAACTTGTATAGCGAACAACTGTGCGTTAGGAAGATTGTCTTCGAGGTTCGTCGGTTCTTCTCTTGACTCAATCCTAGATAGATGATCAGGTCCCAGGTTCAACTTGCCCAGCTTGACAATGATCTCAAAATCATATTCCTGAAATAGTAAGAGCCATTTGCATATTTGCCCCCCTAACACTGGCATTTTGACCAGGTATTTCAAAGCAGAATGGTCAGTGAACATGAGAAAGTGTGCACCAAGCAAGTAGTGCCTCAACTTCTGTAGCGCATATACCATTGCAAGATCTTCCCTCTCAGTATTAGTCTAATTCTTTTCTGTTGTCAAGAGCTTCCTGCTTGAAAATGTGATGGGATGGTCAACACCCCCTTCACCTGGCTGAGCTAATACAACTTTTAGCGTGATGCATGATGCATCAACATGTACGTGGAATGGCTTTCCGAGTCTAGGAATACTAGGATCGGTGCAATAACCATATTTTCTTTTAATGTATCAAAACCCTACTCACAGTCGGCATTCTAAATGAACGACACATCTTTCTTTACCAGCTTCTCCATTGCTGTGGTTATCTGCGCATAACCCTTTATAAATTTCTTGTAATATCTGGTATGCCCTAAGGTCGAGTGCAACATCTTGACTGAATTTGGTGTGGGTAAATTCACAATAATTGCAATCTTCGCAGGATCCACCATCAAACCCTGCTTACAAACAATGTGTCCAAGTAGAATCCCATAGGGAACACATAAAATACACTTCTTCAGATTTAAAGAAATCTGATGCTGTCTGCATTTTTCAAGCATCATTCTCAGATTCGTGCAATGGTTCTTTAGTAATCCAAACACAGTCCAGTCGTCAAAATAGGCCTCTAGAAACTTGTGCATGAAATCTTTAAATGCTGCGATGACAACCCTGGAAAAGATGGCAGGCGCATTCTTCAGACCGAAAGGCATTACTGTGTACTGGAACGACCCCCATTCTATAGCAAAATTCATCTTATGCCTATCTACGGGATCAATCCTGATCTGATGATATCCGTGAAATCATCAGTAAAAGAGTAGGCCTCATTCCCTCCAACATTATCAAGCACTTCATCTATAAAAGGAGTAGGGAATGGGTTGTGCATGGAAGCATCATTCAGGTTCTTGAGATACACACAACTACTGATCTCACCTTTCATTTTCTTGTCCTGAACAACCATGGGGCTAATCCACTCGGATTCTTCAATAGGCTCAATGATTCCTGCTTCGAGCATCTTATCGAGCTCTGCGCACACTCTTTCTTTGTATCGCGGGTTTAATCTATATGGAATTTGCTTAACAGGATTGGCACCTGGCTTAAGAGGTATTTTCATGACCCCTAAGTCTCCCAGAATGCCCTTCATTTCTGTGAATTTTGTCGGGAACAGCTCCTGATACTCATGTAAGGTATCTGCGATCTCTGCAATAGTCTGATCATCCCAGTAGTCTCTAATTGATGCGAACTTCAACTATTCCCTTGTGCTAATGTTCACCTTTTGCATTTTCACTGGTCCACTCATGTCTGGGATTTCCAGTGGAGGTCCCTCTATGTCGCGCGCACCCTCGGATTCCGGTATGTTTATGTTGCGCGGATCGTCCTCATCATCTTCTTCTTTATCCTTGGCCTCTTCAGCTAGGTTATAGCATTCTATGGCATGTTCTGCGTGTTCTTTCCAATCTGACTGTAGTTCCATAGGAATGTCATCTGCTCCGAAGTGGTGAGCTCCCAATATGGATGCCTAATGAGGGCAGTTGTACTAAGAGCCTATTTTAATTATCAACCCGGGGTACGTACAAAATTCAGAGGTGCAGGCACTATCTATGCTCTTATAGGATAGTATTTGTCGTGGTTGGGTATTGGTATCAATGTTTAAAGGTTTCCTAATCTATGTATGAAAACAAATACTTATACTAAGAAGTTTAAATACTGAAGACAATAAATCTATATTAAAGAAATTAAATGCTGAAAGTGAGAAAGATGTTCCTAAGAATTTACTTGCTGTAAAATAGGGAATGAAAGTGAATGCTGAAAACATAGCAGATCTATTCTAAAATAAGGAAAGTTGGATCTGTAATCTAAGGAGCAATTACTGTAAATCAAATGCATAAAACTAGAATTCTGATCTAAACTATTCAAATGTCAAAAACTAAGTTCAGAGTGCAATTATCTAATGCTACAAATTCACCATTAATTAGCCAAGGTAATCAATCTTGATAAACAACTAATCATAATGGAAACATTCGTAAGTTGTAAGATCTAGACCATTATTCCGAAGGCAATGCGAATACATAAGGAAATAGATGTTTAAAATGTGCGTTGGAGGAATGCATTTACAGGACTACTGAAACAATATTGCCGAACTACGTAATGCATTATAAATTACTATGGAATCAGAACACCATTCAAATGCTTCCATATGTGATATAGATTCTGATCAATGTAAAACACATAATAGAAAATACCTGAAAAGTAAGATCCCCTGACTTACGTTTTGGAGGGGCGCTCTCCAACCTGTACTCAGGAGTGAACGAAACTTATATACATTGACTGGAAAGCAACATCAATCCTTTATTTAAAATATCAACTTCATGGTTTAACAAAAGTCTGTAACTCAAAGTATCTCAACAGTATAAAAACGTAAAGCAATGTTTCTCAAAAATGGCAACACGATTCTCTCGCTAGCCAAGAGACCCGTATATATATGCCTCTAATACTTGACCTAAATTATATGTCTAAATGCCGATTTTGTTTGAATAGGTGTTCCCTCTAGAAATCAGGAAAAAGGCGCTGAGCTTTGCATGATCTCTCAGTCCTTTGCTTGATCTGCGTGTTTGTCCTTTAATGTACCTCGACCTACTTAATCATACTCGATTTTTACATAATTAGTTTATTGAACAGGCATTTAAACATACAAGAATAATCTTTAAAACAACTTCATTAAATAATCAGGGTTAAACATTTTTCCCACAAAACAAGTGTATTTCTTCCCTTTTCTTGTGCTTTTGTTGTGGGGAAAAGGCTATCATATACTTGTATCTTGGACTCATCATTCTCCCCCATACTTGAAGGATTCAACCATCCTTGGGTGACACGTTCAGCTCTTCGACGACCTCTCTGATGTCCCATGCTACCACCCTGGGGATCCATGCCTGCCTGTGGTATCCCAAGGTCTGATCCTCCTTGACCCATGCTCTCCTCTCTTCTTCTTCATTAATATGTCCCTTCATAACCGGGGGAAGGAACAATGGGAGATTCAACCTCATTCCAATCCACCTGAGTTGATTCCTTATCAGGGATTCCTTGTAGAGTTTGTCTTTTAAAAGAGCATCTTCAAGTTTGAGAGGGGAGTGGAGCTCTCTTCCTTTTAGATCATTTGCTACTCTGCACCATCTTTCCTTAATGGAATCATGAACCTCCTTGTGTGTGATTTGGAGAGTAATATCAAAGTGAGCCATAGCCTCCTGCTGCTTTGCAAGGAGAATGGGGATCAACTCCTCATCCTAGGTGAGGATCCTATGGTTGTAAATTATTCCTTCAGGGTGAGTTGGCTCTACTCTGATCATCAATGGGGTTTTCCATTTTGCTGCAACGTAAATGTGGTAGTCCCGAGCTTGCTCAATTTCATGATTCATCCATGAACATAGTGCCCTCAACTGGAAATCGCCTATGTATGGGTTTGGCGACCAGTTGGACGAGCCAGGACCTACAAAATTGTGCAAGAAAAATTCACTTAACTGGTCCCTCTCCAACTCTGTGGAGTTCAGAGATGCATAAATAAATTCTTTGGGGGAGTTTATCTCGATTGGGAGTCCTTGTTTTAGCCTTTGGAGCTAGAATTTTCCCCACTTCTCCTGTAGATAAACTACATAAATTACTGATGGCGGCTTGAGGTCTGGTAGTCTATCATATATGTTAGTGGTAGTAGCCAAAACGTCCCTCAATTGGGTAATCTCCTAGTCCTTTTTGCATAACTTCTCTTGTGCCTCAACCAATTTCTCTTGAACTACTGAATTTTTCTGCTCAGCCAGCCTTAGCTCCCCTGCATGATGCATTTTCAGGATTTGTGTCTTTTCAGGTGAGAACGGGGGAGATGTGGGATGGCTTGCTGGCCCAATTCTTAACGTTGCCATCTCATTTTCAAGCTTTTCCAATTCTTCCCGTGCCTCAGCGAATTGGTTGACGAACCCAAGGTTTTCATTGTGATCAGGAGGGTTCCCCTGGAAGTTGTCTTGCTCTTCTTGTGCATTCTGTTCTTCTTGTTCATCATGCTCTTCTTCTTCATCCTATTCCTCTTCTTCATCCTGCTCTTCTTCTTCATCCTGCTCTTCTTGTTCCTCCAGCTCCTCTGGTGTAGTGGGATCTTCCTGATCTATCAAAAGATCATCGTCATTATCAGACACATTTTGAACTAGGGGGCTGGGTTCCCTTTTCTCCTCCTTGGAGATTCGGATTTTGCATGCCTGCGTGAATCTTTTACTTCATCTCTTCAACCCTTGATTACTGGAAAAAATCCTTGGGTCTATTTTGGGGGAATCATCTCGTGAATGCTTTATTTTCACCAGGGTATCAACCACACTGCCTAGGTCAATTTTCCTCTTCACTCCTAATGTAGAGGCAGTCTTGCTCTTTGATTCAGGTGGCAGGGGCATACCCTTCATTCTTTGAACATCCTTAGCAGATACCAACACGAATTCTTCCCAAGAAAGCTCTGGGATTTGCGCTTTTAACTCCTCACTAACGATTAATTTGATCGTCCCATGGTGGGCTAATGCATCCTCTTTCCCTTTAACCACTTTCTTGCTCATTTCCGCTAGAGATAAAAGCAGGTAGTATGGGATACTAATGTTGTTGTTCGGTGTAAGATGGGTCCTGTGCCTCAACAACTCTAGAATTCGAAAATGAAAAATGGGAACATAACTTAACCTACTAGTGCATGTAATGTACTTTTGGATGATTCCAGCCATTTCATCCCATGGTGTCGGCATGGAGAGTCTTTGGACCCCATTTTTATCTTCGTCGTAGACCTCTCCTTGTTCGAAAAATGCTGCCTTTACTGTGTGGTTTGCGTCTCGGTCATCCCTGCTCCAATGTAGGCCCATTGGTAGACCAATGAATTTGGCAATCACGTCTGTAGCTAGGGTTTTCACCCCAGCTTGTGCAAATGAGCACCTACTAAGGAGAAGGGACTCCTTAGTAGTAGTTCAATAAACAGTAAATAAAAGCAATAATATAGTATGAAATTTAACCTAGCATGAGCATTAACATAAATAACAAAACATGAAAATATGGCAAAAGATTTCTCTTTTTGTATTAAAGATTACCTCAGGTGTAGACGTTGGTGGAGCTCTTGCAGCAATCCAGGAGGGTTGCTTCCAAGCTTCTAGCTTTGCTCCTTCTCTTTCTCCAAAGGGTTGAAAAATGGGCCAAAAGGGACACTCAAAGGTGAAAGTAGGTGAAGGGTGAGCTAGGGTTTCAAGAGTGATTTTGGCAGAGTAAGGGTGTGTTTGACCGTGGATTTGAAATGAGGGTCCTCCATCACCTATTTATATATTTTTAGTGGTGGAGTGCTGGCCCATGGTTTTGGGAACCATATGGTTTAGGTCAGCTGTATAGGGTTTTTGATTCCTTTTCCCCTCTTTTTCCTCTTTTTTATATTCTTTTATTCCCTTTTTAGAGGGTTTTTGCTATTTTGGAGGAATTTTGGATTATTTTGGGGAAAAAGGGGTTTTTTGGCCTTTTGGAGGCTTTTTAATGGGATTTTAAGGTTTTGGAGGCAAATATGGTAGGAAATATGGACAAATGAGTCATGTAATGGGGTAGATGAGGTAGTGAGCACTTTTTGGGTGTTAACAGATTGCCCCCTGATGTGTGAGGGCAGGAGCTCATCATATGGCCGATAAACATCATAAGTCTTTTATGGTTTCCCTGGGGTGTGGAGAAGAGAAGAAACGAACTAGAGCCCGGAACAACGGTCCCGAACAAACTGCAAAAACTAAAAGTACATGACCTCAATAATGGATGAGGAATAATATGAACATATGGACGAGGCGGGCATTCCCATGCTCGTATCAAGATATAGAACAATAATAACAATGGGGTCCAAAATATGGGGACCTAAAATATACATGGCCTCAAATAATGAATGAGGAAGAATCTCAATATATGGACGAGGCGGGCATACCCATGCTCGTATCAAGATACACAAAAAATAACTGTGAGGCCCGAAAAGGGGGACCTGTAAGATACATAAAGAACCACTATGTACATCATAAGGGTCCATAGGGGACACAAATATGGGACATACTGCTGGGCTAACCATGTCTGAGCTAAAGAACTAGTACACTGGAATAACTACAGTGCTGCTGAGTGGGGTACCAGAGGAACTGATGAGCTACTGGAGCATAGTGACGGGGAGTCATATCCTCAATGGTACACTGAACTGGAACTGAACTGGGTACTCAAGGAAGCATATAACTGGATGGCTTCCGAATACAATCGCCAACGCAACCCGGACATCCACGGGAACATATAACTGGGCGTTCCGAAGTGACTCACCAATGTGCTAGAGTCGAGGGAAATCCGGGGTCTTCGACCAATAACTGAAGGGATATAAACCTTGCGCGATTCTCAATGATGCGATCAAGGTGTTGAAGTCGAGCATGTGAGAAACAACCACTCGGAGAGGCAATGATGACTCCTCTCAAAATGGTATGTAAGCACTCACCACAGATGGTGATGGGTCCAAGGCGCAGGGACCTCTGGGTCTATCCTCTGGAATAGAGGGGCTGTTGTCGACAGAGGGAGACCTGCAACTAGCAAGGTAATGATGTTTCCTTGATAGGAGCATGAGGTGGAGAATTGAAGTGTGAGAGTACTGATGGTAGGACTGTCATATTGTGGGGGATAACTGGGCAAGTAGAGTGGGTGGACTCAAACTTCCTTTGTTTAGAGTATGATGGCGGGGACGATTGGGCATCATATGAAACTGACTGGTGGGAAAGGGATCATAGCTGTACTGGATCAAGGATAGTGAATGGGGTGAGTGATACTCAAGGTGGTGTAAAATGGCAGGAGACTGCAGAATATTCTGAACAAAGACAACCTGATTGGGGGTGCCGCCGAGATGATCGATCATAGTGCCAAGAGGCACGGGGGGACTTCTTCATGGGTTAAGGAACTAGAATAAGTGTGTGTAAAATGGTACTGTCATGTGGATTTATATGAGCCCAGGACAGTTCATGCTTGTGATTGCTTTCAATTTTAAGGAGTCTGAAAACGATAAGAAGACTCTGAAATAATGGAATGGTACTGTCGTGTGGATTTGTACGAGCCTAGGACAGTTCATGATCGTGGTTGCTTTCAATTTTAGAGAGTCTAAAAGCGATAAGAAGACTCCAGGGGGTTGCTTTTTCGTGTGTTAGTCTCCAAGGCCCGAAGAAGCATAAAAGGATGCAATGAAGAACTCTTCTAGCCGGTGTGACTAGAGTATTCCTTTTTCATAATTAGTCTACCAGGTCTGGAAAGGGTTAAACTTATACCAGAGAGACGCCCTTTCAGGTACTTTAACGAGCATGAAAGGAAGCAAGATTGCTCGGCGATCTTTTCATTTTTTTAGGAGTCAGAAAAGAGCTTAACAGAAACTCCCTAAGTGCCTTTTTCGTAAAGGACTTGTCCGGCCCGAAAAAGGGATAAAATTATACCGAACAAAAGGAATGGCCTGGCAAGGAGGAAGTGCTCAATCAAGGAATATTGATGATGACCAAGAACGAGGATAGGGGGGAACACTAGTGGGCCTCCTTGCGGGATAATGAATGGTGGAAAAATAATGAAATAATTGCAGTATGACAGGAGTGAATGGCTCATGTAAAAATGTGGAACAATCTGATGGCGCGTGAACCGAGGAAGCAAGGTGTCAGGACACAATGGTGAAATTGTACCTGGTAAGAGCGAGAAATGATCTCAAGCATCATCATGAGCTCAGAAAAATGAACCGAGGAAGCAAGGTGTCAGGACACAATGGTGAAATTGTACCTGGTAAGAGCGAGAAATGATCTCAAGCATCATCACGAGCTCAGAAAAATGAATCCGATGATATAAAAAGTGTCAAAAACGGAGAACAGCCGAAGTGGCACGCAAACCGAGGGGACTAGGTGGTGTCTAGGAAAAAATGCTAAAAAAGTTTCTAGTGAGAGCGAGAAATGATCTCAAGCATCATCACGGGCACGAAAATATGAATCCGGTAGTGCAAATGGTGCGAAAAATGGAGGTCATAAGGACTCCGGAATGGTCAAAGGAAAGAACTAGGTTAAAAAATGGCTACAAATAAAGGTGAGCCCACCAAGCGAAGGATGCAGTGGTGGGGAGCAATGATGGCCCGCGGGGGAAGAATACTAGGTGTATCAAATCAAATCAAATCTACAAGTGATATGTGACCTCAAAAATGGTTGAGATCACAGATGTGAAAAAGTGAGCAGGGTTAATGACTTGCCCCCATGATATGTGCATAGGGTTTGTGATTGTGGATCACATATGTGTTGGTTTGAACGATGGGTTCATTGACATGCTGAGAGAGATGTGATGGGGTAGGTTCAAAATGATTGATCATGCCCCCTATCCCAGGATCGAGGTAATCTATTATGCCCCTTGACTCGGAGGTGTCAATGTGGTGCTTGATCATAGTGAGGTCGAGACCAGGCATTTCGGTGTAGGACCAGGCAAAGACATCACGAAACTCTTGGAAAAGTTTTTTGTACTCTCCAATCTCATGCTCATTGTAGGAGGCTCCTAATGTAATGATTTCAAGAGCACCGGGTGGGTCAGAGATATCGATGTGGATGACGGCTGAGATGTTGGCCATGTTACCCTCCTCGAAGGCATCAGGAGCAGGAATGGGATCCTTAAACCAGTCGACTTTGGTGGGAAGGAAATATTTGGACTCAACCGCAAATTGGGTAGCTGTGGTAGAGGAGGATTCTTTTGGGAGGAAATAGGAACGATGGTGCATGTCGTCCCAGGGATAATTTGGGGCAGTTAGAGCCTCTAGAATCTCCTCATCATTGCGGAAAATTTGAGTGGTCAAATCGGTTGACGAGGGAGTGGTAGTCGAAGAGATCATATAAATGGTGTGAATCTCTCCGGATGAGGGTGATACTGGGGGGTGGATCTCCTCAATTGTGGGGGGTGCTGTCTTAAGGTCCAAATTATTCATCTCATAGAGAGTGGTTCTGTAATCTGGGAGATCATGATAGTGATGTGAGTAATGGCCGTAAATACCGCATATCGCACAAGGGTGGTTGGTACGCAGTGATTTATCACGAGGCTTGGGGGTTGGATCGAGTTCGACAACTGGGATGTTGGGGTCATCGTCAAACATTTGCATGTGTTCCTATAATGCAGGTAATTGTGGACATTGATGAGTCGGATGGCCTAACTCATCACACAACGAGCATTTGGGGGGAGCAAGAAACACGGGGGGAGGTTTAACTGCTTTGGGAGGGGGTACCGCAGTGTATGGTTGGGGGCCTCTGCCCCCAGTGGGCTTGATAAGAGGAGGGGGGTTCGTAGAGGACGAAGGGGTAGTGACACCGGGAGGTGATTGACTAGTAGTGGCAATGGGTTGCACCGGTTGCAGGATGACATTTGGTGTCGGCGGGGGAACGGGAGGAGAAATATACCACATAGGTAATCCCAAGGTTAACCCGGGGAGACTAAGGGTAGCCATAACTGGGGCGCTTACTATTCCCGAGGAAGGGAATAGGAAGGGGATTGTGTGGGTGGGTGTAACACCAATGTGACTAGGTACCAATGGTGGTTTAGGTAACAAGGGCGGCTGATTGTTGGGTGTTTGTGTATTGTGGGACAGGGTACATAGGTCAGATACTTCGGTCACGGGTGACGGGGGTGGAATGGATTGGAATGTTGAGGTCATCGGCGTATCTAAGTAAACTCCGGGTCCCACGGAGGAAACAAACGAGGTAGTTGCACCACTAATAGGTTGTTCAACCATGGGGAGAACATTCTCGGGTGCAGCGGGGGCATTGGGATCATAGTAGGTGAGTTGGTCGACCTTGACCACGCGTCTGTCATGGGGGAACATCATGGTACGAAAAATGGATGAGGCAACCGCCTGCATGGCATACATGTAGCTGCGGCCAAGTAAGAGGTTATAATCAAGTTGGGCATTGATGACCTCTATGTCAATGAGCACGGTTTTTCCAGCCAACTGGACGGGGATCCCAAATTCTGCCAAATGAATGTGGACATAATGCATGTAGAGGCACCTTCATCGATAATGCACTGACGGATGACAAGATTCTGAACGGAAACAGAAACTTGGAACGCTAAAGTGGAAGGCAGGCGTGGTTCGAATTGGTCCAAATCGAAGGCCATCAATTGTGAATCATTTGGGTCAATAGAACCAATGGCAGAGAGCAAAGTATTGCGCTGTGAAGGACAGTTTTTCAAGACATCTAACGCAGACATGGCTGTGGGAGACTGGGCTAAGTCATCTAAAATGTTGTAATTGGACGCAGCGCGAGCATTGGGATTATTGTTGATGCGACGAAGTGGGCAGCGAGGTGCTTTGGAAGCGCCATCTAGTGGAGTCGAAGGTATACGTAACGTCTGATCAGTGGGATGAGCGTTAGTGTTTTTGTTAACAGGAGGGGCTTCTGGGGTGGAGCCATACTGGTTCCAACGGGTTTGGAGGTTGACATCGGTTGATGACATCATTAACAAGTGGTGGGTACCTGAGTCGAACATGGGTTGATCAGGAGTGACATAAGTGATCTATTGTTGTGGTGGCACGTTGGCTTGAGGGGGAGCCAACGACTGAGTGTTCACTACGCCTTGGGTTGGTAAGGGGTTTTGCAGCACCAAAGGTTGATGCTGAGGTGGTGGAGGGTTGGGTGGCGCCTGAGGAGCCGCTTGCCCTTGGCGATGGGCATCATCAATCCAGAGTTGCCGAGCTCGCTCCAAATGTGGGAAAGCATGTGTGTAGTGGCCATAGACCCCGCAAATAGAACAAGGATGGTTTGTTCGCAAATTAGGGTTTTTGGCCTGCTTGGGTGGCCGATCAGGGTTCTGGTTGGCAGGTGCCGCGTTATTGTTGTTTGGAGGATTGGGAGGTTGACCGGCTTGGTCTGGAGGTTGGTTGTTCCCACGGTTACGGCCTTTGCCACGATTTTGCTGGCCTTGTTGGCACTGGTTATTTTGGTTCTGCTGTGGGTTCTATTGGGCGTAAACTTGCCCTTGGGCAGCAGGTGGGTTCTGGGGTTGTGCAGGTGCGGGAGTAGGCTGCGATGGATAATAAGTAGGTGGAGGCTACGCAAGTGTTGAACCTTGTGGGGGTTGATGATATGTCTACGGAACGGGTTGTGGGTTTGCCGCAGGGGATGCCTGTGGCGGGTAATAAGCAGGTTGGGCTTGAGAGGACACAGGAGCTGATGCAGCCTGTGGGTGGTAATATGGCTGAGGTGCGACCGAGGGGGCATAAGCGGGAGATGCATGACCAAAGCACTGAGGTAGACATGAGGGTCCATGGGAATGGTGGTGATGTGCCATGGGAGCATACGAATTGGTTGCTCCGGACTGAGATGTAGCCCGTGAAAGGTTGGGGCCATGGCTAGGACGTGCTATGGAAAAGGGTTGAGGATGCGAGGCAATATGGCCAATGATGCCATCTGCGGCATGGGATGCCCCCGGTGCATCGTGTTGGGAGGAATCACCGCGAGGGGCGTCAGGTATGATGGTATATAGATAACCCGGCTGGGCGTAAATGAGGTCAAATTGCTGGGCTTTGAGGATGGCCTCTTCTTCAGACTGGGGTCATTCGGATGCCACATCCTTGGCAATGACAGGAAGGAGGGATTTTAGGAACCAATCTAAGAAGATATGGTCGTCTAACTTGATTTTGCAGAGGCTGTGGCGTCGACGCCACTCATGAATGTGGTCAGTGATGTGTGTAGCCGTGTTCTGTATGCAAGACAGTAGGATCTCAACTCCCGCATCATAGCGGACAGGTAACTGAAAGAACTGCAGGAAGGTCGAGGCAAGGGAAGTAAAGGTGGCATGGGTCCCATGGGGCTGCTCGATGTACCACTTAGTTGCAGAGCCAGTGAAGGTGCGCTGTAACAGACGGAGGCGGACAGAGTCGTTCACTATGGAGTTGGAGGAACACCATAGATGGAAGGACATAATATGGTTCTGGGGGTCCTCACCTGCCTTGCCCTCAAACTTAGGGATGCCAGAGGGGAGCTTGGTGGGCATGTGAGGCCACGCAGGGTCATGTCTGATGGGATTGTTAGTCAGTCTGGCTAGGTCAGGAAGGTTGAGACTAGCCATGAATGGCAAATTAGTAGAAGGACGTGACATACTAGTGGGTGTGACCATGTTGGGGCCAATGCCCCCAAGTGGAGGGGCTGGGTTCAGAATGTTGCCCCCAAGTGGAGGGACGAAAGTGGTATGGGACGGTCCTGCACCGCCAAGGGTAGTGTGAGTCACTGATGGAGTGGGAATAGGTATGCCAGCTACTGGAATGGGTGCAGTAATCGGAATGGTAGATGTGGGCCCCATGGAGGGCATACCCAAAGCAAGTGTGGTAACTGGTGTGGTGGTGGATGCTGCACCAATGGTCCCTACAAAGAAAGGGGTGGAAGTCACGCCAGCCATGGGGCTGGTTGGTGCAGTGTAAATGGGGTTCTCGGACTCTGCCTCAGAATCAGAGGTAAAATAAGGGGTGTCTAGCTCGGGTGACGAAGTTCTATGCCGTTGATGAGTGGAGTCAAGTGACAAGGCTCGAGATCTATGATGGGTGGTATCAAGTGATGAAGATCTAGGTCTATGACCAGTGGTGTCAAGTGAACCGTGCTGTGGGGGCTCACCTCGGAGGCACCGAGAATGTCTTGGGGACTCAATGGTGACAGATGGTGTCAAATATCTGGGGGTTGTGTTGAGTGAAAAACAACTCAAAAACCCTAATGCAACCGAGTGTGTAGAAGGAGAGCTCAAGAAATATGGCACTCAGGCCAACAACCAACTCAAAACACTCACTATAACAGCTGTGCTACAATAAGTGGAGTATCAACAAAAATGTTCAGAATACCAACAAGCAGCAGGTTTCCTAGAAAATAAAATTAGTGGAATCGCTAGACCAAAAGGAGGTAAGGGAGCATGCAAACACCTAGCTAAATAGTATTCTGACTCAACTAGACATATCCTCTGCAAGGTGATGAAATCCAAGTCAGACAATATGGATAGTAGAGCCAAGTGGCTAAAGATATCCCCCTATCGGGAGGGACACCGGGTAGTCAATCCTAGAAGAAAGGCAACTAAGATACCTGTTCATGACACGTCCAGAAAAGGTGAATCTGTCATTTGGTTCTATCGCCACGGTATCCCCATACGGGTGATACCCCAAGAAATGCAAAAGGTAGCCTTTGGTTACTGAATGGAGTGTGGTATTCCACTCAGGCCTCTGGAACCAGTCTGGCGACTTCAACCCTCCTAGGGGAGAGGCCCTCTGATAAACTGGTTGTGACCGTGCCAAAAAATACTAGGTGATTTTGGTTCCCTAATGGACAACAGTTATGTCTCAAGTGTAAGCAAACGAGGGGTGTTATTTGGATGCCTATCCCCCCGATCCTACCTAAATACAAAAATTCTTATGTGTTCCACAAGTGGAGTTAGAATGTTGGTTGTGTTAAGTATTTTTTAGGGCTCACTTGAATTAGGTGACAAAGTGTGTGCGTGTGAGATGATGAACCCAAGTAAAAGTGCCACGGGGTGGGCAACTTTCTAACTAAAAATAACAATGCAGAATTTGAAACTTTAACATGAAAATTTTTCTTTTTTTAATTAAAATGCTGAAATTTAAAAAAAATATTCTGTAAATGGAACAGAAATAGTACTACAGAAAAAAGGCTATAGGGAAGTATGGCTACAGGTAGGACAGATGGCTGTACCGGTGCAGAAAATATTGCAGCAAAGGGCTGGGTTCAAAACAGGAAAAAAGTGCAGAAAACAAACCGTGGGTCTGTTGCAAATCTGGGCGGTCGAACCATGGGAATTAGTGCGAAAGTCGCGGACAGGTTGCGGGATTTTGGCTGAAAGGTGCAGTCGGACGCGGGAAAAAGGTCTAAAGCCGTAGGCAAGTTGTAGGAGAATGGCTGAAAGCTGCAAGCGAGACGCGGGAAAAAGGCCGAAAGACGCAGGCAGGTTGCAGAAAAATGGCTGAAAGCCGCAAGCGGGATGCGGGAAAAAGGCCGAAAGATGCAGGAAAATGGTTGAAAGCCGCAAGCGGGCCGCGGAAAATTGGTTAACAACGGCGGTTGGATCGCATGAAATAGGCTGATAGCCGCGGTCGGATAGCAGGTAACATACTAGAAACCGCCGACAGGTCGCCGGAAACAGTTTGAGAGCTGCGGTCGGATCGCAGGTAAATGCCTGAAAGATGATGTCGGAATGCAACTACGGGGGCTAAAGACGTGGTTTACGGCAGCCGAAAGGGACAACCGAAAGGAAAAAATTGAAAAATATTGCAGAAAATTGAAAAACTTTTAAAACAATAACCATAAATTCAAAGGAACACAAGGGGAGTCGCCAAAACTGTAGCTAGGGTTTTCACCCCAGCTTGTGCAAATGAGCACCTACTAAGGAGAAGGGACTCCTTAGTAGCAGTTCAATAAACAGTAAATAAAAGCAGTAATACAGTATGAAATTTAACCTAGCATGAGCATTAACATAAATAACAAAACATGAAAATATGGCAAAAGATTTCTCTTTTTGTATTAAAGATTACCTCAGGTGTAGAGGTTGGTGCAGCTCTTGCAGCAGTCCAGGAGGGATGCTTCCAAGCTTCCAGCTTTGCTCCTTCTCTTTCTCCAAAGGGTTTAAAAATGGGCCAAAAGGGGCACTCAAAGGTGAAAGTAGCTCAAGGGTGAGCTAGGGTTTCAAGAGTGATTTTGGCAGAGTAAGGGTGTGTTTGACTGTGGATATGAAATGAGGGGCCTCCATCACCTATTTATAGGTTTTTAATGGTGGAGTGCTGGCCCATGGTTTTGGGAACCATATGGTTTAGGTCAGCTGTATAGGGTTTTTGATTCCTTTTTCCCTCTTTTTCCTCTTTTTTATATTTTTTTATTCCCTTTTTAGAGGGTTTTTGCTATTTTGGAGGAATTTTGGATTATTTTGGGGGGAAAAATGGGTTTTTTGGCCTTTTGGAGGCTTTTTAATGGGATTTTAAGGTTTTGGAGGCAAATATGGTAGGAAATATGGACAAATGAGTCATGTAATGGGGTAGATGAGGTAGTGAGCACTTTTTGGGTGTTAACAATGTCCTCATCCAATTTTATACGTAACCCCTTCACTCGGGTGACGAACTATTCATCCTTGATATGTTTTAAATTTCTTGCAAACTACAGAGCTACCCCTGCATCGTATCCTCTCAATCCTAAGATGAAAGGCATCCATCCCGTGTTGTGGACGATTGCTAGGATTCGCGGGCTCTGATAAATAGCACTGTGTTCCTCTAGTTCGCTTTTCTTGAAAACTTTTGTCATCCTGGAATCCTTTATTGTAACAATAAAACAACACTTGGAGCGTGGCTATCTTTCCTTAAATGGTCACGATTGATTACCGGTTCGAGGGCTGGATTGTTGTGTGTGTGACCATACAAACTTCCAGTTTCTTGCTTTTGGAGGGTTCTGAGAGTTTTCGTATATGCCAAACTGTGGAAGATTATGCAACCTTACTTAACTTCCTTTCCACACTTATCCTCATCATCATTCCTTGTACTTGCTGCTTTATCCTTTTCTTTCCATAATCGAGCCCTGTACTTTGTTCCATCATTGTATCTTGCCCCATTTGCTCTAATTATTTGGAATTTATGGTGGCTGGATGTGGGTTATCATTTGCTGGTATGACGAAGGTAGTAATCATGATTTATTTAGGCTGATATGACTTGGGTAGCAATCATGACTTATTGAGGCCATTCTGTACTGATTTTCTGTCGTCGAATGAAGATAGAAGCTGTCCTCAGCTTTAGAAATCACATGTCTTGCGGGATATGTTTTTTCCTTAAAAATAAAACAAAGATGTTTAGAGATTACCTCGTTATGTTTTAGCGTACCTCAGTTTATGTATTGGCTTGATTTTTTCATGTGGATGATTCTGTAGTAGATTTGGCAGTGTCTGTAGTAAATTTTGGCATATCAGTAGTTACGTGCGTGTGCTACTTTTTTCCTTGCGTTCTTTTGAATTTGCTGTATTTTTCTGCTTTTGAAAGTTGTGCCGTTTACTGATTCAACTTTGTGATGATGCTTTCGTATCGAAGATCACATTTTATTTTGTAACCTATGTTGGCTCGCGTGAATATGCTGAAATGACTGAATAAATTGTTTGCATGAATTCTGTAGTAGCTCACGACTTTGCTTCTTGTATGAATACGTGGACGGCTCGCTTGGGTGCTGAAATGTTTGAAATTTGACGTGCTGACTTGGTAATGTTGATGACTCACTTGAATAAGTGCAGGCCCGTTTGAATTGGATGGCAGGATTGCTTGATATAATCTGTAGTATTTGATTTCTTTGATGTTGGCTGGAATTCATGCCTGGCTCTCTAGCAGTGTGCATGCTTGTTTTCCATTTGAATATGTGATGCCCTGCAGTGTTACCTGTATTTGCCTGATTTGATCATGTTTTTTCTTGTATTTTTTCTTTTTTTTCATCATTATTTATTTATTTATTTTTTTATCATCATTTCTCTCTCTCTCTCTCTCTCTCTCTCTCTCTCTCTCTCTCTCTCTCTCTCTCTCTCTATATATATATATATATATATATATATATATATATATATATATATATATTTTTTTTTTTTTTTTATCATATATATTTTTATTTATTTTTATGAACTGAATTTCACTGATTTCCTACATTCTCTATCAACATCAATTGTTGCTAGTAGAGTACCTGTGTAAACTCTTCTTTTGACTATGGCTTTTTGTAAAGCTTTAGCCTATGTCCATTCACTATCACGGGGAGCTCCTCTTCATCAATTGCAATAATCCTCATAGCTCCATTTTCATAGATCTTTTGAATTATGTAAGGTCCGAGCCGTCTGGTGGTTAGCTTCCCCTTGAATGTGTGAAATCTAGAGTCATAAAGTAGTGCCCAGTCACCTTCCTTGAACTTTTTTATCTTTTAGGTGTTTGTCATGTCACTTCTTTCTTTGTTGCTAGATGATTTTAGTATGGGAAAGTGCTTGCTGGCGCTGCTCATCCAGTTGATTCAGTTGTAGCATGTGTTCTTCTTGTATTTTCGATAGCTCCATATTTAATTCTGCTGCAATTCTTAATGTCTTTATTTCAAATCCAATTGGCAGCATGAATTTATCTCCATAGAGTTCATAAGGTGTGAATCCTGTAGTTGTCTTCCATGTAGTATTGTAAGCCCAAACTGCCTCACTAAGTCTGTCAGCCTAATCCCTTTTGTGGAGTTGGACAATTTTTGTCAAAATTCTCTCTAATTCCCTATTGGTTACCTCAGCTTGACCATTTGCTTGAGGGTGGTAGGAGGATGACTGTCTGTGCTTTACATTGTTCCTTTTCAGCAAGTCTTCAATTAGATTTGATGTAAATTGTGGGCCTTGAACAGAAACTAGTTCTCTTGGCACCCCAAGCCTGTGAAATATCTGCTTAGTGAAGAATTTGGCCACATTGGTTTCATTTGCAGCAGCCAGTGCTGCTACCTCGGTCCACTTTGTAAGGTAGTCAGTGCATACCAGGATGTAACTTTTTTTATTAGACTGTGGGTTGAATGGACCAACAAAATCAAATCCCCATTTTTTGAATGCCTCCAAGGAGATTTGTGGATGGAGTGGCATCTCTTTTTTTTGTGTTGGTTTCCCCATCCTTTGGCAATCATCACAGTGTGAAACATATTCGTAAGTATCCTTGTGGAGTGTTGGCCAATAATGCCCCACCTGCAAGATTTTATGGGTTGTCCTCTTTGCAGCATAGTGTCCTCCACATGGTTCATTGTGTGTGGCATGCATTATGTCATTCACCTCATCTTCTCTAATGCACCTTCTAAGTATTTGATCTGGTCCCTGTTTGAAAAGCATGCCTTCTATCCATGTGTATGTGGCACTTTGCCTTATTACTTTTGTTTTTTCTTTATGACTGTAATGTTTTGGAAACTTTCCAGACACTAGATAGTTTGCTATGTCAGTAAACCATGGGCTTCTTGTGGATATGGAAAAAAGGTGCTCATCTAGAAAACTGTCATTGATTACCTCACTGTCTTGTCCATGTGTCAGCTTAGATAGAAAGTCAACCACCACATTGTGTTTTCCCAGCTTGTCTAAAATTGTGATGTCAAACTCTTGGAGAAGCAGCAACCATCTGATGACTTGAGAACTTGTGTTAGGTTTTTTCATGAGATATCTGATGGCTAAGTGGTCTGTATGAACAAAAACTTGGTAACCAGTGATATAGTGCCTGAATTTATTAATGGCATGTATGACAGCCAAAAATTCCTTCTCTGTAACAGTGTAATTTAATTCTTCCCCTGCCAAATTTTTACTGATATAATATATTGCATAGGGCTTCTTCTCTTTTTCTTGTCCAAGGACAGACCCGATTTCCTTATCTGATGCATCTGAGTGGATGTGGAATGGAAGTGCCCAGTCTGGTCCTTGGAGTATTGGAGCTGTAATTGTTTTCTCCTTAAGGTTATTAAATGCTTTCATGCAATGGTTTGTACATATGAACTCAGTGTATTTTGTGAGAAGTGCAAACATTGGTGCAGCAATCCTGCTGTAATTTTCAATAAATCTCCTATAGTACCCTGTTTGTCCAAGAAAAATTTTGACATCCCTTTGTTTAAAGGGTGGTGGTAGCGTTTTGATTACTGAAAATTTTGCTTGATCAACCTCTATCCCCCTCTGTGATATATGATGTCCGAGAACGATGCCTTCTTCCATTAACATCTTGCATTTGTCATTGCTTAGACATAGGCTCATCTCAATACATTTTTCAATACCAATTCAAGATGGGTCAATGCCTAGTCGAAGTTTTTGCTATAGGGTGTAAAATCATCCATAAAGACTTCCATTTGATCATTTATAAAATCTGAAAAAGATGCTTAGAATTGCCCTCTGAAAGGTTGTTGGGGTGTTGCAGAGTCCAAATGGAAGCACTCTGTAGGAATAAGTATTCCACGGGTATGTGAAGGTTGTATTGTCCTGGTCAGTTGGGTGAATGAGAATTTGATTGTAACTGCTAAACCCATCCAAGAAGGAGAAAAACTTGTTCCCTACTAATGTATCTAGTACTTGATCTATAAATGGGAGAGGAAAGTAATCCTTCTTGGTTGCTTTATTGAGCTCACGGTAGTCCACACAAATTCTCCATTTGCCTCCTTTTTTAGGGACTATGACCAGTGGTGATACCCACTCGCTATCAGAGATGGGATAGATGAACCCTGCATCTAATAACGTTTGTAGTTCTGCTTTGACTATGTCCTTCAACATTGGGTTTAGCCTCCTTTGTCATTGTATGATAGGAATATAACCTTCCTTGATGTAAATGTATTGCTTACAGATATCAGGATGGATTCCTTTCATGTCTTCATATGTCCATGCAAAAGCTCTATTCTACTATGTTAGTACCTTCATCAGTTGTTTTTCCTGCTCTGGCTTTAGATTGGAATTAATGTTGACTGTCTTTCTCGGTATAATTTCCACAGTCTTTGTTTTTTTTTTATTGTTCTTCCAGAGATGTCACTTCTACCCACATTTTGTCTGAGTCCTGGCTTGAAGATTCGCCTTCTTCTTGCTGGTCTGTGTCGAAAAACCTTTGAAGACCATCATTGTCAGAAAATTCATTTTGTATAAACCTATCTATGTGACCATCTTCATCTATGGCTTTTAGTGTTAATGCAACATCAATTGTAAGGACAGATCTTATGTTTTGATTTGATGTGTCATTATAATCATTAGTCCAGTTTTGATATTCTATGTCTGAATATTTTCTGGCTGGTGCGTAGATCATGAATTTTTTCCTAGATTGGCCACTAGTGATTGTCATGTTGCCTGATCTGCACCCTATGTAAGCATCTGCAGTTTCCAGCCAGGGTCTTCTGAGTATTATAGGGTATCCACTAAGTTTTCTTTTTACTTCGATGACTATGAAATCAGTTGGGTATTCCCAGGATTCTATATTGATTGTTATGTCCTCTAGCATTCCTTCAGGTCTCACAGTGGATGTGTCTGCTAGATGGAGTACTGTAGTTATCGGTCTAACCTCTGATTGGAGTCCTAGGTAGATCATAGTATCTTTGGTCATTACGTTTATAGCAGCTCCTAAATCAATTAAGCTTGTGTCTATTTGTCTATTATTGATGTTTACATTGACCACAAGGCTTCTTGGGTCTAGATATCTGGGGTTAACAATGATACCTAGCATTAGATCTGCTAATTGGCCGACTACATTGATCGTTGGTGGGTCACGATTTCTCCTTCTAGGTCTCTTCAAAAAATTCTCTTTAATGAATTTGTTGCAGATGGGTACATCTCTGATGGCTTGCAAGATGGGGATTTGGATATTCAAGTGTTTCAATTCATTCAAAATTTCATTTTCCTCTTCATATTTGGTACTTCGTACAAGCTTTTCAGGGAATGGAGGGTTTCAACTTCTTGTGAGTGGTCTAATTTCTTCCTCCGGAGGGTTTGGCTCATCAGGATGCTGAACATGAGGTTGTGTCGTTTGCTCATGGGTCTCAGGTTCTTTTATATTTTGCATAGGTGTATTTTGTAGCATTTTTCCAGATCTTAGGTTAATCTCATTTATTTCCATAGTATCTACTATGTAAGTGGGAAATTGCATCGTTTCGGTATTGTAGGCTTGCTGCTGCCAGGCATGTTGTTGTTAGGGTTAGGGATTGGCTAGGCAGTAATTGGTGGAGGTCTGGGGGGTGGTTGATTTGGTGGTGGTGGTGGCATTATAAGTGGATGTTGTTGCTGTAGTGGAGCTCTCCAATTCGATGAGGAATAAGGATATGGATTACCATAATTTGTGGTTGGTTGAGCAAAAGGTGGGGGGTATGAGGGGTAGGATTGTGGGTAATACGATTACTGATAAGGCTGGTTTTGCTGCCACTGATTTGGATTTTGATGAGATGGCCATGGGGCTGGTATAGAGTTCCAATTTTGCTGGTTATTTCCCTGATTGTAGTAATGTTGGTTGTTGGGTTGGTAAGGTCTAGGAAAATTATTCCTCCTCTAATTCACAAACCAGAGCTGTTCTATTACACCCTCAATTGTGGGTTCTTGAATAACAGCTTTGTAGGAGGGAAACAAGGGACACTTGTCAGTAGAGTGATCGTCAGTGCAGAGGCCACATATTTCAATGGTGTTTAGTGTGCACTGCCCCTTCTCATGCTTCTTTCTACAATGAGGACAAAATATTGCCAAGGCTTGGTTAATTTCATCCTGTTTCTTTTTTATTTGAGGTGCATCAAGTTGCATGGCCAGAGATTGTAAGATGTTGGTCTTCATGTCATTTAGCATGTTTCATGTCATTTAGTAGGTTTCCTGGAGATGTTGATCCACCAGTAAATGCATGTGTATCCCTTGCCCCATTCTTACTTTTCCTAGATCTAGAGTAGTTTTTGAAGATTTGCCGGATTTGGTCAAAAGACTTCTGGAATATATCTCCATCTCCCAGAAGGTTTAAGACTTCAAAATTCTCTTCTTTTACACCTCTAAGAAGGACAAGTTTTATTGATTCAGGATCTAAGGTGCAATGACTCGCTCGTTTGTAGCTGAGTTGAAATCTTTGGGCATAATCTTCTAATGATTCTCTTTCTCCTTGTTGCATCCTAAAGATTTCATCGCTTGTGTCCTTGGCTTTGCAATAGTCCTTATATTTTTCTAAAAATGTCTGTTTCATTTGATCCTAGCTGAAGATACTATTTCCCTCAAGGCTCATGAACCACCGAAGTGATAGATGCTTCAGTGTGGAAGGAAAAAGCCTTAGCTTTTGTGCATCAGTAGTGTAGTCAAAGGATCTGCAAACTACCTCAAACTCAAACAGGAATGTGTCAAGGTATTCTGAAGTCAACCCATGGAAGTTTGGCAGATTGTTAGGGTTGATGTTCTTCATCCTGGTATCTCCAAGAGGTATACTAATGGGAAAGGTGAACAGTTCCCTAGGTTCTTCATCTTGGTCTGCCATAGTAGTGTTGTAGCTAGAGCTATCCAAGTAGTTGTCTCTATTTGGATCGTATGTAGAGTCAGATTCTTCCTCATATCTTAGGAAATCAAAGTGAGAGTGGTCAGAACTGTTGTTACCGTTTTTACTCATAGGATGCTTAGGCAGAAAGCGCCCAAACCTATCTGTTATCGGACAATCCACTCGAGCGAATGCGATCCGGATCTCCCTAGCTCAATGCGAGTCTAGAACAAATAGTACAGAATACAAGACTCATTTCCTAGATCTAGTTATAGATCAAATACTTAGATATCGTACCTTTCAGATTGTGGATCCTTCTCCTTGTTGTTGCTCCAAGTCTCGTGGTCGTTAGATCTCCAGCTACAAGACCTGCCAAGACAATATGGAAACAATACGAGCAGTACAATATATATAAACAATAATTGATCTAAACTAACAGTTGAGGAAGAAAGTTCTAAACATCATCAATGAGACAACATTCATGGAAAGAGATTATATTAACTGTATTAAAAGGTGGGAATACATAGAAAGGATGAAGCTACAACCAAAGGCTCAATGTTGCATCCTTCATCCAACGTGTCCAAGCCAAGCCTCCAAGATGGTACAAGCTTCTCGATCACCAATATGGATTCTACCAGCATAAGGATACCATAGACCTTCCCCCCTCTCATGGAGAGAGTGGGTGTTTATATAGGGATAAAGAGATAGGGTAGGTTGAGGATTAGGGGGAGATTGTTAAGGAATTCTCCCTTTAGGTTAAGAATTGAAATGCCACCTCACCTAGAGTCTAGGGATAGGTCTCCACCTCAACAAACTTCTAGAAAGACCTCGAGACTCCCCAAAATAGCCTTTAACCAAGCTCGTCGCACCCTGATAGAGGACACAAAGCGACAGAAGGGGGCTGTTTCACCCTGTAGAAGGCCAAAGTGCGACAATGTCTCACCCTAGCTGACCAAAAACTGTGATGTCGCACCTTAGATGAAGGAGAAGTGCAACAACCTACTCAAAGAGGTCAACTAGGCAGGGAAATCTCTCAGTTGGATGTGTTTTATCCCAGAATGAGTTTAGGGGTCAGAGAAAAGAGTTTACACAATGGTCAAGATGACTATATTATCACAATGGTCATGATGACGACACTTAGTCATAATGACGGTACTTGCAACGGTCATGGTGATGAAACTAGGTCATGATGATGATACTTGCAACACTTCCGACACTTGTGACACTTGCGCAAGGGTGAGGACATTTTGGTGTAACAGAATGCTCTTCAAAGCATGAAACTGATGGAATGAGACAAGTGAAATGATTTGTAATAAGAAAAATGGCAAGGACTTGTTGGTTGGAAGGAGTTGCTGCAGAAATGACCTAAGATCCACAAGTCTCATACAACACAAAACATGGCTTCCAACCAATACATTGCAGATCCATGATAGTAAAGATCGTCTGAACACAATCATGGCTACTAGACATAATCGTAGATCCATGATGAGATGATAACATAGCCATGACCGATATAAAAGTGGATTCGTGTAACTCTGAACTGACAACATAGCCATGACCAATACAAAGTGGGTCTGTGCGTCTCAAACAATCTCCATCGCAACCCAGGTAGGAAAGCACTTCCCTAGGGTCTTCAAGCTAAACCTGCAATGATACGAATCTATCCATGTGATTACAATGTTTCAGAGTCAAACATGGTAGAAACCACTTGATTATCGGTCATTAATGTATACGTTAACAAGTGCGATGGGAATCACCATTAATGTCAATGATCCCCAAGGTATCACAGTACATACCATCAAGTGTGAATCAATGAGCTGAAGTCGAATGCTTAATGGAATCTTACAATCAAGAGTCAATGAGGTAAACTCATGCTGAAAGTGAGGTAACCTGCCATTGAGGCATGCAGGCCCAAGGTACTTGGTTGGTTTCTAAGTTCAATCCTCAGATGATGATTTGAAGTGGATGAGGATGAACCCGCTAAAGGAGGGCCATGATGAATCCCCCATCAACGACATGAAACGCGATGACAGACATTTGGAGTGGATCAGGCGGTACAGTAACATGCAAGATTGACTCAAGGTACACCGACATGATTGAAGGTAACTGACTGTAGATTATGAGTAATGAAACATCTCTTGAACATGGGCATGGCATGACTTGGCAGTATTGACATGACGAGAATGATACTAACTCCCAATGCGACTGATGGTGGAAGTATTCTTTGGTTGACACAAAGGAGTGACGCGACTCATGGAATTGACAAGACTTGAGGACAAACAAATTACCCAAGTACTGAATGCAAATGCAAACGAGTGCCATGTTCAAGAGTGACTATGTACTGCCGTAATTAAGATGTAACATAAAATCTTCCCTTTTTCTCCATCATGATTGATGAGTGCCTCATGTGTTTTTTATGAGCTTGATGAGGGTAACTAGATGCTTGGTGTAGCTCATCTCATAGATGAGTCCAATCCCAAATGTTTTCCGAACCTGGGAAAGGAGGGGTTCGTCCCATGATGGGCCCTTCTATGTTAAATTTTAACGAGTCCAAAGAAGGAAAACTCAGTCGTCATTTCATGTTTAGAGAGTTTGAAAAGAACTAAAGAAGACTCCAATGGTCCTTTTTTGTAAAGTTAGCCTCATCGCCCAAAAAAGGGTAAAACAATGCGGGAGAGGACTCTTCCAGTCATGATTGACTGGAGTATACCTTTTTGTAAATAGTGCCCCCTGGTTTGAAAAAGGGGTAAACGATCACCAGGAAGACGATCATTCAAATACTTTTACAAGCGTGAATGCATCAAGTTCTCTTGGTGATCTTTTCCTATTTAGGGAGTCTAAAAAGTGCTTAAAGAGGACTCCATGAACAACTTTGTCATGGTTGATAACCGAGTACGACAAAGGAAAAAGTAATCTTGGCACAGTTCCTTTTCCGTAAATAGTCTAGCGAGGCCGGATAAAGTGATAAGCCTATACTCGTTAGTCACACCTTTTTACTCAAATTTTTAATGAGCACGATAATGGTATGAAAAGCACTCATAATATTTTTCATATTTGAACCAGAGCACGAAAAAGTAAAAACTAAGCTCAAACCACTTTTCATGTTTTAACGAGAGCACAAAAAAAAGTGAAAAGTAAGATCAAATACCATATTACTATTTTTAATGAGTTCGAAGATAGGTTGGAAGAATGCTTATGATGTCTGCTTCATTTTTTAACGATATTGTAACAAAACCTGAACTATGCTTGGGATAATGCCCATTGGAAAGTTTATTCCCAACATGGTATGTAGAGGTTGGTACATGCCCTCGGCATGATTGTTAGAAGTAAGTGACTTAGCTCCAACATAATGTGGAGAGGCGATCGAGTTGACTTCAACATAACGTCCAGAGGTTGAAGAGATGTGTCCAAGCTTCATTTCATTCACCTAAGCTATAGGCGGATAAAAAGAAGGTTTAGGTACTAAGTCTACGAGAAGACTCGACTCAAAGGGAAATGATCTATTTCATTTTTTAACGAGCTTGACACAGGAAAAGAACCATGCTCAAGGTTAAGGCCCATTGATGGGTTCCTTCCCAACATGATGCTCAGAGGTTGGTAAATGCCCCCAGCATGATTGCTAGCGGCTTAACATGGTGGTATGCCCCACAAGCTTCATTTCGTCTGAAAATGTTGTTTGCTAAGCCAACTACCAACCTGGATACTAATATGAAAATGTTCACCAAGGGGGGGGGGACGAGTATCAAATGAAATGAAGGTTCAAGTTCTAACTTTAGTGAGAGACTCGAATCGATGGGAGGGAGATCTATTTCATTTTTACACAAGCTTGAAATAGACAATAATTATGCTTGAGGGGTCCCATCTTATTTTTTAACGAGCTTGAAATGGAATAAAACTATGCTCGAGTGGATGGTTTCATTCTTATGCAAGCTTGAAACCAAAGGTAAGCTCGGGTGATCGGTTTCATTTTTTAACGAGCTTGAAACATAACATAAACCGTGCTCGTACCCCCCATCCTCAGGGGGAAGAAACCACTAAAACATGTGGAACGTTTAGGGAAGTCTGATGACTAGGAGTCATATGATGAGTGGGTTTCACGAAGGAAAGCTAATCAATGGTCACAATATTCCTATGATGGGGAAAATACATCACTCGAAAGAGTGAGGACACTAAATCCTTCATTGCATAAACATAATCTCATCCAAGGAGAACATTAAAATCTAAAGGATCTTGGACCACCATAACATCAATACAGACACGTTTCCCTCCCAAAGTGATAGGTAATTGAGGGAGGATCCCTAAAGTTCGAGTAGGCCTTCGATTAAAGGCCAAAATCTGGTCAGTTACTGGCACAAGCTGAGGGGAACCTATAGCTTGCCAAGCAGTTGAGGATAAAATACTAGCAGAAGCTCCCTCATCAACTATCGTATGAAATATTTTTTTATCGGAAACTCCTACAGATATTTGAAAAGGAATACTTGAAGGAAAATGAGTTTCTGCTAGACCATTCCAATGAAAGGAAATGACCTGAGTATTTGGAGGGGATCTTATGGAAATGGACATGGTTTCCCCTTGCCCAAAACAATCTGAACTGACCAAAAAAAATAGCAATTTCTATTTCACCCTCAACTAGAGGAGTGGGGTCAACTGAGAATGAGACTTGATTAACCGCTTGGGTATCATCCCTCGAGGGAGGAATGGGGTCGATTGATGATGTTGTTGAATTGACTGCTTCATTTTCACTTTTTGATGAAAGAGTGGGGTCAACCGAAGGCGGGGTCGGATTGACCGCCCTATCAACCAGTGAAGGATCAGGGGACAACGTACAATACTTTGTTGGAAGGTGTTTATGGGGTGTGTCGATGTCTTCCAACAATTGTGAAGCTTCATCCATACAAGGACAAAGGTAAGTACGACACATGCCTTTGCATAACCATCAAGGGTCTGTAGTTCTACCCTTCCGAACCTTAATTACAATGTCACTAGTTGATGGGGTATCATCAGTATGATGTCCATAGACTGATGACAAGGGTTGTTCAGAATGAGACCATATTTCGAAGACCTTGGAGATACCAGGGAAGCTCTTAAGAAAATGGGACCCTTTACAAAGTTTGCAAGGGAATTTCAGTTTACGTGAATCCGAAACAGGTGTACCAGTGCCCCCAACATGATGATCAAGGGAAGGGGTTGTGACCTTCTGCTTAGTATTCTTCTTCTTAGTATTCCCTTTCTTCTTCTTCTCACCTGCATTCTTACTAACATCAAAGTTTTCAGTAGGGGAAGAGGAAGAGACGAAAGCCACTTCAACATTCGACAAAGAAGGAGAAGGGTCACCATGAGATCGATGCTCATGTGATGAAGGACCTAGGTCCGACATAATTGGTGCACTTGGTGTAACTGGATTGGAGAATAACGATACTGGTAATCCTATCGTCAATCCAGGAAGACTCAACGTGGCCATAAAGGGAGGACCAATAGTTCCACAAGGGGGAATAACAAATGGCACACCCTGGAAAGGGGCGCTTTGGTTGGTAGTCCCAGAAGAATCGTCCATATCTGAACTCCCTAAGAGACTCTAAAGTACCACACAAGTAAAACACTACTCAAAACTAAAAGAAACAAGCAAACTGTGTGAATAGGAGTGGATGAAAATTCAGGATCCTCACAGGATTATCAAGGCTTCGCAACTCATGATATACCGACTCGCTATATCTGTCTCCGTTTGTAGGGTCCAATGGTGCGATGACCTTGAGATGTTTTCCTTCAAAGATCATCTTTTTTGTCTTCAAATTAATGATAATGAGGTTATCGATAGCCCAATCGATTCGCAATAGCGCAGGAAAAGGCTGACTATCATCCACGATCTCAATAACCTCGAAGTCTGCATAGATCTACAATCCATCAATGTCAACAACTACGTTGGCTAACCTCCCAAAGGGTATGACTTTCTCCTGGTTGACCATTCTCAACTGGATAGTTGACCATAATAGCTTTGGTCTCCCATCTGCTGCCATGTCTGCTTAGTAAAGACATTTACTTTGGATCCGAGATCAAGAATGATCTGATCTCATCCATTTCAAAGTCTCCTATCTGCATAGTAAGCCTCATTTCTCGGCCTTTCCTCTTGTGTTTCTTGATGTGGTGAACTGTGCTATCAATATTGTATGTCTCGGTTTGTGGCTCATATTGATTTATTAGTTTTTGTAGTTCCACTATAGCGTCTTCACTCTTCAACAACTTCATGCAACTCCTGAGGAACTGCGCAACAGAGGTGCCAGTCTCCATTGCGGTACTCATTCTATCATACACAGTGGGAATGTCTTCTACATATGGTATTTCACTGCACAGTAAGATCCTTGGTGGCCTGGGTGCCGAATCTCTGAGAATATCTCGCGCTTCTGTAGGTGCTTTCCCAACAACTTTCCTTGTCCATATAGTTTAAAGAGGAGTCTGCTTAGTGTGAAAGTCTCCCAATGTCGACACTTCTGCTCCTCTATCTCTCCCTATTGTAGCTGCACCTCGCGTCACTACGTTGATTCTTAGATTCACAGGTCTTCTCTCTGCTGTGATCCACTGAATGTTTGGGGTTGGTGTCTCTGTCCTTCTTCATTTCTGCATTTCTACCTCTAGCACGGAGCAGTCTTTGATTACATGCTCAAATGATTTACAATAATTGCACATAGTGCATGGTTTGGTACAATCTCTAGATACATCAATTGGCTAGCCACAATTGTAACATATTACCTGGCTGCGGCCTCTCCCCTCTGTCGGGCCAACATTTCTTCCTCTCCCATGATATCCACCACTGCGGCCTCTATATCCACCTTGATCATACTGAGCATTCTCATGTTTTGGATGATTTTCTTCTTGGACGTGGTACATACCAGCACCTCGCATCGCTTCCATATCTCGCTTTCTTTCATTCATTAGCTCATATACGCGACAGTTGGATTCATCATGTCCAACTGACTTACAGAAATTGCAATAGAATTTTTTAGGTGTTTTTACATATCTATGTATTAGGTAACAGTCCTCAGGTCGGTGTACTTTGGTTCTACAAATTTCACACCATGGCGCTTGGTTCTGATTCATTGGGTTCGGCGCACCACTGCTAATATACTATTGAAATAAGGGACCCTGGTTGTAATCCTGTCAATGTGTGTTTTTGTCCATTGAGGGAAAACTGCATCCAAAGTTCAGCAAAATCCCATAAGATAGGGCCAAGTGTGCGTAGCCATTGAGCACCCAAAACCACATCACATCCACCTAAGGTCAAGGGAAACATGTCAGAGCGCAAGGTATAATATCCCATAGAGATACACACATTTCGACACTTCCCTTTGCAAGGTAAGGTGCCCCCATTGGCAACCATGACTTCAAAGTTGGAGCAAGGATGGATAAAACAATCAGCTTGTTTGGCGATCCCAGGGTCAATGAAATGATGAGTGCTACCAGAATCAATGAGTATTGTAAGAGGAAGCTTCTTGAAGTAACCCCTGACCTGCATTGTTTGGGGGGTGGTGATTCCAGCTAAAGCATGGAGAGATATCTTTGGCTAGTCATCTTGAGACGGAGGTTCAATAGGCGGTTCCTGAATGTCTACCTGAGCATCCATTGTTTCTGGATCTTTGTCGCCAATTTCAAAGGCAGGCGAAGAATCCACATCCAAGAGATAGAGCTTTTGCTGAACACATCTATGTCCCCAAGTGAATTTCTCATCACAATCATAGCAAAGCCCCTTTTCTCTGCGTGCTTGCATCTCTGTTTCAGACAAACGCTTGATAGGAGTTGGTCGAGGAGCCTGCGGTATAGGTGGTCGTTGAGAACCCATATTTCAGAAGGGAACAAAAGTAGGCTTGGAGCGTTGTTGGGCTGCAATCTTATTTTCTTCCAACTTAGCCAACCCTAGGGCTTCCATCATTGTGTTGGGACAGAACATTTTGACCTTAGAACGGATGGCATCCTTTAGACCACTGATAAAACAACTCCAGTAAAAGTCACCAGACAATCCTTCAGTGTGGTTGGCTAGTTTCTCAAATTCAGTTTGATACTCTCTCACAGTGCCAATTTGGCGAAGTTGAGTGAGGGCTCCTGTGAAGTCATTAAAAGCACTAGGACCAAATCGTTGCAAAAGGAGCTGGCAAAAGTCTAGCCATTTTGGCTCTTCATGAGACTTGATGTACCAACGATACCATTGAAGAGCTTCCTGTTCCAAATGAAAGGATGCAAGTGGAACTTTGTTGACATCAAAAGTATTATTCATATTGAAATCCCGTTCTGCACGATAGATCCATCCAGTTGGATTAGTACCATTGAAGTGAGGAAAATCAAGCTTCGGACCACAGAAATTGCTGGAAGAAGAGAACCCATTGTCTGATGAAGACTCGGACTGCTGTTTGTTGTTCATAGCTGAATGTTCAAGATGGAGGCCGAGAAATTTTTCATCAAGATCCTGGAGTTTGGCTTGGATGGCTACAAGTGCATCTTCCATGGTTTTTGCTCCTGCATGGGTGACAACCATAACCAGGAGTTTTTTTTTTTTTTTTGGTTGACTGGGTAGGAAAACAAAAACAGAAACTGCTTCAGTAAAGGAAAATATGGACTTGGGAAAAAATATGAAGGGTAATTGGGGTTTGACTAGGTTGTGGACATTGTTGAATAGACAAGGAAGCAAAAATGAGGATTTCAGAAGCGGGGTGAAAGAATGGGAAAATTTGGCAGAGGGGGACAAAGAAGCAGAAGTCAGAAAGGAACTCTGTGGTAAATTTGAAGGTGATTGGGTGAAATCTGAGGAAGTTATGGCAAACCCTAAAAATAGACAAATGTGGGATTTTTGGGGTTTGGGAAGGGGAATTGGGGATAGGGTCCTCAGGAATGAAATATACAGAATGGGATGACAGGGGTTCCCCGAAAATTTCAAGGAAAATAGAGTGAAAACAAGGGAGATATGGAGAAAAAATTGAATTTTATACTCGTTTTTTTTTGTTGAGATTGGAGCGACTACGGCTCGGAATGGATCTGAAATAGATAGATCTGCAACGGCCCAAAAGTGAGCGAAAATCGAGGGATCTGAAACGGTGCCGAATGGATTGAAAACGGTTGGATCTGGAATGGCTTTTAGAATGGATCTGAACGGCTGGATCTGAAACGACGTAGTAGTGATCGACAACAGTTTAGCTGAAAATAGATATGGACCCCAGGTATGTGCGGCTTCCTAATAGTTCAGGGGTTTCACTCGGCCAAAAATGTTGTCTGACGGCTTGTGTATTGGGGCAGTACCCCTCACTCCACGACTCAGGTAAAACTGATAACCGCTTTGCCACAAACGACAGCTCTTGGTTTACCTCACGGGTGAGAACTAGTCAATCAGGTAGGGGTCGTTGCCCTTTTCGCTGGCAGGTCCTCTCAATGGGCCAACTACTTCAGGGTTCCTGTGGTACTCCTCACAATGAGTTTTAGGGCTTATGCCCAAGTACTTCCCACAGTTAAGCAGATAGGGATTATTCCCAAATCCGAACCTGCAACAGATGCGAAAAAAATTTGGTAGAAATTTCACCCAGCGAGCCCAAGAAAGTGCTCTGATACCAGATGTGAAGAACCTGCAACAATTAATTAATAAGAATATGCGAAATAACAGAAATGACAGAACTCAGAATCACATTTATATTGATCTCATGCCACTTCGAGGGGGCAACCTCCTTTGAGCAAGCTCAATACAAATAACTTCACGGTGCCTTCATAGGTCTCAACACACACTTATATACTAAGTCTAGGCGCTAATACTATGGTTCAAAACCATGGGCCACTACAAACTATGGATCAACAATACTATGGGCGACTTACAAAGCATATGCGCTAACAACAATAACAAAAAATATTGATCAACAAATACTACGGGACGACTTACAAAGCATATGCATCCAACAACAATATACTAACAAAGTAAAGACATGGGTTCCTAACATTCTACCATGATAGACTCAAAAATATTACTGCATTTTTAAATCACCTTTCTCAGCTAAGAGCATTGTAATGTATAGAATAAGATTGTTATTTACCTATGAATCCTTTGAAAAAGTATGCTTCAGCTTGGCTGTAGGATTTCAGCATGTCTACAACAAATTCTGTTACAAATCCTTCAATTATGTGATCAACCCAGAAGTCGACTGCTCGCGACAATGGTATATCTATTGCTTTGAGCTGTGCTATGAGATTTGGAGTCCACTATGTAGGAACTCCTCCTTGAAAACAGTTTTTCCTTTCTGCGAGTCGCGAGAGCCACTCATGTATCTTGTTTCAAAACGAATCCTAGAAAATATCGTGAATATCTCTCCACAAATATTTGTTCAACCACTCTTTGTCAGATAGATGCGGATGTCTGTTTTCTTTCTTTTCAAAATCTCTATAGGTCTTGTCACACCAATCCCATATCTCTTTCTTTTTGGGATGCTAATTGTCTGAACGCTCCAGGAACTGATTTTCTTTGTCGCACATCACGACTTCAACTCATCATGGAGTCTATCCCGGCAATGGAACCATTTGTTGGCTTATAAACTGATCTAGAGGTTTTCCAATGTAGACCCAGGTTCTTCGCGGTTTCACTTAACCAACAAAACCCCTTTGCACTGGCCCTTTCGGCAACAGCCTATGAACAAGCTGAGGTCTCACCTGAGGTGTATCTATGGGGGTACTAAGGACTCAGGTTTCCATAGTGAAGTGATGAGTTGTTTGGATGGACCACTGCGCAACGTGCCATCGGGCTCACACTACGGGATGAGGAATGCGCGGCAATAAACTGTGCCGCGGTCTACACTTCTACAAACTATCCACTGCGGAACTTATCACAACCATAGACTGCGCAGTTCGATCAACGCAAACTTAGTAGGATAGTGCAACTGACTTATTCACTTCCTTATCAGATCTAACCAATATACTGATTCTACTTAATGTTTAACCCACCATTCACTAACTTAGAATATTCAGCTTTATAACAGATGCAACAGATGAACATACACTACCACGCACTTCTTATGTTGGGCGTCACTAAGTTACTCAATCAAACTTCTAATGCATATGTTATTAATCGACACACTGCTACTTCCATATACTTAGAATACTGTACATTCAACATTCATCCATTCATGTAAGACTTAACATATTATTCCCATATTTCTCCTTATGGCGAATACATATAAAAGCATTAACATAACGAAAATGAAATGAGAATCCAGACATTCATTCATAAGCAATAGACAAATGCAAACATAAGAAATCACATTACATGGGATTTAACATAGTTCACCCGCCGGATGGAGGCTACGTCCACAAGAACTGTTGTTGTATTAGTCTTTTGGGAAGGGTACAACAGTTCTTGGTCTACGCACTCAATTGCAGACTCTCTTCTCTCTCAGATAGGTCTCTATGCACTCAACTGCAGAGCCTTTACAACGACTTCCAAGCTTTAGGATCCTAACAATATTCAAAAATAACCAATAATGACCAACCCTTCCCTTAAAAAATCATGCCTTATTTATAGATCATGCCCGTAGGTCATGTCTTTACAATTCATAAGAAAAAACCCTTAGGTTTACAAAACAATCACGGTTTTCCCCTAACCGGACTTGCAGGCTTCTAGTAGCGAATCTCCATCCTGGCCTTCTTCCATGCATGCTTCACGTCGCCATCCACCTTCCTATCGAGTGCATGCCAACAGGTCACTTTCATTGAGCCATTCTTCCTCTAACGGTCTTGTGTGATTGGCTCAGGTAGTGTTTCTCTCACATGTGTGACCAGTCGCTTTCTTTATGCTTCTGCTCTTGCCCACCGCTTGGCACTCCTCGAGCATCTTTACCAAAAATAGACCGCCGACGGTCTAAACGAAACATGTGCCCATCCTCCATCCAACACTCTGCTTTGTTGGATCTACGCAGACTGGACACTTCGCAGCATCCCAAAACTCATACAAAAAAGTACTCCAGCTGAACTGTGCTCAGCTCCGCAGTTCCAAAATTCCTTCTTGCTCAAAAAATGCCCCACTTGGGCCAGGCCCAACAACATCTATTCACACTTTGATGATTGTACTCTGTGCCTTCATGCCCATTTTCATTATCGGTGAGCTATCTCGCGTCTATTAATGGTATACATCATTGACTGGTAATCAGGCGATGTCACATCAGGTTCGACCTCAACACCTTTATTCACTTGATGGGACTTGTAGCGTAGATGATTTGTGTAGAAGACCCCAGGAGATAGTGGCATTCAGTATGCTATTTATGATCATGACTTTACATCTGAGATATCACCTCTCAGACATTAGAAGTTTGTACCTCTAGTTTGCACCAATTGTTTCCTTTCAACAGGAGACTGTCTCTTACTGTCAATGGTTATGGCTATGATCACCTATGACATGCCTTCATTGTGTACGGCCTATTCATCGCCATTGTATCAGATTGTTGTATTATACCGACATGTATTCAGAGATATTATTGTATTATGACGAGTGAGTTGTTCCTTCCAGTTGTATCTCCATCACTCCACTTCTGGGATTTATAATGTATTTCGGCCATCGTAGCACCATTCTCTAACCTCACACATTAGGGGGCATCTGTTACAACGTAATTTTCCACCCTGTGAGCATCAACATTCTTTAGCCTTCAGGATCCATTTCATTGACTCAGATTCACTTTATGCCCTCTAGAAAACACAATTTTTCCCTATTTTTCTTCATGTACGCTTGTTGTCCCATTATAGCCAACGTACACGCGGGTTGTCCCACTATAGCTCACGAGTACCAAGTAAAATGGTAAAAATCATTAGAAAATTACTTTTTACTCCCAAAAAGCGGTCTTAGGGTGACCTTTGGCCCTCCATGTGCCTTGAAACGCCTCGATGTGTCCTTTCACTTACATTTGGAAGGCTATATATTGAGCTCTTATGGCATATGGAAGGGAGGAGAAAGGGAGAGCAAGATAACTCTAGTGGATTTTTGCTGTGACTTGAGTCTACACTCATTGATCCTTGTTGTTGTGAAATCCTTATGTTCACCTACCAAACTCCTTTCATAGTTTGAGTTTTCCATTACATGGAGGATTGAAGTAGTTGAGGCATAAGTGGAGAGAACCAGTTCTTGGTTCAGATTGGTTGCCGGCAAGAGGTCGTATCTTGTACTTCTTGTGATTCATTAATGGAAATACTCATTTTCTCATCCAAATTGATGTTGTGAATATTGTTAAATTACATTGGGTTGTATTCACTTATGATATCATGGATCATGCTATTGATTATGCTAATGTCTATCCCATGTTATAGGCACTTGCTTGTACTTGTTGTTGAGACTAATTTGCAGGTTCAAGTGTAGAAGTTGAAATCTCAATGGGGATCTACTTCAAACATCCGGTTGAAGGTTGGTTTTCCCTCCATTATCTTAGCATTGTCATTTATATAGCATTGCATTGGGAATTAAGTCATTTTTTGGTAGTCAGTTGTCTGTTGTGGTCTACCCCAAGCCATAGGAAGTTTTCTCTATAACACTAACCATTCAAACAATCCTTCCGTGGTCTTGAAAGCAGTTTTCCACACATATGAGGGCTCAATTGGAATCTGATGGTGTCCCGACTTGAGGTCAAGCTTAGTAAAGAATTTAGCACCTTTCAGATAGTCGATGAGCTCATTTATCCATGACAGAGGGTACCGATTCTTCACTGATATTTTTTTGAGAGCTCTGTAGTCAATGCACATGTGCCAAGTCTCGTCTTTCTTAGGAACTAGGACGATTGGACTTCCACAAGGAGATCAGATGGGTCGTATATGACCTTTGTCGATTAATTCTTGGATCTGTCTGCGAATCTCTTCATTTTTGAGAATGGATGTTCTGTAAACAGATGCGTTAGGCAAAGAAGAACTAGGAACAAGTTCAATGGAGTGTTTTACCTGACAATGTTGAGGTACTCTGTCTGGAGCTTGAAAGAGGTTCCGGTACTCATCGAGAATATGATCGACTTGCTGCTTCTGTCAATAGCTGCATTGGTTGGTGACTCGAATCATTGCTGCAGTCTTCTTAGAATTTTACGGCTTGATCATGATTAATGCAAACTTCTGAGCATGATTGATGAGCTTCTTTGTCTGTTTGTCAGATATCAGTGCAACCATCAGTGTAGGTTGACGCTCTGGTATGTTGAACCGTCGATTTCAGATTCATACAATCAGCTTCTGAGGCCATGACTAATAACTTCCATGTCTATCCCAGAGGTAAGGTTTCCCAAACAGGGCGTCAGCTACGGAGAGTGGTGCCACGTCACAGAGTACTTCATCTTCAAAAGGATTTATGAAGTACGAAACCTTACATTGTCGAGTGATCCGAAGTTCTTGTCCATCCTTCATCCAACCGATGTTGTAAGGCTAAGGATGCAGAATGGTAACAAGACCTAGTTTCTTCATGAGATCTTTAGAAATGAAGTTCTTCTGGATCCAGTTGTCCACAATCAGATGCAATGAGTTTCTCTGGAACCATATCCATGTATGGAACAGGTTCTCTCATTCCTCCTTGTCGACCATAATCGAAGATGCTGGAGTTGTCGAGGTCAAAAGGGTCATTGCATCTGGATCATATTCTTCCACCGTCTTGTCGAATGTGTCGGAGGTCGACACTTTTGCCAAAAATGTCTTCTGATCTTTGCATTCAGACGTATCATGCCAAGATGATTGGTGGTAATCACACCATTTTCCGGTCAGCGGTTGTTTTCTACGTTCCCTCTTGTGAAAAGGATTCTTACCATGGTCTGGCTTTGGCGGTGTCGGCTGAGAAGATTTTGTCTTGTCGAAGTCGGTTGGTGCCTTCTTATCGGGTGGTCGTCCTGATGTTGGCTTTGTCGTGAAACGTGCTTTTCCTTTCTGCTTGGTTTCTAGTTTGCTGGCATAGAGGAAAGAATCCGCAAGCATATTGACAGTTAAAAATTCCATCTCTTGCTGAATGTACCGGGAGAATCCGCTAACATACTTTAGAAAAATGAATTTCTCTTCTTCTTGGACGCCAAGTCTCTCCATGATTTGATAAAACTCATCAGTGTAACTCTGTACTGATTAGCCTTTCCATTGCCTTAGCTGCTACCACTTCTTATACTGTTGATCAAGGTATTTAGGCAGGTAAAATTCCTTTCGGATGTGTTGGATTAATTTATCCCATGTGTCGATTGGGTATCCGCTTTTCTCCATCTTTGTTGAGAGGTTCTCCTACCAGCAGTGCATGGAGGTTGACATCTTTAAGGATGCAATGTTGATCTTTTCTGCTTCGGAGAGTTGATTTACAGCGTAATAGGATTCCAATTGTAGTACCCAATTGTCGACGGATTTTGCGTCAATCTTATCGTCAAGATTCAGTATGTCCAAATTCGTTTGCACTTTGAAGGGGCTGATTTTATTGGAGTGATTTCTTGTCAAAGATCCTTCGGATGCGAAGCGAATCGCATGAGAATCTCATTGAACTGGGTGAACATTTCAGTTCGTTTTTGAGTCAGAGCTTGCTCAATAAGTTGTGCTATCTCGTTGGCTGCGTGCCTATAGTTTGTTTCTTCTGTCATTTCTGGAAGTAGAGTCTGCTTGGATTGCTGATATTGCGAGCGAGTTTGAACTGGCATAAGTCAGGTAACTTTGAGAGAAGTGTATATGTAGAACTTAAGCAAGAAACTGAATGCTCTGATTTGAGTCTGCTTTGGTACCAATGATCCGAGTCATGTCCAGGAAACACGAGGGGGACAACAGTTTGACTAAATGATTCGGCACTGTTATGGCGGATGCAATTAAGAATAAGCAGAATGAGCAAAGCAGGATTACACTACAACAGATAAACACAAATATGCACAGACAATATGCAGGAATGCGAACTGAACTTATATTAGATGTAAGCAGGTAAAATAATTGATTGATTGTATGTTACAATATTATACATGCTTATATATATTATATATATTTCAAAGACGTTTGGTTGCCTTCCCGTTACATTCAGTTACAAAGAAGAAGTTAGAACGGTTCAACAGTTCAACCGTTACAGTCGACTGGAAGACAGAGAGCAGTCTGTCAAAGTTCGACAGTCGCTGGTCGCATGTCGATGTCGCGAAATGTGAGGTTGCTAAACATGTCGAAGGTGCAAATGTGTTAAGGTGTGTTGAAGTCGAGACTCGTTGGAGTTGTGTTGAGTTCAGAACTTGTCAGAGATAACCTATCGAGTTGACGTCGTGTTGAAGTTGAAACTTGTCGAAGTTGCATCAACGTTGATGACTTGCCAACTGTGATGCAGATCATTAGATGTCTCTTTACTTTATTTGGGACCTAAGGCTGAAGTTTACTCCCTTGACCATGTTTAAAAACCCCAATACCATGCATACATAGTGCAAAAAAAAATTGAATCCTTCCCATATCCCCATTTGAAGGCAATAAATACCCTCAATAAGTCATCTATGGTGGTTGAAGGCATCATTCTGAGACCATGAGCCCTATACTGGTATTTATAAGAGCCTAATTCCTGAGCTTGCTTCACGAACCATGGTTAACACCCGGACATCCATCCTTGGTGCTAAAATCCCGATAATGGTACGCATATCCACCCTCAAAGGTCAAGGATACACTCAAGAGACAGTGTGTGGTGGTTCCTAGTGACATTCCAAGTCCTAGATGCCTGGAATCTTCTTTTAGGGCCTACTAAGGCCTATGTTCCTAAACCATACCATGTCTATGCTTCGATGACCCAATCCTAGTACTAAAGACCTTTTAATGGATCACACACCCACTCTCAAAGGTCACAAAGACCTTTTAATGGATTTATATGTATCTTTACTTCCTTTGGGTCCTAAGGCCCATGTTTATTCCCTTGATTGTGTTTAAATCCCCAGTACCATGCATATCTAGCACACAAAGTTTCTGAATGCTTCCCATATCCCCATTTGAATGCCATAAATACCCTCAAGAAGTCATTTATGGTGGTTGAAGGCACCATTTCAAGACCAAGAGCCCTATAGTGGTCTTTATAAGATCCTAATGCATGCGTTTCCTTCACTAACCATGGTTAACACTTGGGTATGCATCCCTGATGCTCGCAAACTGATAATGGTACCCATATCCAACCTCAAAGGTCAAGGATACACTTAAGAGATGGTGTGTGGAACAGTGGTGGTTCTTGGTGGCATTCTTAGTCCTAGATTCCTAGAAGCTTCTTTTAGGGACTAGCTACTAAGGCCTATGTTCCTACCACCTACCATGTCTCTGTTGCCATGACCCAATCCTAGTACTAAAAACCTTCTAATGGATCCCATACCCCCTTAAAGAGGCCACAAATCCCACCAAAGGCTTGAGCACCTGGATATTGGGTATTGAAAACCTTCTAGTTGCACCAACATACTCACTTCAAGTCCATGGATACCTTGGAAATGTCCTCTGTGATGGCTCAATGTGTCATTCATGGATTTATATGTTTCTTTACTTCCTTTGGGACTTAAGGCCAAAGTTTACTCCCTTGACCATGATTAAAAACCTCGGTACCATGCATACCTAGTGCACAAAATTTTTGAATACTGCACATATCCCCATTTGAAGGCAATACATACCCTCAATAAGTCATCTATGGTGGTTCAAGGAATCATTCCAAGACCATGATCCCTATACTGGTATTTATAAGAGCCTAATGCTCGTGTTTCCTTCACCAACCATGGCTAACACTCAGGCACCCATCCCTGGTCATCATAAAATGATAATAGTACCCATATCCACCCTCAAAGGTCAAGGATACACTCAAGAGATGGTGTGTGGTGTTCTTGGTTACACTCTCAGTACTAGATTCCTGGAAGCTTCTTTTAGGGCCTACTAAGGCCTATGTTCCTACCCCCTACCTTGTCTATGCTTCCATGACCCAATCCTAGTAATAAATACCTTCTAATTGATCCCATACCCCCTCTCATAGTTCACATATCTCACCAAATCCTTGAACACCTGGATACTGGGTATTGAAAACCTCCCAGTGGTACCAATATACCCACTTCAAGTCTTCAGATGCCCTAGAAAGGTCCCTTGTGATGGCTCAATGTTTCATTCATGGATTTAGATCTATCTTTACTTCTGTTAGCACTCGGATTTTCCTTGGGCTGTATCAAAGAAACCCGAGGTAACCTATTTCAAACCAATCTTTAGACTGAAAGTTGGCCTCCTTCAGCCAGAGAGGGCTCTCTCGGCAAATCTGCCATCCAATGTCACCACGACAGCAGTTTGACAATGAAACTCAAGGGCCAATTTGTAAAAGAAATAAAAACTTAAGGCTTTTTAATGAGGTGGCTAGATCAACATGAACAGGATACCATTGGGCAATGGAGTCGAGAAAACAGAAAAATATGGACCAGCAGTTAAACAAATACTTTCATACAAAGGCAAGATAGCTGTCTTATTACAGTCAATAAGATTTTTTGCAGGTGATAGGGAAAGAAATAAAGACAGTCCATTAACAACGGGCATCGATTTTTAGATGAATCCACTGCTAATTTTAGAGAAATAAATGGATGCTCAGAAGCGAATAAATCGAGGCATAGAAACATGAATCTCAATCTATTATGAACGTTCATCTAAGTATAGAAGAAAACGACATAATGAAAGGAATAACGCAGGAAGTAAACTTGCACAAGTAGAGAAAGGAAATGGTACATACTGCAATTTTTAAACAACACATGAATCTTTGAAGAAAAATCTGCTCAGTCCTGAGATCTGTATTAATTTCTGCAAACCCTGCAAAACACCCAAAATGGGTCTCTCCTTACATAAAATCCAACCCTGTTTACATTGCCAAATGCATATTTTATACAAAATTTTGCGCTCTAAGCAAACCCTAACTGTATTTTTCTAAAAATAAACCACCGATACTAAAATAATAATTAAATAACTAATCACTACTTTACAAAATTAGTTTTTAAACAGTAAATGACGGAAAATCTGGATTATTGTTCACTTCGAGCTGCCAGCTGCCTCTATTTTTTCACTTCTTCCACAGATATTTAATATTCTGCCACTTGTCGATATCCTACCTGGAATTATGGGTTTCCGGAGATTGATGGGTTGCCTCTGCTATGCTATAATGTATTTAGGCGTGGCTTCCCAGAGATGTGGTCACATCGTTCTACTAAAGCTCGATATGCTCTAAAAACTCTTCGACCAAATGTACAAGCTTTATGTAGAACATCTCTGCCCGTTTGGAAAATAAATCTCCATCCTCTTCGATTAGTTCCAACATAGCTTTGATCTTTGATATCCATATCTGTGAGGGTTTCATGAAACTATTTCGAATTTTTAGGGCTTATAGAGCTTCCCCATTCACCAAGATTCTGATTTGCAGGACAGCTGGTTTTATTGGGCCATAATGTACAATACGTTGAGGCTGTAAAATTGCTTCTCGACAAGGCCATTTCGCTTGAATGTGTTGCATCATCCTCCAAGAACCTTTTTAATATTCATCATATGAAATGGATTGGACAAAAAATAGCAGACTCGCCAGCTCTTGGATAATGGCGTCTTATCTCTTTGTATTTTAAACTTTTAGCCTTTAGCTTCTCGCTCCTGTACGAAAAACCAAACTTTTTGGCCAGGCTCACATCGCAGCGGTCAAAGATCCCATCGAATTTGGCTTAGGGTTTTGGAGAGCGTGACGGCTTTGGTCAAAAGAAGAAACAAATACTACAAATGGGACCACCTCCCTTTTATAACATTTTCAATGGATGGTATCCGCGCGGGCTATGGAGTGGTTTGCAATACAACTTTTATCATATCCGGATGCATCAGAAATGGACACGCTAGATAGTGGTTTTTATTCCGCGACCACCAACCGTCGTTATCTCACGTGCATGTAGGCAATGCGGGATAAATAGAAGACCGTTGATCTTCTTCTAATGGTCGATCAACCAAGAATCTGCTCCCTTTTTAATATTTCTATTATTTTCCTTTCGGGTCAAAGATTTTTACCACCAGCCGACGATCCATTGCTTATAGATCGTCTAAGAGATGGCTTTCGACTACTAACCCTGCTAATTGTTTGGAATCATGCAAATGTATTTCCATTTGATCGGGATCATTTATATATTGCTCTTTGGATTGATGCACTTTCTGCAGACGTATAAGCTGGGAGTATGCCCCAGAAAGGTTCACTATGAGCTGGGAATGTGCACCCTTTTTAACAATAAAACCACGCTGGACCACAACAATCATATCAGCATTTCTGACAGTAGCCAAACGATCAATGCACCCTTTTTTTTCACGCATGAGTTTGAATGCTTCTAAAACCCGTTCATTACAATCAATGCTAATGGCCTCGTCACTGCTGACTGGGTAATCACATTTTCCACGTATGGCTTATCCATTTCAATAACTGGCACACTTCTTAAATGATATTTCGAAAGCAGCAACAAGACAGTCAACATAGAATCATTTGGTTCCACAGGGAGGAATGGCATCCATCTGAAGGATATTAATGATTGTCCCAACTTTGGTGAACTTTAATGGCTCTTCCTGAAAGATGACCTTGTAAAAGTCATCACCTAGATAATCTGCTATATTCTTTGAAAATCTCCATCTTCTGCAAATTTTATTGAAAACATGCTACAACTATCCACATCACGATTTTCATTCAAAAAACAAAAACTTCTGAATCTGTAAAATATGTTATCTTGGAGTGAAAAAAAATCCGGCTTCACTGTGTGAAGGTTTATGGCGTCCATACTCAACATTAGTCATGATCAGCCATTTGCAATTAAAACATTCCAACAAAATTTCTTCAATCGCATACCCTGTGCACGAAACTTGGAATTTATCTTCAACGTCTAGCAGTAAATAATTTCTCCTCTATCACTTGGGCAATCGAGCCTTTGTGAAAGCAATTATTTCGGCAAACTTCCATCTCATTTGATTTCAATCTGATTATTAACTGTCGACAAGTATTGGAAATTAAATTCTAAATACTTTTCACCATATATTTTGACAAGTCGAAAGGTATCCCATTGAGACTGATATCCAATCGTTGATCTATTGCACTCTGGTATGCTCAGAGGTTCTTGATGTAATATTCATCAAAACCATAGCTACTTGAAACAGAAACAGAAAGAAATCATGCTTTCTAAAAACTCTACAAGTTGATGGATTCACCCGTGATAATAACTTCCTCATTTGGAAGACATCTGTGATTCTCATTTTTAATTCTGGAGTCTCTATCCCACACGCAAAACGAATCATTTCTTTTTACTCTGTATATACCCCAATGCCTCCAATATATATCAAGTAACAACGGATCGGTAGGCTCGTGGATGATGGAGGATATGAGATATGTAGGGATTTCAAGGTTTGACACTCGTTCCTGTGATGAGCCCTCGGTGTTGGGCACACATATATTTTTCTCCAACTTTTATTTTGCACCCGAACTAAATCATTAAAAAGAAATCTATGTCATCTTTAAAAGCTGAAACTTAGGCTCCATGGAGATTGAGGGCCTTATCCATAAGGTTTTCTTATCATAAAAATAAAAAACCTCTCTTCATAAAATGGCCTTTTTATAGAAATATTAAAAGACTTATAACTTTCTCACAAAATCGATTTTTAGGCTAGGTCTTCTCATAAAATTTCAAAGCCTGAGTTCTCGAGCATATAGAACCTCTACTTCCTTTTACAACCATGGTGAAGACACATGTTCTTTTTCTTGACCCAGCTTTGAAAACATCCCGTCATAAAAAAAATGTTCTATTTTGCACCGCCAGAGTTGCCGGAAGATGATTAACGCCGTCAGAAGACATTTAAGCACGAAATTTTATGTAGTGCCAACAACTTCCTTTGGGACCTAAGGCCCAATTTTACTCCATTGATCATGTTATCCCAGTACCATGCATTCGTAGCACAAATTTTTTTTGAATGATTCCCATATCCCCATTTGAAGGCCATAAATACCCTCAAGAAGTCATCTATGGTGGTTCAAGGCATCATTCCAAGAACATGAGCCCTATAGTGGTCTTTAGAAGAGGCTAATTCTTGAGCTTCCTTCACCAACAATGGTTAGAACCCAGGAACCCATCCCTAGTTCTCACAAACTGATAATGGTACCCATATCCACCCTCAAAGGTCAAGGATACACTCAAGAGACGGTGTGTGGTGGTTCCTGGTGACATTCTTAGTCCTAAATGCTCGAAAGATTCCTTTAGGGCCTAATAAGGTCTATGTTCCTACCCCCTACCATGTCTATGCTATCATGACCCAATCCTAGTACTAAAAACCTTCTAATGGAGCCGATACCCCCTCTCAAAGACCATAGATCCCACCAAAGGCTTGAACACCTGGATATTGGGTATTGAAAACGTCCTAGTGGCACCAATATACCCACTTCAAGTCCATGGATACCCTGGAAAGATCCTTTGTGATGGCTCAATGTGTCATTCATGGATTTAGATTTATCTTTACTTCCTTTGGAACCTAAGGCCCTAGTTTACTCCATTGACCATGTTTAAAACCCCAGTACCATGCATACCTAGTGCACAAAAATTTTGAATGTTTCCCACATCTCCATTTGAAGGATATAAATATCCTTAAGAAGTTATCTATGGTGGTTCAAGGCATCATTCCAAGACCATGATCCCTATAGTGTTGTTTATAAGAGCCTAATTCCCGAGCTTCCTTCACCAACCATGGTTAACACACTTGGGAACCTATCACTAGTGCTCAGAAATTGGTAATGGTACTCATATCCACCCTCAAAGGTCAAGGATACACTCAATAGATGGTGTGTGGTGGTTCCTGGTGACATTCTTAGTCATAGATGCCTGGAAGTTTCTTTTAGGGCCTACTAAGGCCTATGTTCCTACCCCTTACCATTTCTATGTTTCCATGACCCAATCCTATTACTATAAACCTTCTAATGGATCCCATAAACCCTCTTAGAGGCCACAGATCCCAACAAAGGATTGAACACCTAGATACTAGGTAATGAAAACCTCCTAGTGGCACTAATATGACCACTTCAAGTCCATGGATACCCTAGAAAGGTCCTCTGTGATGGCTCAATGTGTCGTTCATGGATTTAGATGTATCTTTACTTCCTTTGGGACCTTAGGCCCAAGTTTACTCCCTTGACCATGTTTAAAACTCCAGTACCATGCATACCTAGCGCACAAAATTTTTGAATGCTACGCATATCCCCATTTGAAGGCCATAAATACCCTCAAGAAGTCATCTATGGTGGTCCAAGATCGTTCCAAGACAGTGAGCCCTATAGTGGTATTTATAAAATCCCAATTCTCGAGCTTCCTTCACCAACCATGGTTAACACCTCAACACCCATCCCTGGTGCTCACAAACTTATAATGGTACACATATCCACCCTCAAAGGTCAAGGATATAGTCAATAGACTGTGTGTGGTGGTTCCTAGTGACATTCTTAGTCCTAGATGTTGGGAAGCTTCTTTTAGGGCCTAGTAAGTCCTATGTTTCTATCCCCCACCATGTCTATGCTTCCATGACACAATCCTAACTTAGTAAAAACCTTCTTATAGAACCCATATCCCTTCGCAAAGGCCATAGATTCCATAGAAATCTCTTTTGTGGTGCTTTAAGTCCTTTCCCATGTCCCTTGACCCCTAGAGGCCACCTTTAGGGCATAAGGTCCAAGTTTCATACATTATCCATGGTCAAGGAATCATAACCTATTCAAAGTGCTCAAAACCTCCCTATGGTGCCCATATCCCAACTTAGAGGTATATGATACTCTCAAGAAACCATTGGTGGTGGTCTAAGGCATTATTATTCAAGTTGGATGCCTAAAAGCATAATTTAAGTCACAATGGTTGGATTTCCTCCCTTAACATCATCCATGGTTCCATGACCCTTCCTTGGTGATAAAACACCTTCTAATGGTTCCCATATTTCCACTGAAAGACAAAGATTCCATAAATAACTCATGTGTGGTGGTTTTAAGGTGTTGTTGATGAATTTTGAGCCTTAGGAGCTACTTTTGGGCCTAGTGATTGAGTTTCATTGCTTAACCTTGATTCAAACCTTGAAAGCATTTCCTAGTTCACCAAAAAAACTAATGGTGCTAATATGCTAATTCAAAGGTGAAGATTTCTCATGGGAGGTCATGTCTGTAGGTTCACGACACTATTTTTGGATCTGGATGTGCAAAATTATCCCTTAGGGACTAATGCCTAGGTTTCCTCCCATCACCTTCTTGAGGGCCCCGTGACTCATACCTTCTACCCAGAAACTCATAATGGTTCCCATATCCCATTGAGAGATCATTTTTTAGGTTTGAGGCGACGATCTTGAGCCTAGATTTATATCATCTTCATTAGGGCATAAGGACTTAAATTTCTCCCTCAACCATGTATAAGACCCTCATACCTATACCTAGTGATCATACATTCCTAATATCATTAATATCGCTACTCATAGTGAAGGATATGTTTGAGAGGTAGTGTGTAGTGGACTAAGGAGTTGTTCTTGAAATTGGATGATTACATTCTTATTTTATGGATTAAATACAAGGTTCCATCCCTCAACCATGTATAGGGCCCAAACACCCATACCTAGAATCCAAGACATTAGAATCGCCACACCCATATTCATACTTGGTGTTGGGCCTGGCCCAAGTGGGGCATTTTTGAGCAAGAAGGAATTTTGGAACTGCGGAGCTGACACAGTTCAGCTGAAGTACTTTTTTGTATAAGTTTGGGGATGCTGCGAAGTGTCCATTCCACGTGGATCCAGCAAAGTAGAGTGTTGGACGGAGGATGGGAACATGTTCCGGTTAGACCGTCAGTGGTCTATTTTTGGTAAATATGCTCCAAGAGTGCCAAGCGATGGGAAGGAGCAGAAGCAGAAAGAAAGCAACTGGTCACACATGCGAGAGAACCACTACCTGAGCCAGTCGCATGAGACCGTTAGAGGAAGAATGGATCGGTGAAAGCAACCTATTGGCATGCGCTCGACAGAAATTCTAATGGCGATGTGAAGCATGCGTGGAAGAAGGCCACGATGGAGATTTGCTACCAAAATCCTGCAAGTCCAGTTAGGAGAAAACCGTGACTATTTTGTAAACCTAAGGGTTTTTGCTTGCGGATTGTAAAGACATGACCTACAGGCATGATCTATAAATAAGGCATTTTTGTATGGGAAGGTGTTAATATTTCATGTTGGGTTATTGAATATTTCTAAGTTGTTGTCTTTTTTAGTCTAATATTCATCATAAAGGCTCTGCAAGCTGAGTGTGCAGAGACCTATCAAAGAGAGAAGAGAGTCTGCAGCTGAGTGCATAGACTAAGAACTGTTGTACCCTTCCCAAAAGACTAATACAACAACAGTTCTTGTGGACGTAGCCTCCATCCGGGGGGTGAACCACATTAAATCCTGTGTAATGTGATTGCTTACCTTTGCATTTGTTTGTTGTTTATGAATGAAAAGTTTGGATTCTCATGTCATCATTGTTATGTTAATTCTTTTGTATGTATTCACCATAAGGAGAAATATGGGAATAATATGTTAAGTCTTACATGAATGGATGAATGTTGAATACACAATATTCTAAGTATCTGGAAGTAGTAGTGTGTCGGTTAATCACATATGCATTAGAAGTTTGATTGAGTAACTCTGTGACACACAACATTAGAAGTGCATGGTAGTATATGTTTTGTCTGCTTGCATCTGTTATAAGGTTGAATACTCTAAGGCAGTAGATGATTGGTTAAGTATTAAGTAGAATCAATACATTGGTTAGATTTGATAAGGGAGTGCATAAGTCAATTGCACTGCCCTATTGTTGCATTTGATTGAACCGCACAGTTCGCAGTTGTGATACGTTGCGCAGTGGATAATTCGTAGAAGTGCGGACCATGGTACAATCTATCACCGTGCATCCCTCGTCCTGCAACGCGAGCCCCGCGGGGCACTTCGTAGTGGTCCATCCAAACAACTCATCACATCACTGTGGAAACCTGATTCCGCAGTACCCCCATAGCTACACCTCAGGTGAGACCTCAGCTTGTTCGTAGGCTATTGCCGAAAGTGCCGATGCAAAGGGGTTTTGTTGGTTAAGTGAAACCGCGAAGAACCTAGGTCTATATTGGAAAACCTCTAGATCAGTTTATACACCTCGCTAATATCCACAGGCGAATGGATCGGTCGAGGCATTTAATAAAGTATTGGAGAATGCGCTAACCAAAATATGCAATGTGAATAGGGATGACTGGGATCTGCGCATTTCGTCTGTTCCGTGGGCATACAAGACTACTTGCAAGAAATTGACTGGACACACATCCTTTAGGTTGGCCTATGGACAGGAAGCAATAATGCCAGTAGAGTACATTATTCCCAGCTTGAGAATAGCTGCCTTCACAGGCATGGCAGATCACGATGCACTAGAAGAAAGGCTTCTACACTTGGTTGGTCTGGACAAGGATCACTTCATCGTAGGCTTTCATCAACAAGTGCAGAAAGAACAAGAAAAAGCATGGCATGATCGCCACATCAAGAACAAGTCCTTTCAAGTAGGTGATGTAGTCCTAGTGTATGATAGTAAATTCATGAAGTTTCCTGGAAAATTTAAGATGCATTGGCTAGGACCATATACTGTTTTGCATGTAACTAACAGTGGTGCAGTTCAGTTAGCCACGTTAGCAATAGATAACTTTCCAGGTTTAATCAATGGAAGCGGACTTAAACCTTATCGGGATAGTCCTGCTTTGCAGAACACTTGATAAGTAGAAGGAAGGAAATTTCTAAGTGCCAAGTATAGTTGAAATTGGGAACTAGAAATATGGATGAGTCTGTACGTGTAAAACAATAAAGCAAATGTATGTACCGTGCAGCACTACTGAAGCTGCATGAAAAAAAAAAGAAAAAAGAATCACCTAGTTGTGAAGTCCAAAATGTAAACTACGATGATGAAAAGGACCAAGGGAAAACAATAAGTTCACAGCAAGAAATCAGGCGTCGTGAAGTAACTGCGCAGGAACAACGAGGACTTGTCACGCAGTTCGACGCAACATTCAGAAAAGTAGCTGTTACATTATCGGTCGAGGAAAATAGCCATTATATAGCCATTGCCAGCAACCGCTTGGGCATTGTTGAGCCCATAATTGGACTCTTTTAATCATCCTCGATCACCTTTTCTTCCCTTGTCCTACACCATTTAGCATGTCCTGTTGTCCTCACTTTATTCCCCCAAGCTGCCAAGGTATGACTGATCATTGCTCTATCTTATTAATGCTTATGATTGTGATAATTAAGGCTGTTTATCTCTTAATTGTGCTAACATGTTATGATTTATGAAGGTAGTTTGAGATAAGTGGACTGCAGGAAGGTGGGGCTGAACAAGTCTTGAAAGGAGGGGTGTTCGCTGCTTAAAAAGGATCCTCGGGGCTCGGATCATCAATTAAGGCACATGATTTCAATATAACATCCTAGGTGGAGCTGTGATAGGGCAGCTGTAACAGAATGCGCTATAATTGGAGATCTTTAGTATGTCACTGCTTGAGTATAGTTGTGATTTGGAAAGATCGCCACTCCTGGGCCAATCAATAGCTTTCTCGCACTTTTATGTCTCTACTTTGCCACATATTGTAATAGCTAGTGTTATTTAGGGTGCCTGAAGATCAGAGATCTTCATGGCTGCCCGTTATTAGGATTGGATGTTATGATCTGTATGTATAAATATGGGGATTTAAGTTGTGATCCCATGATCCCTTGCAATTTATCTTTCCTGTTATGATTGTTGATTTTCATTCCTGTAATTCAATCTCTTAGAGCAGCTAAACTCAATCCTTTGCAATTGAATTTCTAGATTTATATTCAGTTTATGCTTATGGTTTTCAAGAGTGATCAGATTGAAGAAGTGAGTTACTTGTTCTAGGATGTGAATAGGATTTCTTTTTATCTACAATTGTCTTTGAATCTTATATTGTTTCTTGTTGATGCATGGTAGAAAGGAATTGAAATTATAGTATTTAGAAAGCAATTGGGATTACGCAGATCTTTGGGATGGACATAGTTGTTAAAGGATAAAAGTATTCAATTATAGTGATTTGGTGTTTAAGCATAGACTGTGCATCTATCCTTTGAAATAAAAGACTTTCTCGGGTTGACAATAAATCTCGTCTGCTCTGTATGATTGGAATAATCTATCTGCATATAGGGTGCTCGACATTTTGGCGCCGTTGCCAGGGAAGGATAAAAATTAAACACTAATCATTAGTTGCATCTGGTAATTGTTTCTAGTCAGTTTTTTTTCTTTGATGAAATGATTTGGTTCGTATGAATACGAGGAGGGTAAAACGCGATCACCTCCCAACTCCCAAAACCCCACAAAATACTAACAGCGCAGGTGGTTCGAGTCGTGGTCGAGGACCACCATTGGGCAGAAGGACATTTATCGATGATCTTGTTGACATAACTGATTCATCCACCAGGGCTCGTCATCAAGAAACTCCTATCAGAAGAAACCTTGCTGATCCTGGGGCGCCAGCGTCCACGGTGGAGAATACACGAGCAGTTGTGACTCCCTTGTATATCCCTACCGAGGAAGATACAGTTGTTACAACTGAGGAAGACGCAGCTGTTACAACTGAACCTGCTGGTAGAGGTCTGATCTACCACATTTACGGGAAGGATGTAACTGAAGAAGAGTGGATGCAGTTCCACCAGAAGCTTGCTGATCAGGAACAAAACAAGGAAAAGAACACGGGAATGAACAAAGAAGAGAAAACAGAAGAGAAGATGAGTAACAAACACGAGACCGACGAGGAAGAGGCAATGGTGGAAAACTATCATCATGAAAATTACTCCCTGCCAGAAGGAACGACAGCTACATTGCAATTTCCGATTCAGCAGCCAGAAGGGACAGCCCCTATGAAGAACATCTCACCATGATTGTTGCCTCGCTTCCATGGAAGGGCGGTAGAAGATCCAGACGAATTCCTTTTTGAATTCGATATCCTCTGTCGCAGCTATGATTATATCACGGATGCCCAAAAGCAAAAACTTTTCCCTACCACCCTGAAGGACAATGCATTACGCTGGTTCATGAGCCTTGGGGGAGGAACTGTTGCTAATTGGGATAAGATGAAATAGGTGTTCCTGGAGAAATATAAGGAATATTGCAACACCAAGGACAAAAGAGAGGAATTATTCAAAATGGTGCAGAAGGAGGACGAAAGTCTGGAAGATTTTGTAGAAAGGCTGCTGTACAATGTGCAAAGATCTGGGCAGATGAACATGGGGCTAGACGTGCTCAAGATAATCTTGCTTCGTGGGATCAGGGATGATTGTTTAGACATGTTAAATCTGCTAGGAAAGGGAGACATCTCCAAAGAACCTTTTGGGAAGATTGTAGAACTATGTAAGAGATACTCCAGGGGATCTTCCAGGAACAATAAGCGGGACAAACGGGATAAGCTGGAACGTGATGTCTTCGACAGAACTCAGAAGTCATCCAACGGAGGAGCTACCCGTGCAGACATAGGCAATCTCCTTGAAAATTTTAAAACAGAAATGATGAGCTCCATCTCTTCGGAGATTGATGTCCTGAAGGCAAAAAAAAAACAGGCAGTGGAGGATATCACACTAGGTGTGTTCTTTCCCCCATGTAGAAAGAATCATCCGCTGAAAGAATGCCCACTTGACAAGGTAGAAGTATGTCAGTTGTGTGAGCTGAACCATGACATGAAAGAATGCCCCTAAATTCCCCAAGTGAAGGCTGTTCTGCAGGCATCAACTCCAGAAGTGGAATCAGCCTATTTCATTTCACAGAAGAAACCTTGGCAGCCTCAAAATCAAGGTATGCCTCTGGACTCGTTTCCATTTTTGAATAATATGAGCAATTGGAATAGTAACATGCAAAATGTGAATACACAATTCCCTTCAAATTATGCTTAGTGGAATCCTTCCCAACCTGCAATGCAAAATTATAACTCATGGGGTCCTTGGATGCAGCCGCCACATCAACCTACGTCGTGGTCTCCTGGATGGAGGAAATTCCATCTTGGGAACCTGTTTCCTCAACCACCTCCACCTCAACAGTCACCATATTCTCCTCCATACCCTCAATTTCCTCAATATCCTCAATACCCACCTCAGCAGTCGCAGCTGCAGCTGCAGAATAATTTTGTCCCTAATATACCAATACAGCCTCAGCTGCCTGCCCAACCTAATCCTAACCCGAATAATAAAACAGTGCATCAGTTGGAAACTATTAATATGCCGGCCTACTCTCTTTCCCCTGTACCTTGTAATGATATTCGTCTACGATCTGGGAAGATAATAGAACCCGTAATTACAGAAGATACTGCACCTTCTATGCATGAAGAAGGAGAGAGTTCACAGCATCCATCCGATACAGTTCCTATCACTGAAGGTGCTAAGCATCCCTTGGATGGGACGGCTGAAACATCAAACAATAAATTGGACAATACACGGCCTACCCAGCTGATAAGGAAACCACCATACCCCGAGAGGCTAATGCTACCAAAAATAGGGGGCCAACCTCAGTTTAACCTCCTAGGAGAGTTAAAGAATCTTTACGTCAAAATCCCCCTTCTGCAAGCTCTTCAAGATGTGCTTATTTATGCTAAAACCGTTTGGGACCTGTGCACTAAGAAACCAGGGAGGAAACCTAGAGATCCTCCCACTGTTCATGTCATAGGGAATTTATTCGCTTTGATAACAGGAAAAACCCCTGTGACCAAGTATGACGACCCTGGCAATCCTACTGTCACTGTACATGTAGGAAAGACACAGATACCCAACGTGCTAGTTGATTTAGGAGCAGCGATCAATCTCATAACAATTGAGACTGTCAAGAAGCTTGGGCTCACTAATTTTAGACTGACCCCTACCATTTTAGAATTGGCAGACAGATCCACCATTAGACCCGAAGGGATTCTGGACGACCTTGTCATCTCAGTAGATTCATGGGAATACCCTGCTGACTTTTTGATATTACAAACAAAATCACAGCTGGGGGGACACCCATTGATCCTGGGGAGGCCTTGGTTGGCCACAGCTGATGCTTGTATTAGCTGTCGATCAAGGTCCATGACTATATCTGATGGTACGGAGACCAAAAATCTCACCCTGTATCCTCCAGCTCGGCTAAGTCTAGAGGCTGAAACATCCCTTTGGATAGAGCAGGAGGAGGAGGAGGATGTTCAACCACTATTAACTATAGGGAAGGCCTTAACTTTTAAAAACGAAACAGAAGACGATGTTATCAATAATTTTATTAGTGAACCTGCTTCAATAGATAAAGAGGTCTATCAAATCCTGAACATTACCCTTGGTAAGGAAGAACAAGAAAATCTTATGGAAGAAGCACTAGTTGGTGACACAAACATAATCCCAGTTTTGAAAAGTTCAAAATGTATTCCTATTGAGGTAGAGCCTGGAAGAACTTTGAATATCAACCTTGGTCTCTCCTTAGAGGAACAGACGCGCCTAATCAGTCTCTTGAAGGAACATAAGGGTGCATTCGCTTGGGAGTATACAGACATGAGGGGTATTCCCTCTAATCTGTGCACCCACCATATTTATATTAAAAATGACTCCAGGCCTGTGTGTCAACCCCAACGACGCATGAACCCCAATCTGAGGGATATATTGAAGGAGGAAATCCAAAAACTTTTGGAAGCAGGATTTATATATCCTATTTTAGATAGTGAATGGGTTTCCCCACTCGTAATTGTGCCCAAGAAAAATGGTAAATGGAGAGTCTGCGTTGATTATAGGGAACTAAACAAAGCTACGCAAAAGGATCATTTCCCCTTGCCTTTTATTGACCAAGTACTTGATACCCTATCAGGGAAGAAGTTCTTCTTCTTCCTAGATGGGTTGAGCGGGTACAACCAAATTCAAATTGCTGCTGAGGACCAGGATAAGACCACCTTCACTTGCCCCTGGGGAACGTTTTCCTACAGAGTGCTTCCCTTTGGTTTATGTAATGCACCAGCAACGTTCCAAAGAGCTGTAATTGGCATATTCTCTGAATTAGTTAATGATAGTATGGAAGTCTTTATGGATGATTTTACTCCCTATGGCAAGGATTTTGAGGAAGCACTGGAAAATTTTAAAAAGGTTTTAATTCGTTGTGAACAGACTCGCCTCTCATTAAGCACTGAAAAGTGCCATATGATGATGAGTGAGGGGGTGGTATTAGGGCATTTAATCTCTACCAATGGCATTCAGGTGGATCCTTCAAAAATCAAGGTGATAAAAAATATACTGATTCCTTCAACTCAGAAAGAGGTGCGAAGTTTTCTGGGACATGCTGGATATTACCGGAGGTTTATAGAAAACTTCTCCAAACTTGCTTCTCCTTTGTTTTCTCTGTTAATGAAAGATGCACAGTTTGTATGGAGTGAAGCATACCAGACAGCGTTTGATAAGCTTAAGGAAAAGCTGTCCACAGCTCCTATCCTAAGGGGACCTAATTGGACCCTACCCTTCCACATTTCTTCAAATGCCTCTGATGCCGCCATTGGAGCAGTATTAGGACAGCAGGATGGTCAAGTACCTTATGCCATCTATTATGTTAGTAAAAACTTAGCCCCTGCTGAACTTAATTACACTGTTACTGAAAAAGAATTCCTCGCTATTGTTTACTCTATTAATAAATTTCGGCATTACATTACTGGGTATCCTACGTTTGTGCACACTGACCACTCTGCCATTAAATATTTAATGAACAAACCTGTCACCAATGCCAGAGTGACCAGGTGGCTCTTATTATTGCAGGAATTTGATATTACCATTATAGATAAACCTGGAAAAGAAAATGTTGTTGCTGATTTTTTATCTCGTTTTACTAACAGGGATGACAGCTTGCCTGTTGAGGACTCTTTTCCAGATGAACATCTATTCGCACTTTCAACTCATTCCCTCTGGTATGTAGACGTCGCTAATTCATCTCACACCAATTTGAATCTTTGCTCCGGAAGTATCATGTGCAACATAGGGTGGCTTCACCTTACCACCCCTAGGCCAATGGTTAGGTGGAAAGTACTAATAAAGTTATTGAAGCAATCCTTACTAAAACAGTTAAGAGCCATCGAAAGGATTGGGCTGACAGGCTTCCGGAAGCATTGTGGGCATATCGCACAACGTGGCGCAACACCACAGGGTTCTCTCCCTATGATCTAGTGTATGGGAAGAGTGCCATCTTTCCAATTGAGTTTGAGATCAAAACCCTGAAAACAACCACCGAAATGAATCTGAATGTAACAGAAGCCCAAAAGAGAAGATTGAACCAACTAAATGAATTGGATGAGAAACGGTTAGTTGCAGTAGACTAGACTGTGTTGCTTCAGCAACAGAGATCCAACTGGCATGACCGATTTATTAAAAAGAAAATATTCCGTGAGGGAGACTGGGTGCTACTATATGACTCTAGGTTCAAGAGGGATTTTAAAGGTAAATTACGTACAAGATGGCTGGGTCCATATTTGGTCGACAGGGTATTTGACAATGGCACTGTCCGTCTGGTGACCATCGATGAAAACCGTATACCATTACTTGATAATGGCCATAGACTGCGACTGTATCGTAAGCCTATTTCGAAAGATGCATTCATTTCGCAAATTGCCGCCGATCTAGATTATCAGCTGGCACCAGAGCAGGAATTTCTCTCTGCCCTTGCCAATCCTTAAACTGAAAAATTCCATTTTAAATTACTGTACATAAATAACTTTCTGCTGTAGCGTATAATTGTTTTTCTTCTCTTTGCATTTGATCTTTTCGTTTGCCGTTGTTTTTCAAAAATTTCCAGGGAAGCGCCAGGAGAACGACCAGATTGGGCCTGTCAAACGAGAGTCGCCCTGTGCCGTCTTGTGCTGTATTTCCTTTTTTCCTTAAAAAAAAAAAAAAATCGGCAGCTGTGACATATTTCCCGGCAGCTGCAACATCTTTTCCGATAGTTGTGACATATTTTCTGGTAGCTGCAATATCTTTTCCGGCAACCGCGATATCGTTTCCCGACAGCTGTAAAATCATTTTCCCGGCGGCCGCAAACCCTTTTTCTCGGCAGCCATGAATCATGTCCCAGCGGCTGCAACATCATGTCCCAGTGGATGTAACATCATTTCCCAGTGGCTGCAATATCGTTTCCCATCAACCGTAAATCATTTTCCCGGCGGCCATAAACCCTTTTTCTTGGCAGCTGTGAACCATTTCCCGGTAGCTGCAACATCTTTCCTAGCGGCTGCAACATATTTTACCGGCAGCTGTGAACCATTTCCCAGCGGCTGCAATATCGTTTCCCGTCAACTGTAAGATCGTTTTCCCGGTGGCCGTGAACCATTTCCCGGCAGCTGCAACATCTTTCCCATCGGCTGCAACATCTTTTCCTGGCAGTCGTGAACCATCTCCCAGTGGCTGCAATATCGTTTTCCTGACAGTCGTAAAACCTCTTTCCCGGCTGCTGTGAACCATTTTCCGGTAGCTGCAACATATCTTCCGACGGCTGCAACTTATTTCCCGGCGACTGTGACATATCTCTCGGCGCCGTAAAACTTTTCCCTGGAAGCCATGACTTTTTATTCCGATAGCCATAAAACCTTTTTCCCGGCTGTCGTGAACCATTTTCCGGTGGCTGCAACATATTTCCCGGCGGCTGCAACATATTTCCCGGCGACTGCGACATATCTCCCGCTGCCGTAAAACTTTTCCCTAACAGCCGTAATTTTTCCCGATCCCGTAAATCCTTTTCCCGGTGGCCGTGAATCTTTTCTAGTGGCTGCAAAATCTTTTTCGTCGATCGTGATATCATTTCTGGAAACTTGCATTGGTAACTCCTGTGTTAACAGAAGAATTGCTCCAACCCTGCTAAGCTATGCCTTTGATTCATCCTAGTCGTGCCGGCGAACTCATCATTCCGACCCCGAGGACGCGATGGTTTGTGTTTCATTGGCGGAAGGAATTATTGCATTATTTATGACTGTGCACGACTTTGGTTTCGCAACATCACCAACTGCACGCTCCACCATTCTCCGCATGATATTTGACGCACAGTCTCATGAGGTATGGCTTTCATTTATCACATGATTAAGTGTTGATATAATTGAACAATATTAGTCGTACCTTTATACGTATCGCCATTATGCCTAATAAGACCTTTCCGTCGTACGACGTAAACATTAATAACTGCCACCTTCCCTAATTTGGAATGGAAATTTCAAACATTTTTCTGTGCTCAACTTTCCAAATTTGTCCATCTCTTCAACATCTCCGCTCAACGATTCGTGCATCCTCTGTGCTGCAACTTCTATTCTCGGATTCTGTCATCTGTGGGATAGAAACTTTAGCTTGCATCCAGGACCATGGGGATTCCAGTTCCTCATGAACCTTTGAATACACAGGAACTCAGGAAAAATCTTCAAGTTCTTTCCATCTTTCAAGCCGCCGGCTGGCTCGAATTTTTTGAGCGACTAGATGGATTCAATCGGGAAGCAGCCTATTAATTTGCTTTAAACCTCACCAAAAATCACTCCATGGTGTGGGGGATGCGCATAGAAGTCTTCGAGGCCATTATATCTGAGGTTACTGCCATCCTGCTGGTGGGAAAGCCATGGTTTAACCGACGAGTCCCCACGACGACTGCACGGGAAGCAGTTTTACTGGAGGGGGAGCAAGTAGAATCATCAAGAAGAGGGATCGCACTGCACTCATTGCCGCGGCCATGGGACCAGGTTGCTATCTTTCTCAAGAAGTACATCACTTGTGAAGGTAGATATCAAACTGTGTATAATTCTGAACTCCCTTTACTTTCTCATCTCCGCCATGGCATTTTATTAAACATTCCATATTATCTACTACATGACTTGCGTCATATGGTGGCATTTGTCCAGTCTGCTAAGCACCCACTTTCCTCCCTCACCCACCATGGCCTTATCAAATTAATAATTGTAAGAACCCTTGCCCAACATCATAGAACCTGGGAACAATTCACAGCTCGAGCTCAGCAACCCGCCCCCTTGCGGGTTGTCCAATTACAGCAGGTACGAGTTCCACCACAACAGGAGGACTGGAGTCCCTCCACTGAAGTTGGGGGGGGGATGAAGTTGAAGAATAACAACAACCGGGGGCACAAGCAGAGCCATTGGGGGGAGATGAAGTTGAAGAAGAACAGCAACCGGGGGCACAAGCAGAGCCATTTGGGGGGGATGAAACTGCATTAGAAGAAGAACAATTGGGGGCACAAGCAGAGCCATTGGGGGAGGGTGTAGATAAAAATGCTATGGAAAACCCAGATAACAGGGTAGCCCCGACAGCAGAAGGTGAAATTGGAGCAGCATTAAATGCTACGACAATTGAACCTGAAGGTGATAGAGCCAGGGCAATAGAAGAAAACATTGAGCCGGTAACTATTGAATCCTCACCTGAGTAGGAAGGAGGAGATTTAATTGAAGAAGAACAACATGAGGAGCAAGAAAACATTCCTTCGACCTCAGCTGTGAATCCCTATATACCAGCTCCACAAAAGAAAACACCACAAAGGAAAAGAAAGAGATCACTTAATGAATTTAGCATAACCGCACCAATCAGAAAGAAAAGAACTAGATCAGCTACAGTAGCAGAAGCAGCCAGAAAAAGATGGGCAACCTTAGAGGCACAGGTTGAGCCCCCGATCCTTGTACCGAGACCAATGGATGCTCCACAAAGGCTAGTTGAGGAAGAACCCGGAATTGAAGGACTTCTGGCTGAGAACACACTGTTAAAAGAGGACCTCCAAGTACTCCGCAGGGAATTGGAAACCTGGAAGGAAACCTGCAGAAAACTAGGTGAAAGGAAACTGTATACATTGGTAGAGGCTGCAGAGCAACTGGAGGAATCAAACTCTACCGAGCCTGGAAAGGAAGATGAACGAGTAATCTGTCCCACCTGTGGAGAAATCTTTAAGGAGGCAGGCCACAAGATTATACTTCATACATGCTCAGCACAACAACTCGCGCCGACAATAGAGGAAGCTGGAGAAAAAGGAGATGCTGCCACACAAGAACCAACATCTTTAACCATCCTTGATGAAGCTACCACCAATCCTGTGACAGAAGAGCTGAGGGATGAAATCATGTATGATGATGGGGATAAAGAATATACTGTAACCCCAGAATGCTCCCATGACACAAAGATTATAGAGAAGATGGGAGAAGAACCTGGAATGGAGGACACTCTGGAGCTTAATAAAAAATATACTGTAACCCCAGAGTGCTCCCATGACACAGAAATTATAGAATAGATGGGAGAAGAACCTGGAATGGAGAACACTATGGAGTTTAATGAATAATTCTACACTATAACCCCAGAATGCTCCCACGACATAGAGATTTTAAAAGCTGAGCCACAAAGACAAGACATTGATAAACTTGAACAGGGTGCTATAACACAAGAAGCAGCAAACCTGAGTAAACTTGTCCAATTGGCTGAACAGATGGGAGAAGAACCTGGGATAGAGGACACTCTGGAATTTAACGATGAACTCTGGGTTGTAACCCCAGAATGTTCCCATGACACAGAGCTCATAGGAGAAGAATTACAACAACAGGAGGATGAAGAGGCAAGCCAGGATGTTGGTACACTAGAACCAACATCCTTGGAGGTTACAACAGATACTCCTAAATTTCAATTAGAAGATAACCCTAGAATGGATATCATTCCCGAGATGCAGTGGAGTGAGGATGAACAGGTATAGACACAATCTGCAGGTGACACTAAAATCTTGGTGTAGGAGCTGCACAATGAGGAAGATATCCAATCTCAGCAGCAGAAGGAAAAAGAAGACACTGTTACACAAGAACCAGTGTCTCTAAAAGCAATGAAGGTAGCTGCTGAAGAGAGTCTAAAGGATGTTGCTGTTACACAAGAACTAGAAACTCTCATATTAGATTTAGATGTGCTGGAAGACACTGCCCCACAAGAACCAGTGCTTCTATCTCCTAGAAATGTCATTGATTTGGACTCATATTAAGATTTCCTTTCAAGTCCTCCCCAGGCACAGCATATAATGAGACTGCAGGAAGAAGTGATTTCCACTTGCACCAACTGCATTTCCAGACACCAGCAGGTAACATTGGAAGGGGAATAGTGATGCTGGAAGATATTGGGTTACTCACAGAGGCTTTTTAAAGATAGATGAGGTGCCTAAGTTTCCATACAATTTTTCCTCTCTCCATGGATAGAGCTCAGTACAGGACTCATATTCCGAATGATGCAGGTTGTTGCATGAGGACATGCAACAGGGTAGTTGGGGGGAGATGTTGAGCCTAGAATTGGCCTCTTTTAATCATCCTCGATCACCTTTTCTTCCCCTGTCCTACACCATTTAGCATGTTAAGCAGACCTGTTGTCCTCACTTTATTCCCCCAAGTTGCCAAGGTATGATTGATCATTACTCTATCTTATTAATGCTTATGATTGTGATAATTAAGGCTGTTTATCTCTTAATTGTGCTAAAATGTTATGATTTATGAAGGTAATTTGAGATAAGTGGACTACAGGAAGGTGGGGCTGAACAAGTCTTGAAAGGAGGGGTGTTCGCTGCTTAAAAAGGATCCTCGGGGCTCGGATCATCAATTAAGGCACATGGTTTCAATATAACATCCTAGGTGGAGCTGTGACAGGGCAGCTGTAACAGAATGCGCTATAATTGGAGATCTTTAGTATGTCACTGCTCGAGTATAGTTGTGATTTGGAAAGATCGCCAGTCCTGGGCCAATCAACAGCTTTCTCGCACTTTTATGTCTCTACTTTGCCATGTATTGTAACAGATAGTGTTATTTAGGGCGCGTGAAGATCAGAGATCTTCATGGATGCCCGTTATTAGGATTGGATGTTATGATCTCTATGTATAAATATGGGGAGCTACCTCGACCCAGGGGGTTGAACAACGGAGAATTTATTCATTGTATTAGCAGTAAAAGAAAACTGTGTAATCATTCTTCTGTTAATATAAGGAGATACCTCTGAGTTAAAGGAACCTTACGTTGTTCAGCCAGCATCTCTGTGTGAAGGCTGGGCCCATCTTCCACAGAGATTGCTGAGTTAAATTAGGACTCTTTAATTTATTGTTGTCTGATGTTTTGTTGATGATATCTCCTTCGTACGTAGCAGTAGTAAGTGTGGTGTGGATTTCCAGTATAATTAAGATTATAATTCTTTGAGATTGGCAAGTAGTACAGAGTGACAGTCGATTGAGTAAGAAACATTATGCCATTCGTGTGACAGTTGTACACAGCCTTGTTCATCTTGCAGTTAAGTTGTGATCCCATGAGCCCTTGCAATTTATCTTTCCTGTTATGATTGTTGATTTTCATTCCTGTAATTCAATCTCTTAGAGCAGCTAAACTCAATCCTTTGCAATTGAATTTCTAGATTTATATTCAGTTTATGCTTATGGTTTTCAAGAGTGATCAGATTGAAGAAGTGAGTTACTTGTTCTAGGATGTGAATAGGATTTCTTTGTATCTGCAATTGTCTTTGAATCTTATATTGTTTCTTGTTGATGCATGGTAGAAAGGAATTGAAATTATAGTATTTAGAAAGCAATTGGGATTACACAGATCTTTGGGATGGACATAGTTGTTAAAGGATAAAAGTATTCAATTATAGTGATTTGGTGTTTAAGCATAGACTGTGCATCTATCCTTTGAAATAAAAGACTTTCTCGGGTTGACAATAAATATCGTCTGCTCTGTATGATTGGAATAATCTATCTGCATATAGGGTGCTCGACAGGCATTTAACGAACAGATAGCCGTTTTGAATGAATTAAGGAAGGAAAGGACCGAAGGATCCACCAGATTTGGAAAATGGATACTACAATTAATGCTTATCTAGCCGTTGAAGTGCGCGAAGGGGGTAAGTTGGGCCTATAAGTAATGCCCCATCAGGACTCGCAGGTGCTACCAAACACTTAGAACTTTCTTGCGCTCATTACTGTGTGAGTTATTTCCAGTAAGCTATCTGAAACCCTGTGAAGTTTGGCTAGTGGACGTCTGAGTGGTCTTCCCTAGAAGAATATTTTACAATCCAGGAAGTGGTGAAAGTATTTCAATACGGAGGGATTGAAGGGTTACTGAAAACCCCTGCCAAGAAGGTCATCTTAGAACCAGGTCAGGCATCAAGGAGGTCACCAAGACACGCTCCAACCATGCAGGATAAAGGGAAAGAACCAGTAGGACCAAGAACGAAGGTCCCAAAGAGGAGTTCGACGGTACCACGACCACCGCTAGCATATAAAGAGATACCCTTGAAGCTCACGCCTAAATACATATTGTTGCATGCACTGGACGCCCTAGTCTTCAAGCTCACAAAGAATGCCAGATACGAGATTGTTATTGGAGAAAAATTCCTATGGCTTGGGGTAGACCACAACAGACAACTGACTACAAGAAAATGACTCAATCCCCAATGCAATGCTATATAATTGACAATGCTAAGATAATGGATAATGTAACCAACCTCGATCCAACGTTTGATGTAGATCTCCGTTGAAGCTTTCAATCCATGTACACTTTCAATCCATGCACTTGAACCTGCAAATTAGTCTTGACAGCCCATATACAACAAGTACATATAATATATGAAAGATATTAACATCATCAATAGCAATGGTCCATGATATCATAAGTAAATGCAAGCCAATGTGATATAAAGAACATTCACAACATTAATGGACGAGAATATGAGTATTTCTATTAATTAATAACAAGAAGTACAATGTGATACGACCTCTTTTCGGCAACCAATCTGAACCAAGAACTAGGTCAATCCATTTGTGCCTCCACCACTTCAATCCTCCATGAATGGAAAACTCAAACTATGATAGGAGTTTGGAAGGTGAACACAAGAGGTTCACAACAACAAGGATCAATGAGTGTAGACTCAAGATGCGGCAAAAATCCACTAGAGTTATATTTCTCTCTCTTTCTCCTCCCTTCCATATGCCATACATGCTCAATATATAGCCTTCCAAAGTTAAGTGAAAAGACACATCAAGGCGTTACTGGGCAAATGAGGGCCAAAGGTCACCCTAAGATCGCTTTTTGGGAGTTAAAAGTAATTAAATAGTGATTTTCACCATTTTACATGCTACCTGCGGGCTATAGTGATGTAGCTCGCGGGTACGCCGGCTAAAATGTAACAGCAAGCGTACAGGATGAAAAATAGGGAAAAAGTGTATCTGAAGGACATAAAGTGCCTCTGAGTCAGTGAAATGGATCCTAAAGTCCAAAGAGTGTTGATACTCACAAGGTGGAAAATTACATTGTAACAGAGATACCACTTTCGTCGATATTAAAGCACGTCGAACTGGCCAACAAATTGCTAGGCAAGATTCCAGAATGCAAATGGGAGGACTATGATTTGTTGGGCATGCAGAGGGAGGAGCCCCATGAACCTAAGTTCCCACAGTTCCAACCTGACCAAGACATGTGCTGGAAGAAGGATGCAAAGGGCGAGCTTAATCCGGTCGTGGAGATATGGCTGTCGGGAGTAGTCCAGTCAGGACTACTCAATCTGCTCAGATTACCCCATTTTGAAAAATCCCCGAAAGTAAACGTGGTGGTTCGAACTTTGATGGCAAGAACCCACCAAGAATATTTGTGGCTTGTTAGGAATTATGATCCAAAAATGTAATAAATAGAAGTTTAGTTTAATAAATGTAAAAGGGCATCTACACACTCACGTGATTATGTGAGGTGTCCCTTAGTTAGTTTTGGTAATGGTAATTTAGTTGTTACTCTTTGGATATTTAAATCCATCGAGTTTTCCATGTGAGAGAATCTTTCGGGATTTAGCCCTCACATCTCTGTGATGTAATTTTTTCCTTCTTCATTAATAAAGTTATGTGTCTGAGGACACTTTGTCAAAGTGGTATCAGAGCACTCGGTTGAAGCTTGGTCTGGTTGAAGCTTGGTCTGGTTGGAACCTGGTTGGAAGGTGCTAAAGGTTGTTTGAAGAAGGTGACTTTCAAGGTTTTGGAATAGCGAAATTTTAACCGTAAGTTAATGCTTCCTATTCTTTTGGGCTAAAAAAAAAAGAATCTCTGCAGAATTTTTACTTGGAGAGAGTAAAATATTTTTTTTTAAGGCAAGGTTATATAAAAATTTTGTGGATAGCATAGCCGATGTTGGGTCGACCTTGCTGCTGTATGTTATGGATGCACTTCATAAAAGCTTCATAAATTTTGAAGTTTGAGTATGATGTAAATTCTGCAAATGCTATCTTATGTTTACAACAAACATTAATGTTTTATTGACTGTGGGCACAAGCTAGTAAAATTTAAAACCTTCTCAAAGATGATTATGAACAAGCGCTGGTTAACGAAGTTTTCCTTGTAAGCTGTGAGGAAAACCGAAAATGAAGAACCACACAAGAGGAGAGGCCGTTCTGGCTTATGACATCTCTTCACAAGCTTGACACTATCTTTGGTCCTTCAACGGCCTCACAACAGTGTCTACAGCATCCATAACTCTGCAGATTCAAACCCTACGCGACGTTTACGTGTATTGCACACTATCGGAAATATCAATGTTGGAGTACAAAGACTTTGATGCTATGCGCCTACGTTGATATAGTATGAAAGTTCTGCTATAAAAGAGAGTACTAACTAACCTGTTGGATCTATGTGGACTGCTACGGATATACTCCAGGGTTGCGAGTCACTAGAACTGACAGGCCTCTATGTGACAGGAGAAGATTACATTCAAAAGATGAAGAGGTAAAACAAAGCAAGCAGGAGAAGATGTTTTGGTTGCAAGTACTAGCAAACAGTCTCCAGGTAATCATCAAAAAGGCAATGATCAGAAAGTTTTTCAAAATTCAAATAGAGGTCGTGGTCAGGGTTTTGGAAGAGGAAGAGGCCGCGGAAGAGGAAGAGGAAGAAATCAAGGAAGAGGTTCTAAAGAATTTGAAAGTACACAGTCACAGTTTTATGGAAGAGGAAGAGGTTCAGGTAACCAACAGGTCTCTGGAAGAGGAAGAGCTAATAAACAGGTCACATGTTTTCGTTGTAATAGAGTTGGACATTATGCTTCAGACTGTAGAGTTCCATTTGAAAAAATTCTCAAAGAAAGAGAATCTAAAGAATCTTCATCAGCGGCACATTATGCTCATGCAGACGATAGTGAAAATTGTGAATATGTCTTTACAGCACTTGGACAATCAGAATGAATGGATTTTGTTCAAGTTCATCAGTTGGAATCAGTGAATTTTGTTCAGTCTTCTTCTTGTTTCAAAAATGATTTTGAAGATGCTTGGATTATGGATACAGGGGCTACTCAGCATATGACATATAGGAAAGATTTCTTTTGGAGTTATGAAGATTGTCATTTAAATTCAATTTTTCTTGCAGATGATTCTATTCATTTACCACAAGGAAAAGGAACAGTTAAGGTTGATTTGCCTGGAATTGGAGAAAGATTGATTTCTAATGTTTGGTATGTGCCTACATTTAAGAAAAATTTGTTGTCTTTAGTTGTCATTCATCAATTAGGACATCAAGTTGTAATGGAAGGTGGTATCATTTTTGTTAATTCAACAAAGGATGCATACAAAACAGTTATGACAGGTTATGAAGACGGAAAGCTTCTTAGGATGAAGGGAACAGTCATTCCTAGGTCACAAGAACATTTGAAGGATATTGCAGGTTTAGTTGAAACTGATGTTTCACCTATCCGCTTGTGGCACATTCGTTTTGGGCACTTGAATGTTGATAGTCTTGTACAACTTCAAAAACAAGGAATGGTAAAGGGGTTGCCTACTTTTCGGAAGGAAAATGCAAAGTGTGAAGCTTGCATTTATGGCAAACAGAGAAGGATAGCTTTTTCAAAAAGCACTTGGAGAGCAACAAGGCGATTACAGCTTATTCATAGTGATGTTTGTGGTCCTTTGGAAACTTCACTTGGTGGTTGTAAATATTTTTTGCTGTTTATTGATGATTTTAGCAGAATGGTTTGGGTGTATTTTTTGAAGGAAAAATCAGAAGTGTTTGAAAAGTTTCAGTCATTTCAAAATTTGGTTGAAACAGCAACAAAGGAAAATATTGCTACTTTGAGAACTGATAATGGTGGTGAGTTTACATCAAATCATTTTTTGACTTATTGTCAGGAAAAAGGGATTAAAAGACAGTTGACAAATTTTTATACTCCACAGCAAAATGGAGTATCTGAAAGGATGAATCAGACTTTATTGGGCATGGCTAGAGCAATGTTATTTTTCAAAGGGTTGAAATCATGTTATTGGGCAGAAGCAGTTCATACAACAGTTTATTTGAGGAATAGATCTCCTTCATCATCACTTGATGGAATAACTCATTTTGAGGCTTGGTATGGATTCAAACCTATGATCAAACATTTGAGAGTTTTTTGTTCAGTTTGTTATGCACTTGTCCCAAAAGAAAAACGAAAGAAGTTAGAGTCTAGAAGTGTTAAGTGCATATTGATTGGTTATTCTCATGAAAAAAAGGGGTATAGGCTTCTGTCAGATGGAAAGTTTATTGTCAGCAGGGATGTGATTTTTGATGAAACTGAAAGTTTAAGTGTAGAAGAGGTTGAAAAACAACTTAGTCACTTAGAGGAAAAAGTCACTAAGGAACAATTAAGGATGCAACACTTAAATAAGACAAGGAATGAACAATGGTTTGATCTCACTTCAGAAGTACAGGATGATGAACAGGTTGAAGATACTTTGAATTCTTCACAAGTTAACTTGGATGATTCAAATCAAGTTAACATTGAAAAGAAGAAACCAAAATGGGCAACTAAGTTACTTCAGGATGTTAAGTCTGATGAAAAAGGCAAAACAGGTACAAGGAGTTCTAATACGGGTTCAGAAAATTTTGCTCTTTCAGTTGTTGAACCAACTACTTTTAATGAAGCAGTTGAGTATGATGAATGGAAAATGGCCATGCAAAGTGAGTATGATGCAGTAATGAAGAATCAGACTTGGAAAATAGTTGATTGTCCACATGATGTTAAACCCATTGGTTGTAAGTGGGTTTACAGAATTAAGTACAAAGAAAATGGAGATATTGATAAATATAAGGCAAGATTGGTGGCAAAGGGTTTTGCTCAGAAAGAAGGGATTGATTATGAAGAAACTTTTGCTCCAACAGCGAAATGGAATACTATCAGGATTGTGCTAGCTTTAGCTGCACAAAATGGATGGAAAGTGCATCAAATGGATGTAAAAATTGCATTTCTAAACGGTGATCTACAAGAGGATGTTTATATGACTCAACCTCCTGGTTTTGAGGTTCCAGGGAAAGAAAATCAAGTTTGTAAACTGGTTAAGGCATTGTATGGATTGAAACAGGCTCCTAGAGCTTGGTATGCAAAAATGGATGCCTATCTACAGAAAGTTGGTTTTCTTCGTAGTGAGTCGGATGATACTTTGTATGTTCGAATCCAGGAAAACAACTTAGTCATTTTGGTTATGTATGTTGATGATTTGCTCATAACAGGTAACAATAATTATCATATATTTCAGGTTAAGAAAGAACTTCAAACAGGTTTTGAAATGACAGACTTGGGTTTACTTCATTACTATCTTGGAGTTGAAGTAAAGCAGCAGGAAGGAAGTATATTTATTTCTCAAGCTAAGTACATATCTGGATTATTGAAGAAGTTTGGAATGGAGGAATGTAAACCAGCGATTACTCCCATGGAACAAAATTTAAAACTTTCTAAGTTTGAAGGGGGGGAACTTGTAAATTGCACTGGATATAGACAGTTAATTGGATGTTTGATTTACTTGATGAATACTCGTCCTGATCTATCTTATGCAGTTAGCATACTTTCCAGATATATGCAGGAACCTAGAGAAAGTCATTGGAATGCAGCAAAAAGGGTGTTAAGGTATCTTCAAGGAACAAAGGATTTTGGACTTGAGTTTAAAAGAAACAAAAATTTCAAGCTTGTTGGCTATTCAGATGCGGATTTTGCTAGAGATGTTGATGACAGGGCATCTACTTCAGGTTACTTAATGAGTATGGGATCAGATGCAGTGGCATGGAGTTGTAAAAAGCAGGATACAATTGCAAATTCTATAGCAGAAGCAGAATATATTTCAGCTTGGGAAGCTGCTTGTGAGATAGTTTGGTTAAGAAGGATTTTGCAAGATCTCAAAGTTGATCAGAAAGAAGCAACTTCATTATTTATTGATAATCAGTCAGCAATCAAGTTAGCCAAAAATCCTGTTTTTCATTCAAAAACTAAGCATGTGGATACTAAGTATCATTACATTCGGGCTCTCGTCGTCAAACAAATCATCAAGCCAAAGTATTGTCCATCAAAAGATCAAACTGCAGATATTTTTACAAAATCTCTTGGAAGGGTCAAATTTGATAAGTTTAGAGATGAACTTGGTATTTGTTCAAAATAATTTTTGGATCAAAGGGGGGATTGTTAGGCATTATGATCCAAAAATGTAATAAATAGAAGTTTAGTTTAATAAATGTAAAAGGGCATCTACACACTCACGTGATTATGTGAGGTGTCCCTTAGTTAGTTTTGGTAACGGTAATTTAGTTGTTACTCTTTGGATATTTAAATCCATCGAGTTTTCCATGTGAGGGAATCTTTCGGGATTTAGCCCTCACATCTCTGTGATGTAATTTTTTCCTTCTTCATTAATAAAGTTATGTGTCTGAGGACACTTTGTCATGGCTTAACCACAATGTCGACTTAAACATTGACTTATGTTAGATTTTAAGTATTAATTCAATATGCTATAGGATCTTTACTCAGAGAATAACATGTACAATATATCAATGCATATCAAGCATGTCAATCATTACAAGAAGCAAAAGCATAAGAGACAATGGACACACAGAGTTTTCGTGCAGAAAACCCTAAGGTGAAAAACCCCAAAACTTCCTCAAAGATAGATAGAGAAATAATACAACCAAAGTACAACCCAAGTACAAGAGATAGACTTCTCCTATGTGCTGATCCTCCTCCTCACATGTGTGCCACTTTCCGAGTGATGGAAGAGTGAGTAATGAGATGATCTAAATAGAGATCTCTCGATCTCTATTTATACTTGTCTGACCTGCCTAAAATACTTATGGGGCCGACTTGTCTAACTCAGCCTAATAACCCCAGTTACATTAAATTCGGGCCGACACCCACATCAGGTGGTCTAATAACCCATCGACAAGTTAAAACACTTGCGACACTTGTCAATACAAATGACGACACTTCCATATAGAGGTATAACACATCTCTATAGGGGTACAATAAATATATATATGAAATACATTCCGAAGTTACATATACATCAACAACGTAATCCACTGGGTCATGGGATTGAGCAAGTGAGGGAAATATCTGAAGTAGTTCTTCCAGGGGAAGAGCAAAGACAAAGAAGTAGCTTCCAAGATGAAGAAAACACAGACAGTGGTCAAAGGAAAAAGGGGTTTCCAGAGAGAAGATATAGAGGATAGAACAACAAGGTTTGTCACATAGTTGTTGGCCGACAAAATTCTCAGAATAGCCAGGCCCTTGGAGGTACCTGCGGGCGTAGTGCTACTCGGTGCCGCATTTGTGGACGGAGAAAAATTCAACTGGTGTCAATACCTTTTGAATGAATTTCTGGAAGAACTCAACAAAACGCAGGTCAATGGAGGTAATTCCATTTCACTTGGTTGATTGTATTGATCACCTTCGTGGGATGGAAGGAACCGAAGGATTATGTTGGCGTGAGCTCTGACAGCAATGACCCCAGAGGAGTACGCTATGCAAACCTCTAGGAAAATTTGAACACACAAAGACAACACGTGACAACAGAGGTGTTCTACCATTATTATGACCAGCTGCGCGAAGCAATCACACTTATGCCGCGAATAACAAAGTAGGTAAACAGTAAGTATATTCACATTATGGACTTTTATGCTGACATGCATTGTATTTTCATATCAACCAAATAGCAGATAAAGAAACCTGAGTGGTATGTGGGAAACTACCACATGTACGAGGATGATATTGAAAATATCACGAAGGAATGGCCTGTCGAGTTTCGGGTCGAGGTTGTAGATGTCCAAAGCGACCCCGGCGAGGACGAACCAATTCGACGCCCATGTCCGATAAGTAAAGAGAAGGATACAGGAAAAATAAAGGAACCTGAGATCCCAGCACAGCCGAAGGCGTGGAAGAAGCAGAAATCCAGCAAAGGACAATCAGACACAGTTCTCCATGAGGATGATTATGATAGGATCGCGGAAAGGGTCATAGAGCAGATGGGAGACTTGATGACTCAGAAGGAGAAAAAGGACAAAGCAATCCAGGAGAGTCTGCAGAAAAATTTGCTTGCGCTCCAAGGGCTCGCAGAAAAGATTACCTTTTCCACGGGACTCAGAGTCTGAAGAGAAGTCGGGAGGAACTTCAAGACAGCAACCACCGCAGCTAACCATCACTGTGCCTCCGAAGTCCCGCATTGTCCATCTAGATCAAGTAACTATAAATCTTCCAATGCCAGAACAACTAATGCTGGACACGAAGGACGTCGAGCGGGTAGAGCTGGATCTTGTAAAGATACCACTACCTAGCTTACATTATTTGCATCTGCAGTGTGTTGAGGAAATGCATGAGTGTAGCTCGGTTTTTCACCCTAGCTTGTGTGAATGAGCACCTACTAAGGAGAAGGGCCTCCTTAGTAGTAGTTCAGTAAATAGTAAAATTTAATAGTAAAACAACATAAAATCTAAGCTAACATGTGCATCAACGGAAAATAAAAAGACAATAATATAGTGGGAATTTTTCTTTTATATTAAAAATGAGAACAAAGTTACATTTACCTCAAATGTTGAGGTTGGTGGAGCTCTTGTAGTAGTTCAGGAGGGCTGCTTCCGTGCTCCAATGGGTTCCTTCTCCTTCTCCAAGGTATTTGGATGATGGGCCGAAGGGGGGTACTCAAATGGGAAAGCTAGCTCAAAAGGTGAGCTAAGGTTTCAAGAGTGATTTTCGCAGCATGAGGATAGGATAGATTATGGATATGAAATGGGGATCCTCCATCACCTATTTATAGGTTTTTTAGTGGTGGAGTATTGACCCATGGTTTCTGACACCATATGGTTTAGGTCAATGGTTTAGGGTTTTTGCTTCCTTTTTTCCCTCTTTTTCCTCTTTTTTGTATTTTTTTATTCCCTTTTATTTGATTTTTGGGAATTTAGGGCCTTGTTAGAGGGTTTTTGCTATTTTTGAGGAATTTTAATTATTTTGGAGGGGAAAAAGGGGTTTTTTGGCTTTTTGGTGGCCTTTTAATGGTTTTTTGAGGTTTTGGAGGCAAAAATGGTGGGAAAAATAGACAAATGAGTCATATGGTGAGGGAAATAAGGTAGTGAGCACTTTTTAGGTGTTAACAACGAGAGAACCACCTACGCACTGAAAGGACAAGACAAACTGTAAATAGCTAATAAGCAGTTGGAGCAATCTACATCGCGGGAAACTATGCAGCTACAAGATGAGCATGTGTTGATGTATATGTAACTTCGGAATGTATTTCATCTGTGTATTTTATATATATTTATTGTACCCTTATAAGAGATGTGTTATTCCTCTATAAGGAAGTGTCGTCATGTGGATTGATAAGTGTCGCAAGTGTGTGTACTTGCCGATGGGTTATTAGACCACCATGTGGGGTCGGCCCAGAATTATATATAATATAATGTGGATGTATCTAACTAGACAAGTCGGCCCCATAAGGTCACTGGGCAAAAAGGTGAGTATAAATAGAGATAGGAGATCTCTATTTTACTCACTTGGAAAAGTAACTCACTTTCACTTTCAGAAGTGATGCACTAGTGAGGAAGAGGAGGATCATCTGCTAGGAGACTATCTCAGTGTTATTTGGTTGTATTTTGGTTGAGCCATTGCTCTCTCTATCTCTGAGGAAGTTGTGGGGTTTTTCACCTTAGGGTTTTCCCCACGAAAACTCTGTGTCTCTTGTCTTTATGCTTTTGATTCTTGTGATGCTTGTCATATTGTGATTGTCATGCATTGATATACTGTAGATGTTATTCTCTCAGCAAAGATCCTAGAGTATTGTGAATTAATGCTCTAAATTTACATGGTATCAGAGATAACCTGAGAAGAAGACATTTTGCAGTGACGGAAGCTTGAGTTCCTTGTTTATTGGGTTTCTCTCCATAGATTTTTGAAAATCAGTATAGTAGATTGACTCTACTCATCAAGGCGCATCTATCTGTCCAATCTGAACTCAGTTCCGAGCATTTTTAGATTTGGCCCTAAAAATTAGGGTTTCCATAAAATAGGAATTTCTGGAATCTGAAGACACGGCTGGAAGCTCCTTGCAAAAATTGAATGTTAGAGCTTTGGATCGAGATTTTTGGCTGGGTAGATCTCCGGGAAACCCAAACCCTAATTCAGGGCTCTCTAAAGTGAACCCGGGAGGACAAAAAGGCAATTCTGAAGGGCAAGACTTTGCTGATCTCAAATTCTGAATGCACTAGGCTGATCATCTCATCAAAGCGCATCTTTCTATCCTTTCAGAAATTTGAAATTCACATTTTGAATTTTTAGGGTTTCTCTGACAAACCCTAATCCGAGACGAGATCCAGTTTTCAGCATTTCAAGTGGTAAGACCTAAATCTTTTCTATTTCCATTTGAAGTACTCTTTAAGATGTCTCTCCACACCAAGCTTGAGGATAATCTTGAAGGGGCTGATAAATTCCGAGCCTGGAAGTATAGGATTGGGTTAATCCTGGAAGAGAATGAGTTTGACTCATATGTGAAAGAAGACATCCCTATCCCAGAGGATGAAGAGGCCAAGGTATTGCATAAGAAGAACTTGGTCAAGGCAAAGAGAATCATTGTTTATTCTATCAAAGACCATCTCATACCCCATGTGTCTTCTCTTAAGACACCCAAGGAGATGTTTGAATCTTTGACCAAGCTATTTGAAGGAAAGAACATAAATCGGAAGATGACCCTACGGAACCAATTGAAAGGAGTGAAGTTTCAGAATGGAGAAACCATTCAATCTTATTTTTCAAGGGTCTCCCAGATCAAGGAACAACTAGAAGCAGTAGATGAAATGGTGGAGAATGGTGAAGTAGTGATGACCACTCTAAATGGCCTACCCAGGTCATGGGATTCCTTCATTCAAGGAATTTGTGCAAGGAAGAAGTTGATCTCCTTCAACAGATTGCGGGAAGAATGTTCTCAAGAAGAAGCTAGACTTATAGCTCATGAGGAAAAGATGGGAGGTGAAGATCAAGCTCTTGCAGCTCACACCAAAAGAAGCAAAACCAAGAAGGAGCACTCTCGCCACAATAGATCCCATCAAAAGAGTAAGAAGGACCTAAGATGCTTCACATGCAATGAGAAGGGTCACTTTGCTTCAGATTGTCCCAAGAACAAAAGGGATAATAAAAACAACTCCAGTAAGAAGAAGAAGGGAAGCAAAAGAAGGTTTCATGCTCATGCTTCCGAAGATGATGAACCCCCAAAGAAGAAGGCTAGGGCAGAAAGTGATAGTGATGATGACTCATCAAGTGAAGAAGAGTATGTTCTGATCTTTGCTCTCACAGGTACTATCTCCCATGGTTGTAATGATTGGTTGATTGATAGTGGGGCTTCCAAACACATGATCGGGTTTAAGGAATCTTTTGTGAATCTATCTGAACATGAATCACCCCATAAGGTGAAACTTAGGGATGATTATCAATACCCAATCAAAGGAAGTGGTGAAGCCTCCTACAACCTAGATTCTGGAAAATCCTTGAAGATGAAAGAAGTACTTTATGTACCTGGGCTCAAGAAGAACTTACTCTCCATCTCTGCACTGGATGCAAAAGGTATGAGGGTTACATTTGTGGATGGATAAGTCCTAATGTGGCCAAAGGGAAAGAACATAGATGATGCAGTAGTGATTGGAGAGCAAGAGGGAGGTTTGTATAAATTGAAGGGACAACTTGAACATGCCATGGTGCATGAATCCATGGAGCCAAGCAAACTTTGGCATAGAAGACTTGCTCATATGCACTATAGAGCACTTCCAATTGCAAGCAAGGCAGTAGAAGGTCTTCCTGAAATCAAGACCAAACATGAAGGTGTTTGCAAAGGATGTGCAAAAGGTAAGAACATTAAGAAGGCTTTCCCAAGCAGTGAAAGCAAGGCAAAAGACATCTTGGAAATCATCCACTCAGATGTATGTGGCCCCATGTCATCCAGTTCCCTGAGTGGGTATGCTTACTATGTCTCATTTATTGATGACTTCTCCAGGAAGACTTGGGTATACTTCTTGAAGAGCAAAGATGACGTGTTTGATAAATTCAAGGAATTCAAAACCTTGATGGAGAATCAAAATGACAAGAAGATCAAAACATTCAGATCCGACAATGGTGGAGAATTCACCTCAGGTGACTTCAAGAAGCTTTGCAGTGATTCAGGGATTAAGAGGGAGTTGACTGCTCCTTATAATCCTCAACAGATGGAGTTGTAGAAAGGAAGAACATAACTATCATGGAAGCAGCAAGGGCAATGCTGCATGACCAGGATCTACCTATGCATCTATGGGCAGAAGCAGCTAGAACAGCTGTTTATGTGCAGAACAGAACACCCCACAAGATATTGGACAACAAGACACCATAAGAGGTCTTTTTTGGTAAGAAACCTGAAGTCAGCCATCTCAGAATATTTGATTGTCCAGTATACACTCATGTCCCAAAGGAAAAGAGGACTAAACTAGATCCTTTAGGAAAGAAGGGTATCTTTGTGGGTTATAGTAAAAGTTCGAAGGCTTACAGAATATACTTTCCAGGGTTCAAGAAGATTGATGTCAACAGGGATGTAACATTTGATGAAAACTCAACATTCATCAAATCAAGGAAAGAACCTATTGAAGTTTATGAAGAACCTAAGGAAACTAGATTTCAAGACACTACCATGACTGAAGCAGTTCCAGAAGTTGTTCGTGAGTTTGAAGATCCGCAAGAACCTGTAGATCCACTCCGTGAGGATAACTCTCACAAGAGGAAACCTGCATGGGATAGAGTGCTCATTCAAGATGCAGAAAGATTTGGCATTCCAGAAGAAGAACACAGAGCAAAGAAGAGAACCAGATCACATACCAGCTATGTTGCTTTACTCTGTGACATTATGAATAAAGAGCCTTCCAGTTATGAAGAAGCAGCGGAAAAGAAAAAATGGAAGGATGCCATGGTTGAGGAATACCAATCAATAATGAAGAATGATGTTTGGGATGTTGTCCCAAGACCTAAAGAGAAGTCTGTTGTAACTTCTAAATGGATCTTCAAAATCAAGCATGCTGCAGATGGCAGTGTAGAGAAATACAAGGCAAGATTCGTAGCTCGTGGCTTCTCTCAGAAAGAGGGAATAGATTATGAAGAAAATTTTGCACCTGTAGCCAGGTATACTTCCATCAGAACAGTACTTTCCCTGGCTGCAGCTATGAAATGGAAAATACACCAGATGGATGCCAAGACTGCCTTCTTGAATGGTGTAGTTGAAGAGGAAGTATATGTGGAACAACCACTCGGTTTTGAAATACATGACAGGGAGTCATATGTGTGCAGATTGAAGAAAGCCTTGTATGGCTTGAAACAAGCTCCCAGAACTTGGTATGGTAGGATGGACGGTTTCCTATCTAGTTTGGGCTTTGCCAAAAGTAAAGCAGATTCCAACCTTTACTACAAGGATGAGGAAGGGAATCCTATGATTCTACTCTTGTATGTGGATGACTTATTTGTAACAGGAGATGACAGACTGATTGCAGATACTAAGAGGAAGCTTGCTGCTGAATTCGATATGAAAGATTTGGGAATGATGCACTATTTCCTAGGTATGGAGGTGTGGCAGAGTATAGGTGGGATCTTCCTTGGTCAAGGGAAGTACACAGTAGATATCCTGAATAGATTTGGGATGATGGATTGCAAGGCCATGGCCACACCTATGGGATCGAATCTGAAGCTTCTATGGGATGCTTAACTGAGCCAGTTGATGTCTCTATGTATTGTCAGATGATTGGGTCCTTGATGTACCTGACGAACACGAGACCAGACTTTTGCTTTGCTGTGAACACATTGAGCCAGTTCCTGACGGATCCAAGGAGTGTTCACCTGGTTGCTGTAAAGCATGTTCTGAGGTACTTGAAGGGTACAATGGATTATGGGCTCAAGTATGAAGCAAATCAAAAGTTTAACCTGCAGGGTTATGTTGATTGAGATTGGGATGGTAGTAATGCAGATAGGAAGAGCACATTTAGGTGCTACTTCAGTATGGGATCAGGTGTGATCTCTTGGTTTAGCAGGAAGCAGTCCTGCGTAGCACTGAGTACAGTTGAGGTAGAGTATGTTGCAGCCTATTCAGCTAGATGTGAGGCAGTATGGCTACAGAAGCTACTGTCTGAGTTATTTGATCTCCCATTGGAAGCTACTGGTATCTTCTGTGATAACCAGAGTTGTGTGAAGCTATCCGAGAACCCAGTGTTTCATGACAAGTTGAAACACATAGAGATCAAATATCACTATATCAGGGATATGGTGCAGAGAGGAGCCGTGAAGCTCCTGTATGTTGTGATGGACGAGCAGATTGTAGATGTGCTGACGAAGCCACTTCCCAGGGTGAAGTTCGAGTACTTCAGAGAGAGGCTTGGCATTCTTCAGATCAAGGACACTTCGAGGAAGAAGTGATGGAAACATCTGCTGAAGCCATTCAAAGCATGTTGGAAGGAGGATCCTTCACATGGCTGTGGATGTAAGTGCTGGATAATGAGCATCAGGATGATGTTCTGGTTTCTGCTTGGATATGATTAGTTAGATCATTTTTATGTATGTATGTATGCATCATGTTGGATGCTAGATATGATCGGTTGGATCATTTTTATGTATGTATGTACGCATCATGTTGGATGCTAGATATGATCAGTTGGATCATTTATATGTACGCATCATGTTGGATGCTGGATATGATCAGTTGGATCATGTATATGTATTTTTGTATATGCATCATGTTGGATGCTTGGACCATGTATCTGTATATGTATCAGGTGGATCATGTATGGTGATATGTATCATGTATTTGTATTTGTATCAGGTGGATACATTGTATGATCAGGAGGATCATGTATGATGATATGTATCAGGTAGATACTTGGTATGCATTAGGTAGATGCATTGTATGATCAGGATGATCATGGATGACGAGCTTCAGGATGTTGCTCTAGATGACATGCAGCAGGATGTTGCAGTGATGATGATCAGGATGATCATGGATGATGAGCTTCAGGATGTTGCTCCAGATGACATGCAGTAGGATGTTGCAGTGATGATGATCAGGATGATCATGGGTACATCAGGATGATGTATGATGAGTATCAGGTTGATACTCTATGGCCGTGGATCAGGTTGTGCAGATGAGCATGTAATCCGGTGCCCTGGAGATTTGCAGATAGTCTTTCGAGGTTTTGCCTATGGCATGTAATTCGGTGCCCTGGGATATCTGTCAAATGCTCTTTTGAGGTTTTTCTCTGGAAGGACATATAATTCGGTGCCCTGGGAGATCTGTAGATAGTCTTTCGAGGTTTTGAGTATGGCATGTAATTCGCTGCCCTGGGATATCTGGCAAATGCTCTTTCGAGGTTTTTTCCTATGGCATATAATTCGGTTCCCTGGGAGATCCGATAGGTTGGGCTGTGTGCCCGTAATCAGTCCTGGGATGCTCTTGTGAGGTTTTGCCATGACCACATGTAATTGATTGCCCTGGGAGATCCTATAGGTAGAGCTGTGTGCTCGTAACAGCCTGGGATGCTCTTGTGAGGTTTTGTGGTGAGGTCACATGTAATTCGTTGCCCTGGGAGATCCTATAGGTAGAGCTGTGTGTGCGTAATAGCCTGGGATGCTCTTTCAAGGTTTTGTGACGCACGTAATAAGTCCTGAGGATTCCATAGTATGGCCAGTGATGATGAAGACCTACAGGTGGTGGGCCTACATCCAGTATGAAAAAGGACTGGCTCTGTAGAACTTCCTATGACGAGTAGAGTCAGAAATTGGTTGAGATAGCAGCAGCAGTGACGATGATGATGATGATGCATCGATGACGATGATCCAGAGAAGAAGACTTGTCTAGCAGATCTGTGTCAAGAAATACCTTCCTAGTTAAGAGGGAGTGTTGATATATATGTAACTTTGGAATGTATTTCATCTGTGTATTTTATATATATTTATTGTACACTTATAAGAGATGTGTTATTCCTCTATAAGAGATGTGTTATTCCTCTATAAGGAAGTGTCATCATGTGGATTGACAAGTGTCGCAAGTGTGTGTACTTGCCGATGGGTTATTAGACCACCATGTGGGGTCGGCCCAGAATTATATATAATATAATGTGGATGTATCTAACTAGACAAGTCGACCCCATAAGGTCATTGGGAAAAAAGGTGAGTATAAATAGAGATAGGAGATCTCTATTTTACTCACTCGAAAAAGTAACTCACTCTCACTTTCAGAAGTGGCGCACTAGTGAGGAAGAGGAGGATCATCTACTAGGAGACTATCTCAGTGTTATTTGGTTGTATTTTGGTTGAGCCATTGCTCTCTCTATCTATGAGGAAGTTGTGGGGTTTTTCACCTTAGGGTTTTCCCCACGGAAACTCTGTCTCTTGTCTTTATGCTTTTGATTCTTGTGATGCTTGTCATATTGTGATTGTCACGCATTGATATACTGTAGATGTTATTCTCTCAGCAAAGATCCTAGAGTATTGTGAATTAATGCTCTAAATTTAATAGCAGGATCATCGGTTAAGACTGTAGTCCACGATCACGGTGGTCATAGATGACATTAAAGAATTTGAAGTGCAGTCAGATCCCGCGGATACCATTGTTAATATTGTGGCAATGGTTAACTCTCTTAAGATGGAGATGTAAGACATGGAGGTCATTCACAACGCATAGATCTCTTATTTGGAGGCATAGATCAACCCACAGACTCCACCAAACCAGCAGCAGATACGGGAAAAGGAGGTGAAGGCCACAACATAAAGTATAGCAGCCGAGGTGGCAAAGTGCCAAAGTCTGTTGGATGAGGCATCGAAGGCATTCACAACCCTTGAAGAGGACCCAGGATTGCTGCAAGTAAAGAATGCTGTGAGAGATAAGCAAGCAGCACTAGAGCAGCTGGATATAGAGGTAAAAACCCTGATACCAATAGAAAGGCTTTAGAGGTACCGCGAGATCAATGCGCTTAAGAAGGAAGTACAAGCCTTAAGAGAAAAAGAGACAGAATTGTGAGATAAGTTGCAACCCTTATTGGAGGATGCTAGGATGATCTCACAGGAGGTCGAGTAAAAGTAAAAGGACTTGCACGACAATCAAGAGCAAGTGGAAGGACAGATAGGTGCTTAAATAACAGTTGAGATGTTAGAAACAGTTAAAAAAGTCGAGAAGGACACTAAGGAGACAGTTGCCAAGTTGGTTGTCACATATAACGAGTTCGCTGCGAAGCTTTCTCCATAGCCGCAGAGTCAGCCAGGAGGAGGCGAAGCTGCAGGTGGCTCGGGGACAAGCCACATGTAAGTGTTAGGGGCCTCTTGGAACTGGCCCAAGTGGGGCATTTTTGAGCAAGAAGGAATTTTCGAACTGCGGAGCTGAGTGCAGTTCAGCTGAAGTGATTTTTTGTATAAGTTTGGGGATGCTGCGAAGCTGCATGCAACGTGGTGTTAGAAGAGCTATGAAGTTCAATGCTGCGAGGAGGAAGTGCTACAGAGTGTCCATTCCACATGGAGACAACAAAGCAGAGTGTTAGACAGAGGATGGACATGTGTTCCGGTTAGACCGTCGGCGGTCTAGTTTTGGTAAAGATGCTCCAGGAGTGCCAAGCAGTGGGTAGGAGCAGAAGCAGAAAGAAAGCCACTGGTCGCACATGCGAGAGAACCACTACCTGATCCAGTCGCACGAGACCATTAGAGGAAGAACGGCTTGGTGAAAGCGACCTATTGGCGTGCACTTGACAGAAAGGCAGATGGCGACGTGAAGCATGCATGGAAGAAGGCCACGATGGAGATTCGCTACCAGAAGCCTGCAAGTCCGATTAGGGGAAAATCGTGACTGTTTTGTAAACCTAAGGGTTTTTCCTTGCGTATTGTAAAGACATGACCTACGGGCATGATCTATAAATAAGTCATTTTTGTATGGGAAAGGGTTAATCTCTCATGTTGGGTTATTGAATATTTCTAAGTTGTTGTCTTTTTTACTGTAATATTCATCGTAAAGGCTCTGCAAGCTAAGTGCGCAGAGACCTATCAGAGAGAGAAAAGAGTCTGCAGCTGAGTGCACAGAATAAGAACTGTTGTACCCTTCCCAAAATACTAATACAACAACAGTTCTTGTGGACGTAGCCTCCATCCGGGGGATGAACCATGTTAAATCCTGTGTAATGTGATTGCTTACGTTTGCATTTGTCTGTTGTTTATGAATGAATGTCTTGATTCTCATGTCATCGCTGTTATGTTAATGGTTTTGTATGTATTCGCCATAAGGAGAAATATGGGAATAATATGTTAAGTCTTACATGAATGGATGAATGTTGAATACATAATATTCTAAGTATCTAGAAGTAGCAGTGTGTCGGCTAATCACATATGCATTAGAAGTTTGATTTAGTAACTCTGTGACGCATAGCATCAGAAGTGCGTGGTAGTATATGTTTCTTCTGCTTGCATCTGTTATAAGGATGAATACTCTAAGGCAGTAGATGATTGGTTAAGTATTAAGTAGAATCAGTACACTGGTTAGATTTGATAAGGGAGTGCATAAGTCAGTTTCACTGCCCTATTGTTGCATTTGATTGAACCGCGCAGTCCTCGGTTGTGATAAGTTGCGCAGTGGATAATTCGTAGAAGTGCAGACCGTGGTATAATCTATCGCCGCGTAGCCCTCGTCCCGTAGTGTGAGCCATGTGGCGCACTGCGCATTGGTCAGTCCAAACAAATCATCACATCACCGTGGAAACCTGATTCCGTAGTACCCCCATAGCTACACCTCGGGTGAGACCTCAGCCTGTTCGCAGGATGTTTCCGAAAGGACCGGTGCAAAGGGGTTTTGTTGGTTAAGTGAAACTGCGAAGAACCTGGGTATATATTGGAAAACCTCAAGATCTATTTATACACCAACACTTGGAGGCAAGGCTAGCCTCAGGAAATACTATGTCATGGCCCCTAGGTGTTATCCATGGAAATGGATGATTAAATCTCCTAACCCTTGTGGTTAAGGAGAGAGTGGGGGAGGGAGGGAGGAGGGATTGGTTGGTGTGGAAAAATAATGAGGGTATAAAAAAATGCGTGTGTGCAAGTGCGCATGCGCACTAGTACACATGCACACTAGTACACATGCATGCATTTGTGCGTACATGTATTTAAATTCAATTTTTTTTTGGCGGCCTTACAGGTTTGATACTAGGTTATGGATTCCCAAACCTTGAGACTCGGACTGAGTCATAGAAAAACATACCAATTTCTGTAACTTAATGTTTTTCGGCCTTCGTTCCGCATATGCTCCACTTGTGCACTACTAATGAAACTTAACACACTTGTCGAGCTCTATGTGCAGATTATAACTATATATTTTTTGAATAATCTATCATTGTTTTCTATTTTTAATTGATTTTTAATTGCACTCATGTAGGCTATAACTTTTGAGTGGCTTACCTATTTTAAAAACATAAAAGAACCTGCACAAGAGTACACAAATACCTACAAACTAAAAAAAATGTTGATTGATTATGTTAAGACAATGATAGGGTGGACCAAAGCTCGACCATATCATTTTAGGGCTTCACTGAATTTCTTAATTTTGAAAAAATATAAAATTAACTTTTAAATTTTTTAAAAAATAGCCCTGCACAAGATCCGCGTGTTTCCTACACCTCTACATATTTTTTCCACATAATTTGACAATTTACATAACAAACCAGTGGACCAACGCGAACTTATGCATTATGTTTTAGAGAAGAAATAACATACCAATCTTAGAATAATGATATTTTGGGGTGGTTATACAATTTAAAAAAAAATAAAAGTTATATATTCTTGAAGGTGATCCGATTTTCTATGTTTCATCTTTTTACACCTAATTCTAAAAAGTTTTGTAGGTACCTCCAATAGTTCATTTTAATGATCATATTTATGTCTTTATAGCATGTTGTTGCAACTAATGCATCATAAATGGGTATCATTACCTTACACTAGCCAAGTCTTATCGCACAAAACTCTTATTGAAGACATTGATACAATACTTTGTTTGAAACGGGTATGGAACACATATATTAAAATTTATAACTTGTTATCCTATCTATTGAGAAAAGAGTATAGTCCAAAGCCTTAAAGCAAATAAAAAAGAGTTAGACATCGAAAAACCCTTTTTCTCCAAGTAAATATAAAACACCCATATTCACCAAATAGATCCACAACAAAAAATACCCATTCCCCAAATATTATTCTCATGTTTGAAACGAATTTCATTCCATCACCTATGTCTCCTAATCATAAAAAGTCCAAGTTGTGAGAATCTCCTATCCTAGGAAAATGTAGATTTTTGCGTCGAGAGGCGCTCTACAACACGTGTATGTGTCTCGTTACATGTAATGGGACACCTAATAAAACGTAAAAAGTAAAAAACGATAATATGAGGGAGATCTTGTAACATGTATGTGTCCCGTTACATGTGTGTAACGGGACACCTAATAAAATGTAAAAAGTAAAAATGATAATATGAGGGAGATCTTGTAACATGTATGTGTCCCGTTACATGTAGTGTTACACGTAATAAAACATAAAAAAGTAAAAAATGATAATATGAGGGAGATCTTGTAACGTGTATGTGTCCCATTACATTTAGTGTTACACCTAATAAAACATAAAAAAGTAAAAAATGATAATATGAGGGAGATCTTGTAATGTGTATGTGTCCCCTTACATGTAGTAAAACGTAAAAAGTAAAAGGTAAAAAACTAATTAATATTTTGTCGGCCATTAAAAAAGGACGTGTATTTTAACCTTCCTAGATCCAATATAATATGAGGGAGATCTTGTAACTCTAAGTTTGTGATATTATTGTGGGACATAAACAAAAAAGAATAATACAAAGTAAAAGTAATTAACATACTCAAGTAATTAAAAGTAATACGAAAAAATTGTAAATTTTGTTTAATATACTCACTTTTTAAAAATAATAGTTTTAATGGCAGTGGATGTGTAAAAACATAAAGAAGTACAAAAAGAAATTTGAATCTTGGTCTCTACGTTAAGACAAGCCTAATCACCTCACTACTTATCAATAGATCACACACAAATGGTGTTAAAAAAAATAATATGCCTATTGATTTGATTGATTGCATTGATTTCAACAATGCATTGTTTTTTACATGTATGCATTGAACTTATCAATTTAATAAAAAAACATGCTTGCATTGATTTCAAAAAAGCATTGGTTTTTGTTATTTACATCTATGCATTGAATTTATCAATCTAATAAAAAGATATAAAAAATATATTGTAGCCAACATAAAAAATAGAAAAATAAGAATTAAGAAAATATTATAGTGGACATAAGAAGTAAAAAAAAAACACAAGATGGATATTGATTTAATTAGTTGCATTGATTTCAACAATGCATTGTTTTTTTGTTTTTTACATGTATGCATTGAATTTATCAATTTAATAAAAAGACATTGTTGCATTAATTTCAACAATGCAATTTTTAATAGACCACAAACAAATGTTCTTAAAAAAGACAAGACAAAAAACATTGTTGCATTGATTCCATAATAATAGTTAGACTTGATAACTAACTATAACTCCAAGCAAAAGGAGTTTTGAACCTTGGTTTCTAGGTTAACACAAGCCCAATCACCTTAATTCCTACCAATAAACCACACACAAATGTTGTTAAAGAATAAAAGATGCATATTTATGTCATTAGTTGCATTGATTTCAGCAATGCATTTTGTTTTGTTTTTTACTTGTATGCATTGAATTGATCAATTTAATAAATAAAAAAATATTTCATTAATGCATTGATTTTTGTTATTTACATCTATACATTGAATTTATCAATTTAATAGAAAAACTACTCTGCAAAGATTTCAACAAATTAAATTTTGGTGTTTTCTATTTCAGGGTATATCGTGGATCCTCATGATAATATTGCAAATAATGAAGATATTGATTATCAAAGAAGAAAAATATGACAAATGTATAGAAGAGAAAGAGAAAAATAATCTGTGTAGCAAGATTTTTGTGGTTGTTGATTTCAGGAGGTTTTGGAGAATCCATAGTATCCATGTTCTTTAGTCGATGTTTCGAATCCATAACAGAAAAAGAAGCATCAGAACATACAGAAGAACAAAGAAAACACGGCCGTGAACTAAAGAGATCGTGAAGAAGTGTTATTTGTGTAAAAGGATTCTCAAAAGCATGAATGGGAGATAATTTCAGGGTTATATAGGAATCAATATAACTACCAATGAATATGACATACTTGGATACATGGAATGTGATAACAAGGAAAATTTGAACTCTAATTTTGTTGATATGGAAACTTCCAATCGTGCACTGCAGTTCATATCTGAAAACCGACAATATTGATACCATCTGAAGAAATGTATACTAGACATCGAAAATTTCATGAACGAATTGATCAATTAGTAGAAGTTCAAATGTGTCATGTCTGCCAGGAGTCAACTTAACCTGTTCCTTACAATGTTGAAAATTTTTATTGCATATTTTTCAGTGTAGATGTTATTCTGTGGACGCATTGATTTTAGTGTATGGGGTTTTTCAATGCATATTTTTTAGTGTAGATGTTATTCTGTGGATGCATTGATTTCAGTGTATGGATGCATTGATTTCAATGTATGGACGCATTGATTTCAGTGACAACAAAAGAACGAGAAAAAGACTTGAAATGAAAAGCAGAAGAACTTGAAAAGAATTTCGAAAAAGGAAGTTGGACGAAATGCTAGTAGAAGAACTAGAAGAAAGAAGAAAACGAAACGCAGATCGAAAAAAAATATCGAAAAAGAGAGTTAGACGAATTGACAGCAGAAGAACGAGAGGAACAAAGAAAACAAAACGTTGATCGAAAAAGAGTGTATCGAGAGAGAAAGTTGAAGCAGTTGGAAGAACAAAGAGATCAAGTTGCAGAACAACAAATAAATCAAAATGTATGAAATGGTGAAATGACAATAGAAGAAGGAGAAGAACGAACAAAACAAAATGCAGATCAACAAAAAGAAAATCGAAAAAAAAATTAGGCGAATTGACAGTAGAAGAACGAGAAGAACAAAGAAAACGAAACGTTGATTGACAAAGAGCGTATCGAGAGAGAAAGTTGAAGCAATTGGAAGAACAAAAAAATCAGTTTGCAGAACAACAAATAAATCAAAATGTACAAAATGATGAAATGACGACAGAAGAAGGAGAAGAACAACAAAACAAAATGTAGATCAACAAAAAGAGAATCGAAAAGAAAAAAGGTTAGGAGAATTGTCTCTATATTCCAGTTTAACAATTTACTCAATCCTTAATACTTATTACTTACATTATGATAATCCCCGTAAATGTATCTGTGTTTTCAACTTAATCTGTTCCTTACCATGCTAATCAAACTCCAGTTTTGTGTCTTCTCCCACGACTGAAACCATCCTAGATCCAAATCCTAAGGCTCTATCAAGTGCCGAGAGGGATCAAATCTCCCAAGGTGCAAACCTCTCCTCGAAAATTTCCTTGAGTGCAATACTTGAGAAGAGGTTTGCACCTCAGGAGATTTGATCCCTCTCGGCACTTGATAGAGCCTTAGGATTTGGATCTAGGCTGGTTTAGAACTTGTGCAATCCTCTAATAGTCATAAAATTTGTGATTAACCCTTATTGGGGCTATCGAATTCTCTAAAACCCCCATCCAATAGAGATTGCCTACTCTAGGTATCTTCCCTTTTTTCCAACTTATTAGTTGAAAAAAGTATAGGAATTGCTATCAGCTTTTGGTCTAGAGAAATTATTGAATAAGTAGATACCAAACTCCCCATTAAGCCCTAGATCCCTTGAGAAGGTCCTTTCTTCCTAGTTCTAAGGATTTATCATCTCAATATACCTAATGACTCGTCACTTTCTACCCAAGACCCCATAGGTGTCCCTATGAGATACCCCTTCATAGATAATTGGATGCTGAGAGCATGCTATTGTTGGTTGTGTAGCCTAATTATTTTTTAGTCATGTTTGGATTCCCATATGAGCTATAGAAGGGCTTGTTGGGGTGGAACACCCCCCTGACTTGAAGGTTTGCGGGGTTTCGAGGGTGGGAGCCCTAAAGGAAAATATTTGGGTCCATTTTTGGCCTACTTTCGGCCATTGAAATGTGAAAACAAATTTTCTTCTAAAATGTTTTAATTTCATAGTCGTCAATATGAATCATTCATCATTAGGTCACAAATATGACAATAGAAGTTATTTTTGGGATTTTTTTTCCTAGAAGGAAAATTGAGGGAATTGTATTGCAGGTGTCTAGTATTATGAAAGACCAGTGTGTCTAAGAGAAAGACTGTTGGTTGTAAAGTGCGATCTTCCTTATTCAGTGGTCTTGTTTTAGCCGTGTCTGGATCCCAACCCATGAAGGGGGGGGGTGGGGGGATTCCCCCCTCAAAATAGTCTCCATGGGGGGTCTTGGGGGTGCAATGACTAGTTTGGGAACCCCCCCCCTAGCAGGGGTTCTTGGGCAATTCCCCCGTAGCAAAAATTTCAGAAAAAATACCTTGTAAAATGTTGTAATTTCATAGTCATGACTTGGTCGATAATGGGTGATTTACAAGCCCATGGTATTGGGTGTCCCATAGTATTTTTCCATGGTAATATCTCTTTAAAAGGAAGGCATTGTAATACGATTGGGTATTGTAGCATTGTAAACATCTCTGCTTGTGTGAGAGAGACTGGGAGAGAGTGAAGAGGAATTTGTACCAGATGTGCTACATGTTGTATCCCTTCATTTCTTGGATGGTATAATAATAAGGACTGGCTATTTTTGTGTGGATGTAGCCCATCTTGGGTGAACCACGCTATATTGGTGTCTCTTTTGTAATGTGTTTTTTGTGATTTTTATTTGCATCTTGTTTATTGTTATTCCTCTGTGATCTTGTTTTTCTAACATTTGGTATCATAGCCAAAGGTTTATTTGGCAAATAAACTCGCCGGAAAGAAGGCTTCTTGGTTCAAGTGGGAGCAATGGCGGAAGAAGGAAATATTAAGGTCGAGAAATTTACCGGCCAAAACTACTAGTTATGGAAGATGCAAATGGAGGACTATCTATACCATAAGGATATGTTCCTACCGATAGGATAAAAAGAAAAACAACCATTGACTATGAAGGATGAAGAATGGGATGTTCTTGACATAAAGGAACTAGGAACAATACAGTTGTGCCTGGCTTCGTCAGTAGCTTTCAATATTTCAAAAGAAAATAAAATGGAGGGTATGATGAGCGTATTGGGTAAGTTGTATGAAAAACCCTCGGCCTCCAACAAAGTATTTATAATGAAGCATTTATTTAATATGAATATGTCAGAAGGTAGATCTATTGCTAATCATTTAAATGAATTTAATACGATTACAAATTAGCTAAGTTCTGTAAAAATGAACTTTGATGATGAGGATAGGGATCTTCTAATCTTGTGTTCATTATGAGAAAGCTAGAACAACTTGGTCATGGTTGTAAATATCTCTGTCTTTGGCTCAAACACTTTGAAATTTGATGATGTTGTTGGTGTTATTCTTAATGAGGAAATGCGAAGGAAAAGCATAGGTGACACATCAGATAATTCATTGGCCATGGAGAGTAGGGGAAGAAAAAGGGAGAGAGGAAAGAGCCCAGGTAATCACAGCAAGTCCAGGAAGGGAAGATCCAAGTACAGATTGGGAAAGATAGAGTGCTAGAACTGTGGAAATAAAGGACATATGGAAAAAGACTGCAGATGTCTAAAGAATAAAGGAGATGGACAACATGAGACTACCCAAGAAGAAAATGTAGAAGGTGATGTGTTACAAGATACTTTGATTCTTGCATTAGATAATACTAGTGATTACTGGGTAGTAGATTCAAGGGCTTCATGTCAAGCTACACCCCATATGAAATTCTTTCATGATTATGTTCCAGGCTATTTTGGACATGTTTTATTGGCTGATGATGAACCATGTAAAATTGTTGGAATGGCTAAGGTATGGACAAAGTTAAAGAATGGTGAATGGCTATTGAAAGATGTGAGGCATACTCCTTCTATGAAAAGAAATCTGATATCAACAGGGAAGTTGGGGGATGGTGTTTGTTTATCTACATTTGAAGAAACATGGTGGAAGATCACTAAAGGATCAATGGTGATAGAAAAAGAAGACAGGATAGATACACTCTATTTATGTCCTCATAATATTGACTATTCTATCTCATTAGCTTCAACGGGAACATATACAACATTGTGGCATCACAAGCTTGGCCACATGAGTGAGATGGGGATGCGGATGCTCCACTCAAGGAAGTTTTTGCTAGATCTGAAGCAGGTAAGTTTGGAATTCTATGAGAACTGTGTTTATGGAAAACAAAAGAGAGTCAAATTTCTCAGGCTTGGGAAACAAAATAAGAGTGAAAAGTTAGAGCTTGTACATACATGTGTATGGGGCCCATATCAGGTGCAATATCTTGGTAGATCTTGTTATTATGTTACTTTTATCGATGATGCAACTAGAAAAAATTGGGTTTATTGCATTAGACAAAAATATGATGTGTTTGCTACTTTTAAGAAATGGAAAGATTTGGTTGAGAATGAGACAGTAAAATGGTTCAAGTGTCTCAAATTTGATAATGGAGGCGAATACCGCGGAAAGGAGTTTGATAGTTACTTTTCATACTATGGGATTTGTAGAGATAAGACAGTCCTAGGAACAACACAAGAAAATGGTGTGTCAAAAAGGATGAACAGAACAATCATGGAGCATGCAAGGTGTATGAGATTGCATGCAGGGTTTCCCTTACAGTTTTGGGCAGATGCTGTAGATATTATTGTTTACTTAATACTCATAGGGCCTTCAATTGCTTTGGATGGTGGTATTCCAAAGGAGTCATGGACAGGTAAAAAGGTGTTGGACATCAAATGGTGACCTAGAGGTTTTCAATATAGACCCAGGTTCTTCGCGGCTTCCCCTTGACCAACAAAGCCCCTTCGCAATGGCCCTTTCGGCAACAACCTGCAAGCAAGTTGAGGTTTCACCCGAGGTGTATCTATGGGGTACTGCGGAATCAGGTTTCCACAATGGGTGATGAGTTGTTTAGGCTAACTTACTGCGTAGTGCGACACAGGACGTGCACTGTGGGGGCAGAACTGCATGGCAATGGACTACAGGGCGGTCCGCACTTCAAAGTCCTCCTACCGTGGGACTTCTTTGCAACGGCAGCTGATGCAGTTCAAACTAAGACTTGCAATACTTGAAGTTACTAGTGCACTATATTTCTTATCACTTAACCATTCATTCATTCACTTAGAGTGTTCACTATTTAAACATATGCTGCAGATACGATCCAACTACCATGCATTCTCTCTACTGCGTAATAGGAATGTACGTAAGCAATATATTAACACTTAACTGAACAACTGACTCATTACGGATTTCAGAAGTAAAGGATGAACATTCACGATTCATACATTCATGCAAGACTCAACATATTATTTCCATACTTCTCCTTATGGAAAATACATATAAAAGTCCTAGCATAATAGTATTCAAGGGAAAATCCAGACATTCATTCATAGACAACAGATAGATGCAAAAATAGACAACAAGATCACACTGCACAATATTTAACGTGGTTCACTCCCCCGGATAGGTCGCTACATCCACAAGAACTGTTGTTATATTTATCTTTTGGGAAGGGCACAATAGTTCTTGGTCTACGCACTCAGCTGCAGACTCTTTTCTCTTTCAGATAGGTCTCTGCGCACTCAGCTGAAGATCCTTTACAATATCTTCAACTCAAAAATATTTTACAATACAAAAATGAAGTGTAAGATTCTCTAAGATTAACCCTTTCCCATACAAAAATGCCTCCTTTTATAGATCATGCCTGTAGGTCATCTCTTTACAATGCTGAAGGTAGAAACCCTTAGGTTTACAAAACTGCTATGGTTTCCTCTAAACCGGACTGCTGGCCTCTGGTAGTGAGTGTTCCATCGTGGCGGTCCTCCATGCCTTCATCCTGTCGATATCGGCCTTCCTATTGCACACATGCCAACAGGTCGCTTTCACCGAGCCGTTCTTCCTTTAACGGTCTCGTACAACTAGCTCATCCCCCAGTCGCTTTCCCTTCATCCTTCTTTCTCTAACAGTCTTGTACCACTAGGCACGCCAAGATGTCACTTTCACCAAGACGTTCTTCCTCTAATGGACTCATACAACTGGGTCGCCTTCCCAATTTTCTCCTGCCTGCCGCTCGGCACTCCTGGAGCATCTTTACCAAAACTAGACCGCCGATGGTCTAATCGAAACCCATGCCCATCCTCCGTTCGGCACTCTGCTTTTTCAGCTCCACGTGAACTGGTCGCTTCACAACACTGCTTCCTCGTAGCACTGATCTTCGTAGCACTCTTCGCAGTACTGTCAAAATGGTTGTTGCGGGCAACTTCGCAGCATCCCCAACACTTGCAAAAAATTGTATCTTTGTTGAACTGCGCTCAGCTTCGTAGTTCCAACATCCTCTACTATCAAAATTGCCCCAAATTGGGCTAGGCCCAACATGCCCCTAACACTTACATGTGGCTCATCCCCGAGCCACCTTCAGCTTCTACTTCTTTGATCTGCTCTGGGACCTGCGGAGCTAGCTTGGCTGCAAATTCATTGTATGTGCTGATCAGCTGTTCCACTATTTCCTTTGTATCCTGCTTGACTTGCTTGAATGTGTCGAGCATCTCCGCAGTTATTTCCTCTCCGATCTATCCTTTCACCTGCTCCTAGTTCTCGCATACGTCCTTCAACTCATCTTTAATCTGCTGTGACACTGCATTGGCATCCTCCAGTAGTGGTTGTGATTGATCATCCATTTTGGTCTCTTTCTCCCTTAAGGCTTGTAACTCCTTTTTTCAAGTTTGTTATTTCCTTGTATTTCGGAAGCCTATCTCTGGGTAGCAGGGCCTTGACTTCTAAGTCCAACTTCTCCAGCGTGGCCTGCTTTTTCTTGACTGTAGTTTTTAATTGCAGTAGTCCTGGATCTTCTTCAAGGGCAGTGAATGCCTTTGATGTTGTAGCCAACAAACTTTGTCACTTACCCACCTCGATAGCAATATTCTACGTTGCGGCCTTTACTGCTTGATCTCTTAACTGCTGTTTAGTTAGTGTTATCTGCGGATTGATCTTTTCCTTCAAGGAATTAATATCAACCTCATGAAGAAGCTCCTTGGCTTGCATTTCTAACTTCAGGGAGGTCACTATCTCTCCCATCTTCAAAACGATGTCCGCAGGATTGTCCTGGACTTCCAATTCTTCAATGTCATCCACGACAGAAGTAATAGTGGTCTCCAATCGCAGCTGACGATCCTATTCATCTTGCAGTTGCATACCTTTGCACGAGCTAGACTCCTCAAGCTGCCTATTGGCGGCTTGCAGCTCAGCTTGTGACTTCATCGCATCAGTGGTTCTTTCATGCATTTTGTCTACAATCTGCAGGTGCAAAAATTGCAAGCCAGGTAATGGTATCTTGGCTAGGTTGAGCTCTACCCACTCGACATCTTTTGTATCCAGCACCAATTGTTCTAACATTGGCAGCGTTATAGTCATTGGGTCCAGATGAAGGACCCGAGTCTTTGCTAGCAGTGTTATGGCTAGCTGCGGCGGTTCCTGCTGCGAGGTTCCTCCTGACCTCCCTTCAGATTCTGAGTCACGCGGCAAGGGTAGCCTTTTCTGCACATCATCCATTTTTTGCATGATCCCTTGTAGTGCGAGCAAATTCTTATGTAGGTCATCCTGGATGGCCTTGTCCTTTTTCTCTTTCTCTGTCATTAGTTCTTCCATCTATTCTGTGACTCTTTCGGCAATCATGTCGAAATCGTCATCATGAAGCACTGTCTTTGATTGACCTTTGGTTGCTTTCATCTTCTTTCGTGCCTTCGACTTCGGCAGGATCTTAGGGTCTTTCCTTTTCCCTTTGTCCTTCTCTTCAATGATCGGGCATGGCCACGAAATTGGTTCATCTTCTTTTGAGTCGGTTGCAACATCCACGACCTCAACGTGGAACTCAGCCAGCCACTCCTTCATGATGTTGTTGATGTCCTCCTCGTTCATGTGGTAATTACCCGCATACCACTTCGGCTTCTTCATTTTTTCCTTGGGTGAAATTAAGATACAATGCATGTCAGCATGAAAATCGACAATGCAAATGTATTTTGTCATTACTTGCTTTGTAATGCGTGTTGTGCGTGTGATTGCCTCGTACACTTGGGTGTAATATTGATAGAATACTTCAACTATCGCATGTTGCCGCTGTGTGTTCAAATTTGCTCAAAGGTTGACATATCGAACTCCTCTAGGATCACTGCTGTCAGAAATCACGCTGACATAGTGCTTCGGCTCTTTCCATCCTACAAAGTCAATCAAGACAATCAACCACGTGAAGTGGAAGTTGCCTCCATTTAGCTGGATCTCATTGAGTTCTTCCAGGAACTCATTCATAAGGTGTTGACACCAATTGAACTCGGTTCCTTCAACCACCGCGGCACTGAGTAGTACTGCACCTGCAGGCACCTTTAAAGGCCTGGCTGTTCTAAGAATTTTTTCGGCCAGCAACTGTGTAACAAATTTTGTTGCTCTATCTTCTATCTCTTCTATCGGAAAACCCCTTTTTCCTTTCACCAATGCTTGGCTTTTCTTCATCTTCACGAAAACTTCTTTTCCCTTACTCTTCCCTTGGAAGAACTATTTGGGGTCCTTGCCTCGCTTGCTTAATCCTGTGATACAGTGGATTAAGTCGATGCTCAAATCAACATTTTGATCCAGCCATAGGTATCCTTGGTGGATTCACGCCATCAAAGTGCAAACCACCACATTGAATTCCGCTGAACGATCAAAATGGGGTTGTCTCAGCAGATTCAACAATCTTGACTAGACTACCGGTGTCAACCAACTTTCTGCGACCAAGTTAAGTACGCCTTTAGCATCTTTATTCCAGCACATTTACTGGTCTAGCTGGAAATGTGGGAACTCGGGATCATGGGGTTCGTCCTTTTGCATCTCCAGGAGGTCATAATATTCCCATTTACACTCTGGGATCTTTCCTAGCAAGTTTTGAGCAACTTCTACATGCTTTGAGATCGACGACAAGGAGATTTCATATCGAGCATTCTTTGTCAATTTATACATTGGGGCATCTAGCGCTCGTGGTGATATGTACTCTGGTGTGAGATTCAAAGGTATCTCTTTCTGAAATATCAGTGACCATGGCACCGTTGAACTCGTCCTGGGGTTCTTTGTTTGTGTTCCGAATGCATCTTTCCCCTTATCTTGCATGATTGGGTTGTGTCTTGGTGACTTTCGAGATGCCTAACCTGGCTCCAATACAACCTTCTTGGCAGGGGTTTTCATTAACCCTTCGATCCCTGCGTGTTGAAAGACTTTGACTACTTCTTGGATTGTAAGTTCTTCTTCTCTAGGAGACCACTCAGATATTCACCGGAGAGAATTGGAAACTATTACATATAAGTTACTGATGATTGCTAACACAGGAGTGAGCGCATGAAAATTCCAACTGTTTGGTAACGCCCGTGAGTCCTTATGTGGCATTACTTATAGGAACAGGTGACTCCTTCCGCGCCCTCCAACAGATAGGTAAGCATTAAATGTGGTATCTGTTGGCCAAATCCAACAGATCCTTTAGTCCCTTTCTTCGTCGGCCTACTCAGAACGGCTATCTTTGCGTTAAATGCTCAAGTAGTCACTGGCAACGATCATATAATGGCTATTTTTCTCACGGCCAGTGTAACAGCTATTTTTCTGAGGGTTGCACCGAACTACGCAATAGGTCATCTCTGATCCTGCACAGTTACTTCGCGGTTTCGATGTTTCAACTGCGTGGCTCCCTTTTCCTTTTTCTTTCTTCTTCTTCTTCTTCTTCTTCTTATTTTTTTTTCTTGCCCAGCTTCAGCAGTGCTACGTAGTACATACATTGTCTCTCTTATCATATAGGTACAGACTCCTCCACATTTCCAGTGTCCAATTTCAACTATACTTGACACTTAGGAATTTCTCCCTCTCTTTATCATTCAAGATTTTGCGAAACAGGACTATCACGGTAAAGATTTAGTCTGCTTCCATTTATCAAACTTGGTAAAGTATCGCCAGCTAAGGTGGCTAACTGGACTGCACCAGTGTTAGTAACATGTATCACAGTCTATGGACCAAGCCAATGCATCTTAAATTTACTAGGAAACTTCATGAATTTGCTATCATACAGGACGACTAGGTTACGTACCTAAAAGCACTTGTTCTTTATATGGCGATCATGCCATGCTTTCTCGTGGTCTTTCTGGGCTTGCTGGTGGAAGCTGGAAATGAAGCGATCTTCCTCGAACCCAATCAAGTGTAGCAATATTTCATCCAACACTTCGCAATCTATCATCCCGGTAATGCAGTGATTCTCAAGTTGGGGACATTATACTCCATTGGCATTATAGCCTCTTGTCCATAAGCCAACCGAAAAGGTGTCTGTCCAGTCAGTTTCTTGCAAGTGGTCCTATATTCCCATAGCACAGATGAGATGCACAGATCCCAGTCATATCTATTCACATTGCAGATCTTAGTGAGCGCATTCTTTGGTATTTTATTGAAAGCCTCAACAGTGCCATTCGCCTGTGGATGATATGGGGTACTACGTTGATGATGGATGTGGAATTCTTCTGTGAGAGCTTCAATAGTTCTGTTCAAAAAGTGAGTGCCTTGATCACTCATCAAAATATTTGGGCATCCAAATCGTGAAAGTATTTCTATAAAAATGAACCGTGCTGCAATCCTTTACTGGTTTTGCTTCTGCCCATCTGTTGAGGTAATCAGTAGCAGTAATGATGTATCTCGCATTAATTCTTTTTCCTGGTGGGTTTATGAGACCCACGAAATCAATGGCCCACTTTACAAATGCCTGCAAGGTCAACTATGGATTTAGTGGTATTTCATCTCTGCGCGAAGGTTTCCCTATCCTCTGACAGACATCACAGTTCTGGCAGTGTTCTTTGGAGTCTTTATGGATCGTAGGCCACCATAGCCCTGCGTGCTAGCCCTTCCTGCATAGTGACCTCCTGCGACCCCTGAATGCGCATCTGCTAAGATGAATGGTTTCTCATGGTCTAGTACGCATCTACGCAGGACTTCATCTGGTTCGAGTTTGTATAACTGACCTGCAATAATAGTGAAGTTTGCGGCGCGCAGTACCAGCTACTTCTTTTGCTGGATGGAGAAGTCCTGAGGTGCCAATCCTGTTGTTGAGAAATCAATAATGTCCTTATAATAATCATCGACAACATGTATAGCAAATAACTACGCATCAGGCAAACTGTCTTCAAGGTTTGTTGCCTCTTCTCCTGACTCAATCTTAGATAGATGATCAGGTCCCAAGTTCAACCTGCCTAGCTTAACAATGATTTAAAAATCATACTCCTGGAATAGTAAAAGCCATCTGCATATGCTCACCCCTAACATTGGCTTATTGACCAAGTATTTCAAAGCGGAATGTTCAGTGAACATGAGGAAGTGTGCACCAAGCAAGTAGTGTCTGAATTTCTACAACTCATATACCATCACAAGACCTTCCCTCTCAGTAGTAGTGTAATTCTTTTCCACTGTTGAGAGCTTCCTGCTTGAAAATGCGATGGGATGGTCAATACCTCCTTCTCCTGGATGAGCTAATACGATTCCCAAGGCAATGCATGATGCATCAACATGTACATGGAATGGCTTCGCCCAGTCTGGGAAGACTAGGATCGGCACAGTAACCATATTTTCTTTTACTGCATCAAAACCTTGCTCACACTTTGCATTCCAAATGAACAATGCATCTTTTTTTAGCATCATTTCCATTGCTGCGGTTATCTGCGCGTAACCCTTTATGAATTTTCTGTAATATCCGGTATGCCCAAAGGTAGAGCACAACATATTGACTGAATTTGGTGTGGGTAAATTTACAATAATTGCAATCTTCACAGGATCCACCATCAATCCTTGCTTACAGACAATGTGTCCAAGTAAAATGCCGTAAGGAACACAGAAGATACACTTCTTGAGATTTAAGGAGATTTGATGCTGTCTACACTTCTCAAGCATCATTATAAGATTTGCACAATGGTTCTTTAGTAGTCCAAATACAGTCTAGTCGTCAAAATAGGCTTCCAGAAACTTTTGCATAAAATATTTAAAGGCTACGATGACAACTATGGAAAAGATGGAAGGTGTGTTCTTCATACCAAAATGCATTACTATGTACTAAAACGACCCCCATTTTGTAGCAAAAGTCATTTTATGCCTATCTACGAGATCAATCCTGATCTGATGATACCCGGAGAAACCATCGGTAAAAGAGTAGGCCTCATTCTCTCCAACATTATCAAGCACTTCGTTTATGAAAGGAGTGGGGAATGGGTCATCCATGCAAGCATCATTCAGTTTCCTGAGATCCACACAAATCCTGATCTCATCTTATTTTTGTTGTCTTGAACAACCATGGGGCTAATCCACTCGGATTCTTCAGCACGTTCAATGATTCCTGCTTCGAGCATCTTATCCATCCCTCCACGCACTCTTTATTTGTACCGCGGGTTTAATTTGTATGGCCTCGGATTTTGGTATGTTTATGTTGCTCGGATTTTCCTCATCGTCTTCCTTTCTGTGATCGACTTCTTCAGCTAGGTTATAACACTCTATGGCATGTTGTTCGTGTTCCTTCCATTCTGACTGTAGGTGCGCAGGAACGCCATCTGCCCCAAAGAATTCTTCCAACGTCATATTTTCGTGAGGACAGTCTTCTTTGAATATGCGTTCCTTAATTATCTGCAATGCCTCATGTATTAGTGGGTTCTCGTCTTCAAAGTTGAAGTCCTTCTGGAAGTTCGCAGTCAACATATCCCAATCAGTGGTTTCCCTGCTCAACTCCAGGTCTAGGTACCATTTCTTTGGAATATCATCTTCTAGCGTATGTACAAACAGATGCACCCATTCTGTATGTGGCCTTTCCACCCATGACTGTGATCAGACTTCAAGATGCTGGCTAGGATCTGTCTGTCCATTAAACTTTTCAAAAGGTAAATTAACCTTGTCAGCAAATCGAATCTGCATCTTAATCTTGCATTAATCCCAAGTGGTCAATGTCTACTTATGTGTAGCACACCATCTAGCTGGTGTGTCGCGCAGTGCCATATCCAATGCTGGTAATCTATGCTCATCTGCAATTGCTGTAGTATATTCCTGGATAAAGGTGTAAACATTAACAGAACCATCATATGTGGGAATATGACTTACCTCCTTTCCAATCCAGCGCAGTGATTTTGTAACCTGTGCGCACCTTCTCATTGATAGTTCATGCATGCGGCTTTGCCAATTTTCTAGTCCTACCTCCGAGTCAGAGACGCAAGAGCTGTCACATCCCTAGCTGAGTGTACGATCCGTAGTAGGATTAATGTAATCTTCCTGGTTCGCAGTCAATTGGTACAGTCGGTCCAAGGCTTGAGCCCTAGATTCCTCCTAAATCGGCTCACTATATCTGTCACCATCTGCAGGATCCAATGGTGCGATGACCCTAAGACGCTTTCTTTCAAATATCGTCTTCTTTGTCTTCAGGTTTATGATAGCCAGGTTATCAATGGCCTAGTCAATTCCCAACAACGCAGGAAAAGGATGGCTATCGTCCACAATATCGATAACTTCAAAGTCTGCATGACTCTAGACTCCATCAATGTCAACCACCACATCAGCTAACCGGCCAAAAGGTATGACATTCTCTTGGTTATCCATTCTCAACTGGATAGGTGACCATAACAACTTTGGTCGACCCATCTGCTGCCATGTCTGCTTAGTCAAGACATTCACTTCAGATCCCAGTTCAAGGATGATTTCATCCATTTCAAAATTTCCTATTTGCGAAGTAAGCCTCATTTCTCGGCCTGTTCTTTTATGCTTCCTTATGTGATGTATTGCGCTATTAGAAGTTTCTTTTTCCGTCTACGGTTCATATTGGTTTATGAGCTTCTGTAGCTCTGCTATCGCATTTTCACTTTTTAGTAGCTTCATGCAGCTCCGAAGGAACTGCACAACAGAGTGCCAACATCCGCTGCGTTACTTGTTTTGTCATATGCATCCGGTATATCTTTGACATGCGGTATTTCACTGTGCAACGGGATCCTCGGTGACTTGGGTGCCGATTCTCTGAAGCTATCCCGCACATCGGTAAAGATTTCCTTATTCTTTCATAGGTCGAGAGCAGGTGTTTTTCCTAAACTTTTCCTTATCCATACTGTCTTAAGAGGGTTCTTCTTGGTGTGATATTCTCTTGACATCGAAGCTTCTGCTCCTCTATCACAGCCTATCTCAGTGCCACTGCGTGTGACCACATTAATGCTTGGATCCACTGGTCTGTTCTTTGTTGCAATCCACTGAATATTTGGAGTTGGTGCCTCCGTCCATCTTCTTTTCTGCATTTCCACCTCTAGCACTGTGAAATCTTCAATAACATATTCAAATGACTTACAGTAGTTGCATGTAGTGCATGGGTTAACACAATCTCTAGACACGTCACCTAGCTAGCCACAATTATAACAAATGACCTGGTCGTGGCCTCTTCCCTGCGTCGGGCCAACATTTCTTCCTCTATCACGGTATCCACCACCATAGCCTCTGTATCCTCATTGATCATATTGCGCATTCTCTTGTTTGGACTGGTTTTCTTCTTGTACACGATACAAGCCAGCGCCTCTCATTGCGTCCATATTACGTTTTATTTCATTCATTAGCTCATAAGCGCAATAGTTGGATTCATCATGTCCAAATGATTTACAGAAAGTGCAGTATACATTTTTGGGTGTTTTCACATATTTCTGTATGAGATAGCAGTCTTCAGGTCTATGTCCTATAGTTCTACAAATTTCACACCATAGGGCCTGATTCTGATTTATTGGATTAGGCGCACCACTGTTAAGATAGTCTCAGAATAAAGGGAAATGTTCCCGATCATGACCTTCTCCTTTACAACTTGTACACAAGACCTCATGCTTAGGTTCATACCTTTGTTCTTTTCCATTCTTCATGATTTGTAGTTCTAGTGTCAGAGTGGTCAGCTGGTTGTAGATCTAAGACATCCTAGAACTAGTCTCACCAATCGGCGTAGCCTCTAGCTTCATTGCGATCTCCAATGCCTCTACCTGCGAAGCAACCTTCTGTTGCATCAATGGTAATCTAATGTGGGGCAACAACACAGCAATGAACCATTCCTTGTGCTGTTCCAGAGCTATAACAAAGCTCACTTGGTCCAATAATGTCTTGAACTTCTGACCAAACTCCTAGACCGTTTCAGTCGGCCTATGCTTTATTTCTTTCAACTCTGTTATACATTGAGATTTAGATTTGGGTTTATTAAACTCTGCCACAAGCGCAGCTTTAATTTCTGTGAGCGTTCTCGGCTGTGTCTGAGAGTACTTCATAAACCAATGTAAAGCTTTGTCTCTGAAGGTGGTAATGAGTTGTGCTCTCTTCACATCATCATCCTGGATTTGTCTTACACTCCATACGACTTCGCAAAGAATCCAATGTTGGTCAGGGTCTTCTAGACCAGTTCCTTTAAATATCAGCATCTTCATGTCAGTGTTTGCCATTGTTCTATTAGGTAGTGTAGTACTTTGACGAGCACCTTGAGTAGTGCCCTGAGTGGTGATAGGTTGGGTAGCACCCAGATTAGTGCTAGGCTTTTGTGAGGGGCTCTGCGTAGAGAAAGTAAAGGGGAATATCAGGGTAGTGCTAGGGATACTACTCTGTGGAATGTTATGGGACGTACGGGGCTGAGTATCCTGTGGGGTGGGTTGTGTAATGGGTGGGTTCTGAGATAAGGGTGGCGCAGTCTCTTCAACCGGTGGATTCTGAGGGGTAATGGGTCGGATTGTAACTAATGGTGGTGCGGTCTCATTGTTAAGGTCACAACGAATCTCGGTATCTATGTGGAGTCTAGGGACTCGAGGATTCTTATTAAATTTATATCTCTTCCCACTTCCCAGATTATGGGTGTCTTCGTTAGAATCACTATATATATGTTGACCATGACAGACTTGAAAATATCACTGCATTCTTAAAACACCTTTCTCAGCTAACAACATTTTAATGTATAGACTGAGATTGTTCAGGTACTTACCTCAGAATCCCTCGAAAAAATATGCTTCTGCTTCGCTGTAGGATTTTAGTGTGTCTACAGCAAATTCTATTACAAAGCCTTCTAGCATATGATCGACCCAGAAGTCAACTGTGCGTGGCAATGGGCTGTCTATCAGTTTGAGCTACGTTATGAGCTATGGAGTCCACTCTGTAGGAACTCCTCCTTGAAAACAGGTTTTCTTCTCTGAGAGCCGCGAGATCCACTTGTTCAGCTCGTCTGGAAATGATGCCCAGAAAATCTCGTGAATATCTCTCCACAGATATCTGCTCAACCACTGTTCATCAGATAGACGCGGGTGTCTATTCTCTTGTCTTGCAAAGTCTCTTTCGGTCTTGTCACACCAAGCCCAGATCTCTGTCTTTTGAGGATTCCAATTGTTTGAGCCTTCTGGGAAATGATATTCTTCATCACACATCACGACTGCAACGTTGGTTCTTCATGACACATCACGACTGCAACTCATCAAGGATTCTAGCGCAGTAACGGAACCATTTGTTGGACATCAAATGCTGACCTAGAGGCTTTCAATATAGACCCAGGTTCTTTGCAGTTTCCCCTTGACCAACAAAACCCCTTCGCACCGGCCCTTTTGGCAACAACCTACGAGCAGGTTGAGGTCTCACCCAAGGTGTATCTATGGGGTACTGAGGAATCAGGTTTCCAGAATGGGTGATGAGTTGTTTAGGCTAACTTACTACGTAGCGCAACACAGGACGTGTGCTGTGGGGGCAGGACTGCACGGCGATGGACTGCACCATGCTCTGCACTTCAAAGTCCTCCTACCGTGGGACTTCTTTGCAATGGCGACCGATGCAGTTCAAACTAAGACTTGTAATAGTTGAAGTTACTAGTGCACTGGATTTATTATCACTTAACTATTCATTCATTCACTTAGAGTGTTCGCTATTTAAACATATGCCGCGGATACGATCCAACTACCATGCATTCTCTCTACTACGTAATAGGAATGTGCTTAAGCAATATCTTAACACTTAACTGAACATCTGACTCATTATTGCTTTCAGAAGTAAAGGCCGAACATTCACCATTCATCCATTCATGCAAGACTTAACATATTATTTACATGCTTCTCCTTATGGCAAATACATATAAAAGTCCTAGCATAACAGTATTCAAGGGAAAATCCAAACATTCATTCACAGACAACAGATAGATGCAAAAATACACAACAAGATCACACTGCACAATATTTAACGTGGTTCACTCCCCCGGATGGGAAGCTACATCCATAAGAACTGTTGTTATATTTATCTTTTGGGAAGGGCATAATAGTTCTTGGTCTGCGCACTCTGCTACAGACTCTCTTCTCTCTCAGATAGGTCTCTGTGCACTCAGTTGCAGAGCCTTTACAATATATTCAACTCAGAAAGATTTTACAATACAAAAATGAAGCGTAAGATTCTCTAAGAGTAACCCTTTCCCATACAAAAATGGCTCCTTTTATATATCATGCCCACAGGTCATGTCTTTACAATGTTGAAGGCATAAACCCTTAGGTTTACAAAACTATTACGGTTTCCTCTAAACCAGACTGCTGGCCTCTGGTAGCGAGTGTTCCATCGTGGAGGTCCTCCACGCCTTCGTCCCATCGCTATCGGCCTTCCTATTGCGCGCTCGCAAACAGGTCGCTTTCACCGAGTCGTTCTTCCTCTAACGATCTCGTACAACTAGCTCAGCCCCTAGTCACTTTCCGTACGTCGTTCTTTCTCTAATGGTCTCGTACCACTGGGCATGCCAAGATGTTGCTTTCACTGAGCCGTTCTTCTTCTAATGGACTCATACAACTGGGCCGCCTCCCAATTTGCTCATGCCTGCCGCTTGGCACTACTGGAGCATCTTTACCAAAACTAGACCGCTGATGGTCTAACCAGAACCCGTGCCTGTCCTCCATCCAACACTCTGCTTTTCCGGCTCCACGTGGGCTGGTCACTTCACAACACTACTTTCTCGTAGCACTGATCTTTGCAGCACTCTTCGTAGTACTGTCAAAATGGTTGTTGCACACAACTTCGCAGCATCCCCAACACTTGCAAAAAATTTTATCTTTGTTGAACTGCAATCAGCTCCGTAGTTCCAACATCCTCTGCTGTCAAAATTGCCCCAACTTGGGCTAGGCCCAACAAAAGGTAAACTACTCTTTTCTAAGAACTTTTGGTTGTGAAGCATTTGTCCATATTGATAAAGAAAATAGAACAAAGCTTGAGGCTAAATCCAAGAAATGTACCTTTATTTGATACGAGGTCGATGATTTTGGTTATTGCTTATGGGATTATGAAAATAACAAAATCATTAGGATTAGAGATGGTGAATTCAATAAAAATTTAATGTATAACGATCGGTTGCAGGGAAATAAACATGAAAAGTAAAACACAAAGTACACAGGGCTTGATGAAATAAAAGAAAATGAAGTTCCAAAGGTTCCAGAAAATCAAGAACAACAGTAGGTACCTCAAACTCCTACAAGTGTTAGAAGATCTACTAGGTTAAGTAGACCCCCTGAACAATTCTCGCCTTCACTGTATTATTTATTGATAACTCATTCTGGTGAACTAGAATGTTATTAGGAAGTAATGCAGGTGGCAACTAAAAAGAAGTGTGAGCAAGGCATGAATGAAGAGATAGACTCATTTGTAAGAAACCAAACTTGGGATTTGGCTTAGTTTCATGTTGGTAAAAGAGCATTGCAGAATAAATGGGTTTACAGGTTGAAGGAAGAAGATGGAGGAAAGAAGTGGTGCAAGGATAAACTTGTTGTAAAGGGGTTTGCATAGAAGAAAGGTATATATTTTGATGAGATATTTTCTCATGTTAAAATGAATTCAATTAGAACTATTTTAAGTCTAGTGGCGGTAGAAGATTTGCATCTTGAACAATTAGATGTAAAAGTGACCTTTCTCCATGGGGATTTGGAGAAAGAGATTTATATGAAGCAGCCATAGGGGTATGAGGTAAAATGGAAAGAGAATTCGGTATGCATGTTGAAGAAGAGCTTGTATGGCCTGAAGCAAGCTCTAAGGAAGTGGTATTTGAAATTTCACAGGTTTATGACATAACAAGGTTATAGTAGATGTCATTTTGACTACTATGTTTATTTCAAAAGGCTAGATAATGGAAGATATATTATCTTGTTATTGTATGTTGATGACATGCTTGTTGCAGGGTCTAACATGTAGGACATAAATGTGCTCAAAAGGAAGTTAGCTAATTCATTTTCGATGAAGGATTTGTGTGCTACAAACTAAATTCTTGGTATGAGAATAACAAGAGATGAGAAAAATCACAATTTGATATTGTCTCAGGGTGACTACGTACAAAAGATGTTGGAGAGGTTTAGAATGCATAATGCAAAACCAGTTAGTACACCTTTAGCCATCCATTTAAAAATAAGTAAGGAGATGTGTCCCAAGACACAGGAAGAGATAGATTACATGTCCAGGGTTCCCTATTCATTAGCAATTGGAGGCTTGATGTATGCCATGGTGTGCACAAGACCAGATATTGCACACGCAGTGGGAATTGTGAGTAGGTATATGAACAATCCATGTAAAGAACATTGGAAGGCAATAAAGTGGATTCTCGGGTTTTTGAGAGGTACTACCACTCATGCATTACATTTTCGTGGTTCAAACACTGGTCTATAGGGATATGTGGATGCATATATGGAAGCTGATAAAGATAGAAAGAGGAGCACCATAAGGTATGTTTTTACTATAGGTGGAAAATCAATAAGTTATATTTTGAAACTACAAAAGGTTGTTGCACTTTCAACAATGGAAGTAGAGTATGTTGTTTCTATAAAGGTTGGTAAAGCGATGATTTGGTTACATAGGTTCATGGAGGAATTGGGTAAGAAGCAGGAGAATAATAGGTTATACAGTGAAAACCAGAGTGCCATTCATCTTACAAAAAACTCAACCTCCATTCTAAGACTAAACATATACAACTCAAGTACCATTTCATATGGTCTGTTCTAGAAGATGAACTATTGAAGCTAGAAAATATACACACTAGCCACAATCTTGCAGACATGTTGACAAAGGTAGTAACCAGACAGAAACTGAGTTCCTGCTCTGTTTCAGTTGGCCTTCAAGCATGAAGGTGAAGATGCGAAATTTTCTAGATCCAAGGTTTAGAGCTTAGTCCAGCAAGTGTAGCAGTGGTGGATTTGCTATGATTAGTCTCCAAGTGGGAGATTGTTGGTTGTGAAGCCTAATCTTCCTTATTCATAGGTCGTGTTTCAGCCGTTTCTGGATCCCAACCCATGAAGGGGGTGTTTGGGGGGGGATTTCCCCCCCAAAATAGTTTCCATGGGGGGTCCCATGGGGGACACTAGTTTTGGAGACCCCCTTGGCCGAGGTTCAGCGATAGTGCCACTGTAGCAAAAATTTCAGAAAAAAATTCCTTGTAAAATATTGTAATTTCATAGTCATGGCTTGGTCGATAATGGGTGATTTATGGGCCCATGATATTGGGTGTCCCATAGTATTTTCTCATGGTAATCCCTCTTTAAAAGGAAGGAATTGTAATACAGTTGGGTATTGTATCATTTTAAAGATCTGTGATTGTGTGAGAGAGACTGTGAGAGAGTGAAGATGAAGTTGTAGTGGATGTGTTGCAGGTTATATCCCTTCATTTGTTGGATGGTATAATATTAAGGACTGGCGTTTTCTTTGTCGACATATCCCATCTTGGGTGAACCACGTTATATATTGGTGTCTCTCTTGTAATGTGTTTTATGTGATTTATATTTGCATCTTGTTTATTGTTATTTCCCTACGATCCTATTTTTCTAACAAAGACTATGAGAGAGTGAAGAGGAAAACGAATTGGATGTGCTACGGATTGTATTCCTTCATTTTGTTGGATGGAATAATAGAAAGAATGGGTTGTTCTCCATGGACATAGCCCATATTGGGTGAACCACATATATGGGTGTCTCTCTTGTATCATGTTCTTGTGTGTTTTATTTCTGCAATCTATTTTATGTTATTACTCTACGATCATGTTTTTCTAACTATTACATCATCTCTACAAAGAACCCTTCCTTTTCATTTTCTTATGCATTCATTTAAAGTATTTGTAGGGGAAACATTCAAAAGAATAGGAGGTTCCTTACCCGATAAAGAATATAAATGGACCACGCGTTATGCATTAAATCTTAGATTTGTCCCTTCAAATGCAATTGCACCAACACTTTTTGTAGGAATCCCTTAATTCCCAAATGAATCATAAACAAATTTAACATTATTCTATTCCCTTTCTCCAGATAGTCCCAATATTGTCTTAAAACCATATTGGCAAAAGTCTTTAATTCAAGCACATGCTCCCCTTTTTTAATCTACACATTTTTGAAAAGGCATGTTTCAATCTGGCATGAAGTGTCTATAGCAGTGGCATGTCTATGAAACTTGACGGGTATGTCAACATATTCTAGACTTTGGGAATGGGAGATGGGGCCACGTTGAAATAATATCCTCCATTAGACCAAGTCTATCGAACATATACATTTTTATGAACACATATTTTTCCATTCCTTGACTTAGTGTCCTCAATCCCTCGACTTTTTTTCACTCTCACAAATATTTTCCTTCGAAGAAGATTGTGAAGTTGTAGAATCATGAGGGATATGAAACCATGGTTCTAAGAAACCCATTGCAGAAGGCTCATACACTTGGCTAGAAAAAGGTTTTAATGATCTTTCCATATGATCCAAAATAACACCATCAACACCAACAAAACTCTCAATCTCATCTTAACCTGAAGATATTGTACCTTGAGATGACACATAAGAGTCAACAACATTGTAGAATGATGAATATCACCAAAAACCTATCAAATCCTACTACCCTCACACATTTAGTGCACTTTTAAGACCTTTGTCAGTATAGTACCAACCATATATCTCTTTCAAAATATATCCACCATCATATCTTTTCCTCTCTTTTAGTAGAGAATCCTTTTTGTCCCCCCTCTTAGAATTTTTAATATTCACTTTGCTTTCTTACCATTAAAGAACCTAAAAATTTGTGGCCGACTTAATATCTTCTCCTTTTTGGCCTCTCAAGAATTTCATTATCTCCATTCTTTTTCTTTTCCCCCATACAACATTTGATGTAATCCTCCTATCGACATTTTTTTTGTTTTTCATGATATTCAAGTCTATGCCATTTTCACTACTAACATTTATTTTCTTTGTAATTATTCTTTGTACCCTCTCTTATCTTACATTAATGCACACAAGAATGATATTATCAAGATGTATTAAAATGTGGTTTCTTGAATGTTGTATTGAAGGAAAAAATTTCAACTAGGCCAGAGCTATATATATTTGCATGCACCAACTAAAGAGGTGTCATAGACCTTCATGATTTTTCTACCAAAAGAAAATCATTGTGTTGTTTTCCAAATGCAACCATTGCATACCTCATGCTTTTTCTCCATCATCAACAAGCGATTAATCATATGTTTCTAAAAAAAAACTGGAAACCATGAAAACTTAAATAGGCAAACCTTATATACCACAACCAAGACGTATTCATCAATAATCCCCTTCACATAGTCCCTACACTAGTTCACCAGTGAGTCTTCATAACTCTACCATGACCAATGTTGAAAAAATGTCTTACCTTGATTAAGCGTTTCTCATTGTCCCACTCCTTAATACTAGATAAATACTAAATGTTGTATTTTTGTAGTAATCAGCATAATACACTTTCTTTCACAAAAGCACTTACGCCTTCTAAACTCTAGCATGAGCAAAGTTGGGAAAATGTTTTCCATATTATTCCACTTTTTTTTCTAGATATATAATAAACCAATAGGTTGAAAAGGAAGTTGCACCCTCTCCCATATAAAGCCTTTCTTCTTCAACATCTATACAAAGAAGACTTTAATATTAGTAAAGTATACTACATCTAATTTATATAGATATTAAATTAGATACCTTATAATTAGTCTAATTATTTTTATAAATATCAAACTCAATTTTAATAATATTAAAAATAAAACTTGAACAAATAAATTTACATAATTTTCATTCCAATAAACTATAAAAATAATATAATTTGTATTAAACACAAACAATGTGACTAAAAATAAAGTAAAACATTAATAAACATGCTTTCTATTTGCATTTTAGAAGTTAAACATTAACAAACATGCTTTCTATTTGCATTTTACAAGTTGCCACTTAATCATGGTCGAAGCAATTTTAAAATATGATGTATAATTTCAATTTAAAAGCTCGGAATCCAGGTTTGTCTACATGAGCTTTTCGGGTGGAGTCGAATTCTTTGTGTATAACTTTCTGTATTAATGTTGATAAATAAAAAATATAAAATTTTAATAGTGATACATGAAATTAGAGTACTTTAAGCAATCAAATCACATAACAATCAATTCACATAGACTCTGTACATGCATTAAGTACACTCTCTCCTAAGCTGCCATTAGGATGGCGTTATTGTAGCTTAAAGCTTAGTTTTATGCACATGGAGTTTAAATGAACCAGCTGTAGTACTCCTTGCATTTGTATTACTCGTTTCACTGTGTTCGGATGCAGATCATATTCGAGTATCAAAAGCAGATGGAAGCGGTTACAGAGTCAAGTATCGTCGATCTTCTCAGTTTTCTACTCTGAAGTTTACTCGGGGTTACGTGGTCTCTGAGTTCGACAGGAACGCAGGTAAATCTTTTTTTCTTTTGTTTTCACCTCGTAAGATTAAGTTGCAGGCTGGCTATACTGCAGTAGCCAACACTGCGTTTTATTGTAATTACATTGTCATGTTATTTTATTCTAATTCTGTGTATTTAGTAACGAATGCCAATTCTGTACATGACCTTCCACAATATCTTGTTTAATTGAAGTAAACCCTAAACATTTGACAAAGACAGAGACGCTCTAATGAGGTTGGAATTATGAAAATTGTATGACATTTTAATGGTTCTAATTTTGGCTTTTCAATCTATGCAAGTTTATCATAAATTTCTATGGAACACCTAACATTTTCACGAAAAGCCCTGGAAGCAAACAGATTAGATACTCCGCTCTGGTAGATCTATCAATTCAAGTACAGTATCTAGAGATCCTTTCAATTTGAAGGTGCGGCCATGCATATTAGTGTGAGCAAGCATCTAGTCATTTGCTTGCCGTTCTCTCTCCCATCTACAAGCGAAAGAGGGAAGAGTGGCTACAGGGTATCAGGCTTCGTCTATCCTGGCAACTGAAACTGCCTTCATCTCTTGTTTTCATCAAAAGCGAACTCGTTTTAAAGCGATTTTGTAATAAGTGATGTCCTTCAATATAATGATTTGGACGGATCGACCCTGTCGAGACTCTGCCCGTCATTTTTACCAGTACTGCCACCTAGACCGGAGGCCGTACTGCCAATATATGTGTAACCTTCTTTCTACTATACATATTCCGCTTCCTTCTCTACAAATCCACTCGGCTCTTCGAAAACTTAAGGGTAGGGGCTCTTTGCTGTGCTTTAGTTTTTATTTTATTCTAGGTATCCATCACAGATTGCGGGTTCTTCGAATGGATCCTGGACAGGTGGGCCGCGTCCAGGTCATCGTTTTACAACTGCAGGCCCATTGCCTTGCTCTTCTGAGGTTCTCCAGAGGTACAAATGCTGCAGTCGTTCGTGAATGCCCATTCGGGATCTATAGTTGCCTTCAAAATATTCCTCTTGCTTCCATGGAGGGGATTCCTGGGCTGTGCCCTCCTGCCATAGTCCTTTCTTCAGTTCCTAACCTCCTCAACTCTATGTTTTCACTGATCGGTGAATTATGACTCACATCAGAGGCATTTCTATGGGTTTATACTCCCTCGTAGTAATTCAATTGAGTAGCCCCCTTTCTTCGAGAGTCCTCTCCTACTACAAAATTCGTTTGTTGCCACTTTCTTATTTAATTTAGCAGCTTTTGGATCATGTCTGTCTTGTTTATGAAATATTTTCAAAAGATTTCCTTGTTATCACCACTGTCCCATCACGTTAGATAGAATGGACTGGTACACAGGCAGCAACCATTATGGGAATTGAAGATGAGCAGAAGTTTGAATGGCCTATGTAATAAGAGTAGGTGAAGCTAGAAGTATAACGAAGAAAATATTACTGTATCCAATTTCTTTTTTTGTTAATTTTTTAATGTTTTTTTTATTTAGTTTTAAATTTTTATTTTATAAGTTGATATGAATTTTACATTTTACTTTTGGTATATAATGTTATTGTTTTAAATTACACTTCTCCTTCATACTTTTTATTTTTGGTTGTAAGCACCTTGCTACTATGAGTGCAGCTGTGATATTAATGTGATATTAACTGATTAAACCTTATGAAAAATTGTATACCAGACTTATCTTCTTTTGTTTATCTTTTGTTTGTGCAAAATAACTAAAATTTATTCAGCTATAATAATTGTTTCACAAAAATGTACTTACCTACTCATAAAACATAGTTTAACAAGAAATTAATTATACTTGCTCATATATCCATCTACTATATATAATGCACCTTATTCAATTGAATTACAATCTCATTGATGTTTTCTTAATTGGGTTGTTTGCAAGTAACAAAATGAGATATGTATTAAACTCTTAGTGATATTTTAAAATTGTACTAGTGAAAGAGCACTAAAAGGTGTTAGTTATATGGAGCCTAAAATTTATTGTTAACTATCAAACCATTTCCTTGTGCCCAAGAGGTATCACTAAATTACCAATATTTGAATGCACACTTGTAATAAAAATATCTTCCAATCCCTGATTTTATATTTTAAACACAGTGGCTCGTGGCTTATGAAAGTGATGTCTATAATGATGGACATTGCCACTAAGAGAGTCTTGTTTGATGATGTCCTCCATCTTGAATACTTGTGCAGGAGTGCTCACAGGTGAATGGCGCAGTGCGGATATCCATTTTCCAATGTAAATTATAAAATTTAAATCCATCAAACTTAATTATATCTATAGGTGTTTTTATTTTAGAATTTGGGGTGGACTAGAGCCTATGTTTTTCCTAGATTACATGAGGATGAGACAAGTGTAGTGTTTAGATTGATCTTATGGCACTCATTCCAAATTTGAAATAAACAATTATTAAAAAAAAGGAATATAAAAAATAACTGATAGCTATGACCAATTCTTTAACATACAAGTAGTTTGTTAATAGGAAATTCGTGTAACTAGCATGAAGAACAAGTAACCTATTTGTGACACTTAGCTTGTGACCTATCGGTGTTAACCAACCACAACTTAAGTGGTTGTGCTAATTAAATTTAATTGCCATGCAAGAACCAATGTACTATGCATACATTGGAAGTGGGACACGAAATAACTGTTACAAAATAACGAAGATGTGGGTTCATGGCATCTAGTTGAGGGAGGCTACTAAAAGATGGAGTGGGGTCCTTGGATTCCGGAGGATGTAGTAGCAAAATTAGGTGATTAAGTAGTAGTCGGGAAAGGGCCTTATCCTACTATGAAGGTTGGAGGTAGAGAAATTCAACACAAAGATTTTGCAGAATGAGCTACAACTCTTCAATCTTTATTAATAAGCAAAAGATCTAATCGATTCTCTTACAATCAAAATTTGACTTGGTGTATTTAAACACTTATTAGAAAAGCTAAAACCCTAACCTAGTTCATGCATGCATACTTTATGCTTTTGCATGCTTTATTAACTAAACTCAACTTGACTTCTAATAATAGAACTAAAGCAAAAGAGGGAGTTAATTACTATTTCTAATACTCCCTCTTAATTAAGATCGTTGACTACAACAACTTTTACAATGTCTAAATGATCTCTATGAGCTTCAAAAATATCTTTTGTCAATGGCTTTGTGAATATTCCAGCTAATTGAGCAATCAATTTATAATGCTCTACATGAACTTCTCTATTGTTCACAAGTTCTCTTATGAAGTGATATCTGGTATCAATGTGCTTGTTCTTTTGGTGAAATACATGGTTCTTGCATAGTGTGATCGGTTTTTGTTGTCGCAGTAGATTGTTGTTGGTCCTTGTTTAAAGTGAAGACCATCCAAAACTCTTGGTAACCATACTGCTTGACATGCCGTTGATGTCAATGCTACATATTATGCTTTTTTCTAATGAAATAGTCACAATGGGATACTTATTGGATGACCATGAAATTACCCATGATCCAAGATTAAAAACATGACCTGGAGTGCTCTTCCTGTCATCCAAAATTCCCGCAAAATCACTAGCAGTAAAACCTGTCAAAACATCATACTCAATGCTTGAGTATAAAATTCCATAGCTTAAAGTCCCTGCAACATATCGTAAGATCCTTTTTCCAACTTGCCAATGCGAGTCTTTGGGAGACTCCATGAATCTATAAATCGAGTTGATTGCATTCATAATATCGGCTCACATAGCTGTGAGATACATAAGACTTCCTACAAGTCTATTATACAATGTTGGATCTACTTTGGGACTGCTATCTTCTTTGCTAAACTTTGTATATGTTCCCACTAGTGTAAGTGTCAGTCTACAGTTGCATTTTGAATTGCTTAAGCAAATCATTAGCATATTTACTTTGAGAAATAAATATAATTTTTTTTTCTTCTTCTGATTTTTCTACCTCTATGCCAAGAAATTACTTCATCAAACCTAGATTTTTCATCTTAGACTCTTTCTTCATTGCTACCTTGAATTCATCTACATATAGATTACCTATAAAAATCATATCATCAACATATAATCAAACTATCAAAATCTGTCCATGTTGATTTACCTTTGTGTAAAGTGTTGGTTCATTGCTGCTTCTACTACAATCATTGTTGATAAGATAAGCCTATCAATTATATTGTACCAAGCTCTTGGTGCTTTCTTGAGCCCATATAGAGATTTATTCAACTTGTAAACTTTCTCTTCATGTTCTTTGATTTCATACTCTTGTGGCTGTTGCACATAAATTTCTTCTTCAAGAATGCCGACTTGACATCCATTTAATACATTTTCCATTTGTTTTGGTATGTTATTTCTAATACTGCTCTCACGATGTCCAATCTAGACACTAGTGCAAAATTTTCTCCAAAATCAATTCCCGGTTGCTGCAAGAAACCTTTTGCTACTAACCTTGCCTTGTACAGGTATCATTCCCACCTTTTTCATTGTGTTTTGTCTAATAGACCCACTTCACACCAATAGGTTTGTTATCTTTAGGAAAATCAATAAGATCCCATGCACCATTTATTTCAATGGAATCTATCTCTTCGTCCATATCTTTTACCCAATACTCTTCTTTTACCACCTCTTCAAAAAACATAGGTTGATTAGTAATAAAAAAAAATGGTATTTGCATCCAATTCATCATAAATATCTTCTAATATTTTAGTCTTTCTATTACTGTGACCAAATTCATTACTTGATTGCAGACTAGGAGTATATCAATTTGCTGATATTGATGCTTCACCTTGAACTGAATTTCTCGGTGTCCTTGCTAGAGTACTTGCTGCTAGTGATGATGCTACTAGATCCTGCTATCCAATCTACTCTTTTTCTTCTTCATATTATGGTTGTTGTATTGCAGCTCCCACAACCTTATCTATGGTTCCATCCCATTACTCTTCATCTTTGAGCAATACATCTATACCGATGATAACCCTTTTGGTCATAGGGTTATACAACTTGTAAGCTTTAGCGTCTTCACCGTATCTAAGAAAGATACATTTCTCACTCCAATCATCTATATTTTTTCTTAGCTATTTAGGTACATAAGCATAAGTAGTGTAGCTGGGGTTTTCACCCCGGCCTGTGCAAAAGGGCACCTACTAAGAGAAAGGACTCTTAGTAGCACGTCAAAGATGAAGTACAGAAAAAGAATTAAATGTAAACTACTAAAGCAAATAACATTAAATAACAAAACTACGATCAAAGCATGTGCAGGAGATAAAAGAGAATTTAAAAACTTGCAAGATTGTAAAGTAAAGAATCTTTTTGTATTTTTATATCATGGGCAAGCAAAGAGCTTGCAAAAAATATGTTTACCTCAGATGTGAGGCTGGTGAAGCTGATGGCACAACAATGTGCTCCGGAGCTCCGTTGGTTCCGTACTCCCTCCTCCAATGCTTCGGTGGTGGCTAAATTTTTTAACCTCAAGAGAGGCCAAAGGCTCAAGTATGGGTGGCTTTTAAGCTTTGGGAAAAAATTTAGTAGCATAAGGGTAGAGTAATTGAGGGATGTGTAAATGAGAGGCCTCCACCCCTTTTTATAACCTTGGATTAGGGTTTTAGGGCTTTTTTAGGGTTTTTTTTCCGTATTTTCTCTTTTTTTAATTTTCTTTTGGGTTTTATTCCTTATTATTTCAATTTTAACCCACTTTTGAGGTTTTTGGTATGTTTTTGAGGGAATAATGGGTATTTTGGTACCCTTTTGGGTTTTTTTTGTGGGTTTTGGAGGCTAGGTTGGTAGGAAATTTGGTCAGCAGAGGTATTTGTCCAAAGGGATGAGCTGGTGAGCATATTTTTGGTGTTAATAGATTGCCCCCTGATGTGTGAGGGTAGAAGCTCATCGTATGGCCGATGGACATCATAAGTACTATGGTTTTCCTGGGTGGTGAGCATTGGGATGGAGGAGAGTACAAACTTGTTTGGAGATCAGAGTGTGAGGTTTGCCATCGTTGCCAAAAAATAATAATACATGTCACATTGAGGAGCATCTTAATATACGGACGAGGCAGGCATACCCATGCTCGTATCAAGATAGAAAAAATCATAATGAGGTCCAAAAGGGGACTTGATCAAATACATATAGAACTACTGGGTACATCATAATGGTCCAGAGGGGACACAATGTTGGGATATACTGCATGGTCATACCATGACTGATCTGAAACCTGATACACTGGAAATGAGCACCAAACGTTCTGAATGAGGTGACAGAAAGATTGATGAACTATTGGATCTTTTGGTATCCAACAACTGGGGTACTTCTGAATATTGTTGCCAGGCGCAGCCCGGACATCCATAGGAATATTTAACTGTTGTTTCCTGAGACAGACTCAAAAAATGTGGTAGAGTCATGTGACATCCGAGGTCTTCGTCAAATCACTGGAAGGACTACTACCCTGTACGAGACTTAACGATGCGATCAAGGTGTTGATGTCAAGCATGTGAGAAACAATCATTTGGAGAGGTACTGAAGATTCCTTTCCATATGATCCATAAGCACTCACCACTGATGGTGATGAGTCCAAGGCACAGGGACCTCTGGAATAAATTGGTTGGCGTCGATAGAGGGAGACCTTGCAAATATCAAGGCAATGATGTTTCCTTAAATAAGAGCATGAGGTGCATAACTGAAAGGTAATGGTACTAGCAGGATGTCTGTTAGACTGTAGGGATGTAGAGTAACTGGGGTTGCTGGGTGGCAGGGAAGGAGAACTCAACTTCCTTTATTCAGAGTATGATGACTTGGCTGACCTGGCAGCATATGAAACTGACTTGAGGGGAACGGGATCATAGCTTTAAGGGACCATGGGAGGTGTCTGTGAGGGGATAGACTTGGATGGACAAACTGATGGATGATATTGAACAACTTGTGAGGGTGGTATATTGCAGAATACTCTGAACAAAGGCGACCGTATTGGGGGTGCTTCCATGATGTGGGGACTAGATAGGATCTGTTGTGGCACCAAGAGGTATTGTTGGGTCCTTCTTTGTGTTTGAAGGAACTCCAAAAATTGGTACTGTCGTGTGGATTGATACGAGCCCAGGATAGTTCATGCTCATGTTTGCTTTCAATTTTAAGGAGTCTAAAAGCGATAAGAAGACTCTGAAATGATGGAATGATACCATCGTGTGGATTTATGCGAGCCCAGGATAGTAGATGCTCGTGGTTGCTTTCAATTTTAGAGAGTCTGAAAGCAATAAGAAGACTCCGAGGGGGTTCTTTTTCGTGTGTTAGTCTCCAAGGCCCAAAGAAGCATAAAAGGATGCAATGAAGAACTCTTATAGTCGATGTGACTAGAGTATTCCTTTTTCGTAATTAGTCTATCGGGTCCGGAAAAGGGTTAAACTTATACCAGATAGACACCCTTTTAGATACTTTAACGAGCATGAAAGGAATCAAGATTGCTCGACGATCTTTTCATTATTTTAGGAGTCAGAAAAGAGCTTAACAGAAACTCCCTAAGTGCCTTTTTCGTAAAGGACTTGTTCGGCCCGAAAAAGGGATAAAACTATACCGAACAATAGGAATGGTCAAGCAAGGAGGAAGTGCTCATGCAATGGACGTCAATGATAGTCGAGAATGGATCTAGGGGGGAACACTGGTGGTGCTTCCTTGCGGGATGGTGAATGGTAGCAAAACAACACCATGATTGCAGTATGGATAGAGTGACGGGCTCATGTATGAGTTGTGATGCAAATGTTTTGGAAAAATCGATAGCTGCTAATGGGGTACGCAAATCGAGGCAACAAGAGATGTTTTTGAAAAATGCCCGAAAAAGTCGGGAGGTGAGAGCGAGAAATGATCTCAAGTATCATCACAAGCATGGAAAATTGAATCCGACGATATCAGGAACGCCAAAAAAGGACAACGGCCAATGTGGCATGCAAACCGAGGCGACAAGGGGTGTTTTTGAAAAATGCTAAAAAATCAGGAAGTGAGAGCAAGGAATGATCTCAAGCATCATCACGAGTGCGGAAAACTGAGTCCGATGATATAAGGAACATCAAAAACGGGCAACGACCGATGTGGCATGCAAACCGAGGCGACGCGGGGCGGTTTTGAAAAATGCCCAAAAAATCAGGAGGTGAGGGCGAGAAATGATCTCAAGCATCATCACGAGCGCTGAAAATTGAATCCGACAATATAAGGAACGTAAAAAATGGGCAACGACCGATGTGGCACACAAACCGAGGTGATGAGGGGCGTTTTTGAAAAATGCCCAAAAAATCGGGAGGTGAGAGCGAGAAATGATCTCAAGCATCATCACGAGCACGGAAAATTGAATCCGACGATATAAGGAATGAAAAAAATGGACAACAGTCGATGTGGCATGCAAACCGAGGCAATGAGGGGCACGTAAAAATATGCCCGAAAAAGGTGTCGGTGAAAACTGGAAACTGACTGGACCACTATGAAGTTCTGGCTATGTTGATCTCGTAGGTATCAACAGTTTGAGAAATGGGCGTCGGGTGATCATGTAATGGCAAAAGGAAAATGAGGCCAATGTCTATAAATAGTAAGTGGTCCCCCATAATAGGTGTCATTTGTATGTGGTGAGTTTGACAGAGCGAGAGAGGAGGTCAAAGCTAAAAGTTGAGTTTGTGGGAGATTTCACCGGTGGATTTCGATTCCGGGAGTTGCAGGTAAGAGCTCATGTCCTTAGTTTTGTCATTTAATAGTTTTTAGATGCTTAGGGGTTGCTGGGGGGCCGTACCGGCCATAAATGGGATCCTACGAGGCATAGCGCGGGTTCCAGATGGTTCGGTGTGATCTGGTTCGTGGCTATATGGGAGATAGCCACGGTGTAAAGCACGGGTGTCTCCACCAATGTCGCAGATCGGACCGTGCTAGGGCGTTCTGGCATGTGCGGTGTGCTCCACTGGTAAGCCCAACCTGGTTGCGCTCTGAAGCGTGGCTTTCCAAGGGGAAAACGTGCTTCAAGGCGCAACCAGGAGGTGGTGCGAGGCGCGGTTTGGACCACGGATTTTCGAGACGAAAGTGCGGTGTGGACCGCGGGGTAGGATTGTGAATGCTGCATCTGGAGCATGAGTTTCAAGGGAGAAAGCGTGCTCCAAAATGTTATTTTTCTCTCTATTTTTTTTGGGGGGGGGGTGGGGATCTAATGAGTTTGCTTGGTTTTTTTATTGGCAGGATGCCAGTGGTTGGTTGGAGGGAGTGGGAGATCCCTCCGAACATTTGGAGGACCATTGAGACAGATTGGGCGGTTCGGAAGGCACTAGCTGATAGTGGGCTCCTAAATTTTGCCTAGGTTCCATATATGCGTTCATCACCTCTGTTGTTGAACAAGTTGGTTGAGTTTTGGGACTCAGATATTGAGGCTTTTATGATCCAGGGTGAGCAACAAGATCTGACATTAGCCGATGTATATTTCTTGACTGGGCTACCACGGATAGGTATGGTTGCCGAGACTTAGCCGAGGAGGCCGGGAAACATATCTATGGAGACTTTACTGGAGAGGCATTGTTTGCCTGTGGCGACAGTGAGTGGTTCTTCCTTTGATGCTGTGTGACATAGAGAGTCCAGTTACACAGAGTGCCCTGCTTTTTATTTACGGGTATGGGATTGGATACCTAGGTGGTGTATGCGATAGGGTAAATAAATCCGACTTTTCGAAGTTTCTCAATTTCAACTTTGACAGCGGGAAGTTTGGAAGGGTGAATTGGTCTCTGCTTTTGGCGGACTGGTGGGACCTTAGGCCATGTGTCGATGTAGTGTTCAACGATGGTGGGATCAAGTCCAAGCATTTTGGTATCTAACCTTGCGAGGATGTCCCGACATTCCTGAAAAAGATTCTTGGATTCTTGGATTTCACATTCTGTACAATCAGCACTTACTGCGATGAGTTTAGGTGTGCCGGGCATAATGGAAATATCGACCTGTATGGTAGGTGATATATTAGCCATGTTTCCTTCCTCGAAGGCATCAGGTGTGGGAATGGGGTTTTTAAACCAATCGACTTTCTCCGGGAGGGAGTCTTTTGTTTCAATGGACAATTGAGTTGCCGTGGAGGTGGAGGTCTCGTCGGGTATGAAATAAGATCTGTGATGCATGTCATCCCAGGGATAGTCGGGTGCAGTTAGTGCTTCAAGTATCTCCTCGTCACTCTGGAAGCATTCGGTTGTCAAGTTGTCCTAGGCAGGGTTAGAAGTGGAAGGTAGATCGCTTTTAATGACCATAGAGATCATGTATATGGTGTTGATTTCTTTCGAAGAAGAAGATGTTGGGGGGTAAATTTCTTCAACGGTAGGTGGGGATATCTTGAGGTCGGCGTTATTTAACTCGTAGAGGGCTGCTCTGTAATCCGAGAGGTTGAGGAAGTGGTGTGAGTAGTGGCTGTAGATTCCACAGATAGTGCACACATGGTTGGTTCGCAACACTTTGTTGCGTTGGTGGGACGGGGGGTTTAGTACAATGACGGGGATGTTGGGATCATCGTCTAAGGTTTGCATATGTTTTTGGAGATTTGGCAACTGGGGGAAATTGTGAGTGGCGTGACCGATATCGTCACATAAGGAGCCCTTAGGGGGTGCTCGTGGAGGTGGATGCAGTGCAGCTGGTTTTCTTGCCTGAAGGGCTGTACAACTTTGTAGGCCCCTGCCCCCAGTGTTTTTTGGTGGTGGTGGGGGCGGGTTTGTGTTAGATGTAGAGGCTATGCCGGATGGGGGACATTTGGTTAAGTTCGAAACTCCTGGGGGTGGGCGGTTGGAAGTATTAATCGGTTGAACTGGTTGGAGCACAACTTGTGGGGTTGGTGTAGGAGTCGGGGTGGGTAAATACCACACGGGAAGGCTTAGAGTTAATACTGGGAGATTTAAAGTGGCCATTACTGGTGAACTTATCATGCCAAATGGTGGAAATAAGAATGGGATTGTATGGATGGGGGTTGTGCTATGTAACTTGGTACCAAAGGAGGTTGTGGTAGTAGTGGCGATTGTTGGGTGGGCGCTGTGTGGTTGGATGAGATTGTGCACAGATCTGATATGTCAGTTACCTTCACCAGAGGAGGAATGGACTGAAATGTAGAAGTCATGGGTACTTCTGAGTATAACCCGGGTCCAATTGTGGAGACTAATGATGTTGGGGCATTATGCACGGGTTGTTCTATCATGGGAAGAACATTCTCGAGAGCGGTGGGGGCATTGGAATCGTAGTAAGTTATTTGGTCTATCTTGACCACCCATCCCTCGTGGGGGAACATCATGATGCAGAAGACAGAAGAGGCAACAAACTTCATGGCATCATGTAACTATGACCGAGTAAGAGGTTGTAATCAAGCTGTGCATTGATAACCTATATATCGATAAGGACTATTTTGCCCCCAAGTTGGACCGAGACATTGGCCAAGAGACCTTGAGGTTGGGCTATGTGTCCCTCATAAGCTCTTAATGCAGTGGTTGATGGCTGGAGAGTTGGGGATCCGAGTTTTTTCCAAACAAACATTGACATGATAGAAGTAGAGGCGCCTTCATCGATGATGCATTGATGGATGACGAGGTTTCGAACTGATACCAAAACTTGAAAGGCTAATGTCGAGGGTAAACGAGGTTCGACTTGATCAAGGTCGAAAGCCATCGATCGTGAATCAGAGGGATCTACGGCTCCGATGGAGGATAGTAGTAACTTCCTCTGTGTAGGGAAGTTCTTTAGAACTTGTAAAGCAGACATGGAAGCTGGGGACTGTGCTAAATCTTCTATACTATTATAATTTACTACAGCGCGAGTGTTAAGATTGTTGTTGATTCGCCATAGTGGGAAACGAGGGGCTTTGGGGGCCCCATCACCTTGTGGTGGAGGTATGCGTAAGGTTTGATCTGTGGGAGTAGTAGCTTCAACGGGGGGGGGGGGTTCAGGATTGGGTCCATATTGATTTCGACGTATTTGGAGAGATTGACATCAGTTGATGACATCATGAGGAGGTGTTGGGTCCTTGAATCCGTTGAAGGGTTCATCTGTGTAGCATACGTGATTTGTTGGGGTGTTTGTGTGGTTTTTTGAGGAGGAGGCAGTGGTTGTGTGTTTACTACTCCTTGCGTGGGAAAGGGGTTTTGTAGCACCAAGGGGGGTGGTTGAGGGTTGGGTTGTACGGGGGGTGCAACTTGTCCTTGGTGTTGGGCGTCATCCGTCCAAAGTTGACGGGCCCGGTCCAAGTGTGGGAAATTGTGCGTATAGTGGCCGTAAACACCGCATATGGAACAAGGATGATTTATTCGTAGATTGGGATTTTTCCCTTGACGAGGTGGTCTGTCAGGGTTTTGGTCCAGTGGGGTGGCATTGTTATTATTGGGGGGATTTGGTTGTTGAACACCTTGGTCCGAAGGTTGGTTATTTTTAGGATTCTGTCCTTTTCCCCTATTCTGTTGTCCTTGTTGGTTACGTTGGCCTTGTTGGTTTTGCTGTGGGTGTTGTTGGGCATAAACTTGCCCTTGGGGGTTAGGGGGAATTTGTGGCTAGGATGGTGGGGGGTTTTGTTGTGGATAGTAACCGGGATGTATTGAGGTTGAGCTAGCATTGGTGGGGTCGGTGGTGGATGATAAATTGGAGGAGCTTGTGGTTGCGCAAGTGGGGCCTGTGGGGGGTAGTAAGCCGGCTGGGCATGTGCATGTGAATGTGTGCTTGGAGCTGGGTGTTGATAGAAAGTGGGTTGTCCCGTTGGGGGATTATAATGTGGGGGTGCATGGCCATAACACTGTGGTGAGCAGGATGGTCCATGGGTATGTGAGGGCCTCGTGGCCGGGGCATATGATGTAGTTTCCCCCGAGTGGGACGTGGCGCGTGAAAGGTTGGGTCTGCTAGGGGTAGGCATAGCTGTGTATGGTTGGGTGTGAGATGATACATGTCCGATGATGCCATCGACGGTGTGGTATGCCCCCGATGCATCGTTACGGGAGGAATCTGCGCGAGGGGCATCGGGTAGGCTGGAGTATAAGTAGCCGGATTGGGTGTAGATGAGATCAAATTGTTGGGCTTTGAGGATGGCTTCCTCCTCAAACTGGGGTCGCTCTGATGTGGCGTCCTTTGCAATGGTTGGTGTGAGCGACTTCAGGAACCAATCTAAGAAGATACGGTTGTCCAACTTGATTTTGCACAAAATGCACCGTTTACGCCACTCGTGTATGTGGTCCGTAATGTGGGTGGTTGTGTTTTGCCTACATGATAGAAAGATCTCGACACCAGCATCGTAACGAACAGGTAGTTGGAAGAATTGCAGGAAAGTGGAAGCAAGGGATGTAAATGTAGTGTGGGTCCCATGAGGTTGGTCTATATACCACTTAGCTATGGCTCCAGTGAGGGTTCTTTGTAATAGTCAAAGTAGAATAGAGTCATCCACGATGGAGTTAGAGGAACACCATAAGTGGAATGACATGAGATGATTTTGAGGGTCCTCTCCTCCCTTTCCTTCGAATTTGGGTATGTCCGAGGGGATTTTGGTGGGAATAGGAGGCCACATTGGATCATGTTGTATTGGGTCATTAGTCAATTTCGCTAGGTCGGGAAGATTTAGGCTAGCCATAAATGGCAGGTTAGCGGGGAGGTTCGTCGGGGGTGGAGAAAGAATTGTGTTGGCCGTGGCCGTGGTGTTATGGCCGCTGCCCCCTATATGAGGAGCAATGGTGTGGTCCATAGCGGAAATGGTGGGGCCACTACCTCTAGTGTGTGGGGCAGTGCTATGAGCCGTAGCGACGATGGTGGGGTCATTGCCCCCAAGTATGTTACTAGTCACTAAAGGGTTTGTGTTGGTAGCCAATCCATTCCCAATAGGGATAAATGTGGTGGAGGGGATGATAGGCATAGGGCCTCCGGATGACATGACCGGGATGGACGTTGTCATGGTAGCCGGATGGGAGGAAGATCCTCTGCCGACCACCCCGCCGAAGAAGGCGTTGGATGTCATACCAACTAAGGGGCTAGATGGGGCAATAAATGTGTTGTATTCTGGTTCTGAATCAGATGTGGTATAAGGGGTGTCTGGGTCAAGTGACGTGGCTCTACGTCGATGGCGAGGAGAGCCAAGTAAACCATGTTGTGGGAGTTGGCCCCACTGGCATAGGAACTATCTTTGGGACTCAATGATGACGATAGGAAAAGTCTGAGTGAGGTGTAGTGAGTATAAGGCTCAAAAATCTTAGTGAAACCATGTGTGTACTAGGAGAGCGTAAAAGAGGTGGTGCTCAGGCCAACAACCACGCTCAAAGCGCTTGTTGTAACAATTGCGCTACAACAAACAGAGCAACAAGAAATGGTTAGAATACCAACAGATAAAAAGGGCTCCTAAAAAATGAAAAAAGTGTACTCTCTAGACTCAGGGGAGGTAAGGGAGCATGCAAAAACCTAACTAAAAGGGTATGCTGGTTCGAGCTAGACGTATCCTCTGCAGGGTGATGAAATCCCAGTTAGACAATATGAAGAGAAGAACCAAAGGCCAAAGGTATCCCCCTACCGGGAGGGACACCGGGTAGTCAATCCTAGAAGAAAGGAAACTAAGATACCCCATTCATGACACGTCCAGAAAAGGTGAATCTGCAGCTCTTGTCCTATCACCGTGTGGGCCTAAAAGGATCACCACACGAGGACAACGAGTAGGTATCCTTCAGTTACTGAGTGGAGTGCGGTATTCCACCCAGGCCTTCGGAACTAGTCTAGCTACTTCAACCCTCCTAAGGGAGAGGCCCTCTGATAAACTGGTTGTGACCGTGCCAAAAAGTACTAGGGGATTTTGGTACCCTAAGAGGACAACTTCTATGTCTCAAATGTAAGCAACCGAGGGGTGTTATTTGGATGCCTATCCCCCCTGTCCTACCTAGCTACAGTATTCTTCTGTGTTCCCCAAGTGGGGTTAAAAATTGGTTGAGTTAGGTAGTTTTTTTTTTTTTAGGGCTCACTTGAGTTAAGTGTCAGAGTGTGTGCAAAGGATAATGTTGGTAGTTAACTAGAAAATAAATAGATGGTATTGAAATGCTAGAAAAAAGGAAATAATATTAAAATTTGAATGTTGATTCAAAGATTTAAGAGCAAAAATCTGGTTTTTTTTTTTAAATACTGAAAATGAGAAGAAGAAAAAAAGCAGAAATCAAAGCGCAGCTAAGGGTTCACTTAACACGGTGTGCAGCGTGACTGTTGCGCTGAAAACTGTGGTGTGCAGCGTGAATTTTGGGTAATAAAGAGTGGTGCAGTGTAGGTACGGCTAGGAAAAGCGTGGTTTGCAGTGCAAATTACGGAAATTGCAGTGCGGTCAGCAGTGCGAAAATCGCGGATTGCAACGCGCATTCTGGCGAGGATGTTGCGGTTTGCAATACAGTTCACGGAAGGTAGGCCTGCAACGGGGGTCGTACGCGTCTGGTGATGGGACCGCGAGTATGGTGGGGTGAGCCCCGGTGCGGCCCGCGGATAAGTGGAAAACAGGTGCAGGCTAAAACGCAGAGAGGCGGATAAAAATCGCGTTGGGGATCAGATCAAACGGCTAGGAAGGTGAAGTGCAGACCGCGTGAAAGCCTGGAATAGCCGCGGTTTGAACCACAAACGAGGAAGGAAAAAACGCAATGTGGGTCACAGCAAAAGGCTAAGAAGCTGATGTGCAGACCGTGCAAAAACTGAAAACAGCCGCGGTTTGGACAGCGAACAGAAAGGGAAAAATCGCACTCTGGGTCACATAAAAAGGCTAAGGAGCCAATGTGCAGACTACGTGAAAACTAGGAACAGCCATGGTGTGGATCGTAGCTGTTAACGAAAGAGACGCGGTTTTCTGCCGAATGCAAGCTGGTTGTAGTCGTACAGGAAAACACCCAGAACTAACAAACTAAGCAAGTAAAAACAGAAAATAAAAACTGTAAACATAAATAATTAAAGCTAAACTTTTTTAGAGATGGGTTCAGCCAGGGGTGTCTCCAAACTATAGCTGGGGTTTTCACCCCGACCTGTGCAAAAGGGCACCTACTAAGCGAAAGGACTCTTAGTAGCAGGTCAAAGATGAAGTACAGAAAAAGAATTAAATGTAAAGTACTAAAGCAAATAACATTAAATAACAAAACTACAATCAAAGCATGTGCATGAGATAAAAGAGAATTTAAAAAGTTGCAAGACTGTAAAGTAAAGAATCTTTTTGTATTTTTATATCATGGGCAAGCAAAGAGCTTGCAAAAAATAGGTTTACCTCAGATGTGAGGCTGGTGAAGCTGATGGCAGAACAATGTGCTCTATAGCTCCGTTGGTTCCATACACTCTCCTCCAATGCTTCGGTGGTGGCTAAAGTTTTTAACCTCAAGAGAGGCCAAAGGCTCAAGTATGGGTGGCTTTTAAGCTTTGGGCAAAAGTTTAGCAGCATAAGGGTAGAGTAATTGAGGGATGTGGAAATGAGGGGCCTCCAACCCTTTTTATAACCTTGGATTAGGGTTTTAGGGCTTTTTTAGGGTTTTTGCCCTATTTTCTCATTTTTTAATTTTCTTTTGGGTTTTATTCCCTATTATTTCAATTTAAACCCATTTTTGGGGTTTTTGGTATGTTTTTGAGGGAATAATGGGTATTTTGGTACCCTTTTGGGTTTTTTTTGTGGGTTTTGGAGGCTAGGTCGGTAGGAAATTTGGTCAGTAGAGGTATTTGTCCAAAGGGATGACCTGGTGAGCATATTTTTGGTGTTAACAGGTAGTGCAACCAAATATTCTAAGATGGGAAACACTACAAGGAGTACTTGTCCATGCTTCTTTTGGTACTCTGCTCTTCACAAATTTGGTGGGAGATCTATTTAGTACATGAACAATGGAAGCTATTTCCTCTCCCAAAAAATCATGGGACAAATTTCTTCCCTTCAGCATGCTCTTTTCCATAGTCATGATGGTTTTGTTCTTGCACTCTTCTACACCATTTTGTTGTGGTGTATGTCTTGTAGTTACTTGCCTCTTGATTCCATGATATTTTCAATAATCATGAAATTCCTTTGAGTCATACTCTCCCCCTATATCTGATTTTAGTACTTTGAGTTAATGACCACTTTGTTTTTCAACCAAAGCCTTCAATTCCTCAAACTTGCCAAAATTTTCTGACTTCTCACAAAGGAAATACACTCATGTTTTTCTAATGTACCAAAATCATAAATTTGGCACACTAGCTCCAAAGACTCAAAACTAGGCCAAAGAGGGTTAGATTCAAGGGTTAAGTATGCTCGGGGCACTTGAGATAGGTTACTAACCTTTGTTGTGTAGGTTTGCAGGTTTATGTAGACATCCGAAACTTATTGCAGAGTGGGAGTGGTTCGAGAATGATTTGGAGTGATTTGGAGTGAGTATGGTAATGAGGGACAACATAGGGTAATGATTTCCAAATGAACCAAAAAGGTATCTAGGAGACTCAATTTTCTATAAAACAAATTGGGATGGATTATACAGAGTTTTAGATTTTTGCACCAACTTATGGTTTGTGAATTGGACCTTCTGGGATAAATATATAGCTCAAGTAGCAAGAGTTAGTCAAATTTGACTGGTGAAAGAGAAACGGTGATGAAGATGGTCATGGATGGAATGGTTCTATGCAGGTAGGGTAGAGGTTCTACAACGCATGGATGTAGGTGATCTGCATCAATGTACATATATGCAAGGTTTATCATTCCTTCATGTATATCATTGGGGAATAGGTGGATTTCCTAGCACAATGATCATTGCCACTTTTGGAAGTTTGTCATGTGGAGAAAGCCTCGATTGGCTAAACCAATGGCTGGAAGGTACCTACCCTAGGAATTCTATGGAAAATCCTCTACTTCTAGTGTTTAATGAGGTTCCAATAATAATCACAGGGATCAATGGAAGCAATTTTGGGAAGTAGGATTGAAGATTTTGCAATTTTGGCTTAATGAGGAAGCTAGTTTCCAAGGGCTTCCAAATGGTGTATAGACTCAACTAAATTGTGCAAGGAGGGTATGTGTAGGACTAATTTTGAGTTGGATAGCCATAACTAACATCATATTTCCAAGGGGATGCGTTTTAATCAGTCAATTAAGCTTAATTCAAAGATATGTCAAGATACATGCAATATGGAGACATTAGGCAAAAGAGAGAGACATGATAGGAACAAAGGGAGATTTCTTTTATTGATATCAATAGTATCAACCATGTACATCAGAATGGATGCTAATAGAAGTAATTATAACAACTTAGAGAATATGATCTATGGGCACCAAATCCTTTGCATAACATATGATCCACTATATAATCCCCAAATACACCCGCATGGAATAAAAACGAGAAAATGTGTGATATTGGCCTAGGAACAAAAGCATATGGAGGTAGCTTGAGTACGAAAGCTCAATATCACAAGAAGAAGTTGATATGACCACCGAAGAGATGTAGAAGACCTATAGAAAATGTGATCATGTAGCACAATCAAACCCAACATTAGCATCTGATCAATACAACACCATGAGAAGAGCAGGATGCTCAACTCCACTTCACCAATGCCCTGGTTACTTAGTTGTTGAAGGGGGCCATCACCCAACTATTGATAAGTGGAGAATCACCCAAGTCTAGGTAGTGTTAATATTTGGTTGAGATTTGGTCTTTAATTCTTTTAAATGCACACAATTGAAGAAATGAGACAATTCAATCCATGAAATTCATACAACCATAACACAAGATATGCCCTGGGGAAAATCCTCAAAATTATGAGAACGAAAACCCCAACAATTATTCTCAGTATAATATAATGGATAGAAGAGAATGATTTCTTTTACAACATAACATATTTCTTTCAGAAGATAAGAGATCACCAAACATTCTTGATGAAGATACCTAAGCAATAGAGAAGAGGGATCAATCGGATGTGTGCCCAACACAACAATAACAAGCATTCACAATACCTTGCACAAAGAGAAGCCCCTTTCCTTCAATGGAGAAGAGAATTCGCTTCACATTGGATTCATCAATCCCGTATAACATATTTATACATTCTTCTCTTCTATTTTTATCTTCTAACTTGGGGATGAACTCGCCCTCAAACTAGATGTATTAATCTTGCATGCAGAAGTGCGCCCCAATTCTCATGTAGTTCTTTATCTCATTGAGCTATTACGTAGGATGAACTCACCTCTTAACTGAAAGCTTTCCCACATATTTAGGTGGATAACTTAAGTGTCATCACTTAGTTAACTAGATCTTCTTTGTTGTCACTTAAATATCTCTCTTTAACTGATTCTTGATAACATCACTGTAGTGATCAATTTGAGTTCTCCTTGATTTACTGAAATGTTGTCTTTTAGTTTAACTAAAGTGAAAACACTTTAGTTAACTAGTCCTTCTTTATTTAACACTTAGTTAACTGAAATCATGCTGATTGATTTACATGAAGTGACCACGGTGAGTTTATTAGTTAACTGAGGCATATCTTTAACTAATGCTTTAACTGAAGCTTTGATACTTAATTGAAGCTTTAACAATTTGAGTTCTCTTTAATTAGGTGAAGTGTTTGCATGGGAAATTTTGAATTCTCTTGATCTCTATGCTTTATCTTTTGTGCTAAATTTAATTATCCATCACATTACATTATACTAACAAGAATTATAGATGTTGTGATCATATTATATTATTCCGAACCAAATGATCACATGATAAAGTAATTTACTTTAGAGGTGATCAATCTCTAAAGGAGACATAATAACAACTAGTGATCATGGTTAATAATATATCACACAACATTAAATGCTTTTAACAAGTAAAGCATGACCTTTATACCAGAGGTCTATCTCATGGAAATCATTATAGGGAAGGCTCACATGATAATCATGACTTGAGACACAAGTCCAGAGTCTTGTCCATCATTACTTTGATAAAGTTCCTCTATACGGGAGGAATAACCTTTACACAGAAGGCAATCAAAGTGCTCACCTCTATATGGGAGGATCAACCTTGGCTGTACAAGATTGGTTTGGAGAATGTCTCATGATGTTGTATATTTAACATGTTCACTATGCTTCCCATCAAAATAAACAATATTCAAATGCATGCCTTTTCCCTTAGCCTTTTCCTCCTTTAATAAGCCAAAACTTGACTAGTTTCTCATACTAGAGAGCAATACCATGGGCCAATTAAAACCAATAGAAAATTAATTTTTCCCACATAGTTAATACTAGTGGCAAATACCATGGGCGTGCCAAAACCATCAACCATGTAGCAAGTGGTTTCCAAATTCCTTCCTTAATGCGCTAGTATCCTTGGGGAAATGTGAACAAGGTTAATTCCCACTTATCTTGGGTCATAAATGTCCATCAAGTGGTCTTAAGCACTCCCCAACTCATTCCCTAGATTTAAGGAACCTCACCAAGTCAAAAGTGGAATTTATTTACTTTCTTATCCTTTCCTAAGAATTAGGATCCAAGTTTGTCCACTTTTTTCCACCATCATTATTCCATTCTAAAGAACTTCCTTATCCATTCCTTGAGCGCCCTTGACCCAATTTAATCATTAATTGCCTACTTAAATTCATAATTAAAATTTGATTAGCAAATATTCTCCAATTAATTCCCAAAATATTATTTTTTCTCCATAACTCAAAATGGGAATTATTTGTGGGAATTGTTTGTGGCTTAGTTATCCTTTTAATAATTATTTTTGGAACTTAGGATAATTTACTTATGTAATTTTAATTATTTTAGCCACCATGTTAATTTTTATGAATTTTTCCTAGGTGACCTTGGTCAGTTTTCATAGGCCAAAATTGGGGACATGAGAGTCCTCCCCTCCTAATATTGCTTGTCCTCAAGCAATTTGGAGTTAAGTAAATCATCCCAATCATTCTCCAGAATACCTACCTCAATAGTGTAGCCACACTGAATCTCATTATGGGTCTCTAACAAACACCTGTATGGAAGTGAACATGTACATGCAACCAATGCATGCTCCTGCAAACCAATTGATATGAAGACATCATCATCAATCCTCCAAGGAAATAACTATTCACAATATTTCACAAGAAATACTATGAGCACAACTGGAATGTGCATCAACTCTGCCTGGAAATATCCAACTACACCTTGAGAGAAATCATGGATTCTCCCAAACAATAGCTGCATATGATACCACCATCCAACCTTATACTTAGTGTGAAAACTAAGCACAAATGATACCAAGATCCCAAATAATCCGCAAAAACACAAAATGAAAGATACATCCTCTAATGCACCCTTAGAAAAGAAAACCACAAGTACATCCAAAGAAGTGTTCCCCATGTAGGTAACTAGAACATGATACAACTTGATGAACTCATGTGAAGAAAGGTTGACTTTCTCCATCAAGCCAACATGCAAATAGATGCTCCAAAGACAAGCAATGCCAGGGTCCCATTGCTTGCATTGCATTCCAATAAGTGAGAATTCCATCCAACAAAAATCCCCATGAAAAAGTATGCCTGGATATCATTGCCTCCACTGCAAGTATCCATTTGGCAGTGTCAAAGGTGGAAACTTAGCATCCCAAGGAATTCCGGGATCCCACTTTCTCGAATGTATTCTCCCAAACATCATCAAAACTATGTATAGGCTAGCACCATGAAGGGTACTAGGAAGGATAGAAAAAACATCATGAAGAATGACTAGATGAAATGCAAACTGAACGGAAGTATGCCATCCTCCAAGCTAGGCTGAAACATAGAGAGACTATCCATTGTTGGTCCCAGGTTGGGACAATTTTTGGATAACACAAGGAGTTGAAGCTGCAGAGCTGAGTGCAGCCCAACAAAAACATAATTTTGTACAAGTATGGGGGATGCTACGAAGTTGCATGCAACAACCAAATTTTGATAGTGCTGTGAAGGTTAATACTACGCAGAGGCGATGCTGCGAAGTAAGTAGGCCATGTCGAGCCAACAAAGCAGAGTGCTAGACGAAGGACGAGCACAGGTACCAGATAGACCAGCGGTGGTCTAATTTTGGCAAGTATGCTTCAGGAGTGCCGAGCGGCGGGCACAAGCATATCAGGAAGGCGACCAATTATACGATTCCGTTAGGTGGAGGATGGCTCAGAGAAAGCGACAGCTTGGCGTGCCTAGTGGTATGAGACCGTTAAGGAGAATAACGGCAGAAGGAAAGCGACTGGGAGCTAAGCCAGTTATACGAGACCTTTAGTGGAAGGGCGGCTCGGTGAAGATGACCTGTTGGCATGCACGCATTAGGGAGGCCGACAGTGACAGGACAAAGGCGTGGAGGACTGCCATGATGGATCATTCACTGGCAGAGGCCAACAGGACAATTTAGAGAAACCATAGTAGTTTGGAAACCCTAAGGGTTTCAGCCTTAAGCATTGTAAAGACATGACCTATGGGCATGATCTATTTAAGAAGGTCACTTTTGTATAAGAAGGGTTGGTTGGTCATAGTTGATGTTAGAAGGGTTACTCTTCGTTTTGTGAACATTGCTAGAATCTTAAGTTGGAAATCTATTGTAAAGGCTCTGCAGCTGAGTGCGCAGAGACGTAGCTTCCCATCCGGGGGAGTGAACCACGTTAAATATTGTGTTGTGTGATTGTGTTGAGCATTGAATGTTTATTTGCTTTCTGTAGATGAATGTCTGAACTTTCCGTTGCATGCTGTTATGATAGAGCTTTTATATGTATTTTCCTCAGAGAGTAAGGAAATAATATGTTAACTTCTACATGAATGGATGAATGGTGAATGTTTGGCTTTACTTCTAGAAGCAGTAATGAATCAGTAATTTGTCTAAGTGTTAAAGTATTGCTTAAGTGATTTCCCATTACGCAGTGGAATAATGCATGGTAGTGGATTGTAACTGCGGTGTATGCTTAACAGTGAATGATCTAAGTGCATGAGTAAAAGGTTGGGTGATAATAAGTTCAGTGCATTGCCTAACTTAATCATTTTAAGTCTAAGTTGAATTGCGTCAGCCGTAGTTGCAAAAGAACTCCCGCGGTAGAAGAATGTTGAGGCATGGACCACGGTGTTGTCCATTTCCGCACAGTCCTGCCCCTGCAGCGCATGTATGGAGTTGCGCTACTCAACTTTTCACACTTCACAACTCATCATATACTGTGGAAACCTGATTCCGCAGTACCCCATAGATACACCTCAAGTGAGTCTTCAACGTGCTTGCAGGTTGTTTCCGAAAGGGCCGGTGCGAAGGGGTTTTGTTGGTCAAGGGGAAACCGCGAAGAACCTGGGTCTAATTTGAAAACCTCTAGGTTAGCATAAGAGAGGCCAACATCCATCATGAAATATGCCTCCTCAAGGTAGGTCCGAATCAAAACAAGGCCATCCATCATGAAATACATCTCCAAAGGGGGTGGCCAAACCTCATCAAGTCTCTCCAAACTCATAGTAAGGTTCTTATGTTCCCAATGCACATAAGAATCAAAGATGAAATCAATTAAGCTCAAGTAACAAGGGTGAAAATCCCATGTCCAACAACAAGAAAGGTAGGCATCACCCAACAAATAAGAATTCCCATGCTACTCACAGGAAAATGATACATCAAATAAATCTCCAAGAATGCAAGCAGGAAATACAAATATGTGTCTCCTCATCCAACAAGGAAATGGAAGGACACTCCAATCAACTGATCCAAGTAAAAAGCAAATTGCTTTCCCATGCAAACTGATCCAGTGGCTCAAATATCTACCACTAATCCAAGGGTGCAAACCTCCATCATATGATCCCATCAATGAAGATAGGTGGAAATGCAATGCACCTATATACATGGAGGCTTCGAAGATAGGAATAGGATTCCTCAACTGCTGCTAGGAATGGGATGGTGCAATCAAATCAACTAGAATGAATGTAGGAGCCTCTTGCTCCTCCTCAGGAACCAACAAGAAGAAACCGTTCACCCAATGCTCACTCTCAAATGTGCATGATGAGGAAGGATGATCCAAATCTCTACAACAATTATCCACTAAAGATGTGGATGCATTAACTCCATCAAGGGCTAGTCCAACACTAAGGAGCTCTTTTAACTCTTCAATGGAGAGAGTAATCACTCCATGAGAGAGACCAATTTCATTCTGGCAAGTTACATGTGCTTGGAACTCATCACCTGCATCCCAAAAATCCTCAAGCACATGCATGTCATGAACCACCATCTCATGAGTTTCCTCCATTGAAATCTAAATGTCATCAACCAAAATAGAATGGATGACTGGAATGTAGGAGGGAATATATAATCTCTACAACTCTTGGTGAAGTTGCTATATATGCTTATAAGACTCTAAGAGGTCACTTTGAGTGCATCTCAAAGAATCTTGGGTGGCCATCAACTCATCCTTGAGCTTGTATATCTCCTCTTCCTCCTTCAAGGAGGCTCCATACAACACCTCTACAAAATCAAACAAATCATATATGTCAGAAAGCATTTGAAAAATGTTGCTTTTGATGATGGAAAATGATTTCTGAACCTTCTCCATGGCTTCAAGAGAATTTTGATATTCCAATGAAGCAACTTTACAACAATGATGTGACACAGAAGCATGTGTGTCATGGAGAAGATATAAGGCCTCTTTGATCTTCCTTTTTCTCATCCTAATTGGCCTTACACCAGCCTAGATCCAAATACTAGGCTCTATCAAGCACCGAGAGGGATCAAATTTCCTGAGGTGCAAACCTCTCCTTGAATAGCTCCGAGGTGCAAACCTCTCCTTGAATAGCTCCGAGGTGCAATACCTGAGCCACATAATCCTAAGCTCTAAAGTCTCTAGTTTAAGTTTCATATTTACTTTTTTACTTTGTATTATTCTTTTTTGTTTATGGTCGACATAATATTTATTACTTTTTATTTTGTATTATTCTTTTTTGTTTACTTTGTATTATTTTTTTACTCGACAAAGACTTGACAAACTCGACAAAAACTCTAAAGACTCATATTACTTTTTAATTTGTATTATTCTTTTTTGTTTATGGCCGACATAATATTTATTACTTTTTACTTTGTATTATTCTTTTTTGTTTACTTTGTATTATTTTGTTAGTCGACAAACACTCGACAAACTCAACAAACACTCGACTCACAAGATATCCCTCATACTGGGCTGTAGAGCGCCTCTCGGTGCAACAAGACAAGAAGGTTGGGAGAAAGGAAGATCAAAGAGGCCTTACATCTTCTCCATGACACACATGATTATGTGTCACGTCATTGTTGGAGAGATACTTCATTGGAAGATCAAACTTCTCTTGAATCCATGGAGAAGGCTTAGAAATAATTGTCCTTCATCAAAATTAACTTTCTTCGAATGATTTCTGACAGATATGATGATTTGCTTGAGTTTCTGTAGGTGTTGTATGGATCCTCCTTGAAGGAGGAAGAGGAGATATACAAGCTCAAGGATGAGTTGATGGCCACCCAATATTCTTTGAGATGCACCCAAATTGCCCTCTTAGAGTCTTAGAAGCAGATAAAGCATCTTCACCAAGAGTTGCAGAGATCACATATTTCCTCCTACATTCTAGTTAGCCATTCTATTTTGGTTGATGACATTCATAGTTCTATAGAGGAACCTCATGAGATGGTGGTTCATGAGGTGCATGATGAAATGCATGTACTTGAGGAGTTTTGGGACTCAAATGATGATTTACAAGCACATGTCACTTTCCATAATGAAACAAAGCTGTCTCATGGAGTGAGTACTCTCTCCATTGAAGAGTTAGAAGATATCCTTAGTGTTGGACCATACCTTGATGGAGTTAATGCACCACATCTTTTGTGGATAGTTGTTGTAGATATTTGGTTCATACTTCCTCATCATGCACATTTGAGGGTGAGAATTGGGTGAAGGGTTTCTTCTTGTTGGTGCTCGAGGAGGAGCAAGAGACTCCTACATTCACTCCAGTTGATTTGATTGCACCATCCCCTTCCCAATAGCAGTTGAGGCATCCTATTCCTATCTATGATGCCTCCATGTATAGAGATGCATTGGATTTACACCTATCTTCATTGAGTGGATCATATGATAGAGGTTTGCACCCTTGTTGGTGGCAGAGAGTTGAGCCACTTGATGAGTTCACATGGGAAACCACTTTGCTTTCTACTTGGATCAGTAGATTGGAGTGTCCTTCCATTCCCTTGTTGGATGAGGAAACACATGTTTGTATTTCATGTTTGCATTCTTGGATATTTCTTTGATGTATCATTTTCCTGTGAGCAGCATAGGCATCCTAATTTGTTGGATGATGCCTACTTTTCTTGTGGTTGGACATGGCATTTTCACCCTTGACACTTGAGCTTTATTGATTTCATCTTTAATTCTTGTGTGCCTTGGGAACATAAGAATATTCCTATGATTTTGGAGAGAATTGATGAGGTTCGACCACCCCCTTTGAAGATGTATTTCATGATGGATGGCCTCCTTTTGATTTGGCCCTACCTTTAGGATGCATATTAAAAGGTTTTTTTTAAGGATTCTAATATTATACTTAAGTATAGTATTCTAGGTGATTATTTTGGGTTAAAACACACACACACACACACACATTGGAAAATATCAAATCTCAAACATACAATTTAATACAAAAATTTGTAAATTTTAGCGAAAATTATGATAAAAAAACATATTTTATGTATTTATAAGCGATATTAGAGACTAAAAATGACCAAATAACAAATTTTTTTTTTGAAAAAAATCCCCCAAAATAGCCAATTGGCGAAATTTCGCCCCTAAAATTTACTGTGGCATATTTCATGATGGATAGTCTCTCTATGTTTCGGCCTAACTTGGAGGATGACATACTTCCATTCAGTTTGCATAATCTAGTCATTCTTCATGATGTTCTTGCTATCCTTCCTAGTACCCTTCATGGTGCTAGCGTCATATCTTTGATGATGTTTGGGAGGATACATTCTAGATAGTGGGATCTCGACATTGCTTGGGATGTCAAATTTCCACCTTTGACACTGCCACATGGATACTTGTAGTGGAGGCAGTGGGATCCAGACATACTTTTTCCTGAGGAGTTTTGTGGGATGTCATTCTCACTGATTAGAAATGCAATGCAAGCAATGGCACCTTGGCATTTCTTGTGTTTGGAGCATCTATTTGCATGTTGGCTTGATGGAGCAAGTCAACCTTTCTTCACATGAGTTCATCTATGTTGTATCATGTTCTAGTTTCATACATGGGAAACACTTCTTTCGATGTACTTGTTGTTTTCTTGCATGGTTCATTGCAAAATGTATCTCACATTTTGTGTTTTTGTGGATCATTTGGGATCCTGGTATCATTTGTGCCTAGTTTTCACACTAAGTACAAGGTTGGATGGTGGTAGCAAATGGATCTATTCTTTGGGAGAATCCATGATTTATTTCAAGGTATATTTGGATATTTCTAGGAACATTTGATGCACATTCTAGTTGTGCTCATAGTATTTCATGTGAAAGATTATGAATGGTTGTTTCCTTGGAGGATTGATGATGATGTATTCATACCAGTTGGTTTCCAGGAGCATGCATTTGTTGCATGTACATGTTCACTTCCATACAGTTGTTTGTCTGAGACCCATGATGTGATTTAGTGTGGCTACATTGTTGAGGTAGGTATTCATGAGAATGATTGGGATGATTTACTTCACTCCAACTTGCTTAGGGAGAAGCAATATTAGGAGGGGAGGGCTCTCATGTCCCCAATTTCGGCCTATGGAAAATTGGCCAAGGTCACCGAAGAAAAATTCATAAAATTAACATGGTGGCTAAAATAATTAAAATTTCCTAAATAAATTATCCTAAGGTCCAAAAATAATTATTAAAAGGATAATAAGCCACAAATAATTCCCAATTTGAATTACAGAGAAAAAATAATATTATGGGAATTAATTAGAGAAAATTTGCTCAGGTCAAATTGTAATTATGTATTTAAGTGGGAAATTAATGATTAAATTGGGTCAAGGGCACTCAAGGAATGGATAAGGAAGTTAGTTAGGATGGAATACTAATGGTGGAGAAAAGTGGACAAACTTGGATCCTAATTCTTAGGAAAGGATAAGAAAGTAAATAAATTCCACTTTTGACTTGGTGAGGTTCCTTAAATATAGGGAATTAGTTGGGGAGGGTTAAGAAAACTTGATGGACATTTATAAACTAAGATAAGTGGGAATTAACCTTGTTCACATTTCCCCAAGGAGACTAGCGTATTAAGGAAGGAAGTTGGAAACCACTTGATACATGGCTCATGGTTTTGGGCTCTCCATGGTATTTTCCACTAGTATTAACTAAGTGGGAAAACTAATTTTTCCATTGGTTTTCATTGGCCCATGGTATTACTCTCTAGTATGGGAAACTAATCAAGTTTTGACTTATTAAAGAAGTAAAAGGTGAAGGGAAAATGCATGGATTTGGATATTTTTTATTTTGATGGGAAGCCTACTGCTACCTAGACTTCGGTGATGGTCCCCTTATGCAACTAACCAAGGAAGGAATTGGTGTAGTGGAATTGAGAATCCTACTCTTCTCATGGTGTTGTATTGGCCCAGTATAGATGTTGGGTTTGATTGTGCTACATGATCATAGTTTTTGTAGGTCTTCTACATCTCTCTAGCAGTCATATCAGCCGCTTCTTATGATCTTGAGCTTCCATACTCAAGCTACCTCCATATGCTTGCGTTCCCATAAAAATATCACACATTTTATCTTTTTTGTTTCATGAAGGTGTATTTGGGGCTTCTATAGTGGATCATTTGTTTTGTAGAGGATTTGGTGCCTACAGATCATATTCTCTCTCCTCTCTATATAATCAATGACATTCTATCATTCTTCTCTTAGCAGCCATTCTGATGTACATGGTCCATACTACTGGTATCAATAAAAGAGAGCTCCCTTTGCTCATATCATGTCCCTCTCTTCTACCTACTGTCTCCTTATTGCATGTATATTGAAATATCTTGGAATTAATCTTAATTGATTGACCAAAACACACCCCCTTGGAAATCTGATCTTACCTATGGTTATCTAACTCTAAATTGGTCTTGCACATACCCTCCTTGCACAATTTGGTTGAGGCCGTACACCATTTGGAATCCCTTGGAAACTAGCTTCCATTGTTTTGACCATATCTTCCTCTCAGGAGATCTAATTCATAGGTGCAAGGACCATGCTCCGATACCATTGTAATGTACCAAAATCATAAATTTGGCACACTAGCTCCAAAGAATCAAAACTAGGCCAAAGAGGGTTAGGTTCAAGGGTGAAGGAAGTTCAGGGAAAACTTGGGATAGGTTATTGGCCTCTGTTATGTAGTTTTGTAGGTTTATGCAGACATTAGAAACTTATTTTCATATTGGGAGTGGTTCATGAATGATTTGGAGTGTTTTGGAGTGAGTATGGCAATGTGGGACAACATAGGTTAATGATTTCCAAACGACCCAAAAAGGTACCTAGGAGATTCAAATTTATATAAAACCACTTGGGATGGATTCTACAGAGTCTCGGGTTTCTGCACCAACTTACAGTTTGTGAATTACACCTTTTGGGATAAAGCTAGAAGTGAAACAGTGGGAGCTATTCAAATTTGACTAGTGAAAGAGGACGAGTGATGAAGATGGTCATGCATGGAATGGTTTTGTGTAGGTAGGGAAGAGGTTCTACAACACATGGCTGTAGGTGATATGCATAAATGTACAAAGATTAAAGGTTAATCATTCCTTTATGTATATCATTGGGGAAGAGGTGGATTTCCTAGCACATTGACCATTGTCAGTTTCAGAAGTCTGTCATGACAGGGAAGCTTCCATTGGACGAACCAATGGCTGCAAGGTACCTGCCCCAGGAATTCTATGGAAACTCCTGTTCTCCTAGTGTTCAATGGGGTGACACTAACAATCACAGGGATCAATGGAAGCAATTTTGGGAAGCAGGATTAAAAAATTTGCAATTTTGGTGAGGTGTGCATCTGGTCTATGCTCCATGTGATGTTGAGATGATCTGGATACAATGAGACGATAGTAGGAGACACAGGTGATTGTTGTGGCAATGTAATGACTGGTCTTGAGTTGTACCTACTTGATGGCTTGCTCGCAGAGATGATGAAGACATACATGAGGGCTAGGCCTACATCCAACATGAAAAAGGGCTGGCTCTACAGAACTTCCTATGATGGATAGATTCGAGAGATGTCACCAATGAATGATTGACAAAATGAGGATTGCGGCAGCAGCGATGATGATGATCCAGTGTTGATGATAATGTTCGAGCATTGAAGATGTTCCAGCGATGATGACATTGTCCAGACTTGTGTCCAAGGGTTTGATGATTGTGGCAAGAGAATACCTTCCTAGTTAAGAGGGATTGTTGTTGTAATTGTAACTTCGGAAGATATTCACTTGTATTTTATATTGTTATTATTATTTATTTTATTTGTACCTCCGACGGAGATGTTTTTCCTCCATTCGAGGATGTCATTATTATGATTATTCATGCTAGGTCATTGAGGTAAAAGCCTCCATTGTAAGTTGGGGCAATAGTTTTCCAAAAGGTCAAATGTAAATATATTATTGAGTCTCCTAGAGAAGTCGGCCCAGTCAGTTTAGTTGAGGCCAACCTAGTTAGGTAAAAGGTCACCCCAAAAGTAAAGTACAAATAGAGAGTTGGGATCTCTCATTTGGACACACACTCACTCACTCAAGTTCGCATAAGTGAGAGAGAGAAGACAAGTTCGCTAAGGAGAAAGAGAGAGAGCTGCAGAAGACTATCTTGTTTTTGGGTTTTCCATTTTGTGATATTGTATTGGTGACGAATCTATTTCTGAGGAAGTTGTGGGGTTTTCTCCTTTATAGTTTCCCCGAGGAAAACTTTTGTGTCACTTGTGTTTTGTTGTGCTCGATATTCTTTCAGTTAAAGATCCTAGCTGACATTGAATTAAAGTAGAAAATCTAACAGAAAATACAAAGTAACCCTTTCTGGTGACCCCTTGCCTCCCTATATCAACTTATTGACTGATTAGGGTTTCCAAAACCTTAATATGAGTGCAGGCAAAAATCCCTCTTTTGCATGCATAAGGCAAACAACACTGGAATAATTGCATGCATCCACTACTGGACCCATGACACCTGATAGAGTGCATGTCACCCTCTACCCTCCCTTGATGCCTATACTGAAAATGTGCCTCCATGCCAGGCATCTAAACATGAAGGACATCCCGAGATACACATATCTCTAGCAAAAGACACAAATCCAAACCAAGATGTCCTCTTTCCCTCCCATAGATGGTCTTATATGCAACTTTCTCTTTGTTGACCGTTCGAGAGATCTCTTATACCAGAGCTTGAAACAAAGGATCCTGGAAGCAACACAGATAGACTGGAAGTGTTTCTCTGCAAGAGAAAAATCCTTCATTCCACTCATGAAATTGAACATGGGGACCTCACTGCCGATGGCATAGCTCATAGCATAAAACACAAGGAGAAAGCTCGAGGTACTAGTATACTAGGAGGCAGAGTAAATATGCATAGTGGCTGTGATGTCCAGAAACAAATCCATGCAGATGCCATAGTTTAAAACTTTGATGTGGATGAGCTTGAAGAGAGTATGCCTGCTTCCTACCCTGTTTTGTTTAGAATGGTTTATGTAGTTAAAATTCTTTGAGAATGAAGCTTCTCTTTGTAGTGGTGATCGTGGCCTTCTAGAGATGATCAAATTGAACATTGGATGGCGAATCAAACAGATTCTTTTCTAACCAAGGTTATACACAATGCAAGGAAAGTTGGTTATTCTGCTGTGGGCATGTGTTCCATCCTAACAAGGGATGGGTTGAGGAAAAAGGTAACTATTTTCTCCTTTCTGTGGACATTGGTCCCAAGTATAGGACCTCCAGGTTAAGACAGATTGCAGGTCAGATGGAGTCAATGGAGGATGCTGGTAACAGTCCGTGGACCAGCTAAGCAATTGGAGGATCCGTCCCTAGAATTTTCTTTGAAAATACTGGGACACAACAATAGGTTGATCATGTAAAGGCTGGGAATTTCAATGAATGTAAATTACTATGAGTCGATACCAGAATTCCCAGGATCCTTCCCTAGGATTTTCTTTGAAAACACTAGGAGACAACGATAGGTTGATCACGTGAAGGTTGGGAATTTCAGTGAATTTAAATTACTATAGAGTTGATACCAGAATTCAATGAATTTAAATTACTATGGTTTTGGAACAGGTTGTGATATTGATGAGAGGGGTAGGCAATCTAGAGTGAAAATCTTTGAGGCATTGGTTATCTAAATTCATAATTACCTGCATGTATTGCAATATTGTTATAAATGAGCAACTCTTGTCTGCACTGACAATTTTCCATTTGAGATCTGTTATAATTTCCAACCTTTTGCCCCTTCTGAACTTCCAGTTTCTCTTCCTTAACCATCCAAATCCCACCAGTAGAAGGAGCAAGATAAGGGTTCTTCCTTTGTGCAATATTTGGCCAAATTTATGCTAGAGTCCATGGTATACTGTATACTTCAACAAAGCCAAGCAAATTTCAAATCCCTTCACCTCCACAGTTTAAGGTTGGTGGCATGGTTTGGTTTTATTTGTACAAGCAAAGTTTTAAATATCATTAGTGTCATAAGACTAAACCAGTATGTATGGGCCATACACCATCATGCATTAAGTGGGTTCTAGTTCCTTCAAATTGGATCTCTGCTTCTGCTTGGTATTCATGTGTGGTCAATGGAAGACAACTCAAGTCCTATGAACCTTCACACTTGGAGGAGTAGGTTTCAATGACACACTAGACACCATCTTCCTAGATTTTAGCCTCCTTTTCTTGAAGTTACTCTGCTTGATGTCTGAGTGAAAAGTAAAACTACTAGACAGAGGCAACTCAACACTTCATTGGCTGCAAAGGCACCTTACCCACTTAAGCTAAGTGGCAGTTCCAGTCAGTTTTTGAGCAACAATTTCCTCCTCTACAACAAAAATTGAGACAATTTCCTCCATAGACAAAATGATGAGATCTAGTGCTAGTTGACTTAGTCCAAGATGTATTTGTATTATTTGCATCTCTGTAATTTTTATTTTTGTATATTTCATCTATCACATTGTAAATTATATCATGGGAGACTTAGTCAAAGACAATGTCTCACCTAATATGATATACCATTTTTGTAAGTTATTATATATACCTAATGAAATATAGAGTGTACAGTGTGTACAATTGTGGCATTTTTTTCGCTTGTGTCTTTTCTTATGTGAGTTTTCCATTTTCTGTTGCAATTTCTTAACAGATCACTATGCCTAGATGGTCTTAATGTTGCCAAGGTTTCTCGTCTTGCCACATAGAGAGCAATAGAGACTACAACTAGGTTAAATATTTATCAAAATCTAAATGGTTTTTGTTCCACTTTGCTCCATTCAGGGAAGAGTTAAAGGCTTTAGGCATTAAAGATGACAACTTGTGCTCATGGTCATATGGTGGGAGGTGGAGTCATGTTATGTTACATCTAGTTGGACTTGGGATAGTAGTGACAAAGAAATGTTGTTAATTTTTGAATGGATATAAAGTATCATGAGTAGCTTTGGGAGTTGACCATATGACTTTTCGTTAAGATGTAGGATTTCCTAACATGCAGATAATACATACTTGATAAATACAATCCTTGAGATGATTGAGTAGGGATGCTATACATGCAATTATGTCTAGACAAAGAACCCATAAGCCAGGTTTTATAGGATCCCATGAACACATACTAACGCATGTATGTTATTTAGGAATCTTGCATGCAGCTGTGGAATAAGATGTATAATAAGTAATAACAAAATAGCCCAGCTGAATATTTATAAAGTCCAGATTGAGTTAATTTTATCCTAGTTTGGGTTAAGGTTTAGTAAAGTGACCATAGTGAATATGCACGAATTTTAGAGATATATCAGAGTTTTTTGGTCAAATTGCTTTTGCCTACCAATGGCATCATGATTATTGCATGCATGCAAATTTGTAACCAGTGAAGGCATTAGGAGGCATTGTATTGGAGATTTTGAATTTCACTGCATTCATCTGGATACTAGAGTCTTTACCATATTTGGATCTCTTCACATTCTCTTTTACTGTTGACAGTTATCTAAAAATCTTCATCTGGAACCCCCGGTCCAGACTGAAAACCTTCACTAATCTAAATCTTTGCAATTAATATGCGTGTATATTAATAGAATTTTACGATTTTATTTACCAAAAAAAATTAGAACTTAAAAAAATGAAAAGTCCTTACGAGGGTTAATAAAAAGAAAAACACTCTATAATATTGCTTTCTCTCCATTAAAGATTCTTCTCTTTGAATAGAACATCCTCTTCTACATTCTCTCTGTATGGATGAATTCCAGTTCCGTAATTCTCAAGTATGTTTCCTTCTGTGGGTTGCCATCAGTGAGAATAACTTCTTGTTTGTTTGGCCTGAATTAATGCTATAATTGTGTTCAAAGTTCCAACAAAGATTTGAGATGATTCATCCAGATATCTCCTTATCTTGCATTTATTAAGTTGGTTTGAGGTAAATTTCAGAACTATTTTCTTTTGATTCAACCATGAAAATGTATAACAAGTATAGGGTTTTTTGTTCTTGTTGGTCCTAGAGAATATATGTTAAAAGTTCCAAAAAGATTTATCAAGATGATCCATCCAGATTCTCCTCCTAGTCTTGCATTTATTAATTTGGCTTGAGTTAAATTTCAGAACTATTCTGCTGGTTCAACCATGAAAATGAATATTTAATCTAGGACTTACAGTTATTAGCAGTCATAGGGAACATATGGTAAAATTTCCAACAAAGATTTGTCAAGATGATCAATCCAAATATCTCCTTTGATATTTTTTATGTTATTGGTTGAGTTGAACATTTGCATGCTTTATATTGGTCCTCATGTGTTCTTGTTGTCCTCTTTGTAGCATTTTGATTAAGTTATTGGACATAGTATATATTGAATTACACATATATTATCACCTATCATGGCAAATATTTATTTATATGAAAACCATAACTTGGAATCCATTCCTAGCATCTCTAGATACTAATCAAACTGTATTTAGCATGCAGTTTTAGATGTTATGCACAGGAAGCCTTAAACTTATTTTTGCGTACCATTCTTGTTTATCCAACCTTGTATTTATTGTTTTCACACTGTGGTTTGGTTAGCCAATATGGTGGACATCAGATTTCCCTTGTACAACCATGGGTTATAAACTTATAATTCTTTCTTGATATAAAAAATATCATAACCAATACTGCAATTATCTTCGCTTTCTCCCGAGTTTTTCAAGTTTCCAGTTTATCCAATATTTCCAAGTTTATTCTTGCTGATATTTTCTGAAACTCTCATATATTTTCCCCCATATTTCTGATAAGTTTCTTTCCGAAGCCTTGGAAGAAGCCCTGTCAACCCACAGAGTTTGCATTTAAGAGGCCAAAGAAGGGCAATGTTCAAACATAAAATGCAACCTGTATAGCCAAGATTTGCAACAGCGATTCCTCCCTCCTTTACTGGCAACATTATAGGCTATTAATGTTACCCCAAACCCCTCAGGGGGTCGATCCAATACACCAACCCAACACTGTAGGTTTCCTACGTAAAGAGGGCACAATTCTGGTGCTTGGGGTCTGCAAGAAAATATTCCAATGTTAGCTTGTTGATTTGCTCTTAAGGGCTAGGATCCTAGTGTAGCTCAACGCATTTTCACAATCTAACACCCTGAATCCAAGCAAAAAAATGCTCCACTGCAGAGGTCCATTAATGCACAGGATGTGACTATCAAATGCTTGATTTTTCCCTCTAAAATTGGTATTATGCACTGAGTGAGAGGCTTCCCATTTGCAGGCCTGTCATGTTTTTCCTTTTGCATTTTGAATTGACTTAGTAAGCTTTATTGCAGCCATCATGTGAGAAATATTAATACCAATGTGATAAGATGAGGTCCTACAACATTTCAATGCTTGGTTAGTCAACCTCATCCTTACCAGGATTTGCCTCCAAGGATCGATCTTTGATCACTGCACATTATTCTGAACGCAAGTTAGGCCTTAGCCTCTACCATTTGCATGCCATTAGTAATACCGCATATAAACATATGTATCATGATGTGAAAAACCTGCAATAATTAATTAATGCAAATACATGAGATATCAGAAATAATAGAACTTAGAATCACTTTTATATTGATCATGGGCCACTTCGAGGGGGCAACCTCCTTTGAGAAAGCTCAATACAATTAACTTCACGATGCCTTCAATGACCTCAACACACACTTATATACTAAGTCTATGCCCAATACTATGAGTCAAAACCATGAGACATATAATACTACAGGACGACTTACAAAGCATGTGTGTCCAATACTATGGGTCAATACCATGGGCTAATATAAACTATGGATCAACAAATACTACGGGACGACTTACAAAGCATATGCGTCCAACAACAATATACTAACAAAGTAAAGAGAAGGGTTGACAGGGGTTCCTAACATCCCCTCTCCCTTAGAAAAAGCTTTGTCCTCAAAGATTTGGTTGGGGAAATTGATGCAGAATCTGAATGAGTGGTTCCCCGGTAGCATCCTCGGGTTGCATTTTGGGCCACTGACGCCTTTGGAGTTGCAGGGAGGATTGCTTGGAAGGATGTAGACGAAGAAGAACCATATCAGTTGCGTGAAAAGTGCGCTCAGAATGGTGCTGATCAGCTTGTTGTTGCAGTCGAATTCTGGCCATTTGAAGATTGTCCTGCAAAATGAGAAGAATCTGATCGCGGTTTCGAAGAACCGAGACAATTGCCTGAACTGAAGAGCTGCTAAGGGTGTATGGAAGAAGAAATGGTGGTCTCTTTCCATAGAATGCTTCATATGGTGTCCTTGTAGATGTGGTATTGTACCACTAGATCACTTCTAATAAATCCATGGAAATAGTTGGCCAAATTTGTGTAGGGATGGGCAAGGGTTTGAGCAGTCCCGAAAGGAGTGTCGTTTCACCCTTGTTGACCTGGAAAGTATCACAGTCAGCCACCATCTGTTGAATTGTCATTTTCAGTCCCTGCCAAAAGAAGTTACATTGTTTCCGGTCATACATTTTGAAGAACCCAGAGTGCCCTGTTGATGAAGAAGCATGGAGTTCATAGAAGAGATAGCCCTGTTGAACATATTGAAACCAATTTGGAACAAGCAAAGAAATAGCTGTAAGAGAAACTAGGTCATCAATTGTGCGAGAAGGAGCATCTGCCACCATATTGTCCTTACCCTTATTGTAAGTGATCGCATAGGGATAACCCATGAGTTGGATAACCCATTACAGGTGTGTTAGGTAGGAGACCCATTGTTCTAGGAAATTTTCCAGACCCTGGAGATCAGTTTTGATGCAGAAATAATTCCCTAATAGGTATGGCTGCCACTTTTGTACTGCATGCAAAATAGCCATCATTTCCTGCTGAGAGGTAGATGCAGCTAAATTCTTACCGGAAAGGTCTCTTGAAGGTAGCAAGCTCATTGGTTCAGCAAAGACACCTGCATATCTATCCAAGGAAGTAGTGGAGACTGTTGATGGGTGCATCTGAATGGAATGGAGCTGAGCGATGACACCATGTGAATTCTTCTTAAGGATTTTTTCCAGGCGATGTGAACTGATGATGTAGAGAGACCCTGGTTGTAAGCCCATAAATTTGTGTTGTGCCCCATTGACTAAAAACTGCATCCAAAGTTCAGCAAAATCCCATAAGATGGGGCCAAGTGTGCGTAACCATTGAACGCCCAAAATCACATCACATCCGCCTAAGGACAAGGCAAACATGTCAGAGCGCAGGTTAAAATCTTCCATAGAGATACGCACATTGTGACACTTCTCCTTGCAAGGTAAGGTGCCCCCATTGGAAACCATGACTTCAAAGTGGGAGCAAGGATGGACAAAACAATCAGCCTGTTTGGCAATCCGAGGGTCAATGAAGTTATGAGTGCTACCAGAATCAATGAGTATGGTAAGAGGGAGCTTCTTGAAGTATCCCTTGACCCGCATTGTTTGTGGGGTGGTGACGCCGGTTACAGCATGGAGAGAGATCTCGGGTGGGTCGTCCTGAGATGGGGTGTCAATCTGCGGGTGCTGAATGGCAACCTGATCATCTACTATATCTAAAGCTTCTTTACCAAGTTCAGAGGCAGGCGGAGAATCCACATCCAAGAGATAGAGCTTTTGTTGAACACATCTATGTCCCCGAGTGAATTTCTCATCACAATTATAACAAAGCCCTATTTCTTGGCGTACCTGCATCTCTGTTTCAGACAAATGCTTTATAGGAGTTGGTCGAGGAGCAGGTGTGATGGGAGGTCATTGGGAACCCATATTTCTGAAGAGAACAAAGGTGGGTTTGGAGCGTTGTTGAGCTGCGATCTTGTCCTTGGCTAGCTTAGCCAACCCTAAGACTTCCATCATTGTGTTGGGACAGAACATTTGGACCTCTGAGCGGATTTCATCTTTGAGACCACTGATAAAACAACTCCTGTAGAATTCATCAGACAAACCTTCTGTGTGATTGGCTAGTTTCTCAAATTCCATCTGATACTCTCTCACTGTTCCAGTTTGGTGAAGTTTAGTGAGTGCTCCTATGAAGTCGTCAAAAGCACTAGGACCAAATCTTGGCAAAAGGAGTTGGCAAAAATCTGTCCAGTTTGGCTCGGGATGAGCTTTGATGTACCAACGGTACCATTGAAGGGCTTCCTGTTCCAAATGAAAGGATGCAAGTGGAACTTTCTGGACATCAAAAATATTATGCAGACTGAAATATTGTTCTTCTCGGTATATCCATCCATTCGGATCAGTACCATTGAAGCGAGGAAAATCAAGCTTCGGCCCACGAAAATTGCTGGAAGAAGAGAACCCGGTGGCTGCAAAAGATTCTGGCTGTCGGTTATTGTTCATGGCTGAATTCTGAAGATGGAGGCTGAGAAATTTTTCATCCAGATCTTGAAGTTTGGTTTGGATGGCTGCAAGTGCTTCCTCCATGGTGTGTGCTCTTGCATGGGTGACAACCATAACCAGGGTTTTTTTTTTTTTTTTTTAAGGGTGGAATGGGTAGAAAAACACAAACAGAAGTTGATTTAGTAAAGGGAAATTTGGATTGGGGAAACAATCTGATGGGTAATTGGGGTTTGACTAGATTTTGGACACTGTCAAAAGGACAGGAAAGCAAAAGGAGGATTTTAGAAGCGGGGTGATAGAATGAGAAAATTTGGCAGAGAGGGACAAAGAAGCAGAATTAGAAAAGGAACTCTATGATAAAATTTGAAGGCGATTGGGTGAAAATCGAAGAAGTTACGACAAACCCTAAAAATAGACAAATGTGAGATTTCAGGTGTTGGGAAGTGGAATTTGGGAGAGGGTCCTTAGGAATGAAATATACAGAATGGGATTGCAGGGGTGTCAGATAAGTTTCAAGGGAAACGAAGTTAAAACAAGGGAGATATGGCAGAATTTTTTTTTATTTTTTTATTTTTTTTATTTTTTTTATTTTTATAGAAATGGATCGGCAATGGCAGCGTGAAAGGGATCCGCAATAGATGGATCTGCAACAGCGCAGAAAGGATTGAAAAACGGATGGATCTGGAACGAATTTTAGAATAGAGCTGAAACGGCTGGATGTGGAGCGGAAGTGATCGGCAACAGTTCATCAAAAAATAGATATGGACCCCAAGTATGTGCATATTCCTATCGGTTCAGGGGATTCACTCGGCCACCAATGCTATCTGACGGCTTGCATATTGGGGCAGTACCCCTCACTCCACGGTTCAGGTAAAACTGATAACTGTTTTGCCACAAACGACAGCTCTTGGTTTACCTCACGGGTGGTAACTAGTCAATCGAGTAGGGGTTGTTTCCCTTTCACTGGCAAGTCCTCTCAATGAGCCAGCTACTTTGGGGTTCCTGTGGTACTCCTCACAATGAGTTTTAGGGCTTATGCCCAAGTACTTCCCACAGTTAAGCGAATAGGGATTATTCCCAAATCCGAACTTGCAACAGATGCGAAAAATATTTTTGGCAGAAATTCCACCCAACGAGCCCAAGAAAGTGCTCTGATACCAGATGTGAAGAACTTGCAATAATTAATTAATGCAAACACACGAGATATCAGAAATAATAGAACTCAGAATCACTTTTATATTGATCATGGGCCACTTCGAGGGGGCAACCTCCTTTGAGCAAGCTCAATACAATTAACTTCACGATGCCTTCAATGACCTCAACACACACTTATATACTAAGTCTATGCCCAATACTATGAGTCAAAACCATGGGACATATAATAATACGGGACGACTTACAAAGCATATGCGTCCAATACTATGGGTCAATACCATGGGCTAATATAAACTATGGATCAAAAAATACTATGGGACGACTTACAAAGCATATGCGTCCAACAACAATATACTAACAAAGTAAAGAGAAGGGTTGATAGGGGTTCCTAACACATGAAAACATTACTTTGAAAAAATATGCTCAATGTAGGTCATCACAAACATATCATACCAATAATTTTGCCATATTATTACCCCAGCCATCAGATGTACTAGTTATGTAACTGTCAACTAATGTCCTTGGAGGATCAACTTTGAGATACGAGATAGAGGCAAGGGCTAGAGCCTAGAGGTGGAGGGGACAGGCTGCTACAGCTAGATTGCTATTAACAAATAGGATCCCAATATAGGAAATGATTTTGATAATATGTAGTTATTTGTTGTAGCATGAACTTTTTTTGCAATTTCATCCTGAAAAGGTTAAGGTTGCCATGGATTGGTCAGAATATGCGTGAGCTTTTATAATTTCTTTGGCTTGAAAACTAAAATTTAAAGTTTGTACAAGGCTCTTTTGAAACAACATATCACTTGCATAAGCTCACTTAAGTGAAGAACTTTTATGGATTTGGAACAGCAGGCATTATAACTTATGATTGCCCCTTTAGATAACCTACTACCCTCTGCAACCAAAGAAGATGCATCAAAAACATGCGATTGGAATTCTTACTCAACACAG